>OZ005741.1:95916853-97116853 GCA_963930735.1 Dioctria linearis
GCCGCTTTAATTGTTGAGCACAATTGTGGTATACCTACCTACATACCAACCTACATACATATCTCATAGGCGACATAATTATTTGCCAAGAACAATAAGTAATCATAACATCAAAATACTTCCGACATTAAACAATTGTCGTACATGAAGTTATTAATACGACGCAACAAATTATTCTGTAAACTGCAGGAGTAGATCACCCCTTACTCAATACTCAAAATGCATCGATGTAAAGAAACAAAATCGATGCAAAGCCCCTAAAGCGGCACGCAAGAAACAAGCAGCGACGCAATATCGATCACTGATCGTGATCTACCATGAGGGCTTCGATTTAGAAATAATAACAAACAATTATTATAATCAAAAGTAATCGTACGCTAATTTTATTATGTATAAATAAGTTAAGGGAATTAAATCACACACTCAGTGTAAATCATCAGTGGAACGCAGTCAGTATAAACAGTACAAAATACAGTATAATTCAGAGACTACAGCGAGTTTTTTTATTTATTCTGTGGAGTTATGCTTTTGAAAGCTGCTCCCGCATCATCATCGAGTATTAGATACCTACGGACATACCGTCACTGTAGGCTGTAAATTATAAGCAATTGGCGACCGTACGATTATTATCATCATTTATTCGCCACACAATCTTAGCTAATAAAGGCATATTTTGACAGATTTTTAATGGAATGATTTACAGATTATATGCTCGGACTCCAAAATTGCCGAAAATTTAGCAGAACAAAACTAACTAGCACTATCAAATCAGTACTTAATGAAGCCTACTTTAATAATTTAAAAACAACTTTAAAGAGCAACAAATTTTCCACCAATGTGATAAATGCATGAATTATTAAGCCAGACTAATTTTTAATACACGTTAAGTAGGTATTATTTCACGAAAAGCAATTGTTCATTCTTATTCCAAATAAAATTAAGTTAATCCTTCAAGTTTTTACCGATTTTAATGTAACGTGTTCAAATTCTATCGCAGGCTTAATAATACGACATACACTTAAGTTGCGAATAGGAATGTATTTATGTATGTATATGCACCTATACATTATCAAGAACTTGGAACATCGGCAGGCACTGGTTCACATACATAGCTATCGATGTTTTTCGAAATAACTTGATGATCCAGTAAAAAGGATTCTTTGAATTTGATGGATGTACGAATTGCAGTGATGGATATTGGAAAAGTCTCAAGGAACTAGATGCTGACGCTAAATTTGTGGATGATTTTATAAAATAGTTCGTTATTGGATTGGCAAACAGATTAATGATGATATTAAACTTAGTAATATTGTCCTCTGCTCATTGAAATGTAAGGAAGTTCATATTTGTTCCGTATTATAGGACATATACTTATTAATTATTTTCTCAGAGCCATTCAAAAATTATTCCTGAAATTCTTGGAATAGGTCTAAAAATACCCAGTTGTCACACGGTGGAACTCACTATTTGATTCTATTTCAAGAATTTTATCTGTACACAGGCTATGCACCACTCTTTTCAGTTTACAAGTTTCCGCAGCAAGATATAGTGTACTTAGTAGGAGTATTGTTCTGTATTGCGCCCTATAGCAGAGACCTTGGATTTTCTCCAAAGTGAGAAGTCTATGTATTATGGGTTATTTGATACAAAGCATTGGTCACATTACAGACAAAATTAAGAAAAGTTCACTTTTCAGATGATATTAAAATATTAAAAGAAACTGCGCATAAGTTTAGAAAAATGCTTGATAGAAGAACGCTTTCAATAATATTTTTCCCTTTTATCAGAGGTAGATCAAGCCATTGTAAGCTGCCGTTTTATGTCCGAACGTGTAATTCATGATTTTATTAGACTCGTGGAAAAATTGGTATTTGATTTTTGTTATTGGTAGGTTACTACTATGCTGATTACTAGGGGGTTACTGGTTATTACTAGGCGTTTACTGGCGCAACTGCTTGTTACTGGTAGTCCCGCCAGTTACCAATAAATTTACTGGAAGTGGTCATTTTTAAGTACCAGTAAGAGTTTTGAGTTTTACTGAATATTTTTCACCAGTATAAGTACTAGGTACTGGTTGAAAAATCTGTAATGGATTTACATCACGCAAATCTAAATACATGTTGAAAATCGTGATGCCAAAAGTTAATATGATTATATCTCGAGTTCTTTTATAAAAAACGAAATCAACATTGAAAAGCAATTAATTGGCTTTGGTTCCGCTGGAGCCAGTGTAATGATTGGAACAAACCGATCAGTAGCAAGCACTAATTAAGCAAACTGTTCCAAGCTTACGCGCTGCATATGCCATTCTTTTCAGCATTTGTGCATCGAACGCATGCCTTAAACTGCCACGAGCAATTGAAGATTTAGAAAGAAATATTTACAATTATATTCAAAAAAGTCCGAAAATGTTTTCTATGACATAAAACCACATAAATTTCTACATCCTAGTCAAACAAGGTAACTTTTCTTACCATCCAGTCGTATCTAGGATACTTGAGCAGTATGAAGCACTCATATCTTTTTTCAAAGAAGCAGATGAAAAGGACCCGAATTAGCAACGGCTGAAATAGTTTATCATACTTTGATTGACTTTTCAACAAAGCTGTTCCTTTCATTTCTTGAATTTGTGTTGCCCTTTTTCCACGAGCTAAATAAGCAAATGCAAAGTGAAGAACCTAAAATACATAGACTCTATTTCGAAGAATCGAAAACTGTTGTAGCGATTGCCGACTGTTTTCTTCAATCTAATTACGTTAAAAGCACGCCTTTAGAAAAACTTGATTTTATTAATCCAAAATTAGAAAAAAAAATATCTTGGTGTTAATGTACAAATATTATTATCTGGGACTTTAGGCGGCGTTGTTTCGATTTCTACATTGAAAGCTCAAAACAAATTTATTCGGGGTTTAATTTTAACGGTGAAAGGTTAAAATATCTTTCATTATTGGATCCAGAAAATATTACAGCTAATGCAAGTATTGCAAAAATAATAGAATTATTTCCCAAAACTTCTGGCTGAAAACGCAACAGGTCAGAACAGAGTGGCGATTACTTCGAAATTCCGATATACTCTCCAAATCAACCCATGAAGATATTGTGGAGTTTTGGAAAGAAGTAAGAGAAGTAAAAATAGGCGACAATCTTCCTGCCTTCCCGTTTCTGACAAATTTTGTATTCAATATTTTTTCTCTTCCACATGCAAAAAACTGACATGAGGAATAAGTTAGCTACTCCTACATTCGAAAGCATTCTTAAAACAAAGAACTTATTGATTAAGTATACATGCTTCAATTTTCCCATTACCAACGACATGGCAAACAAATATAAGCTTCTAAATATTAACAATAAAACGAATAATACAATTTTTAACCTGTGCCTTCTACAATTATGTATATTTAATAAAGTATGTAAATGCAAAATAAAGGTAAGTTCAGAATCGCCTCATGGCCGCCATAATAACTACATGCGTAGTTAATGTGTATTTACATATGAGCTTTCGAAAAAAAAGTACAAATACAATACTTCTTACAATGAGTCAGTGTTGCAAATAATTTCTTTCTAAAATCGACTAAACAGGTTTTAAAAATCGGCAAATTCCTCGAATGAATGTAAATGCAAAACCAAAAAAAAATCTCACCGAGAGTACAATCTAGTGGTGTTCTCATTTCCTGATTCAGACAACTTTCTCGGGATGTTTTTGTCGCTGGAAACCCGTTTTCGTGCACTGCGGTCACATATACCCCAGTTTCTAAGTTTCTACATTTGGCATATATTGTTTCCGTTGTTTCTTTCAGGAACATAAGTGCTCTGTTGTGAACATTTTTCTCATAGAAAGTCATTTTCCACGACGCACCAATTTCGCACAATCACGAGCCGAAAAAGTGGTCCCGCCGAGTACTATCGAGTGGTGTACTCTTTTCATGATTTAGAAAACTTTCTCGGGACTTTTTGTCGCCGGAAAGCCAATTTTCATGCACTTGCATCACATACACCCCCAGTTACTATATTTCGCATATATTTTTTCCTTTCTTTTAGGGACATTAGTGTTCTGTTGTGAACATTGTTCTCAGATGAAGTCATTTCCACGACGCACCAATTTCGCACAATCACGAGCGGAAAAAAAAACACTTTTTCATCCAAGAGGCTCAAAATACATCCGATCGCCAAAGCACCACACCAAACCAAGTGAAGTTTGCGTCAATCCTAAAATCGAATGAAGAAATATCAAAATTAGCTAAAAATCGGCTGTCGGCTGAGGTAAATTTTGTTGGCTAATGAAGTTGAAAATCGGCCAAATTAGCCGATTTTCGGCTCAATTAGAAACGCTGCAATGAGTACCTATCTAGCAAGAAAAGTAATTGATGATATATTCATTAACTATGTTAACTGTATTATGCCCTATAGGACACAGGACTCATTTCCTTGATTTGGTAAATTTAACGTAAATTTCACGTCGAAGTTACGTAAATTTTCCTTGATCTCGACCAATTTTCTACCTAGTTTAACTCATGTTAAGGTGTGTGTTAATATAGAAAGAATAACATTTTATAAGAATTGTATGTGTATATTTGCCCTAGTAGGTAATGTAAATATTATGAACAAGGCACATAACTGCAAAGTGAAAGATTATGAGAAGTATTGCTTTAAGCCCTGGTCACACCGGGAGGGGCGCGGCGCGACATGGCACGGCGTGGCACTGCCCGGTGGCACGCGGCAAAATAGAGTGTTCACACCGAGAGCGGTAGATTTTATCCAAATGTACTCTAGTTCCGAGGAAGAAATTCTATTATTAGTAGCTCTGCTTGAAGAAAAACAAAGAAAAGTGATGAGGCAAAATTGTGTTTTTGAGTAATCTCCAAAATGGCAGCGCGGCAACTATTTTGCAGTGCCGCGCCGCGCCGTGCCGGTCCCGGTCTGACTTATACCCACTTTAACAAAGTATATAGAAATTATGGCCTTATTCAAAATTAATTCTCGCAGGTTCTACGCGCTCAATTTTTAAAACGAGAAAATTTTTATTGGTAAATATGGAAATAATTTATCGAAAAACAACAACGCGCTTTCAAAATATTGTATATTAAAAAAAAAATAGTTTTAAATTTTTTAAAATTATTCTTTGGTTTCCGATTGAGATTTTTTTTAGATTTTTAAATTAATTTGCATAATCGTTCTAAAATTAAGAAAAAATCATTTATTTGAGTTTTCTTTGCAGTAACTATGGAAAAAATTAAATTAAGGTATTATGCAATTTTTCTATTCATTCCCTTAATATATGGCACCATGTTTTGTTAAATAAATATGGCGCATATTACATTTCTCGACCTAAAAGTTAGTTTGACTTACAATTTTTTCTTATACGACGAATTTCCTGGATGGCAAATTTTTCGACTTTGAGGGCAAAAATCCTTGTTTAGGTAATTTTGTGTTCAAAGGTTATGATAATTTTTTTCTATAAATAAATTTCAACTTAAAATAAGGCATTTCGCCCTAAATGCCCTAAATTATGGAATTTCGCCTTAAATAGGTAAAAGAGATTTGACAATTAAAAGAATTAAATTGATTTATTTACATCTTATAAATAGTAAACCATGTGATTAGCATCATCATTTGGATACAAGATTTGTAAAAAAGCGGGTGTTGAATATGCGTATATTCCGCATGGTTGGGAAGCAAATAATTAAGTGTACTTATTGGCCCAAGTCAAGTGTAGTATCTTTAAGAAAAGATGCAAATGGGATTCCAGAGCCTGACTGATTCCGATATAAATGTGTCGTAAATAGGAGCAACATTTGTAATATTGATGAAATGATTCAATAATTCCAGTGATAATGAAGCCAAACAAAAGTAAATTAATTTTAATTTTTGGTTGTAGTATTACGTAATTTCAACTATCATGGATTTCGCTAAACATGCCCATTTAGTCCAATTTACCTTGAGGTTAGCTTTTTTGGGAATTCGGACTTTGAGGGCGAACACAATCGAATAGGGAATTATTTAGGGAATATTTATGTTATCTTGCCTTGAACTTGGGAATAGATTTAACTACAAAGTCCATACATTTCCTTAAAGTTGACCTCAAAGTTAAGTAAAATTTATCTTTCGCAAAAGTTGCTCCAACAAGTCAACGCTCGACCGGGAGGAAGGATAAGTGGGATTATTAGTTTCTCTTTGAGTGGTGATGATACCATCGCAATTAAAGTTTTTCCAAGCCGACGGAGATTTCCCTATCAGAAAGAACAATCATTATCTTAGTTATGCTTGTAGTGTTATTCATTATCAGTTTATCTGTGCATTTAGTACAGTGGTGAACATAACATTTTATTCAATTTTGTTGTGTGCAACAATTGGACGCTCAACTGGATTTTTCCTATAAGAAAAGGTGCCATCAGAGTGCTCCAATAAGTCAACACTCGACAGGAACTTTCCTATTAGGAAGAACAATCATTATCTCACTTATGCCTGCAGGGTTATTCATTATCAGTTTAATTGTAACAGATGTTGCCGTTACAAGTGAATATCAATCATCGTCAAGCAAAATTGTTCGCTTCATGGGGCGTCCCTTGCCAATAGCCTTCGAATTCGCAGGTAAAGGTAGATGTCTCAGGTGACCAAAACTCTTTTATATTTCCCTACACTACGTAACTTAGTTACTATAGTTGTGTTTTTTTCTGTACCTTGTTCTAGAACTCCCATTGGAGAGAACAATTTTTTCTGTCGATTGAAACGAACTATTTGTACTGTTCGCTTCATTTAAACCTTCTATGAAAATGTAGGGGCGCTGTTCTCCAATTTTTTAGTGGTCACTTGAAAGATCGAAGAGCTAGTTTTTATTTTAATGCTGTTGTGTGGTGGGTCGTGGCACAGTATATTCTGTCGTGGTTAAAGTACAATGTTGCAGATAGAAGACAACATTTGGTTCAGGTGAGTTTTTACAAAAACAAAAATTTAAATCAACACGACACAACACCACACTTTTATTTAAATTGTAGGTATTGCAACACATACGACTGCCTTGTCAAGTCCAAAATTTATTGTTGCCGAGATTTAGTAGATGAAGCCAGAAATTATTTATTGCTCAGCTGAGAGCTGTTTAGTTTGAGGAATCGTAGTCATTTATTTCAGATAGCTTTATTTAAATAATTTTGTTAGGAAAGGTATAAAAGTTTTATTTGGGTTCGGAAGATAAGAAAGCAAGTTTAAGATTATCAGAACACCATTTTTTCTGTATGAATAGTGGTTTAGAGCGCAGGAGCTATTCAAATCAAACTTTTTTCAGTTTTACATAAGAACACTGCAAATATTTTAGAATGTTAGGACTCAGTTGGGGCTCCCATGCGGTAGTGAGGGTGTCTGTTTCATGGCTTGTGAAGTATTCTCGAGGGTTTTGACACAGCCCACTGAGTGTTTATTCACACTTATATATCTTTTTCTGTTTGAAGTAAGTGGCTTAGTCAGCGCCCAAGCTAAAGAGGGAAATCCTATTAGGAAATTATTCCGTTGGATAAATAAAGAAAATATAAAGCATTTAAAAAAAATTGTTTTTTATCATATTTTATATGGGTGCACAAAACCCTGGTTAAATAGCCGCCATATTGTAGGATAAGATTTACAGTAGTGCTTTAAATGGTGTTTTCATCGCGAAAACCTAAAAGACAAGCAACGAAGCAATTATTGCACGGATTTTTTTATGATAAGATAACCAAGAAACTATACGGAATTATTTTTAGGTTGAAGATTTTTTGGAGCCATCATCTTCGAGGGTTGACTTGCTCACATCAAGCACTTCAAGTTATTCATCATCATCGTCGTCAGCTCTAGATTTAAGAGATGAAACTGAAGCAGTAAGAAATTGTGCATTTATAAATAAAATAAGAAACTTTTTAAATAAAGAATTCAGGCACCATTTGCACCTAACGAAGGCATCTGCAATTGTCGTTGTAGGTGAGTGAATTAACCAATGGCGACGTTTGTATAGAAACACATCTTATTAAATGTGACCTAGGCAGGCAAGAAAATAACCAAAGCTTCTTTCCAGAAAAATACAGGAGAGCAGAAGTAGCACCGAAAGGAGTAAAAGGAGGTTGTCCAATTATAGGCAACGAATCGAAAATACATATCTTCTTATGGTATATTGCCAATACTGTCACGTTTCGCCAAATTGCCAATCTGTTTTCGATTGCAAAATCAGCTGCATGGGAAATTGATGAGTTTCTTCCTGGCTGGTCAGTATTAGCAGTGAACATATCTCTTGGCCCACATCAACTGAAGCAGGAATGATAGCAGGAAAATTTGAGCTAATGGAGCAATTGATGGAACCAGGGACCGTAATTATTACGATCAAAATAATAAAAATTACGATTTAATCATCATCATTAAAATTTTACTTTTTCAATCACTAGTAAAAATTAAAATTTGAGTTTTAATTTTGAAATCACTAATAATCATTACATCTGAGTTTTACGCCACTCACTCAACAATAAAACTCACATCTAAGTTTTTCGTTTTAAAATCATGAATAATCATCAGACTTGAGTTTTATTTTTTTCGCTCAAAAGTAAAACTCAGGTCTGATTTTTAAAATTTGGAATCAGAAATAATCATTATCGGTTGAGTTTTATTTTTTCGATCAAAAATAAAACTCAAAACAGTATTCCAGGCCCAAATTGTGTTGAATATTATTACTAACTTTGGTTTTCGGTACTTCTTGGGTAGTAGAATACACTGATAATTTTCATAATTTTTCAACTTTTTTTTAATGATGTCATAAGCCTTTTGTTAAGATTTATGCATGTAAGAACGCTTCTCATCACAATTGCGGGAGAACGTAGCAATGTGAAGAGTTGGAATTTTTTTAGAGAACTCAAAATATGACTTTAGGCATCTAGTTTGAATATGCGCAAAATCGGATGAGGGGAACCTCCTCTTCCATATTTGAGGGGGCTTAGAAATTTTAAAATCTGTAAATGTGAAGGAATTTTTTTCATAATAGTTTCCTGCAGCCTTCTTTTTCTATTATCTTATTGTTTTTTGAATCACTAGATAAAAAAGTAATACATGGAAAAGCTAGAATTGCTATAAGACCAATTTTTATCCTACCCAGATGAATTCCCGTATATAATTTCGTATGGTCACCCCTCTGTGCAAGTTTGATTGTTAAAGTGGATTTTTATTTCTAGAATGATTCGTCGGGCAGTGAAAATCATCCTAACCAATTTCGTAGGATTTCATATTCTGAAGAAGTTTTCCGTACAATAGAAACGTTACTGATCCTTCTTATTCATACAGTACACGTAAAAACCTAAATTTTTGTATGGACGCACCAAGAAAGGTTTAGTGTGGTATATTTTTCAAAATGTATTTACTATTTTTATGAAAACGCCTTGTAAAAAATTTCAGGCCACTACGTCTACGCTTTTTCAGCAGGGTCCGAACTTAAATCTACAAATTCCTTAAAAGCCATACACAACACGAAATTTCAGCTATCTAAGTGACCGCGCTCTCGCTTTATCGTGAGGATGAACAGACAGATAGACAGACAGACAGAGGACAGACAGACAGACAGACAGACGGACGGACATACAGACAAACAACCAGAGAGACATGCAAAAATCAAAATAACCTTTAACAATGTGCGTTCGTGTCCAATCCAGTTTACTCTAAAACGGAATGACAACCTTAGTATACCCTTTGGGATTTCACCTACAGTATCAAAAGTATTCGTTTGTGTAGTGCGTTGTCCTCAATCTTACTATGCTCTATAGGGTATCTAGGACATTTAAATTCTGGTTGCGGCGATGCGACGGAAGGACGTACCTAATATATAACTTAACAAATAGGAGTACATGCGACGAGGAATACAACACCTAGTCACGTGTAATCATCATATCTCCCACATATCAACATTAAACCAAATCGTCTCCAAGCCACCTGTGGGAATTGCAGCGATTGCAGTTTTAACATCATGTCTCATGCTTGCATGCCAGCCGTGGGAATCATCTTAGATTCAGCTTCAACTTGGCGCTTTACTTTTAGATTATTTCTTAGTTCAGTTCTCGTTTATATTTGGTAGAATAAAGATCCAATAATAATTTAAAGTTGTTTATTTTATTTTTTTGATAAACGTATAAGTGAATTTATTAACTTATACGATTACAGAATAAATTGAACGCGTTGGTTATTTGGAAACGCAAGAGCACAACGACTACTATATAGCAGATTTCAGTTGACTGCTTTGACAACTTTATTCTGTACCTGGCATTATAGTTTCAAGGAATCATCTAGCAGTTCTGGTAGAATCTAATATAGTTGGCGGCATGCCGTGACATGCTGATTGTGGTGATTTGCATAAAACAGGATACTGAAATATTTAGAGCGTAGGAGACCCTCATTACTGGAGAAACTATGATTTCAGTCTGTTTCTAGACCCAAGGCTTCGCCGTTTGGGAGGGAAGGAGAAGAAGGTTCTGGAAAAAAAGCAATTGAAAGGCATTGTTTCTAGGATACTATCTTTAAAAAAAGGTATGTAAAGGGTATCACTTCAAGAAACATTAGAAGATTTCCATTGTAATAACGTATTTATATAAAACTAATTATATGTGACTTTAATTCTATTATAACCAAACCGCGATAGTTCCTTTATTTGTTACCTTGAATATTTGGGCCCTATCCTAATCTATGTCTTCAGCTTCGCCTTTTTATACTAGCTAGCGATGTTACACCTAGAAAGCTCTGCACAAGTATACAAGTTAATTCTTCCTTTTGTCTCCAGAGTTAATCAATACTTACATAAGGGCTTGCTTTGTGTTGTTGCTCATGATAAATATCAAGCAAAGCAAAATAATTATCATAAGTTATAGCGTTACCTACATGTAAACTTTATAATAGCTACAATTTTAATAAAAAGACGAGGGCGAAAATGAAGAGATGGGTTGAACAGGCCCCTAACAGAAAAACATTCAATCTCATTGGTTTCCATCTGGTAGCTTTGTAACGAAATACGGATTGCAGAACACAGAGCTTCATATGTAATTTACAAATAAGTATGTAGGAATAGTTGCTAAGCTAGAAGTGATCTTATTCTTTAATTGTCTATAGTTAGTAACTTCATTGAATTTACAGAATGAATTGAGTTAGTTTATTTAGGTCAAATTGACTTTTCTTCATAGGTCTGACTGCATAATCTGGAGCTCCTAGTTCTACGTGCTATTATTCATATTAAATTGATGCGCGATAGATACTTCTTCTTAGGTTTCCTAAAGCGAAAAATTATAGACCAATTAAATTAGCGTCTGGGTAAAACAAAAGTCTCCGCCTTATGCTCTAATTTGCCATAATTAATTCGGAACGCCATCCATACAAAATCGTGAGAACCGATAAGTTTTCTAACGTTCAGTGGCTGATTTCGATATCGAATCTTGTCGATGAGGGGGCTTGACTGATGGAAGACGATGGAGCTTCTCTCTCTCCCGGGCAGATCAACAAGTAGTCAAGATAAGAAAAAAATAAAAAAAAAATAAAAAAAAAACACAGGAAGAAAGGACATTCACAGCAAAAGTGGTTGAATAGGCCTGTTAATAATTAAAATTCAAAAAAATTAAGCAAGATAGTGAATGAAAAAGGCAGGAGTACTGAATACCGGACACAAAGGAGGGCTGACGGGAACTTGGGAGGGAGAAAAAAAACGGAACATTTAACAGGAATCATTTTTCATACCGCTAGGGGTTATAATACTTAGCATTTAATTTACAATACATATATTTCATTCATTAGCGCGATTGTACTAATTCTGCTAAACATTAAATCTTTATAACGTTATACATACGGCAGCCTACTTTTTTGTCTTGCCGATGTGAGTTTCGTGATTTAACTCGTTATGAAAAAGAAAATCACGTGGCGCCCAAAGGACCTTTGTTTTAACCCATCCCATCTCCACTAGCAGCCAAAAGGGGTTAGGAGCCGAAGTTACGCCATTTCGAGGTCCGCGTAACAGCTTTTAACATATTCATATATGTTCGTATATACTTTAATAAAACTAGAATTTTACCGACTTGGGCTTCCAGGATTGATATCTTCATATTTGTATTAGTCATTCCACACGAAACCCGACCATCTCGGATTTGGATGAGACTTTCACAGTTTGTAAGTAATACCAAAATAGCTCACCCATATTTTCGTGATTTAACGATGAAGCATCATTTTCAAGAAATCGCATCGTTCTGTGCTGCTATTAAAGTATTAAGATTCATTTGGCATTTGAATTAGAAAAATCGGTTGCTCCGTTCTCGAGATATGATTTCTTGAAAATGATGCTTTATCGCTAAATCACGAAATTTCTAACCTCCTAGTGAGGGGAACATATGGTATATATGGTACAAACTGTGAAAGTTTCATCCAAATCGGAGATGATCAGTTTTGTGTGGAATGGCTGTTATATTCAATAGTAATGTGAGCACATGTAATATGGATTATATGTATAGGTGTAATGGAATCTTTTTGAACACCTACATATGTATAATTCTTGGTTTATTATATTACTAATGTAATATTTAATTAATCTAGCACCAATTTAATAACGAACTACCATGCTCATCCATCTTCTGTTCAAAGTTGTACTTCTCTTTTAGGGCAATCTATTATTGAATTAGACGTTGATTCATCCTCAGAAGATGACTTTGAGTTATGAGGTGATTGCAGCAAGGAAAGAAATCGAATCATACAAAGAAAAGCGAGTTGACATAACTAGATTCGAAACTATTGGACTATTGGGAAGGCAAAAAATATTAGACTTCCTTCTTATATAGAATAGCATTGATTTTGCATGGTGTTTCATACACACAAGTCATCGTAGAAAGAGCGCTGAAGTTAATTCCTAGTGACCTGAGATATAACTTGTCAGATGCAAATTTGAGAAAATTGTGTTTCGTTAAATTAAATACAAATTTATAAAATGTTCGTATTTTATCTATATATTTTTTGTTTGCATTTCCTGAATATGCAACAGAACATCCACTAAATAATAGGAATAATATTATTACACAAAACAATGACATAATAGAAAAGGAAGGTTGCAGGAAACTATTATGAAAAAAATTCCTTCACATTTACAGATTTTAAAATTTCTAACCCCCCTCAAATATGGAAGAGGAGGTTCCCCTCATCCGATTTTGCGCGTATTCAAACTAGATGCCTAAAGTCATATTTTGAGTTCTCTAAAAAAATTGCAACTCTTTACGTTGCTACGTTCTCCCGCAATTGTTATGAGAAGCGTTCTTACATGCATAAATCTTAACAAAAGGCTTATAACATCATTAAAAAAAAGCTGAAAAATTATGAAAATTATCAGTGTATTCTACTACCCAAGGAGTACCGAAAACCAAAGTTAGTAATAATATTTAACACAATTTGGGCCTGGAATACTGTTTTGAGTTTTATTTTTGATCGAAAAAATAAAACTCAACCCATAATGATTATTTCGGACTCCAAATTTTAAAAATCAGACCTGAGTTTTACTTTTGATCGAAAAAAATAAAACTCAAGTCTGATGATTATTCATGATTTTAAAACGAAAAACTTAGATGTGAGTTTTATTGTTGAGTGAATGGCGTAAAACTCAGATGTAATGATTATTAGTGATTTCAAAATTTAAACTCAAAAATAATTATTACGAGTTGATTTTTTTTTTTATTAATTATATTTTCGAATTCTATCGCATAATGAAAGTAGATGCCAGATTATGTGCATATAATTCATCCCCGACCGGTTTTTCATATCCCTTGTTAAATGATTTTTTTACAGAAGAAATGAAAAATAATCATTATTTTCGGTCCCTGGATGGAACACATATTAAAATAAAAGCACCGAGGGAAAATACATTAGCGTATTTTAATCGAAGAAAATACTACAACTTAGCGATGCAATGTATTGTAGATGTTGATAAAAAGTTTATAGATGTGCATTGCGGAGAGCCTGGATCGCTTCATTCATGATAGTAGAATTCTGAGGTGCTCTAATATTTTCCGTGAAACGATAGAAAACAAGACATTTCTTTCCCACATGAAAGGTTTGTTTTGGTAGATTCGGCATTTCTCCATTTAAAGATAATGGAAGCTTAAGCGATATTAAAAAAAAATTTAATACGTTGCACTCTTCTACCAGGATCGTTGTTGGTTTGCTGAAGGGTAAAGTCAGACGTTTCCAGTTTTTTACAGAAAGTGTAGATCTAACTCTCTGCAGTAATTTAATAGTGTCGGCGTATGCATTACATAACATATGCCTAGTGAATAATGAACCAGAGCTATAGGTAAACTTCAGAGATGACGATGATACTGATGACAGTTAAGTGCATAATGAAACTGTTGATTATGAGATTATTGACAGAGAATTAGATGTCCTTCCACCACAGTCGGCACGAGATAGAAGAGACCGTCTCATAGGACATTTAATTGCAAAAGGTATCCTTTAAAAATGATCAATTAAAAATAAATTCCCAGTGAATATATTATTTTTATTAATTTTTTGCAATAGTTGCAATGAGTTCCTTAATAACTGAAGCTTTTGCCTTGACACTTTTCTTTTTGTCTTCTCTTTTTTCTTTTTGTTGCTCGTTCAAAATGTGTGTTTGTTATTCCCACCTTTTTATTTTATTCTGTTCCTCTTCCTTTTGGAACTCAATTTTTTTTCAAATAGTCTCTCCTTCAAACTTTTGCTAAATTTATTTTTCTTTGAAGGAGAGACTAAGGCAGTTGATGACGATGATGATAGTGTTTTGGGCACATTTAATTGTATGAGCTGGAAGATGCGCCTTCAGAGAAGTTCTATCGATCTTGTGCACTTCGAAAATGAACTGCTAGCGTGAACCACGTGGCTTATGTCCTCAGGAGCACCAATATCTCTGCCAAAAATCTCTTCCATTTCCGCGGCAAAAGGCTCAATACAGGGTGAACTACTACTAAGTCGCATAACTAGGGCAAGATAGATGTGTGACGTCATTCAATCTTAGAAAACAAATAGCTCTCCAATGATAATCAATACGAAGGAAGTAGCAGCGACCATAATTTATAGTGAAAACAATTAAAACAGATCCAATTGAACAACATGACCTAAAAACACCAGCTAAACTTCGCACAGCTGGCAGCTCAGTATGAGAACAGGAGCCGGTGTTAGCAGCAACGCACCCAAAGAAATGGATACAGCTAGCCCACTAAAACTATCATGTGTCGAAAACAGATAAAATACAAATTTTGCCAAGAAAACTACCACTATGCCAAAAAAGAGCAACTAAAAAAGCAACAATATGAAAAAGAAAGAATGTAAGTACGAGAAATTCATCTTATAGTGATCTTAGTACCTCAGAATCTTTAAACTCCTATAAGGAAATGTGAATAGGCAGTTTTGTATCCTACAATGCAGGAATTTAAATTATTTAGCTCAAAATTCAATAATTTTGTTTCTTGCGTGCAAGAAACCACGTTTTAATACACACATTTTCCGACATCACAGTTTATGGTGGGGTTGCAATTTTTGTGAACGAGGGCTTCGAGTGTGAGAGAATGGATATACAATCAAACCTTCAAAAGGAGATTTGACTGCGTCTGATCAGGGGCAGACCACAACATCCCCTTATCTTGAGAGTTAGAAAGAAAACTCCCCACTAGTATGTTAAAGATTTTCAACAGGACCTGACTCTACACTATGAATTGATAAGACATCCTAACGACAATAGCACGACTCACAACATATGTTTTGGTACCTTGAACAAAATAATAAAATAAATTTGGTTCAATCTGGTTTCCACAAAAATCGATCTACAATAGACAATTTAGCCTTCTTTGAATCGAAAGTCATGGAGGCTTTTCCCTCTAATAAATTCCTGCTATCAATATTTTTCGATATTGGAAAAGCTTGTAATTCCATATGGTGTTGTGGGAGTGCATTCCGTACATCCATCATTTCGTATATTCAGCATATATACATCGTGCATTGAACTATTGAAACAAAGTGCACTATATGTTTACCTTGCATTTAATTACGTGCCAATTAATTTATTACTCGCTTTTGAATTAAAGGTTCCCTACGTATTATGCTGATGTACAGGCGCACTCGCTCCACAGTAATTATGTTTAGACTAGCATCGGTGCACCTATGGCCAGTCTTTCTCGAATCTAAGTCTTGGTCAGTTCTCCTCTAAAACTATACCTTTAAATAAATATACTTTAGTTTAATGAATTCCGTGCTTTTTTATTTATTAATCCCCAACATAAATCTGGTATCAAGTGTAGGGTGGTTATAAATAGGAATAAAAAGTCGTAATCACTAAGGTAATAAAAATATATATATATTTTTGGTACACTAAAAAAAGAAAAGACAATGGGATTTACTCCAATATTGTATAATGCAGTAAATATGAGCTGTTTTCCTATTAATATTTTAAGCAGTCCTATGAAAATTAGACTGTCTATAATACGTTATAGCTCTGGCTCCGATTTCAGCATAGGAAATTAATGTTTGGTCTTTATGGGATTTGATACCAAGAGAAATGTTGCTATCGCTAGGTTACATGGCGTAAGAAACGGGCACTTCACAAACCATGTCACATAATAAACACAGCCAAAATTTAAAACTCACATAGACTTTTGGCACATATTAAATCGGGGTGTAGGTTAAACATTATTATATATCTACATTATATCGCTTATCGCTTTGTGTTTGTATATTATTGTAAATATATAGTGGATATTGTACACGCATTTTAATATAAATCGGAAATATTTTGGGATGTGGTAGTACGGATTGAAATGTACAACAAATTGTATGGGAGATGGGGGTGCAAAACTACTACACTGCCACGATTGCCTTCCGCTTCCACTATAACGTAAATACCTACTTTGATTTTTTAGTGTAAATTATACTTATTGTGTTGCTGTGACTGCGATGTCGCATTAAGACAGCCGGGCGGCAAGACCGGGATTTCTGAAAATTTTGACTACAACACAATGATACAGTTTAGAAGTTCAGGTCGCTTCAGAAGACAGGGGGACAGGTGACCCTATCCCAAAGCACGGAGGCCAAAGCGGCCCATTGTGCTGTCCTGCTAGAAGGCGATTCACCAAAACCTTCCTGTCCTCTTAACGAAGCGCATCAGGTCTTGGTGAGGCATGTCTTTCACCTCATCCACAGATAGAAGGCCAGACCCTAGAGCACCGGGCGAAGGCCGGACACATACACCAAAAGTGTTCGGTTGTCTCAGGCTCCCTCTCCAGGCACGGCAGACACTCCAGGCTGTCAACAATTTCCATCCTTGTTAGATGAGCGTGAAGTGAGCTGTGGCCGATGATGATGCCAACCACAGTTCTACATTGTTCCCCTTTGAGCCCTATGAGAAAAGAAACAGTTTTGTACACATGCAAGTATTCACGTTTGTTCATCTCTGCTGATGATTCTACGAAGATCCGCTTTAATGAGAGACCCGATACTCGAGGTAGCAACGCTTATGGCAGGTTCCGGTCCGAGGAACGGAGAAACAGAGCCAGCCCTAGCTAAAAGGTCAGCCCTTTCATTCCCCATGATCGCCCAGTAACTAAGAGCCATCAAGGCTGCCTTACTATCCGAGAGGTTAGCAAGGTCCTTCTTCTTGATTTTGCATGTCAAGGGCTAACTTCGCTGCCATCGATATGGCGAAGACTTCAGCCTGGAAGATAGTGGTGTGTCTACCAAGTGAGTACTCCATTCCAATATCAGACTCAGGAAAGTAGATACTCGCCCCAGCTCCCCATTAGTGGCTCGATAAGGCAGGTCGGCTTAGTACAGAACAGTTTATAATAAGCCATGAAGTCGGCGAAGGCATCGACACATTAAAAAACCTTAACGGGTCGGCGCTTTTGTACACTCACCATGAGGAAGAACTAACATTTCATCTTAAACAGGTCCTAAAGCCTAAAACTATCCCTTCCACAGAAAAAAGAAGTTAAAACAAAATGCAGCCAAATACATATGTTTTCTTTTTAATAGTTTAAAAAAAATAGCATGTAGAACATATTTTTGGAAATTTTAGCGTTTGAACAAAATACAAGCTTCTTTTATATGAAAAATTCCTGCACTAAGGCAAGACAAGAAGACTGTGGGTGTTGCCTGTTAACCGGCCCGCTACTCTCTTTTTTAGACTTACTTCATGAGACATGGTATGGTGCGTCGTATAATACAAATGCTGCTTTGAACTATAGACATAGCCATCCTTGTTATGTATATTGCCCGGTTCATTGCATTTATCGTAGCGGTGGCACTAGCCTGGTCAGCAGCGTTGCCAGACGACTATGACCTCAAATCTTCATTGTGACACTTTAAAAAATTTCGCAAGAAGTTTTTTTAATATTATGACGGTAATATAATATTTATTGATGTATGTAGCGATATATGCAGTTATATCGCTAGATATGAAAAACAATATATCATGAATCCTTATGTAAGAATTGAATAGAATTGATATGTAGGTAAAATTCATTTTTATAACAAAAGCATATATCCCTTTACTTAATTTGTCTTTAAATGCTGGGGCGAATGACGAACTACCATTTCGAACTAAAGAGTTGCGTTCATAAAATGTTTCTAATAAAGGCTATTAGATATTTATTATTTTTAAAGTTTTTACTGCAAGTATATGCACACACAATAAGATCTTTAGTATTTTTCAGCAAAATACAAGTATTTAAAGACAAAAACTTCAAAATTATGGCTGAAAACTTCACAACTTTATATAGATAAAATACCTGGCAAAATGAAATTTTAAGTTCACATATGGCAACGCTGCTGCTCAGTTGAAGTATAATACAAATGTTGCCTTGAACCATATACATAGCCATCCTTGTTATGTATATTGCCTAGTTCGTTGAATTTACGTAGCGGTGGCACTGGCTTAAGGCCATATTACACTATGAGTGTTGCTCACGTGAGTTCTCACATTAGTTCCATAAAATGACAGATATCAAAATGTAAAGACGAAAAATAAACTGATGTGAGCGCCATTTTTTGAACTCACATGAGATTCAGTAAAATAGAAACGGTTTTTATTTGCTGTGAGTTAACCTAAAAATTGTATTGTCAGAAGTAGGACTTTTTTTCAGAATGATTATCGGAAACAAGGTATTTTTATAATTTAATAAGAACATAGAGTCGATATAAATGAAATTTTAGATTGAATGGACCAAAGATGCTGTTTTTAAATTGACTGAGTTATGGCAGCTTTATCCTTGCATATACGACAGCAATAATAGTCTCTATTCTAATAAACATGCCAGGAATAATGCCTTTTACGAAATTGCGAACAGTCGTAAGAATATAGTGCCCCTCATTACAAGTGAAGAAGTGAAAACAAAACTAACGTACCTTAGAACTCAATACTCTCATGAACTAGCTAAAATACGGAAGAGTAAGAAAAGTTGTGCTGGCAGTGATGAAATACATCACTCCAATATATATATTAGCTCCAAAATTTTAAAGTTTTTGGAGTCTTGCATAAGTCCTCGTAAGAGCAAGTCCTGTTATAAGCCGGTAAGTTGGCGATTATTATAATAAATTTATAGTAAATTTAATTCAAGGAAAATTTGATTCTTTAAATTAGGAACCAGAAGAAATTAGCATGACATACGACATGAACGATATTATTACTTATTCTCCAGAGCCTTTTATGGAATTAAACTTAAACTTGGATTGTAACAATGAGCCTACCTCAAAGAAGAGAAAGAAAATTGAGGATGATGTGCTATTGGAGAGGACCTCCAAAGCAATGGAAAAAGTTGCTGAAACCATAAATAAGTTACATGAGCCAATAAAAATGAAAACAGATTTGGTAAACTTCTCAAAATTTGTATATTGAACTGGAGCCCATTGAAGATCCGGAAATTCTAAATGAAGCGAAACATGAAATTCATAACATTATTTATGAATTTAAAAAGAAATAGATCGAAAAATGCAAAAAAATGTATAATTTTTTTATCAACACAGTATCGGTTGAAAATCACTAGCAAGTGTGAAATATGTCTTATATATATATATATATCTTATTATGTATATGATTTATGAAGTGTTTTTTTTTAATTTTGTTTTTATAGGATAGTTTTTGCTTAGACCAGATAAGTCTGAAATTATGTATATTTTGCTTTACCTACATAGATAATATACATATTTTTTAATGTTGAACTGAGATATTGAATAAAAGATTATTTTTTTTTATAAATTAAATTTTTTAATTGCTTCTCATTGCCAAGGAACATGATAGGGCTGCCATCTCTAAAATTATGAAACGAGGACAACGAGTTCGAAAACCCCGGACTTTTTAGCTTAAAACCCGGACATTCTTGTCAGATAATGTTTCTTATTTTACTTACAAATGAAATAGTTTCAAATTTATATATACTGTCTTTCTTAATTTACTTATTATAAAATCAGGCCGTTTACAATAGCTGTAGCTTTCGTGCGATTGCATGACATTTTTTTTACTGTATCTGACATCGAAAACAACTCTCCTTTTTCAAGGTCTTGTTGTACTCTGCCATAATAAAGTATTGTATTGTATTGTATTGTAAGGTCATTAGTACAATCCAAAGAATTGAAAGACATATGATGACATATTGTATGATAAGCCATTGCGCCTTCAGCTGCTCGTACAAGGTGATCCTCAGAACTGGACTAACAAAAAATGTGGGAATCTGTGAAGTACTCTTGGGTTTTGATATTTGTTTTGTGTTTTTCTGTATTTCAGTGCTCTTTCATATCAGAACCGCCCTTATTTGCTATCGAAATATTCTGCGAACAAATGATAAAAAAATATGACTGGGCATATTTTCCTTTTTTCAACATTGGAAATTTATTTTGCAAATCACTATTAAATATACATTTACGCTTAGGCATTTTAAGATCTGAACACAAGAAAGAAAATTCATGCATGTTATAACAATAATCAGGTTCAGGTATTTACTCGCAAGTATTTACCAGTGAACAAATACTGAAAGAATCTCAATTTGGAAATATTGGCTTCGATAATCCTTACAAGGTCAATTAACTCAACAAAAAATATTACTTGGATGTATAGCTGGAGGCGATTTTCAATTAGACATCCCTATTACAAGTGGTGATACCGTTATTTCAATCATATTTAAAATAACTTCAAAGAGCAAATAAATTGTTGAACGTGACTGTATTTTACATTGTGGACGTTTGAAGTTTAAAAAGTGAAACTACATTTCAGAAAGACAGTTAGATGTGAATGGAAGAGCTTGGTCAAGATCCTCCAGAATTACTACATAAATCTATGCTTGTGAGTGCTAGTCCAATTCTCTAAAATGATTTATATTGATTCTTATGGAAAGTGACTAGACATTGATTTTCTATATGCTACAAAGCCCAAATTACTATCCACAGGAAAGTAGTCTCCCATCATCACTCCTTACCTTCCCAAAGGCTACACTTTCTATATACCTTACTTAACAAAATAATAAAATAGTTTTGAACAAAAAGGAGCCGTACCATTAACTCTCAGCTGAGTAATAGTAGCATGTGTGTATGTGCAGAGTCCGAATCATTCATTCATTCGAATTCATCGAACCATGGCACATTTCTGAATGCAATTATAACTCAACTGAGAGTTTTTGTTTGGGTAATCGTAGTCATTCAGCTAAGATAAATTCGTTTAAATAATTTTGTTAGGAAAGGTATAAATATTTGATTACGGTTGGGTAGATCAAAAAGCAAGGTTAATATTATGAGAACACTATTCTTCTGTTTGAATAGTAATTTAGGGCGCATGAATCATGCAAATCAAACTTTTGTCAGTTTTACATAAGAACTCTGCAAACTTTTTAGAATGTTAGAACTAAGTAAGGGCTCTAATGTAGTAGTGAGGGAGTCTGTTTCATGGCTTGGGAAGCGTTCCTCGAAGGTTTTTGGCTTGGTGCATCGAAAATCAAATGAAAACAGACATAGCGGTCGGAAATTAACAAATCGCGAGTATCAAAAGTGAAGTGCTAGTGAAAATTAAATTAGATTAATTTAGTTAGTTAAAAATAACAATAATTCCGACCTATACGTGACAAACATGATTACACACTTGTACTACGCCGTGGAACAGCATGCAGCATATAGTAGTAGGCGCAGACAGAAAGTAAGAGCGATGCCTCCGGGGTGGATGCGTTGACGTCGCCGATACCTCGACCTTATGACGTAAAAACTGAATGTACGGAAAGTCTATGATGGCGTTCCAATGTGTAGCTGGCACTAGCGCGTGGCGCTGTTGCTGTAACTCGTGAGCATGTCGGCAGAGGGAAGCGCGCATTTGATTCTAGGGAAGCACTCAAGGTGCGCTTATAGGGGAATCAAGAGAAATTCGTATTTATTAAGATTTCAGATTTTCAGGGCATGTTGCTAAACAAACAGAAAATAATATTGTGAACAATTAATTAATTAAACGGAATCAAACATTTCAACTGACTACTCAAGATTTAAAGTTCTTTTACACTTTTATTTGGTTCAAGAAAGAATTTTTTGGGATTCTCCGGTATATAGCAAAAGCTAAAAAATGTTCTAATTTGTTTTTTCATCACACAACTCATTAATTTTTGGTGACAAGTTTCAAGTCTTGGTTTGACTCATCAACAAGTCCCAAATAGCGAAATTGGGTGATTTGAAAAACAAATGAAAAAATGAAAAAAAGAATAAAGAAATGAAAAGTTTGAGAAAAATAGAAAACAATTTTTTTATTTATTAAAAAAATGTAAAAATTTTTTTAAAGAAGCAGATTCATTCGAAGCGAATCGAACCTGTATACGCCACGCAGTGGGCTGAAAATTAAAGAAGAAAAAGGAAGAGGAAGAAAAAGAAGCGTTTCGTGTCAGCAGAAAACCTTCCACTCATCGGTGCAGCTTGGTTTTCTGCCGGCTGCAGACGCTTTAAAATTTTTTTTACATTTTTTTAATAAATAAAAAACTTTTGTTTTTTTTATTTTTCTCAAACTTTTCATTTCTTTCTTCTTTTTTTCATTTTTTCATTTGTTTTTCAAATCACCCAATTTCGCTATTTGGGACCTGTTGATGAGTTAAACCAAGACTTGAAACTTGACACCTAAAATAAATGAGTTGTGTTATGAAAAAACAAATTAGAACATTTTTTAGCTTTTGCTATATACCGGAGAATCCCAAAACATTCTTTCTTGAACAAAATTAAGTTTAACCCGGTAAAAAGTCCAAAAGAGTAATCTTTTTATTTACTTTTATTTGGATGAGTTATATAGCTGATGAATAATCCTAAAATCAATAAAGATATCTGCTTCAGCAAAGATTCCTTTGAGTATACTAAGAGAACGCTTCGAAAAATATAATTTCTGGCAACAACGTACACGTACATTACATATAACAATTAATTTTTATTTAATTGACTTCCAAAATTTTAAAACCAGGACGGTATAGAACCCCCCCCCCGGACGCCCCCCCCCCACAAACTAGGACAAATCCGGGGAAGCCCGGACGGATGGCAGCCTTAAACATGACCCACCGTGTTGAAAAATTCACAAAACTTATTTCTTACAACCATCGCAGCCGTGGTAGATTGATTTCCCGTAGCTCGTTTCAGTTTTGTTAAGAAAACATTAGTTCTACAGCTTCCTTGTTGAAATAACATACTTGAATAGAGAGAATAGGTCGATTTCTGATGTGTGTTTCTTTCGAAGAGAGGATCTTCGAATATAGTGCAAAATGCAAGTAGCTATTACTAGATCTTCTACTTTCTCCACAGATAAATTTAATTCTTTTTCAAGTATTTGAAATTTGTTCGCCAAAATACCGAAGGTATTTTCCACGAATCTCCGTGAGCTGCTTAAGCGATAATGAAATACTTTTTCTTCAGTTGTGGATCACCGCCCATAAGGCTTTAGGGTTCTTGAAGATAGTCTGAAGGCATCGTCTGCAACGATGATATATGGTACTCTAAGAGTAGTTTTTCAAGTCTCTATCAGAAGGAAAATTTAACAAGTTTTCTTCAGTAGTATAACGTGCAGTTATTATAAGCCCCAGCGTCGTTGGTCTTGCCATTACATCCCATATCAACGTACAGAAAATTGTAATCAGCATCTACCAGAATTAATAATATAATGCTGTTAAATCCATTATAATTGTAATAAATGAGCCATGACGTTTTTTTGCTCTAAAGGCGATATGTTTCCCATTTTCAAAAATAAAAAGGTAAACATAATTAACTATATATTAAGCTTCATACATTACCCAATGCTCCTAAATAGAAAGGAAAGTTCCATTGCCATTCAAACCTTTCTGATATCGCAAGCCATTCTTGGCTGGTCTGTAGAGTCTAAATTTGCAATAAATTTCATTATAATTTTTATTATGGAAACTTTTACTTAAATGAGCTTACCTTCATATATTTTTGTTTTAACTTCAAATTAATTGCTTGTATGGTTTCCGTAATTATAAGAGAAATAGCTGGCTGTGATATTTTGAAACTTGCCTTTACTCATTGGGCTCAGTTGAAGAAGTTCAGTATCAGTTCGTGTTTCGTGTTCAGGTTGAATGCTGTTAATTGTGTTGTGCGCGTTATGCAATGTCGGAAATATTAAAAGACTGTTTGCGTAATTGGGGATGATTCTCACATTTAATTGAAACATTTCTCGGTAAGTACTTAATTTTTTTTATTTAGACTTTATTTATAGTAAATATATGTAAATAAAATACATACATATATATATATTTATATATATAATCAAAAATACGAAAATGGTTGTATTTTATAATTAATCTCTATAATAAAGTGAATACAGTGCTAAAATATAAGAAAGAATTGTCCCGGCTGAGACTACTCCAGTTGTCTAACTGTTTTTTAAAGAGAATGTTTTTCAAGTGCGTATGCTTTTTTAGCGTCATAAAACTATTCACCATTTATATAAACTTACCGTAACGTTTTGTGTTAATTCTTTAAGGTTATAGACAATATATAAACATTTTTGTGCTCCGTAAACTTTTCGGCGTGAAATTTAATTAAAAGTGTGTTCGCGTTTTCACATCTTTTACGAATTTTTCCTTTTTATTGCATCCTTTTGCACATCCGTCCGTCCGTCTGTTCATCCGTCCTCACGATAACTCGGATAACTTCTTAGTAGGGTTGCCATACAAAAATTTCTTTCTTTACTTATATTTGGACAGTGCCTGACAACGCGTTGACGTAGAGAGCTGAAACTTTGTACACTGTGTTTTCATAGTAATATTAACTAAAGCTTTAAAAATCGACTAAATCAGGCAACCCATTCTTGGTGTTTCCATACAAGAATACGTATACTGTAAAAATTATCAATCCTGGACGTTTTTATTGTACTGAAAAGTTCTTCAGAATATGAAAAACTATAAAATTGGTTATAATCATTTTTACTGCCGAACGAACCGTTCTAGAAATATATGCGAAAAAGCACATCAAAAATCAAACTTGTACAGATGGGCGACCATACGAAATTTCATGCGGGCATTCATCTAGGGTATTATAAGATTTGGTCTTAGACCAATTGTAGCTTTTTGACTTGTTAAACTTAAATTTTATTTTACCACCATATTTTTTAAATAACTTTTATACTCACTAATCCCTGACTAAAAAACTTTGTTCCTGAGCGCCTGAGAGTGCCGTTCGTGACCAAAGAGTTTTGGAATAGTAAACGTGAGTGATGGAATGGGAACCTTTCCGACGAGATAAATTGTGGATAGGTTGGCAGCGAAGGGGGGGGGGGGGGTAACTACCCCGGTTGGGTTCTCCAATTTGGCTGGTGTGTGATACCAAATTAAAGCTCTTGCTGATTGGTATTAAATAGTGGAGAGTCGAGAGCGAAAAGTGAGAGAGCATGTAGAAGCTATGACTAAAAAGTGGGAAATAAAATATATTAAAAAAACTTTTGAAATAAATAACTATTGTAAATAAAATACACTAAAAATTAAAAAAACTATTTTTTTCTATTTCAGTCATATACACAAGAAAAGTTTCATTTTAAAATAAGAAATGCTAGAGCCCAGATTAAATCTTAAAGGTTTGGGTGTGAGTTGCAGTTAGACAATTGTGAGTAGTTATGGATGCCAAAACATTTAAGTTTTAATTTGCGTTTTAGCATTACTTATTTTACAATGAAACTTTTCATGCGTATATCACTGAGGAAGACAAAACGAAAGAGAAGTACTTTATCGCTTTTACGTTATTTATTCTACCGAGCATGTGCAGTAAAGCATACCATGTATGAATATTTCTCTCTATTGAAATTGCAAACTGACAATTTCTTGTTATATTTAATTAGATGCAAAAATGTGGAACTGGATATAATTGTTTATCCGACTAGATTTTATTTTGCGACTTAAAAGTTGTTTGCATCAGATTTTTACTTGGGTATATGAGTGAAATATTATCACTTAGAGCAACTTTGTCGTTTCAAGTTTGGGGAATTGTTTTTCGATGAGGTAAGCATATTTACCTTCCATGAAGCCAAATGCATGCCAGCCGCATGTATGGATAAGGTGACTGAGTGTCGTAACCGGCTTACAAAAAACTCGTAACGACTTCAGATTTTGGTAAATCTTCACAAACTTATTTCACTCGCTAGCTAAGAATTTAGCTCATTTTCAACTTCCAAGTGGTGGAGCAACTGTTCTGGTTATCTAAGTTTAGTTCCATTCACAAGTTTTACTTATCAGGATCTAGTGTTGTCGTCCAAAAGCATCGCTTGTTACTGACAACTCTAGAACAGTTTTGGTAATGGCTTATCTTCAACCTAGACCACTTCGTCTATTTTTATAAATAACGATTTGTAGCTACTTCTTGTATGGTGGGCGATTCTAAGCTGTTGTAAATATTCGGCAGGATATTCCTTTCCATGCAGATGCAATGATTCACTTGCAAATTAAACATTTCTTCATTTCGCAAATTAAACATTTCACAAGTACAATTTTACGCTTAACGTCGTTTCAGCTTCGCTATGAAAATAGGTTTTATGAAAATTATCCATTTATTGGTTTTTTTTTAAATCAATTCCTTTAAAATTTAATTATAGACTCGTTAAAATCTTTTGTAATGAGGTCATCACTTATAATAACATGATATTCATCCATTCACGTATACTAATCCATTCATTATTTGATTACTTGTTTTTATCAGAGGAAGAAATAGATGATGTAGCTTTCTTTCAACTACAATACGAAGTAGAAAAAGATCGTATACCTAAAGCTGGTCCACGTCAGACCTTTTGGATAAAATATAAAGAGGAAGTTAATGTGTTTTCTCAGGTCTGTTTTTCTTTTGCCTTACATGTAGTATCATTTATACCTTAAAAATATGCTTATATCAATATTATAAACCTTGAAAAATATTTTTTATTTAAAAATAGATCCACTTTTATGCTTTTATTAAAAATGCGTTTTATATATATTTATATGATTATAATATTATTTATATCTAAATCTTGTGCGTCGAGCATAACCATGTCCGAGGCATCTTTACCTCCACATAATTTTCAACACGCTTGTTTTGAATTGCCTAATCAAGAAGACTCTAGAACCGCTACTACTTTAGTAAGAAGTCAACATAGTAATATAGATATTATTGATATAACAGAAGCATCTCTATCCGATACAACACTAACAAACAACTTTGAACAGGTTTTTCAATTATTTAACGTGATTTCTAAGAATATTGTTGCGAAATCTGATACCAGCGTAGGATTTCTGCAGGCTTTTATCTTCATTGCGGGCTCCTTAAAACTTTTAGTTTTCGCAACAATATGTTAATATTATTGCTTGCAATGTTGAAATTTTTATGTGTTCTAGATTATCGCATCCTCTCTGCTACGACAAAACATCAACATCCTCAGCTTGGTCATATACAAACAAGGTATAAGATTGTAGTGTGCGAATTTTAAAGAGGTGATTAAAATGTACCCAGCATAAATTTGCCTACACAGCTCAATGGAGAGCATGTTTCTCAAACTCGATTCCAATATGAAGACGCCAGACAAAATCAAGATACTTAAGAGAAATATCTTGCCTGAATACTCTAGGAACCTCGCGTTACATGATTATGAATCCACCGAAGAATTGAAGGAAGCTTGCAAAAAACTTGAGCACACCTTCAAAGAAACTAGTATGGTCAGACAGCAACAAGAAAGACCTTTCAGAGGAGTGAACACAATAGAGAGCAATAACAATACACATGTCGTTACTCCTACAGGACAGCAGTGGTCTCAAAATAGAGAACGACGTAATAACTATCGCGACATGAATAGCAGGAATTGGGATAATAAAAGACAAAGATTAAATGAAAATAATCACGGACATTTTTCACGCAGTACCAAGAGGGGTTACGGACATAATAATCAAAATCAGATAAGAGCCGGCAACGCGTGGCAAAATAACTATCGGGTACGTAATAACCAGTTTAGCCACAATGCCTCTCAAAAACCATACATTCCTCAGCAGGAAAACATCTCAGGGACCGATGTAATCGGACCAATAAGAGAGCGCAGGGGTCCACAAGATATTCGAAATGTTCCAATGCCAGAAACACACAATTAAGTATTTACTCCGAAGTTAAAGATCAACGTCCTTTTTTAAATATTAAGATACTCTCAGTTAATGTCACATGTCTATTGGATACTGGATCCGTGCATTCCGTTGCAGGTTCAGTTGGCATTACCTTATTAAAAAGTATTGGTATTAGATTAGATAAGCGTAGAATAAATAAGTTGTCGACAGCTGACCATTCCCTCCATTTTTCCATTGGAACTTTTGATGTTCCAGTTGAAATAGCAAATAACGTTAAAATTATTAGAATACATGCAATACCAAATTTCCCACAGAAAATAATATTAGGTATAGATTTTTGGCATTGCTTTGGGGGAAAATTGGATTTAAGTGGTAACATTTGGCCATGTCGTTCAATTGAAAGCAGTGCATTACAGAGTCAATTATTATTCGATCAATCTGACCTTAACGAGTTCCAGCAAGGCAAACTACGCGAGATCACAGAGAAATATATAGAGTTTTCGAAGAGGGGCTTAGGGAGGACCGCATTACTCAAACACAAAATAGATATTGGGGATGCCGAGCCCATAAAACAAAGATATTATCCTGTCTCTCCAGTAATACAGCAACGTATGAAAGAGGAGTTGAACAGGATGCTAGTACTCGATGTAGTAGAGCCATCTGCAAGTCCTTGGTGCTCTCCGATAGTACTCGTCAAGAAAAAGAATGGGAAAGATCGGTTGTGTGTTGATAGCCAAAAGCCTAATAGTGTCACAAAAAAATGTGCATACCCACTGCCGTATATTTCATCTATCTTAGACAGACTAGGCAAAACAAGATACATAACCTCTATTGATTTAGAGAGCGCATTTTGGCAGATTCCTCTTAGTGAGGAGTCGAAAGAAAAGATTGCTTTATTAGTACCGGGTCAAGGACTGTTCCAATTTAAAGTACTACCGTTTGGACTAAACAATGCAGCACAGACCATGCAAAAGTTAATGGATGGTCTATTCCTCCATTCTGCTGAAAATGGAATTTTTATATATCTCGATGATATTATTATTGCTTCAGAGACATTTGAAGAACATTTAGAGGCTCTAAAATACGTCCACGATAAATTAAAAACTGCCAACCTTAGCATAAACGTGGAAAAGAGCAAATTTTGTAGATGGGAAGGAAGCCTAGATATTGTAAAGATATATCTAAGCTTCCTTTTGGACAAAAATGGGTTACGAACAGATCCGGAAAAAGTAGATGCGATTCTGAACTTCCCTAGGCCACGAACGTATAAAGAATTAACAAGGTTCCTTGGCCTTTGCTCGCGGTATAGGAGCTTTGTCAAAAACTATGCCATTATAGCAGCACCATTACATGATGCCACAAAAGGCGCGAAAAATCGACCAATCCAATGCACTGATCCTGCGAACAATAGTTTCCTCGAACTAAAAAATGCGTTAATATCGGCACCCGTTCTCTCGACGCCTGATTTCACTAAACCTTTTAGTATCCACTGTGATGCCTCAGATATAGGGTTGGGCGCAGTCATAACCCAAGGCGAAGAGGAAGATGAGCACCCTACAGCTTTCGCTAGTAGAAAACTACGCGGTGCAGAGTCCAATTACTCCACTACGGAGAAGGAATGCTTAGCTGTATTATATGCAGTAGAAAAGTTTAGACCCTATGTGGAAGGGAGCTCCTTCAAAGTGTGCACGGACCATCATTCTTTGGTGTGGCTGTTTAAACAACCAAACCCTACTGGACGAAATGCGAGATGGATTCTCCGCTTGCAACAATTCGATTTCACAATTATTCACAAGAAGGGCAAGCATAACGTTGTCGCGGACTGCATGTGTAGAATCCCAAATATTAACCTAATTAACTTTGAAATTCAACCCGACGATTCTTGGTACTTAAAAATGTTAGCAAAGGTCACACTCAACCCAAAGCGCTTTCATAATTGGAAATTAGAGGACCAAAAGCTATACATCCACTTTAAAGATAGTGATATTCGCTATGGCCAGACGCTGTGGAAACTAGTAGTACCTGAGTCTGCCGGAGAAAAAGTATTACGCGAGTGTCACGATGACCCAAAGGCCGTACCCTATGGTATAGCTAAAACGAAAACAAAAATTTTAAGTCGGTACTACTGGCCAGGGATTCCATTAGATGTAAAGAAGGCTGTGGCCAATTGCGAGGTATGTAAGAAGAGTAAGACCGACAGTAGAAAAAAGGCAGGAGAAATGGGAAGATGTAAAGAAGCAAGCCATCCATCGCAAATGATTTCAATGGATCTTCTAGGTCCTCTACCAAGGTCAACGAAAGGAAATATTGCCCTACTGGTCGTTGTCGATTTCTTTACTAAATTTACCTGCATATTTCCTTTGCGATCGACAAAAGCGTCTTGTGTAATGAAGAATATAGAAGAAAAAGTTTTTCTGCAATATGGAATACATGAAACCGTGATTGCAGACAATGGTCCGCAGTTTAAGTCGAGGGAATTAAAAGACTTATTGCAAAAGTATAGCGTTCCTCATATGTGGTACAACTGTAATTATCATCACCAAAACAACTACACTGAAAGATACAATCAGACCATCGGTAATATGTTGCAGTCTTATGTGGGTGATAACCACAAGCATTGGGACAAAGAGTTGCCTCAAATTAACGTAGCTATTAATACTGCTGTAAACGAGACTACTAATCAAACTCCATTCTACTTAAACTATGGGCGTGAATTTATCTACAGTGGGAATGAGTATAAGCTTGTCGAAGAGACTTGCGATCCCTTAGAAAAACGAAAAAAGTTTCTTGAAAAGTTTGAACTTAACAGATATAAAACACTAGAGGAAATACACAATAAGCATGCAATTAACAAAATTAATTATGACAAAACAAGAGATAAGAACGTTAAATTTAATCTAGGTGATACTGTCTATAAACGTAATTATGTAGTTTCAGACAAGGCCAGACACTTCTCTGCAAAGCTCGCACCAAAATACGTTAAATGCACAGTCACGCAGAAAATTTCAGACAGGTGTTATAGACTGAAAGATGAAGTCGGAAAAGACATTGGTATATGGCATATTAAAGACATAAAATCCTAATGAACTAAAAATTGTAACTACAAGAAAAAATGGAAAACCTTTTTTCATTTTTAAAAATTATACAAGTATAGGGGCGGTTAGCATTGAGCTCCCGACACCCTGAAATTTGAAAGAAAAATTGTCCTTTTATGAAGCACAACTTTTCTAGCCCTAGCGAGGGGGTAATGTAGTGTGCGAATTTTAAAGTGGTGATTAAAATGTAGCCAGCATAAATTTGCCTACACAGCTCAATTTTCTTTCCCGCACATAATTTTTCCTAAATAAAAATTAAAGTGTAAATTCAATAAATTCCGCCAATAAATCCGAAAAATTTTGTTATGGCAAGTACCGGAAACAGCCATTTTTTTTTATTCGAATACGAGAGAGAGATGAGTGAAGATGGGCCGAACAAGTTTCCTTCTTCTGGGGTCCACCGTCAAGAAGTGAATTGTTTTTACGATAGTTTAGTTAAAAGAAAAGAGAGAAGAGCCCAAAGTTAAATAATAGTTGAATAATATCGTCTAATTTATTAAATCGCTAGCCGGGCATTATAATAAAGGCAAAAGAGGAACAAGTACCTACAGACATATTCTTACACAGTTCCACTACCAGCATCGGCGCGATAATCCACATATTGGCGTCCTTTGCACAAAAATTTTAAAGCAAACCTACGACCGACTAAGCTGGAGAGTAATACATCAGCACACCAGTAATCCAAAAATTATAAATAAAGGAAACAAGAACGTAGTCGTAAAAAAAAATGCACAAAAAGAACAACGTGGGACCAGCATATAATCGAAGACACAAGTATAATCATAGCTAAGTTACAATATTATGATGATGAGCTATACCTAGCTATCTCTGCATGAAAATTTATTTATATTTGATTTGGTTATATATATATATACACATATTGTTACTTTTTATTTCTGCATGCTAATTTATTTATTTGAACGTATACTGTGTAGGATAAGTAGAGGCCTCCGGAGATTAGGGTAGTGTAAAAAAAAAAGAGGAAACTATTACATTTAAATGTTGGTATGTTGTAAATAAATATTAGACCCGTGAGCGCTAACTAAAATCTAATTTTTTTTCTCCGGCCATAAGAAGAAGGAATACTAAGTTCGGTATCCTATAAAAAAAAAAAGCAAATACCTTTCTGATAAATCTGTCATTAGAGGGTTAAAGTATTACATTCCGTCACTGAAAAAATTTAGTTCTACGGAAAGACCCTCGCCTGGGAAACAAGCAATATAAATATATTACAAGATCACTTAAATTGTGCAAATGGGCTTGTTGACCAAAATTATTATAAAACGCACACCAAATTAGATAGTAGGGAACGAAACCTACTTGCTAACGTTGCATTATTACGCAAAATTTGAAAGCACAGAAACTTTCAAAATATCTAAAGAGAGATTTGAAGTTCTGCTTAAAGAGAGCTTAGAATTATTTCCGTCAGAAGATACAGCCATATATTTCAACCAAAACCGAAAACATTGGCTTCTGGTAAATTGTTGGAATAATAAAACAGATGAAAAAATATATAAGAAAAAGTGGAGGTTTCTCTTTACCTTCAACGTCACGTTCAAAGCCTACTGTCTTCTCAGATGATATAACTGATAAAATACTTTTACTTAAGAATAGCTTGGAGAAAGTCAAATCGTATTGGAGAGATACTTTCGAGTACAGAAGTAATTTATTAAAATCGTCAACATAGGAAGTAAGTATGCAGTAAAGGGTCCCAAGCTAGTTACTAGTCGATGATTTCGAAAGTATTATTTATCCTGGGCATAGCGACCCATTTGTTTAAGTTTTGGACTGAATTAAATTTAAAACTGATTGAAAATGCAAAGTTGGAATGTCCTTTGGAATATACCAGCATTTCCAATAACGCGTTAAATATCCTTCTGCTCTTACCACGTTTCCTTTATAGTGCAACATATAGTAGAAAACGAAATTATGGACAACAACGCATCAAATTTACCAGAGAAGAGGTGATAAATTGATTTATTCTTCACATTAAGGTAGCAAACATTTTTCTAGAATTTTAATTTATTGAAATTACAATGCATAATTTAATAGAATGGAAATCTTATGAACGAAAAGTTAGGAGAAATCCGGAAGATTTGAAGACTTGTAAGCTGACTTTACAGCCTACAGTTGTTGTTGTTGGTGAAACTTTAGGTGAGTAGTTTTTTATAAAAGAAAAATAGGTATGAACACCTTTTACCTGATAGATGATATTACCTCATCATACATTGCAATCGACGACGTCCTTTACATCGTGGATAATCCTCTTGCAGTTGTCGACTATGTTTTAAGAGCTTCACAGCTTTAAATGCAAAGTTTATACAGGCGAACGAGGCTATTTGGACATTCATCCAGCAACATTAAAACCGAATTTGACAGGCCTTAAGTTCTTGTAAGTTTCTTAATACCTGATACAAAGTAGAATGGAATGTTCTAGGTTTAAAAGAAAATGTAATGAAGCTACGTCATATTTATTACATAATAAAAGTGTATCATAGATTAGAAGACACAATTATTTGCTATTCTTCTCCAAAAATTAGATATTTTAAAACAATTAATGCATATAGAAAGCATATAACGAAACAGTTTTCTTGTATTGAACTAAAGTCTTGCTGTACAAAATTATTAAATAATTCACCAATACAAGTCCGACCAAAACCTTCAACCAGTCAAACGCTATTGACGCATATTGTTCTAGCTCTGATGAATAAATAAATGATTTTAAAGACAACCTTAGGAAAGATTTTTTGGACTTAGTAGCAAATATGTATAATAATCAAAATATTTGCAGAAAGTCAATTCAAAATTTATTTGAAACTTTTTCTAAATACCTGAGCACCAGTATTTTCTCTCGAACTAAAGAAATAATACTCCAGTTTATAAAAAGTAAAGATCAAATTACTACGGAAGATATCACCAACGTTTTTAATGAATTAACTGTAAGCTTAGAAGTATTCAAGACAGAATACAAAAGAAAAAAATTCCTTACTAGAAATGAATTACTTCCCCCTTCGACTTCTACTGTAATCGGGGAACGTATGGAATCCGTAAGAAAGAATAACGACTTACTACTTAAAACAATTGACGTGAAAGAAAATTGTATTCCTATTATTATTACATTGCGAACATTTTTTGAATGTGGTGATATCTTTAATGAAACAATGAATTATGTCAATTCACTGAAAAACCGCAACATAATACAGACGAAGTTTGGGGAAGAGAGATTAATTAATTTTGATGAAAGAAATATAGTTCTTCCTATATTTCTTTATTTTGACAAATTTGAAGTTGTTGTAAAGCCAATGCCTTAATACTGCAGACAGCCTAAACAGCATTTATTTTGCATTCATATTAATTTACATTCATTTTGCATTTATATTAATTTCTTTTTGCATTCGGAAAACATAACATAATATAAGTTGCATTTCCAATTAATTAGCTGTCGATGCAGTTTCTCATGCTCGTGTACAGTACCCGTACTTATTTTCAAACTGCACACGGGAAATGGTAATATGAGCCTCTTATTTGTTTTTAGCATATTTGTGAAGCTTCTTGACTGTCGGTGGAGTGTGGCTATAGAGTCAGTTTTGCTTTTACTTTTGAACGGTCGTGTCTTTCCAAAACTCTCTTGCCTTTTGTAAATTAAAGATTGATAAAATTTTATTAAATAATCAGTGCATTATTATTTTCCAAAAACACACCCAAAATTAAATCAGTGCGTTTAGCTTTTTCGCTGCACAACAAAGTAAACAATCCTCTTGGATCAGGAGCTGGCATGCAAAGCCTTGGAGGGGTTTATATATCAAAATTAGACTGCATTTTCTTTGTAATGATCTTTAATAATTTTGTAATGAACATAAATAATGATCATACATAATATGATAATACACAATACAGTCATAATGGAATGGTCGTACATGGTGTGGTCATTGCATAATAAAGTCATACGATATGGCTGTACAATGTAATGATCGTACATAATATGACCATGCATGATATGATTGTACATACTGATCACAATGATCACCCATTTCAAGTCACACCTAATTGGGATGACCATTCTATTTCCAATTTCAGATCTATAATTTTCAATTTCAAGTGCCCTCGTAATTATTTCTCAAACCTTCGAATTTTATTACATATACAAAAATCATAAATCTCTTAAGAACGGGCAATTTTCTAGTACACTTGAAATTCATATTTCTTTCATCGACTTGACTACGTCAACAAAAATTCGTTTAAGAACAAACAATTTTACTCGTGTGTTCTTATCAACGTGTCAAGTTACATCCGTTGCATCTTGCTAACGACATGAAATTATGCTGAGTTGCAAGATGAGCAGTAGAGCCCGGTAACGAGTGCGATTTGAAAAATCGAGTTGGATTTTGGTTCTCAATGGGTTCGGACGGCGACCTAAATTTGTAATGAAAGTTGTACTGAGAAGTCTTGGTTTTCATATTAACCTTTAAAATTAAGTTACTTTCGTTTTGTCAAAACTTCTTCGAAAGTGAATTATAAAATAAATAAGTGTTACGATTTATTGAAAAATAAGCAAAATAAAAGAAAAAGAAACCAAATATTGGAAGTTTTTGAGTGACTAACCCCAACTCCCCCTGACTGGCTCTTCTCCGAAGGAAAGCACGGTCAGCAGGGTATAACATTTGGTGGCAGCGGTGCCGATCACGAATATCAAGTATAAACCGCGCGCAACGCAAGTTATTGTAAAAAGTTAAAATAAAAATAAAAAAGTTCTAAATAAATAAATTCTACTAAAAAAAAGTGAAATACTCTAACAAGTAAATTTTTCTAAATAAATAATAAAATAATAAATAACAAGCTTTCAAATAAATAAATTTTTGTAAACGTTTGAAATAAATCAATTTCGCTAAAAATTTTTAATAAATAATTTATTTTTTAAAAGTTTTAAATAAATAAAGTTGTTCGTAAAAGTTCAAATACATAAATTTCTGTAAAAATTTTAAATAATAAAAGTTTTTCTAAAAGTCTTGAGTGGATGAATTTTCCACATGTTTAAACAACTAATCTTTGCTAAATATTTTAAATAAATAATTTTTTTTTGTTTTATATAATTCTTCTAAAAGTTTTAAATAACTAAATTTCTTAAAGAAACTATATGAAATAAATTAGTCCTAAAAGTTTTAAAAAAATAAACAACAAGCTAATAAAAAAAGAAATTAATACTACCAAAAACAAAAACAAAACAAAAAAAGATAAAAAGTTTAAGGTCGGTGGACGGACGGTCTCAACCCATCACTGGTGGGATCCTGAGAGGGATGGGCAGTCCCTCAATACCCAAATAACATAAACGCAACATTAGTGGTAGCGACATAAGGTTTTGCTCCAGCAAGAACAACAAGAAGAAGCTAAACTGCTGGGATCAAATTATCAGGGCTCAACCTGATCATATAAGGTGAAGTGTACTTAAATTTTAACCTGAGTAGTATATGGACACTTTGGATACCAAATAACGTTGCGTCTGTAAGGGACAGAAGACCCTTGTCCCACTATAGAGTAAATCATATGAGAAATGGGCGTATGCACGGGAAAATGAAAGTTGATGAGACTAAGGTTGCTTTTTGTACCACTTGTGTGTAAAGTAAATGGCGGAATTGGAAACAACTTCCAGAATATGGAGGTGTGTTTATACCGTGTGACACTATTGATCTGAAAACTGAGAGTAGAGTTGTTATGTTTGTACACATGTGAATACATGTAGTGTACCTGCTCAAGAGGTGGGTTTATATTTTCACGGTCGAATTTCAAATGAAACTTGTTTTTTCAGTGGCGAGGTTTTGTTTCCGTGTGAGAACCACAGGGGGCTAAGTTTTTGTTTACGTGGGGTACGATCAGGGCAAGGTTTTTGTTTACGTGGGGTGACGATCCGGGCAAAGTTGTTGTTTACACTCTGTCTTCGAGGGGGCCTGCTGGGGGCAAAGTTTGTTGTTTATATTTTTTCGTGTTGAAAGCAAAAGTGGCTGGTTATAGAGAGAAGCGGTGTATACTGCAAAAGTTAGGCGAAAAATAAAAGACGTGGTTAATAGCAGTCAAATAATTTTATTGCAATCGCATTAACTTGAAACGACGTAAAACTTAACTTACCCAACATTTATACCCCGCTCCTTTATCGCCAGTCCACTTTCGCTTTCAACACAAAATATAAACAACAAACTTTGCCCCCAATCCCGCAGGCCCCCTCGGAGCCAGAGTGTAAATAAAAACTTGCCCCCCCCCACGTAGACAGAGTGTAAAGAAAAACTTTGGTAAAGAATTCGAAGGCAAAGTAAAAGACATTATTACGAATACTTTATGAGGATGGTTAAATTTGGTTTTTATCGAATGTATTGCAGTTTGTTTATTTTTCGTATATATTGATGTATATATAATGCGCAGAAGCTCGAGGTTGAAATATTCAGACAGCGGTAACCGTCGACTCAGTTTTATTAAAAAAGAAATTGATGTTGTTCATAAAGCCAATATAAAATTTTTCTTCGATATAATTCACACTTAGACTTATAATTGTTGCTATATATAGAACATCTAATTAATTATAACAATCACGCAGTGCCTATGATACAGTGCAGTTAGTGGATATATAGAGAATATCCAATAATTTTAATAGTCGCTCAGTGCCTATGATACATTGTAGTTAATTTTAAGAACTGTTCGAACGATATATTACAGGATATTATTTCTCTATTAATATTAATATATTAACATTGGAACATAAAAATGGTGCGGGTAAATGAACTCATTCGAAAGGCTAAGTTTGCCTTCATAAGTGCGAAAAATAATCGTGAACTAATTGAGCAAGGTGTAAAAGACTGCTCCAAATATTTAAGAGTTCTTCGGCAAAACTTAAAAAGAGCGAAGACTGTAGGTGAAAAACAAACCCAGATAAATGGTATTAGTCATGTGCAAGGTTATCGTGTGCAATTAAAAAAGTTACGAATGACTGGTGGCGGTTGTACGAATCTACACCCAAATAGGGTCAATTATGCTAGCACCAGAGTAAATTGGGAAGACGTGCAGTCCGCCTTTAATGCTCGCATCAGGACAGGGGCAATTATCAACTTAGTTAACAAGGAACCACTAAAATTTTTACAAGATTGCTCAGATCTCTTTCGCAGACGCATCAATAATGCTCTCAAAAAAGAAATAGCTTTGAAAGTTAATGCAGTGTTTTGTGCAAAATTTAAAATAATAAAAGGAGGTGAAGAAATCTTCGAATCTAAATATATGAACACCAAGAATGCTCCAATATATAGAGATATAGACATTAATGTTTGGTTTAAAGAAAACATCCAAGATAAAATCCTGAAACAGTTGGAGGAATTTCAAGAAAAAGATAGCGGTTGGTCGTTATAGGAAATTATAAACTTGAGTATTAGTATTAACAAATATACGCCACAACTAGGATCTTCATACATTGAATTGCCCCAGGAAATTGAAAATAAAAAAGCTTGCATTAATGTAAAGAATAATGATGACAACTGTTTTGCCTCGGCAGTAATATCGGCCCTACATCCTGCAAAGAGAAATCCGCAACGTGTAACAAAATACCCTCAATATTCTAATGTTCTGGACCTCAAAAACATAACATTCCCGATGACGAATAAACAGATACCACGATTTGAAAAACAAAATAATCTTTCAATCAATGTATATATTTTGAAAATGTCTTCAGACGCTGCGAAAACATATTATACTACTTTGCCAACTTACTTGACAAAAGATAAAAAAGAAAAGCACGTAAATCTACTCATGATACAAAATGTATATTACAATGATGCAGAAGAACATAAATATATTTACAACAAAGATGAAGAACCAATAAAATACCACTTCGTTTGGATTAAGAATTTCTCTAGACTGTTGTCATCCCAGTTATCAAAAAATAATCATCAAAAATTCTTCTGCGACCGATGTCTTCACTAAGGAGTGACAACAAAAGTTCTGCAAAAAGTAAAGAGCCCACGATTTTGAGAAACGAGAAGTAAAATTTTATTGCATCTGTTAATATTGATTAAACACCGGTTAAATTCAAATAAAAAAAAACTTTTTCTACCCAGGTATTTTTTGGCGACCATACAGCCGAGTTCTTTTTGCAACACCCTCCATCAAGTTTTGCACAACGGTATTTGAAACATTTTTTGTTGCATTTTTCCATGAAATTTACACATCTTTTAATGTTTTTGCATCTTTACCCATTTTTCTTAATTTGCTTTTTATTATTGTCCAGTATCGTTCTATTGGACGAAACTCTGGCACATTCGGAGGATTAAGTGATTTTGGTACGAAATGTATCCTTTTGTCTTCATACCAACTTACCGTTTTCTTGGAATAGTGAGCTAGCGCTAAATCTGGTCAAAATAACGTTAGCCCATCGTGTTGCCGTAAAAAAGGCAAAAATCCCTTTTGAAGACACTCTTTAATATATATATCTGTATTTATTGCACCTTTACAGAAAAAGAGCGTGCTTCTACTACCACACTGCCAAATATCTTGCCATATTAAAATTTTTCACTGAAGTTTTTTATGTTAATTGTTTTTTCAGGATCACGGATAACCTCTCCAGGCACTATTGAATGAAACTGATGACCTGGTATTGTTATAAAATCCATTTTCAAATATGTTTTATCATCCATAACAACGCACTGCTTTTTGTTTGAAAATTCTTGCTCGTGAAACTTTCTGACTAAAGATATGCTTTTCACTGTCTGTTTTTGGGTTCGTTTTGGTACTCTCTGCTTCTTAAATGTCTGGAAGTTGTTTCTCTTTTTATTTTTCACAATTATCTGCTGAGAAGTCCGGCTTTTTTCGCAACTTCTCGGGGAGACATACATTTTTTTGCCTTTACTATATTGACCACTCTTTTTCCAGTCCATTATCCCCAGGACCCTTTGGACGTCCCTTCCTTGGCTTGTATACTTTATTCGCTGATAAGCCTTGAAGATCAATATCGCCCTTCGAGCAGTGTCATAACTCGTTACAGCTTGTTTTGGCAATTTTTTGTATGACAGTGATGGGTTTTCACTCCACTTGTGCAAAACTTTTGCGCGTACTATTTCGATTTTATTCATTTTCTCCTGAAATTGGTTTAAAATTTATAATATAACTGCACACGCGTAAAACGTAAATACGACTGACAACGAATATTGCAACGCATACTTTTTCTCTGCAATTTTGTAAATTTGTAAAATACGAACATTATTTGCAGAACTTTTGTTGTCATTCCTTACTTCTACACAACTACAAAACTGGAGGAGCATACAAACAATTGCAAAAAAGTCAACAATGAGAGAATTCGACTACATCAGAAAATGAGTCAACTTTAGCATTTAAAAACTTTAAGAATACGATAGAAGCACCTTTTATTATTCAGAGACTACTTTACCCACCATTTCTGAGTTTTACAATAAGTTGAATGATTGTGATATTAGTGAGGAAGATTATACACATGCCTGTAAAGTTTGGAATGAATTTAATTTAAATAATTTGGGGGAATGTTCAGAGTTATATCTAAAAACTGATGTTCTTTTGTTAGCAGACGTGTTTGAGCAATTCCGTTCAAGTTGTTGTAAGACATATGGATTAGATCCTGCACATTATTTTACATTACCTGGCTATACTTGGGATGCAATGCTGAAACATACAAATATATCGTTAAAATTGTTGTCTGATATTGATATGTTTATGTTTGTAGAGCGCGGTATTCGAGGTGGTCTTAGCCAATGCTCTAAACGTTACTCCCAAGCAAATAATAAATATTATATGGCTAGCTATGATCCAAATAAATCTCAAAAATTGTTACAATATTATGATATCAACAATCAATATGGTTGGGCAATGTCGCAACCTCTACCTTACAACGGCTTCAAGTGGGTAGAAAACAAAAACAACTTTAAGGTTGAAGATGATTCACCTATTGGTTACATTTTAGAAGTGGATCTAGAATATCCACAAGAAATTCATGACACCCATAAAGATTTACCCTTTTGCCCGGAAAGCGATTATGCTTTTGGATCTAAGCAAATGAAACTTTTAGCTACAGTTAAAAATAAAACAAAATATATTTTACATTATAGAAATTTAAAGCAAGTTCTCCAACATGGTTTAACGTTAAAGAAAATTCATAAAATTCTTCAATTTAATCAATCCACATGGCTCAAGTCATACATTGATCTAAACACTAGCCTTAGAGCATTAGCTAAAAATGATTTTGAGAAAAATCTCTTTAAACTTATGAATAATGCAGTCTTTGGTAAAACTATGGAAAACATTCGAAAATATAGTAATGTAAAATTGGTAACTAAATGGTCGGGCCGATATGGAGCTGAAGCCCTAATTTCTAGTCCCGAATTTAAAACCTCCACTATATTCAATGAAAATTTCATCCGTTGACCGGTTGTAGCTTTGTTTTAGCCAGATGGATGGTTTTTAACCCCAAAGAATCTTTATAAAACGTGAGCAGTATGCGTTTATTTTTAATTTTTACAATTAATGCCATTTTTAATCTGCCCCTTGCTTACATGCCGGCAATGTGATTCAGCTTTTTTTTTCATACAAACTGCTTTTGTTTGCATTCACACCTTCCTACCATTCTACTCATATAATTAAATATCATTGATCTCCTATTCCTACACACGCCCTCAATACCAAAGTGGTCGCAATTTTGTGATGTTATGCGTGTAATTGCGTGAACGAAGTGGTTCTAAATATGGAGTAGCAGGAGCATATAATTTAAACGTGATCATAAAGATGTGGCGTTCAAAGGATCGGTAAATCAATTAAATTAATATGACCCACCTATCGCTTTCAGCTCACTGTTCAAGTTTACTAAATTGTCAAACTGTTTACATACCGGCATATTTTTATTTTTTGTTTTTTTCATACAAACCGCTTTTGTTTGCATTCACACCTTCCTACCATTCTACTCATATAATTAAAGATCATTGATCTCCCATTCCTACACACGTTCGCGATTCCAAAGCGGTTGCAATATGTGATGTTATGCAAATTTAAATGGGTGAAGCAGCAGTGGCAACGAACGATGTGACGTGCTGTTCTTGTTATACGCTAAATCAGGTTTAATAAAAACTCCAGCTACTTACTGGAGCAGCGAGAGTGAATAAGTTTTGTTTTGATAGGTTTTGCTTACTGTGCAGTGTTAACAACCTTTTAAGAGAAGTCATAAGCAAAGCCTAGGGGAAACGGCTGCGGGGGCCAGGGGCCGAGGGCGCTAGCCTAGCAATCATGCAACCCAACCATAGAGCTTTCATGACGTCATCACCCACAACTATGTTCGTCCAAGTCTACGAAGAGCTTTTGATACCATTTTGTAAATTTAGAGGCCCCTTTAAAAATACACAGGAAATTGTGCTAGAACCGGCATAGCTATACTACTAACCTGTGACGCAAGCTCCTCGAAATTTTCTTTTTACAAGATTCTCGTGCTGATCGCAGCATCGACTTTGTCTTTCCGAATTGAATACATCGGCGAATTGGAGAAACCAACAACAGACATCTGGAATCAAAACACCTTTGTGAATAAAAGAACGCCTGGATCCTGCTGTTTTGTTTTGCATAACCACAACATTTGGTACCAGGGAAAGTTAATAGAGCGTGAGAAAACATGTATAATTTTCTTCCTCCATATGATCGGAGATTATATCCTACGAGCATTTGACTAGAATAAATAATAATAATATACCTATTTGATATACTCATTTAATACAGTTAGTTAATTAGTTAATTATCCTGATCACACTATATATATATTGAATACATTATATTAATTAATTATATACTGAATGATATTATACCGACCGACTACATATTTATCATACCACGTCAATTTCAATTACTTCTATACAAAATTAATAATATCTTTTCGGTAGGAAGTGTTTTTTTTTAAGAAAAAGAGAAAAAGTGAATACAATAAGTCCTATTTAGTATCTATAGTTCTTACGTGTGCTGGACAAAATATTAATTTCGATTACTTCTATATAAAGCAAAGACAAATATTCTCTTTTCTGTAGAATGTTTTTAAGGCAAAAAGGTGAATACATAAGTCTCAGGTCAGTGGTTAATGAGTGACAAACAGCTCCAACGTGTGCTATAGGATGAATAGGATTCCTTTCTCTCCCTATATTTGGTCGAATAAATTTTAAATAAGTGGTTAAAATCGAGAACTAGCATTATTTGGTGTGATTAATTCAATTTGTTATCATTTAAAGGAACCATCAACTCTTTATAAATATTTCGAGCATACGACTCATTTAATTTTAATAGCCCATAAAGTCTATCTTTTATTTTACTAGATTCATAATCAATATAATGAATCATAAGCACATAATACTTTCGGCTACTCGCATATATACCGTATCAATTATAAAAAAAAAACGCACAATGTGTTTCACTTAGTGTTTTATCGAAAATGGAGCAACTACCTCGCCTAGTGTAAACATACACACATACCTCTCGTGCGTGTGCAGGATATCTTTTGAGCTTTTAAACATCCGCTTCATTCTAAAACGATGACATAAAGACAACAGCCTTTAGCACACCATTTGGGCATTACGAATATAATAGAATGCCATTTGGGCTAAGAAACGCACCTGCAACTTTCCAGCATTTAATGAATAACGTATTAATGGGGTTGCAAGGTGTTGAATGTTTTGTATACGTTGACGATAGAGTCGTCTATGGTTACGATTTGTCAGATCATTATTCCAAGTTGATAAAAATTTTCAATCGTCTGCGAGAGCATAATTTAAAACTTCAGCCTGAGAAGTGCAAATTTATAAAGAAAGAGCTAATTTACCTAGGACATATAGTTTCCGAAGAAGGCTTAAGACCAGATCCTGGTAAAATAAATGCAGTAAAGACATTCCCAACTCTGAAGAAACCGAAGGACATTAAATCATTTCTGGGTTTTGCTGGATATTACCGGCGTTTTATTTCAAATTTCGCGGACATAGCGAAACCTCTTACAAAGAAAAACACAAAATTCAAATGGGACGAATTTTGTGATGAATTATTTAACATTCTCAAGAACAAATTAATTAATTCACCCGTCCTGGCATAGCCAAATTTTAAAGAAGAATTTCTGGTCACGACAGACGCAGGTAATGTAGCTATAGGAGCAGTCTTATCACAATGTTAACGCGGACGCACTAAGTCGCATCGATGTTTCAGAACAACTGACAATTAATGAATCCGTCACTGTTGGAGTTGTAACAAGAAATCAAGTAAGAAAGAAATCAGAGGAAGCACCTCAATTCCAGAAACCTGCAACAAATCCTCAAATACAGATATCCCAAATCATCGAAACAAACGAGTCCATTTTTAACGACTACGCGCTGAAAAATAAGATTTTTATACTTCCACTAGTGGATTCTCACGTAGAAAATAAATTAAAAAAAACTCTTCGAAAATTATTCCGTACCAAATATCGGTGAACAAAAACTTCTATTTCATAGGCCCACAAGCACAAGTTTTACCATAATAAAAGTGATGCTTCCATTAAGATCTGAAACGGACAAATCTAAGCTTCGAGATGCTGTTAAAGGCATTTTTCAGTACTGCACGAAAAATAACATAAACACTTTCGGTTTGTCAGTACCAATCTTTGACAAACTTTCACTTAACGAATTAAAATCCAACCTTACTGAGATTTCCAAAGACAGAAATGTGTCAATACGGTTGTTTAATGACTCGAGGGTACATTTGGAGAACCCGAAAGATATAGACAAAATCATGAACGAATACCATACGTCTTCTTTTGGAGGCCACCAAGGTGTGTCGCGTACTGTGAAAAGACTCAAGATGAAATACTTTGGGCCCTCCATTATGAAAGATGTTAAGAATTTTATTCGAAAGTGCGAGTCTTGTCAGAAAAATAAACTGCGAAGGAATCCACCAACAACTATGAAAATCACTGCAACTAGTGTGGCACCTTTCGAAAGAATTGCCCTAGACATCGTAGGACCACTACCCGTAAGCTACGATGGAAACAAGTACCTGTTGACATTTCAGGACGACCTTACGAAGTTCTCAGAAGCACTACCCTTACCTAGCGCGGAAGCTACCACAATCGCAAAAGCCTTTGTGGAAAGCATTGTCTGCCGTCACGGAGATCTGTAAATTCACTAAGAATTTGTCAAGCTTTAGATGGTCTTGTCTTTAAAGTATCCACGAACTTCCAAGCCCTTCTTATTCTTCTCCGGGGGCATCTCAAATTGCTTTTCACTTTTGTTGTGACTCAGGTGCCCAATGCCCCGAATCACAATCATAAGGTCAATACATCAATATATTCTCCTATACAATATTTTGAGACCCTGAAAATGACAAATTAACCCATTTTAAAATCTTAACATAAATTCAGAATGCATTTAGAAATGCATTCCCATATTAGAACAAAATGCAATTTAGCATTAATTACATTTTGTTATCAGACACACAGGATATGCACACTTGCCTACATACAGTGTCTTCCTACTTTTTTTCCAATCTAATTGTATGTACATATGCACATACTGTAGCGAAATTACAATTGACTGTGTAATTTGTTGTGGATAACCGGAATTGATGTTCTTTAAAATATTTTTTTAATATCAGGTGACTGTGTAGCTTCACGTTCTTCTTCTGGTCATGATCGCGATTTATGTCACCACCATATAATTCCAAGTATTGAATAAATTCTTCTATGCAGTCATCAACTCTCCAATCATGCGATATACAAATATTTGTTGTTAAATTCTGAGTAAACACGCGATCATTATTTGACGTTGAAACTGCGTTTCGCCCAGTATTATGTGCTCTAGTTGAGGCTCCTTTAATATTTGTAGACATCTTTTGCAATAACTAGTTAAAAGCTAAAATGAAAACACAAATGAAAAGACCTATTCATTATTGCTTGCCATGGCTAGCCGGCAAGCTGCGCTTTATTTATGAACATGATACTTGATATCATCTAAAGTTTTTCTTCATAAGTTCTATCATCTTTAGGGAACGGATATTCCACGGTATATACAAGTTTGCATTCTTCAGGCGTCGCCCTCGTCGTCTCTACGGTGGTGTTTTGATCACTTTCTACCAAATCCTCTCGTGCAGGAACGCACATTGGACTTCCGCATTACCCCTGAAAAAGAAACAAGAAAAAAAACACCACAAAGAATCCTCCTTAAATCTTAAAATGATAAATTAATCTTACCTAATCACACCAATAACAATTGCTGATGTCAGCTGAACATCTCACATCAGAAGTAAATACGTCAGAACGAACATTCCGCGTAAAGAAGAAATCGTACTAGAACACAAAATGGAAACGAGGTACGGGCAAGAAATTCTCATTACACACCACGTTCCGCCATGCGCCGTGAATGCGATACAAAATTGTCGGCGCCAAGCTGCGTCGTTGATTGCCACAGACGTAATACAATGAATGCGACATTGTCGTCGTCATTTCCAGATAAATGAGTTGAGTTTTGCTTTTTTTGGGATGACTACAGGGAAATTGTTACATTCTTTTAAGAATAAGTATAAGTTGTATTTAAAGCTTATATGCATTTATGCCAGATTTAAAAGGACGGTGCTCAAAATTTACTCTACTTTTTGACGACGACATTTTTTGTGGCACAGCATTCGCTATGTTCTAATGTCGTAACATGGATCCGAAAATTATTTTTTTTGGCGTCGACAGGTGCGTGTCGCAATCGTGGTACTTCAACCTTTAACTGTGTTCTAATTTCTATTAAAAAATCAAATACTTTGTTTTGGTTGACGATTGAAATAAATATTCTTCTTCTGGGTCTCGACTGGATTAAGAGTATTGTTTTGATAAGCGACTAAAATAAAGATTCTTATTGTGGGTAGCGACTGCAATAAGAATTTAATACTAATCAAACAAGTGCTTTATTTTGGTTAAAGGGTTGAAAATTGAGGTTTTTTCTTCTGGGTACCGACTGAATTAAAGATCTTATTTTTGAGAAGCGGCTAAAATAAAGATTCTTACTGTGGGTATCGACTGCAGTAAGAATAAGTTACTAGCACGAAACTCTTTATTGCCGGTCTCGACTGTAAAAAGATTCTTATTGTGGGTATCGACTGCAATAAGAATAAATTACTAACACCAAACACTTTATCGCGGGTCTCGACTGTGATAAATATTCTTATTGTGGGTATCGACTGCAATAAGAATAAATTACTAAGACCAAACTCTTTATTGTGGGTCTCGACTGTAATAAAGACTCTTATTGTAGGTATCGACTGCAATAAGAATAAATTACTAACACCAAACTCTTTATTGCGGGTCTCGACTGTAATAAAGACTCTTATTGTGGGTATCGACTGCAATAAGAATAAATTACTATCCCAAAACACTTTATCGCGGGTCTCGACTGTGATAAAGATTCTTTCTGTGGGTAGCGACTGCAGTAAGAACAAACTACTAACTCAAAACACTTTATCGCGGGTCTCGACTGTGATAAAGGATTCTTTCTGTGGGTACCGCCTGCAGTCAGAATTACTAACCTCCCTTTATTCTGGGTTTCGACTGGAATAAAGAAAATCCCAATCCTAAAACCTTAATAGAGAACCCAGTGAATCAGCTGCCAAACACTGATCAGGTGAGTACAAAGTCAGACACAGTAACATAAATTTTCTTTTAAAATAATCAAATACAATAAAACTAAATTTTCTTTTAAATAATCTTATTACTAAGATAACGTAAATCATATATTGTCGTAGCCTTTTTCAATTACTAAGATTTCGGTGAATTTCTTGAAGGAGTTTGAACATTAGAATAAAACTGCTCCCTCGTTTACAGCTCGGCCGAAGCAAATTTTTATCGAGTAGATAAAAACGTTACAATTATACAATTATCATAATTATTCGCACCCTCTTAAAATTAATATTTCAAGCCGGGCGCACAAGCGCATATCGGATTACAGTCTGCATAGATGCATATAGCTTACATCAAAACTTTTGTACATTTTCTCACGTACGATTTTCAACGTCGTGAGAAAACAATAAAATAACAAAAAAGCTTTTTGAAGCGATCGTGGGTACCTGGGTGCAATTTGCCCATTTCAAGACCCGTCGTGAAAAGTTCGAGTGAAATTAAAATTAAAATATTGTTTTTTTCTTGGAGAGCCTAAGAAACTAAAGTCGAAACTAATTTAACCACGATTAAAGTGTGAAGATCAAATAAAAATATTGTGCTTTAAAAAATCCGACTAGGATCGGAGAGAATAAATTAACCTAAGAAACTAAAGTCGAAACTAATTTAACCACGATTAAATTGTGAAGATCAAAGAAAAATATTGTGCTTTAAAAAATCCGACTAGGATCGGAGAGAATAATAAATTGTGTGAATAAAGATTAAAATTAAATATTGTTTTTGTTGCGAACCTGAAAAATATTTATTTATTGTTTTTATATACATCGAATTAACACCCCCAATCGACCGCTTCTTCACTTTTAACTGGGGAGCATGAGCGGCCGACGACAACACTTTCTTGCAAAAGTTTAAGAAACTCGTTGTTTATATCTGGATCAGCTGGAATATCCGGATTTTCTTTCCACGTCCTGGAAAAATTATATCACAACCAGGTTGTATGTAAATTACGTCATCCTTAAGCCACAACTTGGTTTCTTGCGAAAAAAAGGGAAACTTTTTGTGTCGTCCATCAATATCTTTAAACCAACTAACACTTCAAACCTTTACCGCAGATTATATCTGTGATGATAAGATATCTCCACAGTCCATGGCATCCACTGGTACTGTTGAAATTTCAGGCGATTGCTACTTACGAACTCCTGATCTTGTAATACTCGGATACAATGTCAAAACCACCCAGTTAAAGAATTTCTACACTCCCTCTGTTAATCTGACAAAGGATATTATTAGTGGAATAATACCCGCCAAGCCCTATATAAATAATAGCGGGGTAGGTTTAATAAAACATTCGTCACAGCATGAGTTAACTAGCCTGTTTGAGAATATAAAATCACTCAAGGAGAACGAAAACGCACAGCTACTTCCAGTAGATAGTCACGATATACATCATTACTCAATTACATACATCCTAGTATTTATCGCCATATCATATGCTCTCTTCAAAATTTATAAAAAATATATAGACACATGCAGGAATAGGTCTTCTAAAAGCCTACACATAGAGAGACAAAGCGAGAATTTCGACAAAACCGAAAAGAAAGAGGAAACCGAGGGTGTTCAACCGATCCATATTGCTCACTCTGCGTTAAAAATAAAAAAAATTAAATTACAAAAATTATAAAAATAATTATGTTTTCCTAAAGGGACTTAGTAACAGAAATTTTCTTTTTCTCTTATTTGAAAAAAAAAAAACAAAAATAAGACGGAATATTTCCATAAATCTTGATGCACATGCCACTAGCGCAAAAGCGAACAAAAAATAGAGAAAAACGTATACACTTTAAACCAGTTAGAATTATGAGAGATATTTAATAATAGAGAAAATTAATCTGTATTTTTTTATATTACTAATTGCATCGTTCATTACGTTGTACTTTTGAGAATAATTTTGTAATAATAAATAACAAACAGATAGGTAATAAATAATCGACATAATATCATAGTAAATTTTAGTATTTGTATTTTAATTCTCTACCTATTTTAATTTGAAAAAAAAATAAAGAAAAATGGTTAATTTTACTTTTACTTATTATCAAAATATATGTATAATCGGCTATGTTGAAAAAAAAACATAGGATAGAAACATTATGTATGCACGCATAGTATAGACTTTATATACTCATGTAAAAACATTTTTTTATAATAACGCAAGTATAGCTCTAATCAGATAATTTTTAACTTACCTTTAATTCATTTAGCCTTGACTTTATTTTAATTCGTTTTAGTTTTGATGAAATTGTAAAACCAAAATCAGATCGCACTAATCTTACCATGGCCAGGCTCGTCAATCTCAAGAAAATTCATTGATTTTACCAGCCCAGGATCCAGCGCCCTGATGGCTGCCTGGCTATCAGTATATATGCAGATGTGCCGTGCGGGCTCTCTGCACATGGATACCAATGTTGCCGCCTGATAAATCGCTGTGAGCTCTGCCTGAAAAACACTGCATTTGTCAGGCAGTCTATAATACTCGTGCCACTGGAGATCTCTAGAGTACACTCCAGCCCCTGTGCCCGCACTCGTCTTGGTATCATCCGTAAATATAGAAATATCGGATGTAATGACCACCTCATTCCCCTCCCAGTCACTCCTGGTGGGTATCGTTGCATTGATACCTCCACCAAAAGCCAGGATGGGTAGTTGATAGTCTGTTTCTACCCTGCAGTCATTACAGTCTACCTTCTGGAGTATATTGGAGTGCCCAAAACCCCTCTCCGTCCAACAGCCCCCCGCTCTCAGCCTGACAGCACTAGTTGCCGCCACACCCTTACAATAAAGGTCCAGCGGCAATAGGTCAAGCATGACCTCCAGTGCCGCCGTGGGCGTGGTGCACCGACACCCAGTTATACCCATACAGGCGGCTCTCTGGATTTTTGACAGCACATCAAGGTTACAATTCCTCGTCAGTGCCGTCCACCAGACCGTAGAGCCGTAGCAGAGGATGGGCCGAATTATGGCTGCGTACATCCAGTGTACCACCCTGGGTTTTAATCCCCAGTTTCCGCCAAATATTCTCTTGCACGTGTAGAAGGCCACACTGGCCTTCCTCACGCGTTCTTGTAGATTAGCCTTCCAGCTCAGTTTGGAATCGAGGACGACACCCAAATACTTCGCTTCACTGGAGAGAGTAAGCTCCTCTCCACCCAGCATTGGAAGTCTGAAATCTTGCACCCGTCTCCTTCTTGTAAAAAGGATTAGCTTCGTCTTCGAGGGGTTCACCCTCCAACCACTATTATTGGCCCAGCTATCCAGCTTAAGCAGCGCGCACTCAAGCCTTTCGCTAATAGTATAGAGAAATTTGCCAGTTACCAGGATGCATATGTCATCCGCGTAGGCAACTACCTTAAAACCCTCTCTCTCTAACTTGATGAGGATTTCATCCATTACCAGTAGCCACAGGAGTGGTGATAGCACACCCACCCACCCCTGCGCTGTACCTCTATAGACTGCTCTTCTGACAGTAGCGTCACCTGAGCAGGAGCTGATCTTTCTGCTGAGAAGCATTGAGTTGATCCAGTCACATAGACCCTTATCAACACCCACCCTTCTCAGTCCATGAAATATAGCCTCCGTCTTCACGTTATTGAAAGCCCCCTCAATATCCAGGAAAGCACCTAGAGTGTACTCCTTATACTGTAGGGACTTCTCAACAACAGACACCACTGCATGTAATGCCGACTCTACCGATTTCCCTTTTGTATAGGTATGCTGACTACCACTGCCGCCCTGCCAAACATTTCTTATATGTACCTCTATCAATCTCTCCAAAACCTTAAGCATAAAGGAGGAGAGGCTGATAGGTCTAAAGTCCTTTGCCTCGGTATGGCCTGTTCTGCCTGCCTTTGGAATGAAGATTACCCTCACTCCCTGCCAGGCCCTGGGCAAGAAACAGAGCCTCAGGCAGCTCTTATAAATCGGCACTACCCATGGTATTATGTACCTAAGTGCCTTCTGAAGCATAATGGGTCTTAGTCCATCAACCCCAGACGCCTTAAGGGGATTAAAAGAATGGACCGCCCATTTCGTCGCTTTTTCGCTAACTATGGAGCTGATAACCTCCTCCTTTCCATCCTGTAGGTGCCGTTCTGAAGAACTCGACACCGACGGACCTATCTCCCCGCTGCCCAGAAAGTGGGCGTCAAGAAGTACATTTAACATCTCCTCGTTTGTGGTTGTCCAGACTCCGTTCTCCCCTTTTATGAAGAACGGAGTACTATGGTCCTTAGCAAGCACCTTCCGAAGTCTAGACGCTTCTGTATTAGACTCTACTGACTGGCAGAAGCTCCTCCATGAGGATCTCTTGGCCAGCCTTAGCGCCTTCTTGAAAGATCTTAGGCCGTCCTTATAGCAGGACCAGTCTACCTGATCTCCGCTGCGCTTGGCTGCATTAAACAACCTACGCGATTTTTCTCTAAGCTTACCCAGTTCCGCATTCCACCATGGTGGCCTTGATTTTTCACTGGATCTGCTTATGGGGCAGGCTTCCAGGAATGCTACGTTTAACGCATCGGTGACAGTATCGACCGCATCATCCACTGCTGACTCTGTGATGAGTCTTTCGGGTGGTGAAGCCAGCCTGCTACTGACTACATCACAGAATCGGTCCCAATTTGTCCTACGAACATTCCTGAAAGCCTCAACAGGTCGCGCAGCAAATACAACCTCGAAGAGTATCCAAGCGTGGTCTGATAAAGACGCGTGGTCAGACACTCTCCAGTTGCGAACCACGAAGTTCTCCGAACAGGTGACTAGGGTTAGGTCCAGGACCTCACTCCTGTTTACTGTTCTGAGTTTGCGTATTGCCTCTATTGCACACAATGAGCTTAGTCTCTAAGAAATCATTAAACAGAGACTCACCTCTCGGGTTTATATCCGTGCTACCCCAATGACCATTTTATTTCCAATTTCAGATCTTCAATTTTCAATTTAAAGTGCCCTCGTAATTATTTCTCAAACCTTCGAATTTCACATAAACAAAAATCATAAAATCTCCTAAGAACGGGCAATTTTCTAGAACACTTGAAATTCATATTTCTTTCATCGACTTGACTACGTAAACAAAAATTTGTTTAAGAACAAACAATTTTACTCATGTGTTCTTATCAACGTGTCAAGTTACATCCGTTGCATCTTGCTAACGACATGAAATTATGCTGAGTTGCAAGATGAGCAGTAGATCCCGGTAACGAGTGCGATTTGAAAAGTCGAGTTGGATTTTGGTTCTCAATGGGCTCGGACGGCGACCTAAAATTGTAATGAAAGTTGTACTTAGAAGTCTTGGTTTTCATATTAACCTTTAAAATTACTTTCGTTTTGTCAAAACTTCTTCGAAAGTGAATTATAAAATAAATAAGTGTTACGATTTATTGAAAAATAAGCAAAATAAAAGAAAAAGAAACCAAATATTGGAAGTTTTTGAGTGACTAACGCCCCCTGACTGGCTCTTCTCCGAAGGAAAGCACGGTCAGCAGGGTATGGCAGTTTAGACAGAAGGAGATTCGGTAAAACGGTGTTTCAACCAGTTGTTGGCTAGCTTAAAGCACTTGAAACAGAAAGTATTAGAATTTTAAATAAAACAGTATATTTTATATTAGCTCTCTGCGTTGGCGATAATAAAGACCTTAACTCTATGTTGGGCTTTACGGAAAGCTTTTCTGCAAATTTCTTATGTCGCTTTTGTAAAATGCACAAGCAGAATGCGAAGACGGCAAACAAAATTGATTTTTCTTTGCTCAGAGATGAGGAAGTCATATAAATTGGATGCAGTGGCGCCAGATATTTCTGCAACTAGTGTATTTCCCGTATTTTCAATCAACTACGATATTTTCATGATATTAAGAATTATTTGGTTGACATTATGCACGACCTTCTTGAAGGAGTTCTAAATTTCGAAATAGCTTTAATACTTAAACACTTTATTCACGTAGATAAATTTTTTAATCTTAACAGTCTAAACCATCGCATTAATGTTTTTGATTTTCCTGAGGAGCACGTAAGGCAGTCCAAGCTAAAGTATTCTGCTTCAGACGTTCTTTTATTTTCAATTTATTTAGGAATGCTAATTGGACAGCGGCTCCCGGAAGGAAATGAAGTGTGGATTATTTTCTTGACATTGCAGGCAATTCTTGATGTATTACTTTAAGAAAGAATGATAAAATGTTTAGCGCGTCAAATACCACTACATCACGAACTGCCATTTCGGAGTTACAGAGAAATTAAAAAAATATTCAAGTTTCTTAAAAAAAACCCCGTAACTTCCTTGTACAACCTATGAAAGTATTTTTAAGCTTTCCAACGAATGTCGAACCATTACTCCAACCCCTCACGTCGCTAGTTATAATGGGACGTTAAAGTGAAAAATTGAGAAAATATACAAATTTTTTAATTTTGACTGCCAAAATGCCTGATAACTATCAAATTTTCTTACAAGATTTGGAAACTTGAGTATGTTACCTTTTATTTGATCCGACACATATATTACCTACGTACATGCATCCGTTTTTTTAGTTAAACTTGTTTTTATGATGCATAATATCATTATTTTATTACTGACAATGGAAATCAAACCGAACTTTATGCAATTCCACACAAAATTAGCAAAAATTATGAAAATTAATGAAATTATCCATCACAAAATCAGGTTTATATCCAAACCCGTTGCATGTGTACGATCAAATGAAAGATAAAATTCCGAGGACTCCAAATTTTGCAAGAAAATGTTACGGTTATCGGGCATTTTGGCGGAGAAATCGATAAGGTTTAAAAAAATTAGGATTAGTCAGTTTTTTTACTTTGACATCTAACTAGCGACGTGAGGGGGTATAGTGATGGATATATGTACAATCGTTGAATGGCTTATATCTTAGAATCGCTTTCATAAGATGTACAAGGACGTTAGGGGGTGTTTTGTGAAACCTTGCACATTTTCTTAACCACCCTACAACTCCGAAACGGTTGACACTGCCCATGCCATACATTTTTTGTTACTAACATTTCAATCTATCACCTGTTTCATTTATGACCACCACTTACAAATCATCCTGGATATATGTAGGTACACTCAGAGTCTTTTAAAATCAAAGTAAAATTACTTGGAAGCAAAGAAAAACAAATGTGATTTAGCTTCAAATGCATATTATTTTATTCCAATATCATTGTTTTTAAAATTCACTTAAAACTGTGCCCCTATTGTTCAAAATTAGCTTAGAATTAAAGCTAATCAACTTTGATCTAAAACTTGAAATTTATTTTAACCAATTTTGATTTAATATTTTAATGTATTCGTTTTAATAATATGGGAATATTGAATGTCATGTGACATTTTTCTTTTACATGTGTTATAATGTATGAAAACTGGTGGAACTGTAAAAAATAAAATGAAAAACATTCCTCGTATATATACTTTTTTAATTAAAGAGTACTAACGCGCGAGTTCTGTTACCGTCTCAAGGTAACACAACTAAAGAAAAAGAAAACGTGACAAAAGCCTCGGAAGATACGAAATTCGCATTCCCTCTAAAAGAATAGAGTTTCATGACGAGATGCACATTTCGCATATTCACTATCCATGAAAACTGTCGACTCATCAGAATATGAGACACCGACCAAAAGCTCTTTATAAACAGAGCAATTTAAAATACTTATAATAAAAACTCAGTCTTAAGATCTACGTGAAAGAATAATTACTCCGAAGAGTGATTCCGGTTTACTTTCTTTCAATTAACTAATTAGCTATATAGTAGTGTATTAGGCATAGGGAATATTTTTTACAAATAAAGATAATCCATTTTAATTGTTTTTTTTTTTTGTTTTAAATAAAATAAAAGATTTTATTGGCGCAGTCGGTAGGATATCGCTCTAAAGAGATGATATCCCGTAATCTAACCATAAAAGTGCAAATCTCTTCAATGAGTAGATATTGAAAAAGTTAAAAACGCAAACTACATGCAATGGGTGCATTTCTGTAAGAGAAAATACAATGTCAGTGTGAATTTCTGACCAAATCAAATCTAACTACAATAATTGAAAAGTGATTACGAATAGTGATCAATGTGAACTTGAAGTTATAATCTCTAATTGATTACTCACTCATTTAAAATAGTGTTGGAAAACAAACTTTTCTCGAAATTAGTACAATCATAGGAAGGAATTCTCAATCGTTGACTTGATCGTATGAATAGAAGAGAGCTTTTTTCACGAAATCCGACATTTAGAAGGAATTGAAGAAGAAATGGCTGCAGAGCAAATTCAAGCTTTGGTGCAATCCGTTCATCGGCAGCAAGAGGAAACCAATCAGCTCAGACAGCAGTTAGCTCGACAACCACCTAATTTATTTGAACTTTCATCGGAAATGGAAATGACCAATTATTAAACTATTCTCTCAACATCGTTTACAACGTAAAAATTCACGGTCAAGCAAAAAGATGCATCCAGAGATTAGGCGACAACCTGACATGACAAACCACGAAGGAAGAGCTTAAACTTCATTTAAAACCAAGGAAAGACTATGCGGAATAATCAACGAGTGTAGAAGTATTAAGGTAACAAACTTACGAGAATTATTTGAATATGTTAGAATAGTAGAATTAATTATCAATTAAATGAACTATATGATTTCGACGCAGAAAGACCTATTACTTATACTCCGCAAAATAATGGCAAATATTTAGTAGGAATAATTTTAGAAAAAATGGATAATTTTGTTCGTGGACATGTCCCACATAATAGCACTATTATTGAAATATATAACAAATTTTCGCAATTGAAGTTACTAGGCGACGAATGGGCGGTAGATTACAGACATAGAAAATATAAAAATTCAAATTAGCGTAATTATCGGGGAAAACATGATCAGACAAACTCTAAGGACAATAAAGGACAATTAAAGAGAAACTTTAGAACGCAAAACGCATTAAACCAAAATATACAGCAAAACGGACATAAAACTTCCGGACAGTATAGTATTAATAAAGTAACGAGGCAAGTAGTTACTCCTATCTCTAAAGAATTTAATGTTCCGGGAACCATCTCGTGGAAAGTAATCAATTTAACTAGATCATTTAAATTATCACGAAAGGGAATCAATAAAAAAATGTTTGAAAGACTATGAGGAACTATTTTTTTAAGAGGGAACCCAGTTGACATCAACTCATTATATTCAACATCATTACCACAACGAGTAATCCTATTTAATCTAAAATTTATCAGTATCCACAAGTCTGTTGTGAATAGAGATCAATCAATTCTTGTTCTGTATATAAATAATCAATTAATCTATGTGAAACAAGAATTGATTGACATCGGTTTTTGACTAGGTCATTGTTGTGTGGCGAAAAGCAAGACCTTACGCAATAAATGCAAACAGGTCTTGCCTAAACGGTGACACTGCTAAAAGTTGCAGTGTATCGCATTTCATAACAAACTCAAAATTATTGGGTTTGTTATGAAAGCGCGTCACCGCGAATATGCAGGTGACTACCGGCTAGTCACAGCGGTGACCTGTTTTATCAAATAAAAAATTAAGAAAAACAAAGAATGCGCCGCGGTGACATGGTGGCTGAAAATGCTCGAAAAGTTCAGTTCTTTGGAGCGAATGAAAGAAATACATATATATAGTAAAACAAAAGTGTAAAAAGATTTGTTAATATATAGAATGATACACGTATAATAAAAGCAACGCAATAAAAGATCAAGTGAAGTGTTGTTATTACTGCTGTGTTACATCTGCTAACTGAACCCGGTAAGATGGAGATCTCGATAAGTCCACGAAATAGAAATTGGTAATCAAATAAAAGAAGAACTTAACCAGGAAATAATAAAATAGAGTAATTCCCCATATAATTCACCTCTATGGATAGTACCAAAGAAACATAAAGGCATACAGAATATGCAACAAAAGTAAATTCTTCACTCCCAAAATTTTTCAAGCACTAAGGCTGTGGCGGGCGAGCTAACGGGGGAAATTTGTTTTGGCTTGCAAAAATACAGAAGACAGAGAATGAGAGAACGATAAAAACTCGTATGTAGGATGCTGCGTACATATCATAATATTATGTACGCTTACGACTGAGTTTTGTTGCAGCTAATGGGTCAAATATGAGTGTTCGCTGATCGCTGCTTGTAAGCCAGGCGGCACACTGGTATAGTATTGTTGCCTCACGCATTTTGTATGAAACTTTTTTATGCGTCGCTAATTCTGCAATGCAATTCTGTAGTAGTGGGAGGCCGGGATTAGACTTTGCATATTTTTAATGCATAACTACAGTTAGTTTTACCATTTTTTTTAATTTCGATTATGATATACATACAAGAAAATATAATTAATTAGAAAATCTTTGGTTCGCATCATACTTGATTACATGATGATATGTATGTATAGACGGAGAATGATGGTATTTTACACTAGATTGTACCCCCGATGGCGAGATTTCAGACAAAGAACAGCAAGGCGGGCAGGCTATGATAAAATTGTCGAATTTATCACACCCTATAGCTGTAATAATTGTTAGATAATTATTTTCTATAGTATAATCGAAACAGAAAGTATTAATCTGTTAAGATCTGGAGCTTTTTACTTGAACGCTTGTAATTCTTTTCTACACTCCACTTACAATTTTTCCTTAAAAGTACTAAAATCATATAAATAAAAAGATTACTCTTTTGGACTTTTTACCGGGTTAAACTTCATTTTGTTAAGAATTTTTTTGGGATTCTCCGGTATATAGCAAAAGCTAAAAAATGTTCTAATTTGTTATTTCATCACACAACTCATTAATTTTTGGTGACAAGTTTCAAGTCTTGGTTTGACTCATCAACAGATCCCAAATAGCAAAATTGGGTGATTTGAAAAACAAATGAAAAAATAAAAAAAAGAAGAAAGAAATGAAAAGTTTGAGAAAAATAGAAAAAACAAATTTTTTATTTATTAAAAAAATGTAAAAATTTTTTTAAAGAAGCAGATTCATTCGAAGCGAATCGAACCTGTATACGCCACGCAGTGGGCTGAAAAGTAAAGAAGAAAAAGGAAGAAGAAGAAGCGTTTCGTGTCAGCAGAAAACCTTCCACTCATCGGTGCAGCTTGGTTTTCTGCCTGCTGCAGACGCTTGAAAATAGATCAAACTGATCTCCTCTCATATAAACTCAGAATAAATTCTGGGTGTGAATTATATGAGGAAAAACACTCCTATACGAGCCCAGGAGGAAAAATAAATAAAAAGATTACTCTTTTGGACTTTTTACCGGGTTAAACTTAAAAAAACATTCTTAACAAAATTAAGTGGGCTGATTAGGGTTAATACACCTGCTAGAGTTTGTTTTATACCATCCAGAAAGTATACAGTGTTGGATTTATTTTCTATTTCAATGATATTACAGTAGTTAAGAAAGTATTTAATGAACTTGTGAACATCGTTATCGATCTGTAAAGCACTTCTATAAAAAGTATTACTCTTTAATGCACCTGAATTCAAACAATCGAAAATTTTACCAATCTTTTCAAAAAATGAAGCAGTTGATAAAGCAACTTCTTTAGAATTTCTTTTAAATCGATTTGTTTCAACAGCTGATCTAATTGCTGCGACAACGGTACGACTAAATACTTGAGCAGCTAGGTTAACTCGCATTTTCTCAAATGAATTAGGATTTATATGCTGAACGGTTAATTTGACGCACATTTTAGTCACATTTTTTTGTTCGAGCTCCCACAGTTCTCTAATTACATCCCAATCTACACGCCCTTCTAAAGTTATTATGTTTTTCTTTAAAAATAGATTTCTCAATGACTTCATTAGATGTGAAAAATCAAATAAACATGTTATGTTATTACCCTCTACAGAAATTTTTGGATTTTCAGTGGTAGCTCCCAAGAGTGAAAAACATTTTCGGTTACTAGAACCCTGATCACATGCTATAACTCGAACGTTAAGATCCCAACTTGATAAGATTGTTATGGTTTTTTCTAGTATTAGTTTTAAGTCATTTGCTTTAATGCCATTTTGTGAAACGAAGTAATTTAAAACGAATTTCCAATTGCTTATGAGAGAGCGAACCATAAATACACAAACTTGTTTTCAAATGACATTTTCTCTTTTAAATCCTATATCTTCCAATCCATCTATTAAATTATGATTTAGGTTGTACCTTAATTCTCTTCTTATCATAACTTCATCAAAAATTAAAACTACATTTTTTTCCATTTCATTTAATGCTCGTAATTTAGATTTAATATGTTCAGTTGCGTTATTTTCAAAACCTGGTTGTAAACATTTTATTGGTGCCCACCTATATATGGTCGAGACATCCGGTAAATTAATATGTAAATTATTTCGCATAAATTTATATGCTGCCTGCGATACATAAAATATATTTTGTACCAAATTTTTTTCTATATCGTTATATTTCCTTGTTTTTCTTGAAATCATTTTACATAAAGTTTTGCTTTCTTCGCTAATATCAAGAACTTGCATTCTTGCACTAATTGGTAATTTAGAAACTTTTACCATAGATTTGTTTTTTTTTTCTTTAAATTTGTATAATTCGAGTTCATAAAATTTCTTTGCTTTTTGTACTTATTAAGGCAGGCTTTTACGTTTTGATATTTCTTATCCAATGCATTGAACTTTTTCCTATACAACTCACAATTTTTTATGTTTACCAAACAAGAAGAGCAAACTTCTGACATAGATAATGAAGATGAGGACCTACGCCTTTTACGTGGTGGTGTTTTAAGTAAATTTAGATCCTCATTTTCAATACTAGTCGGATGCAAGAAAAGAGTGGGGATAGCTTCAGTCTTTAATCTCTGCTTTCCAAAACATTCATCTATCAAATGAGAATTACATAAACGTAATTTATTCTTACTCTCATTTTCAGTTAAACTGCATTTTTCACGCCATATTTGTCCCATTATAGAATCAGCAGGCGGAAAATTAAATAAACGCACATTAGGAAGTCGTCTAGACTTTCCACAATGCGGCAAACTACACTTGAGACCTGACTTCTTTGCATTCATTTTTATTCAATATAAAAAGGAAATACAAAAATTTACCTTTCAATGAAAAAACAAATGTGCAGCCAAAACCAATAAGAAAAAAATGCTCTACTGTTCTAAGGCTTAAAAAATAATAAGAACTTTACCTTTAATGGTCCAATCACCGATAATTATTGTATACTCGTACACATACTATATTAAAGCAAAAATTACACTGGTAGTCCACCTAACTTATTATAAAAAAATTTCACTTTAAAAAATGTTTCTTCTAAAAAAATCAGTAACAAATAGTAATTTACGAAAATTATTCAAATGGTTCTTAAATTTTAAAAATTCACTTTAAAATGTTTTTTTTATTAAAAAAAAAACAATAACTAATATAATAATTAAATTTATAAAAATTCATTTTAAAAAGTTTATTCATATAAAACCACAAATAGTGATATTATAATTTGCCATGCCCAGTTTAATTGATATATCTGAACCAAAGATAACCTAATAAGAAGAGAGGAATCAGCCGACCAAAATTGGAAATTATCCGTGTTTTCAAGAAAGACGTTAGGACGCAGAAGAGTTTTCCGATTGTTTTACATTTAAAATGTACACGGCAAGAAAAGGATCGAAACAGAATGACAAATGATTCATTTTCATAAATAATTGAGAAGGGACGGAGTTTTGAGATTATAATCTCATAAAATGTTCCCGCGTTTTTGTGAAAACAGGTTTTTCTGAAATATTGAGAGTTGGTTCTAAGGTTGTTGCTGTAATCCTATGATGCTATGCATTATTGTAGTGCGATTCAGACAGCGAGTTATGAACAAAAATCGCATTGTAGACTAGGCATAAGTCTCTGAAATTTTACATTACAATTGACCAAGACCAATTCTTATGATATCCTATATGAATATCCGTATGCAATTCCGTATAGTCAACTCTCTATGTAAGTTTGATTGTAAAGTGGTTTTCTGCATGAAAACCATGCATTTCAGATCTGTAAGTTAACGTCTTCGCAGGCAGTGTCCAAATATATATAGTGAAAAACGAAATTTTTGTATGTCAATCCTACGAAGGAGTTACCTGATTCGTCCCGTTTTCGAACTTAATTTTACTTTTTTTTTAAAAGCACTTGTGCAAAATTCTAGCTCTCTAAGCTCACGCGTTCTCGAGTTATCGTGCGGATGGGCAGACTGACGGACATGCAAAAATCAAAATAATTTTTAATTTTATGCATGTGTGTCCAATTCATTTTGGTCTACCATCATTATTTCGAGATGTTACAAACGGAATGACAAACTTAGTATACTCAATGTTTTCATCTAGGGTATAAACAGTCGGAAATCTCGCCTGATTCTTAACTTTTTTTAAGTTAACTTTGATCTGAACCCTGTATGACTCAAATATTTATTTACCTGCAAAGAAGAAATTAGAGGTTTTTTTTTGCCGAGTTAAGTAAAAAATAAAGTTAGTTCCCATCCTTAAATGGGTAGTGAAATTTAATTCACGGACCACAACAGCGTGAAGAAACGGACCATAGGTATATGAAATAGCACAAGATTTGGAGACGAATAGGCAAGTGAAATATTGTGTAAAAATATTTGCACCATCCACAGCCAGTGCCCAAACACGAATGAAGTATTCACACCCCGTATGCCGCTTGTAAGAAGATCGTAGCACAAAGGAAAGAACAAAACACTCAGCCCTCAGCATCACTTCACTGATTCGTTTGCACTGCCGCGCCACTTCAGTAAGCTACATTTGCCTCGGCCAGCCATCGCGATCTCATCTGATACTTGTGTTACCCTGGTACTGGGCCTAGGGGGTCTTCGGTCGAGAACCCATGAAGAAAAATTTTCCGATAAAATTTCACACTCCTCATGCAAGTTCTGTATTTCTTTATGTTTCTTTGATAGTACCCAAGAAATCAGATAACTGGCGAAAGTATAAATGGCGTATAGTCATTGAATATAGGACACTAAACAAAGTCACAGTAAGGGAGGCCACGCACTGCCGAGTCAATTGATAGTCCAGTCAGCAAGTGATCTGTTGACTCGTCACCGACTGATTGATTTTTAATCGTTGCTGATTGACTATCGTTTCATATGCGCATATTGAGTCGTCTTCTGTCAGATTAGTAATCGAGTCAAAGGCGTTGAGTTGTGTGTCAATTTTCATTGAAACGTGACAGTGTTCTTTAAAAACAGTTAGCTAGACTAAAAAAATTAAATGAAAAATATAAGTCCTTTTATAATTTACTGTTGGTTGAGGAGAAGAAAAAGAATGATTGCAAGAAAAAGAATGTGGAAGAATCCATCCATGACAAAAAGGATTATGGCAAACTGTTACAACGTGTTTAAGGATTTGGAAAACCCAGTCCTATTTCAAATGTTCTACAGAATGACCAAGGACAGTTTCGATGAATTGGTAAATATTGTTGGTGAGCAAATAAGAAAAAAAGACACAAAATTCGGGAAAGCTTTGCCGGTAGAGGAACGTCTTCTAATCACACTTCGGGAAGTAAATTTTTTTTTAACAAAATCATATCGTTTATTTAAATTTTTAATATTTCAAAAGAAAGAAAACATAACAAAAAATAAATTAATTCGTTTAGCAAAAATCAAGAATAGGATGTGAAAAAATGACCTCATGTAAATTCGATTGAGAATAATTAGCTGTGTTTTGCATATGGGTATGGGTCAGCATCAGAAGTAATTTAAAATATTTCGATAGACCTATGATTTAAAATATTTTTGGCTAAAAGAAATAAAAAAGTGGTAAAATTCGAACCTAGAACACATATTAATTTTAAAATATTTGAAGACACTAAAAATGGTGATAAGCTGAAATAATAGTATCTCAATTCTAGTTGTAAAAGATATGGATAAAAATTTGACATTAGAATTAATATTTAACAAGTATTTCAATGCAATATGTTTGAAAATTTGCATTTTGCCAAAAATATTTTAACTCATAGCTCTATAGAAATAATTTATTGCAGAAATTACTTCTGATCCTGATCCGGAACCATATGCGAGAAAAAGACAGCTATTTACGACCAGTGTATTTTTGAGAATTGAATGTTGCAGTCTGTTGCTGTGGTAATATTTGGTAATGTTATTGTAGCGTTCTGCCCTCACGCTACTTTCCGGTTTTCTTTCTGTTTTCTTTTCTCTTCTTTTCATCATCAACAAATTCCCTTTTCTTTTCTTTCTTCTCCTTTATCTCCCCCTTTAAGTTTTTTTTATCCTTACCCATTTTCTTTTATTTTTAATGTTGTTCCTCGGGTACCTAAAAAGGGGCAAAAATTGAAATACTTTCGAGAAGTAGCAGGATAGGGCTACTTCTCCACATTATAAATCCCTAAAAAATTTCAAATCTATATACATATATGTTGGCAAGAAGTAGCCCTATGCTACTTCTTCATATTAAGAAAGTCCGGAAAAATGTAAAATGTATATTCGTAAGAAGTAGCCCTATGCTACTTCTTCATATTTTAAAAATTCCTGAAAAGATGAAATTTATATTTTCAAGAAGTAGCCCTACGCTACTTCTTCATATTAACAAATTCCTGAAAAGATAAAGACATATTCATACATACCCGCATTTATCCGAAAAAAAATCGGCAACGCAGCAAAAACTTCTTCACTCCCAAATCCAACTGAAAAACAAAAAACATAAAATCATAAAATTTGGCATCTACGCCCCATTTTCAGTCATCAGAAATTCCAACGAACGAACGGCAACTCGCCCAGCTGTAAAACATCACGCGATATCATCACGCAATGGATTACAGCAAGCCCGTCAGAAATTCTGGGAAAATCGTTGCGATACGGCTGGTCGCCGGTGGCAACGATTATGCCCGTAAGTCGCGAGCGAACGAAGAATTCTCGGGATTGAACCGACGAACGAACAAAGATACCCGGCCTGTCGGTCGCGAGAGCGAGGAACGGTTGCGATGTAGGCAGACTGTGCGAAATCGAAAAAGTTTTAATCGAGATCTTGAGCAGTACGGATCGAATCGGGTGGCAAGAAAATAGCTTCTTTAAGCACGGTGACTGCTTTTAATTACTGCGGTAGATTGTTCTGGCATGTTTTGTCGCGTTTGGTTTTTTTTATGATTCGAATAAGAGAGTCTTTTTTGGAATTTTGATGAGATATAGCGCGTTACTTAAAATAAGATCTCATAAGTTTTTTTATTTTGTGTCCGTTAAAGATAACACAATCGTTTACTTACCTGCGTTAATGCAGAAGAACGTTTGCACTAAAATGACCTAGCGCGTTACCTGGAATAAAGATTGCATAAATAGTTTTTGTGTTTTTTGATGATTACACAATGGTTTGATTACCTGCGCTCAAGGCAGAAGAACGTCGCGTCCAGATGACATAGTGTGTACTTAAAAAAACAGTTGCGTGAATAGATATAGTGCGTTACCTGAGAGGGAATCTCATAAATATCTTTGTTAGTGCCTATTAATGACTAAATAATAGTTTTACTTACCTGCGTTAATGCAGAAGACCTTTGCAGTAAAATGACCTAGCGCGTTACCTGGAATAAAGATTGCATAAATAGTTTTTGTGTTTATTGATGATTACACAATGGTTTGATTACCTGCGCTCAAGGCAGAAGAACGTCGCGTCCAGATGACATAGTGTGTACTTAAAATAACAGTTACTTGAATAGATATAGTGCGTTACCTGAGAGGGAATCTCATAAATATCTTTGTTAGTGCCTATTAATGACTAAATAATAGTTTTACTTACCTGCGTTAATGCAGAAGACCTTTGCAGTAAAATGACCTAGCGCGTTACCTGGAATAAAGATTGCATAAATAGTTTTTTGTGTTTATTGATGATTACACAATGGTTTGATTACCTGCGCTCAAGGCAGAAGAACGTCGCATCCAGATGACTTAGTGTGTACTTAAAATAACAGTTGCGTGAATAGATATAGTGCGTTACCAGAGAGGGAATCTCATAAATATCTTTGTTAGTGCCTATTAATGACTAAATAATAGTTTTACTTACCTGCGTTAATGCAGAAGACCCTTGCAGTAAAATGACCTAGCGCGTTACCTGGAATAAAGATTGCATAAATAGTTTTTTTGTGTTTATTGATGATTACACAATGGTTTGATTACCTGCGCTCAAGGCAGAAGAACGTCGCGTCCAGATGACATAGTGTGTACTTAAAATAACAGTTGCGTGAATAGATATAGTGCGTTGCCTGAGAGGGAATCTCATAAATATCTTTGTTAGTGCCTATTAATGACTAAATAATAGTTTTACTTACCTGCGTTAATGCAGAAGACCTTTGCAGTAAAATGACCTAGCGCGTTACCTGGAATAAAGATTGCATAAATAGTTTTTTGTGTTTATTGATGATTACACAATGGTTTGATTACCTGCGCTCAAGGCAGAAGAACGTCGCGTCCAGATGACATAGTGTGTACTTAAAATAACAGTTGCGTGAATAAATATAGTGCGTTACCTGAGAGGGAATCTCATAAATATCTTTGTTAGTGCCTATTAATGACTAAATGATAGTTTTACTTACCTGCGTCAATGCAGAAGACCGCTGCAGCCAGCTGATTTAGTACGTTATCTATAATAGAAATCACATAATTATTTTAGTGTTTATTAAAGATTAAAATTATAGTTTTGAATACCTGCGCCAATGCAGAAGAACGTTGCCGTCAAATGATTTAGTACGTTACCTAGAATAGAAATTACATAATCATTTTAGTGCTAATTAGTGATTAAAGTGACAGTTTTGATTACCTGCTCCAATGCAGAAGAACGTCACAGTCAAATGATTTAGTCCGTTACCTAGAATAGAAATAACATAATCATTTTAGTGTTTATTAATGATGAAAATGACAGTTTTGATTACCTGCTCCAATGCAGAAGAACGTTACAGTCAAATGATTTAGTGCGTTACCTAGAATAGAAATTACCTAAATATTTTCGTGTTTTTTAATGATGAAAATTATAGTTTTGATTACCTGCACCAATGCAGAAGAACGTTACAGTCAAATGATTTAGTGCGTTACCTAGAATAGAAACTACCTAAATATTCTCGTGTTTATTAATGATGAAAATTATAGTTTTGATTACCTGCGCCAATGCAGAAGGACGTTGCCGTCAAATGATTTAGTACGTTACCTAGAATAGAAATTACATAATCATTTTAGTGCTTATTAGTGATTAAAGTGACAGCTTTGATTACCTGCTCCAATGCAGAAGAACGTTACAGTCAAATGATGTAGTGCGTTACCTAGAATAGAAATAACATAATCATTTTAGTGTTTATTAATGATGAAAATGACAGTTTTGATTACCTGCTCCAATGCAGAAGAACGTTACAGTCAAATGATTTAGTGCGTTACCTAGAATAGAAATAACATAATCCTTTTAGTGTTTATTAATGATGAAAATGACAGTTCTGATTACCTACTCCAATGCAGAAGAACGTTACAGTCAAATGATTTAGTGCGTTACCTAGAATAGAAATTACATAATCATTTTAGTGCTTATTAGTGATTAAAGTGACATTTTTGATTACCTGCTCCAATGCAGAAGAACGTCACAGTCAAATGATTTAGTGCGTTCCCTAGAATAGAAATTACCTAAATATTTTCGTGTTTTTTTATGATGAAAATTATAGTTTTGATTACCTGCGCCAATGCAGAAGAACGTTACAGTCAAATGATTTAGTGCGTTACCTAGAATAGAAACTACCTAAATATTTTCGTGTTTATTAATGATGAAAATTATAGTTTTGATTACCTGCGCCAATGCAGAAGAACGTTGCCGTCAAATGATTTAGTACGTTACCTAGAATAGAAATTACATAAGCATTTTAGTGCTTATTAGTGATTAAAGTGACAGTTTTGATTACCTGCTCCAATGCAGAAGAACGTTACAGTCAAATGATTTAGTGCGTTACCTAGAATAGAAATAACATAATCATTTTAGTGTTTATTAATGATGAAAATGACAGTTTTGATTACCTGCTCCAATGCAGAAGAATGTTACAGTCAAATGATTTAGTGCGTTACCTAGAATAGAAATTACATAATCATTTTAGTGCTTATTAGTGATTAAAGTGACAGTTTTGATTATCTGCTCCAATGCAGAAGAACGTTACAGTCAAATGATTTAGTGCGTTACCTAGAATAGAAATTTCCTAAATATTTTCGTGTTTTTTAATGATGAAAATTATAGTTTTGATTACCTGCGCCAATGCAGAAGAACGTTACAGTCAAATGATTTAGTGCGTTACCTAGAATAGAAACTACCTAAATATTTTCGTGTTTATTAATGATGAAAATTATAGTTTTGATTACCTGCGCCAATGCAGAAGAACGTTGCCGTCAAATGATTTAGTACGTTACCTAGAATAGAAATTTCATAATTATTTTTGTGTTTATTAGTGATTAAAATGACAGTTTTGCTTACCTGCGCTCAATGCAGAAGGACGTTACCGTCAGATAAAATAGTGCGCACCTGAAAAAAAAAATATGTAAATATTTTTCTTTGTGTCTAAGGACAACAATAATAATTTGTGCTTACCTGCTACAACGCAAGAGAATCCTTGCCACCATAAATCGGTGCCTACCTGGAAGGGAAACTCCCTACCATTCCAGGATTATACATCCATGAAATCCAGTAATTGGCGCGTGTCTGAAGAAAACAAAAAGGAGTGTCACACCTTAGGCGACAGAAGAATTTTCGCATCAAAAGTTTAACCCATGTGGCGATCAATAACATCTAAATAATCAGGACTGAGTGTTGGAGATACCAGACGCCTCAAACCCGCCCCACCTCACCTTGGCGTTTGGCAGGTATTTCAGAAATTTGAGTTAACTATATATATATTTCGGCACACATGTTATTTATTTTTTTTTGTGCTCAAGATTTGTTATATTTGATTTTTTTTATATATATATTTTAATCTAGATATGAGTTGAGGTTACGATAGGTGAGGCATTGTTACTCACTTACCTTTAGTTATATGTAAGCCAGGTATAAACCTTAGGTCTTCATAGGTTAGTAGGGCCCATCTAGTGACTTAATGATATCAAGACAATCATTGGGTTATTTTTGTAAAAAAGTAAGATTATGTAAGGATGAATGAACTCGTAAAAGTACCAAGAAAAGGAAATGAATAAATAAATTTTGCTTAGTACATATATATATACTCTCTGGGTCATTTTTTTTATATTTCGCATCGGCCCCGTGGGCATTGACACTTAACTTTCTTTTCAGATTCTTCTTCGAACTTTCATCCTTTAGGTACTACTAGTGTGATGCTAAAGGCAAGGTGACGAGGGACGGAGAATTGCTCCTGTGACTAGCCGCTGGGTTGGATTTTATCGAAATTACTTCGGCTTCTTGCTTCCTTCGCCATTCCGTACGGATGTCGCCCTAGGTGACACATACGGTGGCGTCTTAGCCAGGGTGGATGGGGGCGATGGGCCCAATCAGAGTCCAGTCAGGACTCCGCATACATCAGGAGTCCACGTTGTCTCTCTCTCCCTTCCTCTCGGCGTTGGACTCTCCGGGTGGTTGCACATTTGTACGGCGTTGCTATTACAGTTTGTTTTGTTACGGCTCAGCGCATCGCTGGTAATATTTAGATTGAATCATTTTCAGCGTTTTTTTTTAGGTTGCACCATGGAGACGAATCGGCAGTACGACGTGAACGAGCAATTATATTATATACCTGTTCATCTACTCTTTTCTTTCTTTTTCCTGTCCGTATGTCTGTCTGAAGTCCCCACAAGACGAGCAAGCCTCATTCATTCAATTTCTTGTATTCTTTTATTATCTTTTCTTTTAGTTCTCGCACAGCTTTCAAGCATCGAGGGATGTGGGTGGCAAGAACCACCCCAAGCCGGCTGATCGCTAGCGGCAATATGCTGTGCGGCCACCCACACTAATCCCGAGATGAATTTTGCAGCAAGAGGTGTCAGTTGCAGCGCCAATCTGCATTCATTGTTGGATGGATGTAGGTAGACCTGGCAATGGGCCCGCTCTTCGCTACATTATACATTCTGTTGAAGTAGGTGGAAACGGTTGTCGGTGTGGGTGAATACGGTGATGAAAGATCTATGCGTGCAGTGACAGTCGACTCAGCTTCTTCCAAAATCTCGTCAATTAAGTTCAATACGCCTATTCTAAATGTTTTCTTTTGTTTAAGTCGGGAAGTATAGAGTAGAAAAAGTCTTCATCTGAATCCCTGAGTTTTGGTTTGTCTTCAGTTTGAGCATGCATGTATTGCATAAAGCATTACTTACTGGATCTGGATCATCTCTTTTGCGTTTTATTACATTCCTCGTACTCTTCTTGATTTCTGCCTTAAATTGGCTTTCAAAATTCTTTTCAGCCTCGTCAACGTCAATCCCTGTACTCGCATTTTCTTCCACTTTATCCAAAGTTTGAGAAGTCGATTCTTCGATAATACTATCAATTGGATTACTCGCTTGATTTGATGGGTAATGTTTGAGATGAGGAATTAAGAAATGTAATTCATCATTTAAATAATAAGTCTTTTTGGGAAATGGTCCAGAGCCCGAAAGCCGTACATTTTTAATGTATCTCCCGAAAACTGCTCTAACATTTTTCTATCGTTTTTTGCATGATAACGCTGAAATGTAGGGATTAGAGATTCTACATAAAAATAAAAGTGAACTTTCACATAGGTCAAAAATATTAATCAAGTCGAATTATATACCAATTCGATTTTTTAATTTTTTTTTATTCTAAAAATAGGTTCAGAAACAAATAGTTATTTTCCGACACCGAACGTTAAGTTTTGATTTTAAAAGAGGGGAAAGGACTATCGCTGCAGTTGTAGAGGAGACAACCGAAGCAATATGGACGAAGCTTCAACCAATTTATCTGCCAACACCCAACAGTGAGCAACTAAAAAAACAGCTCACCGATTTGAAGATCTACTAAACCTACCAAATTGTGTAGGAGCCATTGATGGAAAACACATTCGAGTAAAATGTTTTCGAAAACAGGATCACGATATTATAATTATAAAGGGTATTTTTCATTTCGGATGCTGATGGAATTTTTACTGTCGTCCATATTGGTGATTGCGGTGCAAACAGTGATGGAGGTGTTTTCAAATCTTCTACACTTCATCAAATGTTAGAGTCTGGAAATTTTTCTTTTCCGGCACCAAAAGCTTTACCAAATGATACCAGTGACACTTGCCATTACTTTGTGGGAGATGAAGCATTTCCCTTAAAACCTTATATAATGCACCCCTTTCCAAGGTCAAAGCTTACAAACAGATAGCGAATATTTAATTGCCGACTTTCCAAAGCAAGGAAAAGCATTGAGTGTGCATTTGGAATGTTTGCTTCAAAATTCAGGGTTTTTGACGGGCCGATAGCCTGCAAGGAAAAAACAGCAGTTTCTATTGTAAAAGCATCTGTTGTACTACATAATTTTATTAAAGTGCGTGAGGGATGTTTTAGTCAACCACAACAGTTTAGAGCTGCTGATCGCGAAATTGAAAGGGAAGATGCTGATAATTTACCTGCCTCCATTGTAGCTTCTGATATGAGAAATAAGCTAGCAGATTTTTTTTTGACAACAGAAGGTGCTATAGAACCCCAGTGGGCACATTTATTTTAACGTTTTGTTTCTGAGCCGTACTGAAATTACCCTTTTTGCCTATTAGCGTTTGTTCAAAGTGTTTAAATAATTTGAAAAGCCACTTTTTTATATGTATAAATACAGAAATACTTCTAATAAACATCACTTGAAAAAAAACAATATATTTTCTTATCATAATTTTTACCTGTTTCTCCTATCTGCTTTGCAATTCGTCCCCAAATTACATCAGTTTTATCCGTTTTTGAATAGTCTGAAGTTGATTTATCGTAAAGTGCTGGATACTGTTCAACAAGTTTCACAGTTGACGACTGATTTCCCAGTCCTCTTTTTTTATTCAAGTCAAGTTGTTCATCGCATTTTGGAAATAAGAAAATTTGACATATATGTACATACATATATTAAGAATTAATATATGGCTTTTATGACCCGTAATATATTTCAAATATTTGTTTGTACATATTTATGTGTTGACTAAAGTACAATTACGATGTAAAATTCTTCAAATAATATTAATACAGATTCATGTAATTATTTTCCTTTCCAAGCATAACTACATATACATAAATACAGAAATATGTATGTATTTAAAATCTAATTACATAAAGAAAAGAAAAAACTTTACTTACCGCCATTTGTTTTATCCAAAACACTCGAAAATCAATAAACAAAACTAACTTCCAGCGCCTGCGATCAACAATAATCAACTGATTGATATTAACGTTGCTGATGCAGACTAAGCACAACAGTCGGCTCGATTCAGTCAGTTGTGAGTCGTCAGTTCCTTTCTGAGTTTTTAGTTGCAGTTTGCGGTACCAAACGCTGGGCTGATGCGTGTAACGAAGAAAGTCAACTGACTTTTTAGTCACCGACTACAGTCGGCGATTGTGCAGTGTGCGGCCTGCCTAAGTGACAAATTTCCAGTTCCCAATATAGATAGTATATTGGACAAATTGGGTAAGGCACAATATTTTAGTACGTTGGATCTCGCAAAGGGATTCCACCAAATAGTAGTAAAGAGCGAAGATAGAAAGAAAACAGCATTTTCAACACCCTTTGTTCATTATGAGTATGTCCGGATGCCGGTTTGGAAAATGCTCCGGCGACTTTCCAAAGATTGATGAATTCTGTATTGAGAGACCACATAAATAAAACATGTGTTGTTTACTTGGACGACATTTTGGTATTCAGCACATATTTAGAAGAGCATATCAATAATATTCGGAAAATTTTAGATAAGTTGAAGCAAGCTAAATTACAAATTCAAGTTGGCAATTGTAATTTTCTTCATAAAGAAACAGAATACTTAGGCCATATTCTTACGCCAAATGGCGTTAAGCCGAATCCTAACAAAATCAAAGTAATACAAGAACTTAAATTACCCACGACCCAAAAACAAATTAAGTGATTTCTGGGAATGACGGGATATTACCGTACATTCATTAAAGATTACACTAAAGTAGCCCATCCCATGACTAAATACTTAAAGAGAAATTCGAAAATAAATGTCAATGACCCTTGTTACATATCATCTTTCGAAAAACTTAAGGAAATAATTAATAATTATCCCATTCTGAGATACCCAAATTTTAACAAGAGGTTTAAGCTAATAACGGATGCTATCAATTTTGCTATGCCTCACGAACATTAAATAATCATGATCAAAATTATTCACTTATAGATAAGGAACTATTTGCGATTGTCTGGGGAGTGAAATATTTCAGGCCATATTTATTTGGCAAGGAATTCGACTTACAAACTAACCATCAACCTATTAAGTGGTTAATCCAGCTAGGAGAATATGACATAAGAATGGAATTTATAAAAGGCAAAGAGAATAAAATTGTAGATCTTTTATGTAGAATTAATATCGACAGTAGAGAAATTATTCATGTCGAATTTGGCAAGGAAAAGTCGGAAGATAACCACACACCAATCCTCGAAACAATAGTCAATCGATTTAAAACACTAAACGTTACAGGCAGACAAATACTTGCAAAGCAGACGTTCTTAGACAACAAATCAAAATATAAAAGACCAAGTAGATCATACTCAAAGCAACATTACCTCAGCTGGATTAGGAATGCTACACCCGAATATATAAACGAATGTGGAAATTGAAGCTTATAAAATTGACTTAAGAGTACTTAGTAATATACGCTTAGGTATGGCAAAATCTATTAGTAATTCAATTATATTTGCCATAAAATTTCCTTCCGAAGCCATTAAAACAGATAAGAAGCTTTTAATTCCAATTGCGAACTCTGAAAATAAGCAAATTAAGGAAGAAGTGGAATATATAGTTAGGATTGAAAATAATGTTTATTCATTCCAAGAAAATCTAGGACTAAAAGAATTAAGATTAAGTAAGAACTGTATTAAAGCAAAAAATTGTCAATTAATAAAAAATATAGACGAAGAAATAATGGAATTAAAAGAAGACGTTATCATACTAAATAATTTTCCAAACAAAAGATTTGGAAGTACCTGCAGCGACAACGTACAAGTAGATATGAAATCTCCCATCTCTAGCCCGGCCATACTTTTTAAAGTTTGAAGTTTTAGAAATGAATTATCTAACCAGCTGCAAATGTTGTGAAAGTATGAACTGAGAGAATCAAGGCTTGAAGCTTTTCTGCCGCCACTCCTAAAGATTCTCTCAACATTTTTATATTTATAGTTCATTCATAGTTCCAGTTCAGACATCCATTCACCGTGCTCCCATTCAATATGAATAACTAAGTCTCATAACAGAGAGAAGGGACATATTCTGTGAACTACACTAAGCCTCATCTATGAGTGTATGACTGTCACCGTATATAGTATTTTTTATATGCGAAATTGGCAAAAGTTACTTTCCCTTGTTTTAAAGTGCTACGGAAATATGGTTTTCCATTAATTTTTCGACCCATTGCAATTTCAGTACCGCTAAGGTACGTAGTAAGTATTCGAGTGAATAGATGTAATTTTAATGTGTTATTTTCATTAAGGATACTTTATAATTTTTTTCGTTCTTGCTCAAATTCTGTGTTTTGGGATTGGAGGAAAACAAAGAAAAAATGATGAAACCAGAAAATAGGATGCACTAACACTTTATTGCAAATAAGGCTGTACTATATTAATTTATTTTGGTTCTCGATTGGACCGTGATTTTAAATTTACTGATGAACGTCGCTTGGATGTTGATAGCTGACTGCTGATCGATCGTAAAAAAAGAATTGCTGTCTCTCTTATATGAAAACAATCGTATGATCGTGCTGGTAGCCGTTGGTAATTGTTACTCCATATTTTCTTGTATAGAGGATGATGCGATGCGTTCGATACCGATCATGTGTTGCCGATAAAATTTCTTTCATCCGATGATAGGGTGAGTTTCAATAGCCTGTCTGATGATGATGATGCTTTCGTGAACCTCAACATTTTGTCCCGCCTTGAAATAGTTAAGATTTCAACAGTAATGCTGACGGAGTTTGATGACTTCTTAGCTGTATCATCCACAGGGTCTTCGAAGTTGCGTCAGTGGTAGCTCTTGTCCATGCACAGCATCGTGTTCAAATGCGTATTCAGTTTTAGTGTTAGTGTACGGGGGGAGTAAGGAATAGGTACTTAGGGATATAAAGTAACAAGTGAGGGCACACCTCAATAAACAATAATTCAATGTGAAATCCAATATATATATATACTATATTAGGTATGAGCGTATTGGTTACAAATTCTAGTGTTCCGAGTAATGATTCACAGAACTCCCCTTAACTGCATTCAGTTTCCTTATCAATATTTAGGCAATCCATTTTGATTGGTTGGGACATCGTTTGACGAGTTTATCGGCAGCAAGCAGAGTTTCGTAATAGGGCGTTTGAGCTCCCCAGTTTGAGTTTTTAGGGTTACTACACGAACAAGCTGGTCGTGACCAGGATGAGTTTGAATTACTCTTCCTAGAGCCCATTGATTGGATGGAAGATTTTCATTTTTTATGAGCACTAGATCACCAATTTGAATATTAGTAGAAGCCTTCAACCACTTTGGCCGTTGCTGTAGTCGAGACAAATATTCTTTATTCCAGGCGCTCCAAAAGTCCTGTTTCAGATGTTGTAGAAGGTTCCATCTAGTAAGTGCATTTAGCTTTGCGATTGAGAGATCTGCTTCAGGAGGCGCCAGAAGGGCATCGCCGGTCAGAAAATGGCCTGTGGTTAGTATTCTAAGATGATTGCAATCGTCCGAAAGAGGACATAACGGCCGTGAGTTAAGACACCCTTCTACCTGGGTAAGAAAAGTACACATTTCTTCATAAGTTAGGGGAACATTTCCTACAACTCGTTTTAAATGATGCTTTATAGATTTTACTCCGGCCTCCCATAGACCTCCGAAGTGGGGTGAGGCCGGGGGAATAAAATTCCATTGGATGCCATGTATGCTGAAGTTTTCAGCTGCTAGATGGGTTGCCTTGGAGTAAGCGGCCTTAATGTCTCGATCAATCTGATTCCGAGCGCCGATAAAGGTAGTACCGCAGTCCGAATATATATTGTGACACAATCCACGACGAGCTACAAATCGCTTGAGGCAAGCCATGAATGCCTCAGTAGTTAGGTCACTCACGACCTCTATATGGATTGCTTTTGTGCAGAGGCATACAAATATAACGACATAGCCCTTATATGTTCTACATCCTGTTGTATGAGAAATTCTGAGATGAAACGGACCTGCATAGTCAATTCCAACATTTGTGAACGGGCGAGAGGGGGTGATACGTGGAGATGGTAAAGCTCCCATTAATTGAGATTGGGTTCGGCAAGAGTTCTTGAAACAGGGAAGACATTTCCGAATGATTTCCTTGACTAGATTTCTTCCTTTTATAACCCAAATTGTTTTCCTCAAAACGGAGAGTGTCAACGTAGGGCCACCGTGTAAACATAATTTATGAGTATATTCGATAAATAAGCGCGTTAAATGGCTTCTTGGGTGAAAAATTAATGGATGCTTTTCATTATACGGAAGAAGGGCATTATCCCGTCTACCACCAACTCTTAATAAGCCTGTATTATCCAGGAAGGGGTTAAGGGTAATAATGCTGCTCCGTTTCCCAACGGTTTTACCGGTAGACAAGGATATAATTTCGTCATGGAAGAATCTTCTTTGTTCATGCTTGATCCAAAATAGGCGAGCCAGCGTTAGGTCCGCCGCAGTGACACATGACGATTGTATGGCAGTTCTTACTCGACATATTTTGTTTATGAATTTCTGGCACAGGGCGGTAACTCTAAGGAGGCGTGAGAGCGAGGAAAATCTATCCAAGACCTCCGTGAAATAAGTATAATCTTTGCTTACTATTTGGCCAAGAAATGCGTTTGTCGTTTTGAGTTCCAGACTCACAGGATTAGGATCCGAAGTAGGAAAAGAAGGCCATGATGTTTCTTAGTGACAGAGCCAGCTGGGCCCATGCCACCAGAGCCCTCCATGTAAACCTTCTGCAGAGGAAATACCTCGACTCGCTCTATCAGCTGGATTGTCAGCAGATGGTGAATGTCTCCATATAGTGCTGGACTCTAAATTCGTCAAAATTTCAGAGATACGATTGCTCACAAACGTCTTAAAATTGTTTGGGTGACGCTTAATCCAAGAAAGGACTATGGTGGAGTCAGTCCATGCGAAAATACTCACTTCCTTTGATGCATAGCAAAGACGGAATATCTTTATGAGTAATACAGCCCCGCAAAGCTCAAGTCTTGGCAGAGTGATGGACTTTATGGGAGCTACCTTTGTCTTCGCGCTAAGAAGATGAACGTTTATTTCGTCATTAGTTTGTGATCGGAGATATAAGACTGCCCCATAAGCTCGCTCCGAAGCATCACAGAACCCATGGAGCTGTAACTTACTAGTCGGCTCTATATTCACAAACCTAGGAATCAACACCGTATTCAATTGCCTCAACACAGACAGACACTTGGACTATCGCAAAGATAATTCTTGGGAAATCGGTTCATCCCAACTTATGCCTTGTTGCCATAAACATTGCATGAGAATTTTCGCAGTGATGGTGATATGCGACAACCATCCTAAAGGATCATAAATTCTGGCAATTTCAGACAGAATTGTTCGTTTTGAATACGGTGGTTGATTATGCTTTAACTCAAGTTTATAAGAGAAACAATCCATTGCGGGAGTCCAATGTAATCCTAAAGTTTTTATGACGTTATCAGAATTGAGAACTATGGACGAACAGGACGAGCGTTCGGATTCCGGAATGTCGGCTAAAATTTCTTCAGAATTGGATGCCCATTTCCTTAGCTCAAAGCCTCCACGCTTCAGAATAGAGTCGACTTGCCTTCTTGCTTCTCGTGCTTTGTCTAGAGTGTCACTCCCAGAGAGCACATCATCAACGTAGAGGTCATTCAAAAGAATGTTAGCTCCAACGGGAAAATCATGACCTTCATCTTTGGCCAATTGGTGCAGAACACGTATTGCTAAAAATGGAGCACTAGTAGCCCCAAAAGTTACTGTCAATAGACGGTAATCGTGAGGGATTTCATCTGGGCTTGAGCGCCATATCAACCTTTGATAGTCACATTCAGGTGGGTGTATTAGAACCTGGCGATACATTCTGGCTATGTCTGCAGTGAATACGAATTTATGTTGCCTCCACTCTGATAGTAAGAGTGAAATATCACGCTGTAATGGTGGGCCACATAGCAAGCGATTATTAAGGGAATAGCCATTAGTAGAGTTACTACTCGCATCAAAGACGACTCGGGTCTTGGTTGTCAAACTCTCGGCCTTGAGGATCGCGTGATGTGGAAGATAAAATACATTATCTGGGGCTCGCGATAAATCAGAGGAAGGAACCCTTTCCATATGTCCTTGTTCTAAATACTCTTCTAAGCATTCATTATATTCATCCTTCAACTTGGTATCGAAATTTAAACGCCGTTCTAACGATTGATACCTTTTCATTGCGACTTGTCTGGAGTCTCCAAATCTCATTTGATTTTTATCTAAGGGTGCAAATGGTAGACGAACAATGTACCTACCTTCTGCATTTCGAGAATGAGTTTCGGCAAAAATCTCTTCGCAAAGAGCATCTTCTGATGTCATTTAACATGTGGCGGAAATCTCTTCGATTTCCCAAAAACGTTTTATGGCATCACATTCCGTGACTTGCGAACAAAAACTTAGAGCTACATCAGTAACGCAGGCATTTGAGGAGGTTTGCGAGTTGACTTCACCGAAAAGAATCCAACCGAACGAAGTCTTCTGTGCCGTAGGTGTACCTGCCTTGCCACGAATCAACCCATCTTCGATGATATTTGCATAGATTTCAGCGCCCAACACTATGTCAATTTTACCTGGATGATCAAAGGACGGATCGGCAAGAGTTAAACCTTCAAACTGTTTCCACTGAGAGATGGATATTCTCGTAGGGGGGAGAAAATCGGTAAGCGAATCAAGAACAGCTGCCTTAACGTTGATGGTGGGAGCTTTTTGCGAATGAGGTTGAATTATAAATTCAGCAGAAGACTTTGCCCTTGCTGTTGTACAATTTCCTAGACCTACAACTTCAATTGGTGAGCAACGGAGCTTTACGCGTAAACGTTGAGTCGCTCTTTTCGTTATAAAAGTTGTCTGTGCACCTGGATCCATCAGAGCTCTAAGTAGAAATGATTCCCCATTGGGAGAAAATACCCTTATTAATAGAGTAGCTAATAGCACTAGCTTGTTTTCACGAGCAAGACAGGAAGTCACGACTTTGCTACCAGAAGATATAGCTGGGATAAGCTTCGGATGCTCATCAGAGTTATTCACTGAAGTTTCTCCCCGTTCAGCCCGCGAGTTATATTCATTTTCAATATGTAAGAGAGTATTGTGGCGCCTTTGACAGTGGCGACAAGTTTGTTCGCTAGGGCAGTTCTTTACATGATGACTTTGAGCCAGGCAATTGAAGCACATAGAATGAGAAGAAACGAATTTAGTCTTTTCTTGCGGCTGCATTTTCATAAACTTGAAACATCTTTTCAATGCATGGTGACCTTTGCATAGGGGACAATTGAATTGGGTTGAATGATAGGAGCGTGTCTTCCTTTCAGAGGATCCGTGGGGGGATTTCTGATAATGCTTTTGAGAGTTGAGTGCTTCTAGAGTACGAAAGCGACCCTCTAAAAATTCTTTGAGCTCTGACAATTTGGGTAAGGAAGTAGAAGTCCCTTGGGTTTGTTCCCACAGTTCTCTAGTCTCGGAGGGGAGACGCTCTTGTATAAGGAAAATTATAATAGGATCCCAGTCATCGACTTTTACCTTTAAATTTTTCAAAGTTGACAAGCACTCGTTAGTTACATCAAGAACACGACGAATTTGGGAAGCGGTTTCTACTTGCATCTGGCTTTGTGAAAATAGTCTTTTGAGACTGTTATTGACAAGAGCTCTGGTGTTCTGATATCTTTTAACCAAATTATCCCATGCAATGGAATAATTATCGTTCGTTACATTTAAATGGCGAATAATGTTTTCTGCCTCTCCAGCTAATGACGCTTTTAAGTAATGCATTTTTTGAACAGGGGATAATTTCGAATTTGAGTTCACCATAGAATCAAAGATATCATAAAACGATAACCATGAATTGTAGTCTCCTGAGAATGTAGGGATCGTTATACGTGGTAATTTAATGTCATTAGGTATATACTCGTTAGCAAGTCGCCCATGTGAATGCGCTTCTACTGGCGTAAGGCCAGCGTTTGTATCTTCGGCTGAGTGCTGATTACGTTGAATTATGTTATTATGCGGGATCTTCGATTGTTGTAACGTCGATTGGTCAAGCGAGGGTGCCGTTAACTTTAGTAAAATATCCTTTAATATGCCTTGAGTTTCAAAATATAAATCTTTAAAGTTATCAAAAATATCCCCAGTGAAATATTCATCCTGCCTATCTTTGGTAATTCCCCGAATTTCGTCATCATTCGAATTGAATGTATCACCTAACTCTATCAACGCCTCGATACGGCCCTGAATATGACCCACGCTATCTAATCTCTCCTTTGGCGATTTCTTGAAATTTTTTACAAATTTTTCTAATTGTTCATAGATCATCTTTTGCGCATCCACTAATTCCTCAAAAGTTGCCATTCCAATGTGATTGTAATATTGTTAAATTCAGAATACTCCAGTTCACATTAACGTATGTACATATGGATATCACATTCAATTTAATTTCAACTTAATAGCTGCGAAATAACCTATCAATGCAATATGCAAATGCGTTCACTTTCAATTCTGTTTCAATGCACCCAATACAGTGAAGGAACCTTTCTGTGATAAATGTGCTATGTACCGTACCACAAATTCCTTTAAATGTGTATAACCGGACAATTTGGATAACAGTTTCGAAATTGTAAAGAAAGATAAACAAATTGCATTAATTCCAAGCAACGATAACTTTATTGTGGATAATTATGCATTATGTATTTGCGCGTGTACATATATTTGCGAAATAATCATAGCAAGCAATATACAATGAGCTCACTTTCAATTCACTTTCAACTTTAATGCACCCATTTAGTGAAGGAACCGTTCTATGATAAGCGTGTGCTGTGTACCGTATACAAAATTCTTTCAACTATTGATAACCGGTCAATTTGGCTAAGAGCTTCGATATTGAGAAAAAATCGAAAGAATTGGCGTTAATTCCAAGCAACGATCACTTTATTATACATGCATAGATAGTTATTATGCGCTATGTAATTACGTGTGTACATATATTTATTTGGGAAAATAGTTGTCCGCGTGCTACCGATGAACACGTAATTTTTGTGGGGCTTTGTATTAGCTTAATACGAGGGGAAAACTAAACGTTTACAAAGAACACTTGAATTTCCACTCTTTCCATTTTAATTTTAATTTCACTTATGTATGTATCTACATTGAAAATTGAATTGTGCAAACACCTGTACTCACCACTTTTCTTGAAACGATAATCCGGCTCGAAAAGGACCAATGTTTTGAGATTGGAGGAAAACAAAGAAAAAATGATGAAACCAGAAAATAGGATGCACTAACACTTTATTGCAAATAAGGCTGTACTATATTAATTTATTTTGGTTCTCGATTGGACCGTGATTTTAAATTTACTGATGAACATCGCTTGGATGTTGATAGCTGACTGCTGATCGATCGTAAAAAAAGAATTGCTGTCTCTCTTATATGAAAACACGTATGATCGTGCTGGTAACCGTTGGTAATTGTTGCTCCATATTCTCTTGTATAGAGGATGATGCGATGCGTTCGATACCGATCATGTGTTGCCGATAAAATTTCTTTCATCCGATGATAGGGCGAGTTTCAATAGCTTGTCTGATGATGATGATGCTTTCGTGAACCTCAACATCTGATTCAGAGTTCTGTGATCTGACTTCTGTTCTGATCTGATTTCATCTTATCTTCATCATCATTACATTAATTTTAAAATATTTGAATTTGATTTGTTTGTGCAATTGTATTTGCAATAAGGGATTGTTCCATAAGATTTTGGTGTAGCTATATAGAGCAGTTTTTAAACAAATTCAGTGATTTAAAATAAATATAAAATATATATATTTGAAAAGTGGAATGAAAAGTTGCATGCCGCTTATGTTTACGAAATAAAACGAAAGGTCTGCCTCTGCTTCTGCCTGCTTGGGCTTGCTCTCCTATTGGCGTTGGACCGTTTTAATAACACTCTTCTTCAGTGAGTATGAGTACTGCGCTGTGTTCATTTTCTTTCCTACATAATTTCAGATGTGCCCGCAGAACTAGATGTCAGATGAAGTACCAAAGAAGAGTATACAAATTTTATATGATATAGTTTGGCTGGATGGTCCATTATTACCACAACATTTGAAATGATGTATGGGTCGGGTGATTTATATTTTTTCGCATCTGTCGTTTAGAGGAAGTCGATCAAATGCATACAAAATTGCTGTTAAAGAAACATTTGCTCCTAGCACGCTCTGTTATATATAAAAACATAGGTACATATATGTACCATATGTACATATATGTATAAATATGTAGACATATAAAACCTTAGGACCTAATAGGTAAATTTTTCCAAAAAATAATTAGTAAGCCCTATATATCTGAAAAACCTAGAGTTGGGCATTTAAAAAAGAAAATCATAAATCATAAATTCCAATAAACTAATCATGCACAAAACATGATTAGTTTATCTCCCAAAAAGGGTGAAGAAAATTGCATCAGCAATTTTCTTCACATTCCACACAACTCATAAAATTTTTCCCATAAAACGACTTGGGAAAAACAAAAGTTTCAGCTTACACCCCAAGTCGTTTTACTTAAAAATTTCCACGACAAATTTTGCCTTTAGCAAAATTTGTCATTTCAACAATTTAACTAAAAAACAAATCAAAAGGCAAATCGTACCTTCAGTACGATTTGCAGCGAAAAATACAATATGTATGTACATACGTACATACAGATTATTAAAAATCTTTTACGATAAGAAACGCGCGCCGCATAAATGCATTGTATGTCAATCGTGAGAATAGCATAGTTAAGAATAGGAGTAAGCGGTATAATAAAAGTGGAAAAAGTGGTGAAGAAATAAGATAATCGAAAAGTAAATGTCAATCGTTAGAATAGCATAGTTAAGAATAGGAATAAGCGGTATAATAAAAGTGAAAAAAGTAAAATAAGTTAATCGACCGAAAATAAATGTCAATCGTTAGGATAGCATAGTTAAGAATAGGAATAAGCGGTATAATAAAAGTGAAAAAAAAAATAAGTTAATCGATGTAAAAGGTCATTGTAAGAACAGAGAAAAAAAATAAAGAGATCGTCCAGTAAATAAAATAAAGAAAAGTGTGAGAATTCTTTGGATTAGCAGTTCTGCAATTGTGAACCAACTACAAGGTGAGCGTAGAACAAAACGATACTAAACAAATATAACAAATTGGCGCAGCCGGTAGGATCAAGGAAGCTTGATCAAGTTAAACGATCGTAAACGCTTGAAAAGCCTTGGTCCTATACGAATCTACGGGGAACCTGTGACACTAGCCACACTATAAGGCCACGTCACCCCCAACGCTCGGGGTAGATCTCATCTATAGGCGCCTCTGCTCCAGGCGAGCAAGCGTTCACCCCAGTGAGTGGAAAAAGAAACACCAACAAGGGACTTTACCATAAGCTCGGTAGCAGCATCGTAAGGAAGAAAGACAACCGATATCTACGCATCCACACAAGGACCAACCGACCACGGAAATCCAACTCCAGAAGGAAGATATCATCGTTCCTGGGTTGAAGGGGATTTCGAAGAAGGCTTTAAGCCCCCCTTTCAACCATATCCAGGGGAAATAAGTAGGCCTAGGGCCCCCCGGCAGCAATCAGAAGCACCAGAAAATAGAAACTTCGTTCCAGGATTGAAAGGGTTCTCGAAGTCGGCATAAGCCCCCCTTTCAATCTCAGCCAAGGGAATTAAGACGGCAGGAGCCCCCCTAGCAGCAAGAAACAATCCAGAAGGGAATACTCCAAGAAGGCTGGAAGCCCCCTTTTGGTCAACGCGGGACGCATATGCAAGAGGAAAACTCTACGCCTTCATCCGACGCGGAGCAATCCCTAGGTGAGAATTCACAACACCTCCGGGAAGGTACAGACAACGCCTCAGAGGACAACCAAACAGAATCAGGTAGCCAGGACAACTCATCTTTACCCCAACAGCAACAAGCCGCTGGAGTTCGCCTTAGAAGTGGTACCATTTTAACTGGTCCCACCGTAACAAATAAAGTAAGTCTAGATAAATTTTTAGATAAGCTATTAGAGAAGGCACGCGAATCCGATAAGCTCACGGTCACGCACTGCGACGCCCTTGACCACAGATTAAGTCAAGGCAGAGAGCAGAGGCTGACACAGATCGAAAAATTTAAAAAAGAAACAGAGCGATTCAAACAGGAGCTTATCGAATTCGCCGGGCTTTCACGTTCTTTAAGTATAGATAAGACCACAGCCAGTGTAGTTGTAAGTGCTGATAGTGATACTAGTGTCAGTGATATTAGTGGTGACCAAACAACCGCCGAAAATCTCCTTAGTGGCTGGCTAGAAGTATCCTTCACGGATTCTAGTCCAGAAACCAGCCCTGAAACTCGTCACAGCACCAGTAGACTACCCTACAAAAGTTTAAATAAAAAGATAATCACAATGGTAGATTATGCAAAGGTGGCCAAGCTCACGGCACAACTAGTTCCTCTGTTTTCGGGTGAAAATACCCCACAGCTAGGTCGTGAGCTACAAACATTTACTGGCTGTTGCAAACAGGCCTTACACTGTTTAAGTGAGGAAGAAAAACCAGCCTTCCTACATATCTTGCCCACAAGACTTCGTGGCGATGCTTATCAGCTGTTTGCTTCGGACGTTCCAACTACTTTTAGTGAGGTGGAGGAACGTCTGAACAAAACCTATTTACCACGAGAATCGTACCAAGAGTTGGTCAAAAAATTGATCACAATGAGGCAAAACCCGTTGGAAACTCTCACTGCCTTCACAACAAGAGTGAAGCAGTTGCTGATGCTTTGCAACGAGGCAGCGGTACTGAAGTACGGAGCAACGGCAGCCCCAGCTGTGAAGACACAGTTGGCGGACTTCGCCAAGAATGCCCTCAAAAGTGGAGTGAACAATCCCCACCTACGCCAGTACCTCCTCACTCTGGTAGAAAATGATCTAGAGCAGCTGATACAAAAGGCTTTAGACATGGAACAGTTACAAGCAGGCACAGTTTTCGTCCAAACGCCGCTAACGCAGCAGCCATATCCAATGGCACCAATAGACCCAAGTCTTCGAGTTCGAGCTCTTAGCCGAACACCTTACAATCAAGCACCACAGCCACCCATGTATGCATCACCACGAGCACAAGAGCCCAAACAGTTTAATCCCCCATACGTTCATGCTCAACCACTACGCCCGCCATTTCCACGAAGGGAATCCAGACAACCGGATACACAGAATCAGGTACAAAACATCACTTGCAATTTCTGCCAGAAGCGGGGACACACCTACACGGAGTGTCTAAAACGAAAAAATACTCCCTTCTGCACTAACTGTAGAAGTTACGGGCATGACATTCGCGGCTGTCGAAACAACCAAACACAGTCTGCAAATCGTTTCACACGAGGATCGCCTAGCAATCCCCCACAGTCTGACCCAAGCAATATAAAAGGCCCCAGAGTGCTTAACATAAGACAAAAATGTGATTTTTGTGGGCGCCGTGGACACAAGATCGACGAATGTCGACAAAAGCAAAAATGGGAGGATAAAAAACAGAGAAACGACAAAGAGTCGACCCAAAACTCCCCGGCTCGACTTTAAACCCTACTAGCAATAAAAAAGGGTCTTCTCAGCCGCCCGACTTCAGTGTGCCCACCGCCAGACTCCCTCTAGACATAAGTCTAAATGGTCAGGCCTAGTTAATAGTGGACACCGGCGCTGAGATCAGTATAATTAAGAAAAAAGCTCTCAAATCTCGCGAGCTAATAAACCCCAACAAAAAACTAACGCTTCAAAGCCCCTTTGGCACCGGAAAAACCTTAGGAAGTTGCCAAGGAAACTTCATGCTAAAAAGTAACTTACCTTGCAACTTTCAGGTGGTAAAAAACATCCCAGGTATTTCTGACGACGGCTTACTAGGAAATGATTTCCTAGCCAAAAACTGTAATGTTGAGGGACCCAACAAGGTCCTGCGATTTCCTCGCACGGAAATCAATCCAGAAGAGTTTGCTGTTCCATTAGAAACCGCATCGGACAACCCGTGTTCACAAAACACAGTCAACCAAGAGACACTGGTAGAAGATATTAAACCCGACGGGGATACACCTTCTACCCGAAGTGTTCTCAAAGCTTCTCAGTCAGAAGAAGTCGGCTGTGACTTACAAGAACGCGATAAGGGTGACTTGATTACCGAAGATCCGGCCCGTAAGACTGGACAGCATCAGGTGAATTTAAATGAACCTGTGTGCGTACCAGCAAGGTCTCAGATCGTAGTCAAAGTTCCGTTGCAGTTGCAGGAAGAAATGCTCAGTCTGTCAAAAGAAATAGACGACGGAGTCTTCTTAGCAAATAGCTTACTCTCAGCTGGGATAAAGGCAGTCCCTATAGGAATCCTCAACACACGCAGTTCACAAGTAGTTCTAAACAGCTAAATCTAAATCTGGTTCCCATTAAGGACTACACTGTCGTCCCCATCAAACGAGAGCCAGACAAAAATATTACAACAGCCCATCCTTTGAATCCCATGAGTCGAAATGACGGCGATGGTAAGCATCAAAATATAATTAGATCTAAGATTAAGAAAATAGGGCATAAGAGCCCCAGTCAATTAAGCAGTCATAAGAAACTGCTCCAAGACGCTTGCGGGTCCCTCATGAAAACCCCAACGTCAACCGCTGGCCGGCATACAAAAGGTCTGCCGTTAGCAACTCCCGCAGATCCACCTGGCCAAACGCCACTCATAAATAAAAGAAATAGGCTAAGAGGTAAAATGAATATAGATAATAACAATAGGTTTAGATTTAAGAACAATACAAACAGGGCAATAAGCGCCGATCAGAAGGCCACCCTACAACATATACGATATCTGTTCCCAAACGATGTCGAACAAGAAGACACCAGTATTCTTCCCCGCCTCACCAGATTAGAGCAAGAACTCAATCTGGATGAAACTTTAAATTCTGAGGAAAAAGCATCAATAACAAATCTCTGTTACGAATATGATGACATATTCTTTTTAAAAGGTGACAGGCTTACACATACCAATGGCATCACCCACAACATCCCTCTGGTGCAAGACCAAGCACCTATTAACCAAAAGATGTACCGGTTACCAGAGACACAGCGAAATGTCATAAATGAGCAACTCAGAGAAATGCTGGACAACGACATTGTCCAGCCCAGCAAAAGCCCATGGAACTCGCCACTGCTAGTCGTCCCCAAAAAAGCGGGACCAGATGGTGAGAAAAGGTGGCGCGTCGTCGTTGATTTCCGTAAGTTGAACGAAAAAACGATTGGCGACGCCTTCCCGCTACCTCGGATTGAGGATATCCTCGATCAACTGGGCCATTCAAGATACTTCACCACCCTAGACCTAGCCAATGGCTATCATCAGGTACTCGTCGATCCGAAAGATCGAGCAAAAACGGCTTTTAGTACCAACTACGGGCATTATGAATTCAAACGCATGCCGTTCGGGCTCAAAGGAGCCCCGGCCACATTTCAGCGTTAAATGAATTTCATATTAACTGGCCTACAAGGCCTAGAATGTTTCGTCTACTTAGATGACATCGTCATCTATGGAAAAAGTCTGGCAGACCACAATGAAAAGCTTCGCAAAGTCTTTGACAGGTCAAGAGAAAATAACCTGAAACTTCAACCTGAGAAATGTCAATTTCTCAGACGCGAGGTAGTGTATTTAGGACACAAATGTTCTAACCAAGGAGCACTACCTGACCCTAGCAAAGCGGCATGCGTCCAAACTTTCCCCATCCCTAAGACAGTAAGGCAAGTGCAATCATTTTTGGACCTTGCCAATTACTACAGAAAATTCATACCCGATTTTTCGAAAACAGTACGTCCTCTAACAAACTTACTCCGAAAGGATGTAAAGTTTAAGTGGACTGAGAAATGCCAAGGGGCATTTCAGAACATTAAGAACGCTTTAAGTTCCCCTCCACTATTAATATATCCCGATTTTTCCAAACCCTTTAACCTTACCACAGACGCCAGCAGCGAGGCTCTTGGAGCAGTTCTCTCTCAAGGAGAGGTAGGAAGTGACCAGCCAATTGCCTACGCCAGCCGTACCCTGAACAAAGCCGAACGTAACTATTCCACCATTGAGAAAGAGTTACTGGCTATAGTTTGGGCGACTAAGAATTTCAGGTGTTATCTGCAAGGCCGAGAGTTCACGGTCTATACAGGTCACAAACCACTCAAGGGAGTCTTCAATGTTAAGGACCCCACATCCCGTCTGGTGAGATTCCACCATAAACTTTCCGAGTTCAATTATAAAATTGAATATAAGCCCGGAAAGTACAACACGAATGCCGCCGCTTTAAGCCGCATTCCACGGGATAATAACAAAGACAAGGAAACTACAACCTTCACGGTAGAAGCTATAGTCCACCACCAAATGGACTCGGACATAGAGGAGGAAAAACACTCATCAGACCTTAAGGAGTGTCTACAATGCAATGCAGTAACAAGAGCCCAGACACGAAACATTCAGGAAAGTGGAACAAATCCAGACAGCCAGGCCAAACTAATAGAACAAAAAGAACAAACTCATCATCCAGAAGAGACCGCAGACCGTGACAGTCCACCTAACCAATCCACCAATTATAGACGAAACTCGTCCCCCTGAAGTAATCACAAGCCCAGAGGAGATTCAATTAATCTTAAAAGATTATCATGATTCTCTCTTTGGCGGCCATCAGGGAGTGATAAAAACCTATAAACGGATTCGAAGAAAGTACTGGTGGAGGCACATGCTTAGTGACATCAAAAAGCACATTAAGCGGTGTGCCAAATGTCAAACCATGAAGGCCTCTTCACAGTATAAAATGCAGATGGTGATTACAGACATAGCGGAACAACCATTCGATAAAATCTATCTGGATATAGTCGGCCCACTAGAGGAAACTGAATCCGGAAACAAATATATATTCACGTTTCAGGATAACCTCACGAAGTTTGTAGATTGGTATGCCATACCAAATGGGGAAGCTATAACGGTAGCGCAAATTTTCTTCGACGAAATCGTCACGCGCTACTGCATTCCCAAAAGAATAGTCACCGATCAGGGAAGTAATTTCCTGAGTGACCTATTCAAAAAGGTATGCAAACTCCTTAGGATAAAAAAGCTGCAGACTTCAGCTTATCATCCCCAATCAATTGGAGCACTCGAACATGCACATAGACCATTGATTGAGTATCTACGAACTATAGTGGACGAAAATCCCAGGTCATGGAATAGATATCTGTGAACCGCTGCTTTCGTGTACAACAACAGTGTACACGAAGGGATAACTCCCATGGACTGCCTCTACGGCTTTACAGCGGACGTTCCGTCCAACTTAAGGCGAGACCCCGAACCCGTGTATAACCACGAGAGCTACTACCATATTCTCAGGTATAAGCTTCAAAAGTCTTACGCCATGGCACGGAAAAATCTTCTGATGAGTAAACAACGCTCGAAAAATTACTATGACAAAGCTGTACGTCCCCTGACATTTCTCAGAGGAGACAAGGTTCTACTCAAGAGCGAGAGTCGTAAACATAAGCTCTCCCAGATTTGGGTAGGACCCTATACGGTAACCAGCATCCCCAGCTCAGTTAACACAACAATTAAAATTCGTAAACGAGAGGTGACGGTACATAACAACCGCCTAAAACCTTTCTACGAATAACATGGTGTCAATATAATCTAAGTAATTCTAAGATACATATATAATAGAGTGTAAGCTACAAAGTCAACAAGAAACCCATTTTAATATCCTATCCTATCCTCTCCTAGATAACAATGCAGTCCATCATTTTCCACGGACTATTCCTGCTCATAATAGGAGCCCTCGCGGAGGAACCTTACTCTATAACGCCCCTAAATAATACGGGAGTACTATTTGAGGATCTTGGAAGCTTATCACGACACTTGGAGCATCACTACATACACCAATTGTGTGGAAATGGGTCTTCCATACAGGACCTTTGTACGCTACAGACAAAACATGTACACGCCCTGATGGAAAATATCAATAGGCGTACCAGTGTTATTAGGGAAGCTGTGCCCAAATCGCGCAAGCCCCGATCCATCTTCGATGGAATTGGAAATGCGATGCATTATCTTTTCGGTACCATGAATAGTGGAAACGAACAAGAGGTGTACAGCCGACTAAGCGAATTAGAGGTAAATACTCAAACCTTAGCTGATCTGGAAAAACAACAGATCAGCGTAATAAAAACCACGTTTGAACAAATTCAGAAACCCCTATCTTCCCTGTCTGAACGTCAGCGTCAGATAACCAACCAGATTAACAATCTGCGGAACACAACAGTCGAGTTGACAGCCCACCAAATAAGACAAGAAATCGTCTCTAGTCACAACAAGCTCTACTGGACATAATAGTGTCCAGTAGAAATAATCAAATTCATCCCCTTTTAATTTCCCCAAACCATTTGCTAGAGATTTATCACAAATCTCACTCCACTTGTCCCAATCTACAGGACTGTTTGGCAGTTCTGTATCAAACAGCAGATGTTAAGACACATTTGTTGCAGGACAAATTAGTTATCCGAGTCAAACTTCCCATATTTAATATTCCCAAGATGAAAATCCAACAGATTAGATGTTTTCCCATACGGGTGGATTCAGACCACTCATTAATACCTGATATCGAATTTTCCCATGTGGCAAGTCAAATACAGACCCAGGAATTTCTGCTGCTGAAGCCAGAAAACCTGAGATCTTTCAAAAAAATTTCAAAGGGAATCGATGAGGATACATAGGTTGGTAAGCTAAATACACCACTCACCAAGGCTACAAAAACAGATGAATGTGTTATTAAACTTTTATTCAATCCACTGGGCGAACACCCACAGTGTAGCATCAGAGCTCAAATTCCCCCAAGAGATACAATAATTAAGCTCAATAGACCAAATTCGTGGCTGTACTCCTTAACCGAAACCACTATAGTACATATAACTTGTACTCAACAGTTACTCACTCATCGTCTCGCAGGACAAGGAATCATGACAATCAACGAACCATGTTCCTTGCAGATAGGGTCTCACACTCTGTATCACGAAGCAGAAAATCTACATCCGCTAAAAGTTTTCCAACCAACCTACTTCCCAGGCACAAACGAAACGCAAGAGGAATTGGCAGAATATATGTCCAAGATATCCGCTCCTAAAAACCTTGATAAACAACCAACGTTACTCCTCGGAGATGATACAAACCAACGTATCCACCTAGATACAAAATCTCTAGACGAAATCCGTACCAAAGTGCACAGCATTCACTTTGGACCAAAGGCCAAGATTCCTCATATACTCTCTATTACATCCCTATCAATGACAGGACTCTTGTTGCTACTTATATCAGTCGTGGCATTAGCAAAATATATCGTCCCGGCATTCATGGCATGGATTGCTAAACGCAGACAACAGCCCACAGCTGAAAACGTTCCTATGGAACCGGTTTACGCAACACCCCAAGAAAAATTAAAACGTACTCAAAGTCTCCACAGAGCGAGATCTATACAAGTAGTATAATCAAAAAGATCTATACTCGTTGGTTGGCCCCGTCTCATTCTCCTGTTACAAGCACAGTACTTCTCCTTTTACTACACTGGCTGATAGAAAATAAGTGAAATAAACACTAGACATTAAGAGAAAGAAGATATATTTCAAAAGAAAACACAATTCGGAAGTTCTCAACATAATAGGTTAAAAGCCCTAGGATTAAAGAAAATAGAAGAAAGAAGAACAGAATATAATAGAATTAGAACAAACAAATGACAAATTTAATCATAATCGAAATTTATTTAAACAAAAATAAGGAAAATAAAAATAATAAATAAATAATATTCAGTAGCAATAAGTAATAAATAAGAACACTTAGCTAACTATTAAGATATAAACATAAAAATCTAGATTGGAAAATTTTTTTTTAAACCCTTAGCAGAAACGAAAATTAAAACCGAATTTGTTAGAATTTTAGACATAACCTAGAATGAATACACAACAATTAGAAAAAATACATAGAGTAACAAAAACAAAAAAATTAACAATAATAAACAACGTAGAATATTTAAACGACGTAGAATATTTAAACAAACGTAGAATAAGCAAATATTTGAGCTCTAGTATAAGTCAAACCACAACCGACAAAGACATGGTGTAAGAAAACAAAAAGATAGAAAAAACAAAATATATATAAACTAATAGCGCACTATAATCAACAAATATGTAAACCAACAACTCAACTCTTTTAAAAAAAAACAAACCCCCAGAAAACCCCCAGAGTCATTTTCAGGTTAGGCCCTAAGCAAGTACCTGAAAAAGAACGATAAACACAAACAGTAACCACAAAACTTTTTAGAAACAACACTCATTTAATTATGAAATCTTCATTAGATTAAAGTACAAAAAAAATTTTTTTTATTAATACAGAAAATTTTTGAAAATAGAGATTTTTTTTTGGTGCGTTTCAACGGGCACCGGTCGGGGTGATTGGCCATCAACAACTCCAACAAAGAGAGGGGAGAAATTTTTATGGGATCAAGTTAAAATTCAAGAAGGACAAATTACCATGACTCCTCATATGAGGGGGGGGGGGGGGCCGCCTCGACCGGCGCTGAAGTACAGTTGGATGATACAGTCGGGTAGTCCCAGTCCTCACACTCGGAAGGGACACCCCTGTTCTCACCCCAATGGACGACCGGCTCCAACGTAGAACTGGATGAAACGGCCGGATGATCCCAATGGGCCCACTCCAAAGAAGTACCACCCTCAGACCCCAAATCGTCTGCATCCCGCATGTAGGACGGATGCCTTCTGCACGCCAAACAACCACACCACCCAATTTCTCCAACCAGGGTAAGAGTCGCCCCTAGAAATATAGAAAACAAAAAAAAAGAGGTGGGTAAGAAAACAGCAACTATATATATTTACATCCACGAACTTACCCAATGCAACCCAAGAAGCACCACCATGAAGCCCCAAATAGAACTCTCCTGGATAGAAAATATCCGCCTCAGCCGGGGCTGCCCAAAAGCATATATCCGGGCGACCCTCCCTCCGGATCAGTAGCCGAATTTGGCCCCGCCACCCGCGAGCCACACTTTGCACGAAAACTGCCATAACCCGTACACAATAAGGTGCCGGGCTTATATAAGGCGGCACGCGGAGCAACAATCTCATAGAACGGCATAATCTCAACTGTGACGAACAATTAAACCCTAAATCCAAATGAAGGGCAAAAACCCCTAAAGTTAGCAAAAACCGATGGAGATACGATTAAAATGTGCCAAGCCCTTATCTCGGTAAAGCCCACGCAACCCCAGTAGCAGAAGTAGTTGCTTTTATTCTTTTTTTATTCTTTCAAATCACACCAGATGAGCTCCATACGACACAAATTGCAATTTATGCATTTTGTATGTATGTAGCTACAGGAACACAGATCTCATATATATTTTTTTCTCTCTATTTTCGAAGCCGGTGCAAGATGCATTTCAATGTATCACACGCTATGGACCCATGGCATTCGTTTTATTTTTTTTAATTACTACGATATCAAATTCATTTCGATTTGATAAAACGCCCCATACAGAACCTACACCCACATAATTATTTTTCGAGAATTATTCCTCTTCAAAGAATAATTCTCTTTTTCGCGGGGGGAAGGAATGTTATGTATAAAAAACCTAGGTACATATATGTACCATATGTAGGTATATAAAACCTTAGGGCCTAACAGGTAAAAAGAAAAAAAAACAAATAATTAATAAGCCCTATATACCTAGAAACCTAAAATTGGGCATATAAAAGAAAAACCATAAAATATAAAAATTCAATAAACTAATCATGCACAAAACATGATTAGTTTATCGTCCAAAAAGGGTAAAGAAAATTGCATCAGCAATTTTCTTCACATTCCAAACAAGTCATAAAATTTTTCCCATCAAACGACTTGGGAAAAACAAAAGTTTCATTTTACACCCCAAGTCGTTTTACGTTAAATTCAGCAAAATTTGTCATTTCAACAATTTAATTAAAAAAGGGAAAAAAAGCAAATCCTTCAGTACGATTTGTCGCGAAAAATACAACATGTATGTACATACGTACATACATATAACGAAAAAAGCTTTCGCGATAAGAAACGCGCGCAGCATAAATGCATTGTATGTATATGCGCGTCGCGATTTCAAACGGTGGCTGATGTTTTAAAAAGTGTAAGATTACATTTTTGAAGCGATTTGTCCAACGCGAATAATTCTGGACATGTTTGAACAAGTCCAGAATTGAAAAAGTAAAATTTTCTCAGGATAAGAAAATGCAATTTAGCATTTTCTATCCTGAACAGCGGCTCTTGATCACGATGAAGGTGACCAAGAGTTGAGTTTTGTGATTTAGCTAAAAGGAGTCGGGTCGAGAGTCGGTTCTTTTAAGAGTTGGGTTTTTGAGTTCGAATACGATGAATGAAAAAATATCGGTGTTAAGCGAAGAGAACCAAGTTTGCGGAAGTCTTAGAAAAGGAAACGAGAAACGGTGTTAAGAAAACATAATTAAGTTTTTCGGAGTTTTACAATATATGTTAAAATCGGTGTTAAGAAAACATAATTAAGTTTTTCGGAGTTTTACAATATATGTTAAAATCGGTGTTAATAAAACAGAATTAAGTTGTTCGGAGTTTTAAAATGTATGTTAATATTGCTGTTGAGAAGATATAATTAAGTTTTAAGTTTCCTGAAGTTAAGTCCACAATAAAGGCAACGTGTGTAAAGTTAATAAAAGTTTTCGAAACAAGAGCAACTGAAGGTGGTTTTATTCGTGTATAACCCAAAGAAGAAGTCCAGTTGGATTATTACATTCCAAGGTGAGTGAAGATTAATAACACCATAACACATATCCCCATGCATTATTTAGGTTACCTTCCTGTATCTCGGTAGCTCTGTTTGCCACATAAGTCTTCCATCGATTTGGATGACCTGATATCCAGGCCAATACGATTTTTGAGTCGCACCATGAAAAGCTGCTGACATTGCTCATATGCATGTCAGCTCGAACTTGACTTAGTAGTCTAGTTAACAACACTGCTCCACTTAACTCAAGTCTTGTTGTTTTTATTGTGCTGTCATTGTCTTGAATTTTCATGTAGACGACAGCTGCGTACGCCGAGTTTGATGCGTCGCAAAACCCATGCAATTGACAGTTGTCTCTGTCTTGCTTGGTATGTATCCAGCGAGGAATTTTTATTTTCAATATGTGAGGCAACTGTGACTTGAACTGCCTCCATTGCTCATTGAATTCTTCTGGGACTAACTCGTCCCAGGTACATCCATGCATCCATAATTTTTGGATAAAAATGTTTGCCAAGATTACACAGCCCAAGTAGCACATAAGGTTAAAAAAACGTTTCTGATTGGTTTCAAGCTACGAAATATGGTTAGAATAGATGCTTTTACAACCTTTTTAAAACATTGAAAATAAAACCTACAGGAAACGTTTTTTCTACATCGTCGGAAAAACGTTTTAAAATTGAAAATAATTTAACCGATTTGAAAAGGACGCCAAAGTGAAATTTCTCCCTTTCCCCTTTACTTACAATGGTATAAATCAGTAGAACGCGCAAAATCAGTCTTTCTGACTAAAAAGTCCAATTGCTCATGAAACCAGCTGATTCTATCAGCTTAGTACAAAATAAAAGGAATATTCTTTGGAAATTAAATGAACAATAACTACTTTTCTCTTTCAGTTTTATATACAAATGTTATTGAAAATTGTGCTTCTCTTTCTTAAGTTATCTAGAATTTTAGTTGATATTTTTCTACTGTATGCATTTATTCCCCTCAACAGGTATAATAGTCTCTTTTACTTGCATGATAATTTTTATTTGGTTTCATAAGAAGAAGAAGATTGTTTTAAACCATCATTGTTCGTATTGCATTTGACGAGATGTGTGTAAACGAGACGCATTTCCAAATATTTGTGAAATTCACACATTGTGTGGGACCGGCTTAAGAGGGTATACACACATCCCGATACCGGAAGATAATCGCATTTAGGTGGCACTGGCCCACACAAATCCAAGCAGTTTGATTTTGTTACACATGCCGTGCAGTTCAAAAGTCAATCTTGTGTAGTGTAAAAAAAACATCACAAAGAAATTACTCAAAATCATCGGTAAATACAAAGTGCATATTTTTTAATTTTTTTTAAATGTTTAATTTCTTTACAACAATTTATATACTTTAAACTGTTAATCGGTAAAATTAAAAGAATTTTTCATTGTTTTGTATGCCATATTTATGTGTCGAAAATTTGGCGGCCATGACACATGTTGATTATCAGTGTAATAATTTTCGCATTAATTTTTAATAATTTATTTACATATGCGATGGGTGTTTTTCAGTGTTAACGAGTGATTTGTGTGCACCCTACCTGCTAGCTTGACATTAGCTTGAATTTTCGGATTTTCCAAAAAGGTTAATAATGGTATAATCGTAACCCTCGGAATAACAAGCCATGAAGTCGGCGATGACACCGACATTTTAAAAGGCATTTCCGTGCCGGCTACATCCATGCAGTAAGCGCTCATTCTCACTGTTTTTGTACACTCATCATAGAGGAAGAACTAAACTAATTTACGGAAATTACAGCCTTTGAACAAAATACAAGCTACTTTTATATGAAAAACTCCTGCAGTAAGACAAGGCAAGAAGACTGGGGATGTCGCCTGATAACCGGCCCGGTGCTTTCTTTTTTGGACTGACTTCATGGCTTGTATTTTTTGTATATTCCGGGGGTTAAGGTATAACTATTAACAACGGTAGTGTCAAGTCTTGTGGTAAAGATCGTATAATTGTATAGTGAAACAAACCAGCTTCGGCCGCTGATAATATAAAAGAAGTGACATCCCTTATCATTAATTTGCTGAGAACAAAACTCCATTAGTGCAACGTTTTTGTCTTGTTCCTGGGGCACCTTAAATAAAAGTTAAGGAGACTCTTTACCTATGTACACTGAGTACTTAGAAGGACTTCTGTTTTAAATTTTAAATTTGATTTGGAGTATTAAATATCCGGCGTTTTCACTACACATCCAAGCTCTGAAGTCAGAGTAGAGCAAGGAGGACAGCTCTCATCATTAATTTGTTTTTTGAGCTTTTATGGATTAATCAGCAAAATTTGAAGGGATTTTGGTAAGAATTAATTTCTATTGGTATTCCGTTTAAAATTAACTTCATGAGCCTTGGTTTATAAAACTATATTTGATTATATGTAACGTTTTTGTCTTGTTCCTGGGACACTAAAATAAAAGTTATGTTATATCTTTAAGGAGATTCTTAAGCTATATACATTGAGTATTTGGAAGGACTTGTTTTAAATTAAAAAATTAGTTTAGGAAATTAAAAAATTTAAAAAAATTCCGCACTGAAGTCAGGTGAGAGCAAGAAGGCCACATGACTTTGTCCAGAAATCTGTGAAGTTTGCTCTGAAGCCAATATTAGTAGATAGTTTGATTAATCCATGGCTTGACCTAGCTCTTCAGGATTTCCATATTAGATGTTTGCATCCATTTTCGTTCTTGATTCAATAAAGCCTACTGGAAAATATTTGCCGTCTGTGATCCAACCGAATTAAAGAAATTTTAAGGTCATATGGTACTAATAATATTTCTAATTGTTTGAGGTCTGCACTGATAGTAATAGAAGCAGGAGTCCATCAAAATTCATCAATGAAGCCATTTCTGTTCTTTATTAAACTTGATATCACTAGTATAATGATGATCTTCGAATGTATGCTGTTTCAATGACAGTCTTCCAACCTTGTCTCTGTCACCTCTCTCAATCAGCCTCACTTTTATCTCTCATGTAATATTAGGCAAATGTTATCGGCTAGCTTACTATTAAGCCAGATAAATTCAAGGCGTTAATATATGCTATTATTGTTTTCTAGGACTTTTTTCATCCAACCTAATCTCTCCTATGCCATTGAAGAGACGCGTTATTCTGAAACTTTTCATGGATTCACTTCTTACTAGGAATTCCCATGTAAATCTAATGTTTGCTTGAGTTAATGGTCGTCTTCGCTTTCATTTACCAAATGCGACTTTGTTAAAATACAATGTGGTCTGGAAGCCCAAGTTAAGCTTGCTTATAAGTTTGGTCGTTAAGATCACATCTGTGTCTTCTTCATAACTTATTTGAAGTAGATACTTACCTACTTGCACTTTTTATTATATTGCATGCTAAATCAAGGTATATAGAAGACAAGGTATTCACATTAAAATGTTGACACATTGCAGCTGATAGCCTGTGACGTAGTTCTGTGACCAACGTATATACATTTTTGTAGGAAAGACAGAAAGAGGAGAGAGAATATTGTGTTCTCTGTGCCGTACTTTCCTATACATTCACGATTTTACATCACCTAATGGTGAAACATGTTCGTATAATGGGAATACCTTGTCTTCTATATACCTTCTGCTAAATTATGCTTTCTTCCAGGGTTTATCAGTGATATGTTGCCATGGAGCAAGCTTCACGGATCAGAAAACATATAACAAATATTTATTCTAGTTTACTTCTCTATTTACTGATCCTTAGTGGTTATATCTAGAGCAAGAAAACAAACTTACAAAATAAGCAAAACAAATTAATATTTAATGGAGCTTCTAAATTTGGAGGTAAAGCAATAGCTAGAACTGTCAGAAGTTAAAAAATACAAATAACTTGAAAGTAAGTTCCATAAAGTATATACACTTGCTGTGTGCTGTGCGAGTACAAGATTAATATAGGTCTGTTATGAAGGCTCCATGAAAATCTCTGCTCTAATATAAGTACATATGTACTCCGCTATAGCTACTACCTGATGATGATGAAAAGTTCCAAGAGCGGGACGCTGTGAGCATGATATTACATAGACGAAGATATCCCAAGTAGGGTTTATGCAAGTGCCATAGTTAAACCATTGTCAATATCTCCATGGCCTTAAAAAAAAGAGTGAGATATTAAGAGATTTTAGTCAATAAAGTCTGGAACAAATACGTTTTAGGTAAGGACACCATTTGAAGTCCATCAGTTTTCTGACATTCTTGACATTGTTAGTTTAGTTAACTCTCTTAGATTAATAGAATAAAAAAGCGTACATAATAGCTTTTATTTTAGTCGTTATTATGACAGAATGTCCATTATTCCCAAACAATCAAGAAATTATTGCTAGGGTCACATTAAGAGTATTCACTATTGACAAGAGGGTACCTGGAAGCTGGATTGATATGCTGAAAGCAACTTAAATATTATCAGAGTCAACGAACTGCACGTGTAGATCTGCAATGAGACAATCTTGAGGTCACACTCGCATTTAGGGGAGTACGAAACAATACTTTTGAGGAAGGCATACTCGGGGTCAGTTCTCTTATAATTGAATTGTAGAAAAGTTGTAATAATGTTTGCTGGTTGAATATTCTAGGATTGAATATCAAATGCAGCAGAGAGAACTTGCATTATTTGATCCTGAACCAGGACATATGCTATGATGAAAGGTGGTGAAATTAAAAGATTTAAAAGATATTTAGGGGTGGATATATTTTGGAACACATCCTATTTTCGGTAGTCATTATGCTGCATTCACAGAAGAGTAATAGTCCTGCCCAGCTGGAAAATATGTCTGATATGCGAAAGACTTTTAAGTGGTACATAAATTGAACCACAGTAACTTACTTGGAATGAATAATTGTATGTTAAGGAAGTTGTTTACTGAATTTGTGATTTTCTATAGTCGAATTGCAGTTAGTGAAACATACCAAACGATATTTAGTGTCAAAATCAGTCCCATAACAACCAGTGACCGCACTACTAACAAATAGAAATGGAAATGGTTAGCTATTATCATGAAAAAATTTAAAAGCCAATCGTAAATATTACCGTAAAGTATAAGCAAGGACGACACCTTAATAAGAACATTCTCCTTTTTGAAAGATACCGGATTAGGTTAGCACCTACGGTGCAAAAAATAAACGTTTCATTATGCTATATCTTTCCTGCTATTGTGGATATTGCATTCGATTCTATCTTAAGAAAAAATTCTTACTGTACAAGGCATTTAAAATTAATTTGAATCTTAATTTATCTTAAAGCGCTTAATAATAATGTACTTGTTGAAGTCTAATTCAGTATTGATTTTAGCTGTCTCTCTTGGTAATCTACTGATTCAAGATATTGCTGTGGCCATATGGATTAGTTTTTCAACAGCCATCTCCCTTAAGTCTTAAGCCGATGACTTAATGATGGCTCTAGCAAATGAGTAGCATTGACCGGGAAGGCAACAAAAGCAATATTATTATCTTCACAAGCTTTAATGACATGCATGTTCAGTTGGCAACTTTAATTATCACCTACTATCACTTTTTACCCTAAAAATTTTTAAAAATGGGAAACAATGAAACCTGGATTTCTTGCCATTATCCTCCTGTCAAATTACTTTTAAAGTAAAATTAAATAAAACACAGTACAACTTTAGGCCAAGTACATTTTACTCACAAAATGAAAAAAATAAATGGGGTAGCTTTGTGACAAAATTGGGAATACTAATCTTTTTAAAGTGGGAACCACGAAATATTAATCACTAAATTTTTTGGGCTTATTTTACAATATTAACAAATAATAGTAAATGTGAAATATCAATAAAATACCTTTAATTGTCCAAAGGAAAGAGTTTATCCGCTACAGATGAAATGTTGCGCACCGACGCGCCACCTGCCAAACTGCCATTGAACCTTGACTCATCATAATCCACATTCATCACAAAAATAGGTCATATAGCCTACTGCAAGAATACGTGGATAACAACAATCACACGGACCTTTCAATCTTCTACCACTTTTTTACTTCATCAATGAATTCACGCAAACAGCTGAGTAGAAGGCAAAGAAATCGCATTACAGCGGCAAAAGCTGAACAAATCTGTGAGGAAATTGCTCTAGAAAATTCTATCAATATAGCACTCCAAACCAATATTGAAGTGAAGCCTTGTAGTTCCAATGCACCAGGTCTAAACAATCAGTCAATATTTTCAGAAGATGAGTCCGATGTACGAGAAGAATTAGGTAATGAAATCCATTTCACTCTTTCGACAAAAGCTTCTGATTCAGAAAACTCAATTAATGAAACGAGTGGGGATTTCGAATTTCAAATTAGAGAAAATGAAACCTGTAACACCGATATTAAATTGAATCTAAGGCAATGGCGTTTAAAACATAAAATTACGCATATTGCAATGATTTGTTACAGCTGCTCAGGCCTTATCATACGGATCTTTCCCGTGACTGCAGAACACTATTAGCAACAGAGCGCAGAACGCTTATAAGGGAATTAGGAAATGTAAAGTATCACTAGTTTGGTTTAACAAATGGAATAATCAACAATAGTATAGACTTGAAAGCAATTTGTAACAATAGGATTATTTCTTTAGACTTCAATATTGACGGACTGCCATTATACAAAAGTTCGAGTACTTGCTTTTGGCCTATTTTAGGTAGAATTTTCGAAACTGGAATTATTTTCCCCATTGGGATTTACTGTGGTGTTGAAAAACCTTCTCCTCTTACTGAAATCTTGAAAGAATTTATTAAAGAATTGAATGAGCTCATACAGAATGGAATTGGACGGCTTTCGCTATGCGGTGCAAATTCGTGCATTTATTTGTGACGCACCTGCAAGATCATTTCTTAAATGTATAAAAGGACACACTGGATACTATTCATGTGAAAAGTGTGAAGTTGAAGGTGAATGGTTTAAAAGTTTTCCTTGTATAACTTCCAAACTAAGAAGTAATGAGTCATTTAAAAATCAGCAAAATGATGAGCATCATATAATAGAAACACCAAATAGAAATACCAAATATTGGAATGGTTTCAGATTTTCCACTTGACTATATGCATCTCGTATGTTTAGGTATTATGAAAAAAATTTACTGGAATGGATTGGGGGGAAAACCAAAGTAAGATTATCTAACTCAGCAATGAATTCGAATTCTTCACAAATAAAACAACTTGCTTCGTTCATCCCATTGGAATTCAGTAGAAAGCCTAGAAGTCTTAAAGAAATCAAACGTTGGAAGGCCACAGAATTGAGGCAGTTTCTTCTGTATATAGGACCTATTGTGTTACAGCAATTAGTACCCTTGGCAGTTTATAAAATTTTTTTATTATTACATCATGCAATATTCATGCTTATACACCAAATGCCTGAATTGAATTTAGCGGAAAAAATTATTCGACATTTTGTTAGTCATTATATAGAGCTTTATGGAAAGGAATTTTGCTCCTATAATGTTCACAGCTTAATTCATTTAGTTGAAGATGTCAAAAGATTTGGAGCTTTGGATAACTTCAGCTGCTTCCCCTTCGAAAATTTTTTGTATAAAATTAAAAATAAATTACGAACACCATCGAAACCTTTGGAACAAATAATAAGGCGATTTTCAGAGGTGAAATTCATGCCAAAAAATAATAAACCAAAATATTTTTATGAATTGCACAGACGGCATGACGATGCTCTAATTCACACAAAACTACAAGCTACAGCACAGTATTCAAAAAATGGTAACAATATCTGCTGTTTAGAAGATGGCTCGTTAGTGAAAATTTTGAACTTCATAGAAACAAGAAACGGAAATTTCATAATTTATAACACATTTACCGGTGGAAAGGAATTTTATAACTACCCGCGTTCATCAATACATCTGAATATACAACTTTACGCAAATTTATCAACGGTTTTGAGATTTTGTGAATTAACGAAAATAAGAACTAAATGTCTGCTATTTCCATGCCGTAATAACTTTATATGCTTTCCTCTTCACAATACAGCGCAAGAAAATGTTCCAAATTGTCAAGTTTATAGACAGTAATGAGGTAGAAATTGTAAGTGCAGCGTGGATATCTAAGGACAGTAGTATTTGCAGTTGGCCTCCTTTTAAAACATCAAAACTTAAACAAGCAATATTGAGCGGCATTGAACCAGATACTTCCTGGCAGACTTACAAAATTTCTTCTTTGGGAGCTTATGGTAAGTGAATTCTTACAAATCGCTTTCGTTTCTGTAAAGATTTTAATAAATAAAACTATTCAACTATTCCTATGAAAAGGCCCGTAAAAAAATAAAACTTGCAGAAGAAACTTCCAATTTGGAAACGGAATGGTCGGACGCTGAAGACTTCGAGTAAATAAGCCAATTAAAGCTCAATTCGCGTCTGAATCCGACTCCGAATCTGATGTACCCGATTCCATAATATATGAAAATGTACCAAACTTGCCGCTTCCCCCTTCCATTGATTATTCGATAACTTCGGGACCCTTAAACGATTCTTCAACCAAACAACAAAAGGCATATCTGCATCGCCCACGTGACGGCAATTTTAACACGCCCACTTCAAGTCAAAAACTCGTATCTACGCCAACTTCAAAAACCCATTGGGCAGAATATCATAATGCCACAGGTAAATATAAGGAAAAAGACTTTCTAAATTAATGAAAATAATATTATATAATATTTAACAGTTGCTGAAAAACGAATATTCCGAGCATTGGAAGATATTAAGAAAACATTGGCAGATCACACTGAAACTTTACGTCATCTTGTGCAACTTTCCAGCTCAGATTCTGACAAGGAAAGCACACTTCCCGAATTACCACTTAAAAGTATGGATGATCTACATAATTGGGAGCAGTTCATCTTAAATCCAGCTAATTTTAATATAGCAGTAAGTATTACAAACAAATCATTATACACTCCTTTCCTGCTAATAAATTTATAAATTATTACAGGTTAACTCAATATCCTCTAAAGGAGGTTCTAATCTTACGGAAACTACACGACGAGTTTTGCGATCTATATTTTCGCTTGAAGTTGCTGCAAAATATAATTGGGCAGGTCGTTTAAGATTATAAAAACCAAGCAATTGATTTTTTGTAAGTATATATTATTATCATTAACTATCACTTCCAGGATAAATTATTTTATTTCTTAACTTAAAAAATATATTAATATTCAGGTAGTACTTATAATAATAATAAATAAGTTATTCTATTTGCAATGGCAAAGTAAGAGCTCCGAAGTTTCGCGGGCATCCTGGCAGAAGCGTCAGGATGAAGTCTCAGCCAAGCCAATTCTTGTTTAGGTGACACCTCACAGGATCAGGAACAATAGCTTAAGCAGAGCTCAGTAATGTTTTGTGGTCTGCCCTTCTAGAAAGAGGAGTTCTTTTCATTTTCCGCCTAGAAATGACTTTGTAGGTTTTTGTTAGCTTAGAATAAATAATCGAATTGTTTTAATCATAAAATTCTTTGATGATTTCATATTATTGTATTACATTTGTCAATTTATTTCACAAATAAGAACATTATTTTTATTCTTTTGAATTTTCAGATATACTACAGAAGTCAAAAGGTGTAAAGGAAGCCAACGAAAAGGAAATCGAAGATGTCGTTAAAAATTGGCTTAAGTATGCTCCAACACGTCTAGTGTTTCTTCTCGAGAATTTCTCGAGAAAATAGTATAATTCGCTTTTCTCATTTCTCGAGAAAATCGTTTATTCTCGAGAAAGGCTCCAACACTCAAGTCGCAACCAAGATATCGGAGATTTTTTTCCTAATAGTCCCGTGCCTGCGGCTGACATGACTATAGAAATCATATGAATACGTAACAATCGAAAATCGACAGGTGCAAAAACAGGAAGAAATGTGCGGTGAACTCTCGACTTTTTTCGTCTGCTTTTACATTAGAATATAAATTCTGGTAATTTTAGAAGCTGTTGCCGCTGTCTTCAGAGCTCAGTACAGGCATGTAATAGCAATTAAATGAGATTTAATGTATACAATAATAACTTTTCCTACCGACAATTCTCAGACAATTCTCAGAAGTTTATAAAGTCATATTTTAAGAAGAATAGTATAAACTGAGATAACTTACATCTAGATAAGAAAACCCCAAATGAAGCGGTTCGAAAGCAGGGTTCCAGCAAATAGAAAGGTCTATACATTCTCTCTCTGATGTATTATGTCACATAAATTCTTCGCAACATTTTTAACTGATTTTCTTTAGTTGAATACAATAAAGTTAAAGAGATTTGAAAAAGTGATCTTCATATCTAGTTGTATGTTGTTTGTGGTATAAATAAGATTTTGGCAGCTTTTAATCTTTGCAATAAGATTGTAGAGGTAAACATTCAACAACCCTATACCTTCTCATACAGCTTGAAGGTATACACGATTATAAACTGAAGGAATCAATTATCGAGCCAAATAGTTCCTCTTCACGGCAATAAGCCAAAAGGGGCGATTTAAAGACCCTACTACTGATCAAATAATTTTAAGATATAAATGTTTACTAAAAGCCATAAAGAGAGTCAATCTGCAACGTAATCCTACAAAAATAAGGCAACTGATGATGAGATTATATATTGTACTGTAAAAAGGAGGAGTTAAGTTAGTTCAGAAAAAAATTGAGTGTATCTATTAACGTATTAATTACCATTATAAATAAAATATACATGGATGTAATCATATATAAAAAATTTGTAAAGATTCGTCAAATCTTGGGTCGGTAGGTGTTCTACCGAAAAAAGGTTAGTTAAAGTAGCTAGAACACAAAACTTAGATGGAACTGGTATTTCTATTGTAAAATATATTGTACTGTAGGTAATAAGTGATGGTGCTGCCGTTATGCAGGAAGTTGAATTGGAAGGTTGTGTGTTGCAAATCGGCAACTATGCTATAATCATGGTTTGCACTTTGCTATTTTGAAAGCTTCTAAAACTGTTTACATTGAGAAGAAGAAAGAAAGTGACGAATTCAGGAAGATATAGTTATAGTAAACATGAAGATTCTTTTCTAGAATATGAATTGGATTTTCAATTTGAATTAGTGGGAAACAGAAAGTTGCAAATGCGAAAGCTTATAGGATTACAATTATGACAGGAGAATTTTTGAATATTTTTACAATTTTCCGTACGTGTACTGTATACCTACGGAAAATTGCAAAAATATTCAAAAACTCCCCTGTCAAAAATATCGTGCTGCAAAATTATGAATATAAATAAAAGGAAGTGTAATTAATTTTGAATTATAAGACAAGTTGGCATACTATGGAGGTTATGATCAAATGCTTTATACGAATTAAAAATAGCCTTTACAAGTGAGAGAAGATATTATATGGTTAACTGCAGAAGAAGCCTTAAAACATTTGTTTTAACGAAATTAGAAAAGGTCAACAATGAGCATATGTGAGAAGTTTTCTATTGCAATTAAAGATGAAATAAGTAACAGAATAAACAAGAACATCATAAATCTTTACCAAGTCCCACTTGAGGAGAAAACGATGTATGTACACATTTTTTAGACTATTCTCCAAAAATTATATGAACAAAATTGCAAAAAAAATCTAAAATTATTTGTTAGTTTTGAACAGTTTTATACCAATGAAGCAGAAGTCAACGAATTTCTAACCCATGGAAATAAAGAACTGCTTCTTCAAGAAAAACATAAATTTATCTATAACAGACAATGCCAGAGATGTGAGCTCTGGTGTTGCTGAAAATTATTAAACAAGAATTCAATATATTTCAAGCAACGGGTACAAGAAACACAAATTTAGAACTACATGCTTAGAGATGATTTGTGCAATAATTAATTAGTAATGAACGTCATTTTACTATTCCGAAGGATTTTGTTAAGAAGAAAATAAATCCATTGCTCAATACTACTTTGGATGCGCTGTGTTTTTTGAAAAATTATATCAAAGCTGAACAATAAAAGAATTAAATTTGCAATCATTTTATATCTACACCTACATACATATTGAAATAATAAATAAGCTATATAAATTCAGTATTGAAGAGTGATACATATTTTACTGTTATATAACATTTTAAATTAAATATAAGCGAGTAAATGTTCTTTTATATATTATATGAGAATTCTCGAGATTTTTGAGAAATAAGAGCTATTTTTTTCTTTTCTCGAGAAATGAAAACTATCTGGAAATCTTAAACACTAAACACGTCTAAGATACAAAAATGAAAGTGCCTTCTAAGCTAAGATTAAGTTAATTAATATACTCCTTTTTTCCAGTCTTTATAAAAGAAAATGTCTTTCCTAATAGTACATATATTCAAGTGTTTTTCCTCTTCCTTTATTATTTTAAAATTGGAATAAAAGTTTTTATGTAAGTATTATGAAACATGTAGTCGATGCAATTTTATCAGATTGTAAGTTAATATCAACCGATGGTACTCAGACTCATATTTGTTAAATGTGCGATCACTTTGATCGCTTTCGTTGTATGTATACTTGTAGGTCTAGGTATTTACTGTATAAGTGCTCTCTATTATCTTCAATAGTGTATAGGTAATATTGTTGTGAAGGAACGAACCGTTCGGTTCTTGTCAGCCGATCTACTATAGTCATTGAATTGAGATCTGATATTTTGTCTCTTTATATTGATTCTGTCCTCAGAGCTAACGATGACCTCCTGTTAAATTATTCTTCTAAATAAAGTGTTACTAGAGATCGGACGTGTTTTTTGTAATTTCATAGTAAATTCCCTACAAAATTATCAGAAGTCAGATCTGAACCGGTATTCGAATTATTTAAAAGCGAAATTGAAAATTGATTTAGTGGAAAAGACAAATCTTGTGTATTTATTTTATTAATTTCTATGGTTTTTATCAAGCAGTTAGAGTAACATGTGGAGAACTTATGTCCACGATTATGCCGCGTGTGATATTATGTGACTGCAAAAATCCGTGAAAATTTTATGAATCTGCGCAGAATAAACAGCTAAATTGAGTGAAATCAGTTTTTAATTATTTTTTATGGTGTAACGTTGAACGAATTTTTAATATTTTGTTAAAATCTCTTATTTTCCTTCCGATTTGAGTAAGTATGGCCAAAACACCTGCAGAACCTTCAGAACGTAACAGTACCTCTGTTAAAGGAAAAATTAGAAATTTTTAGGTTAAGTCCTGTTGGTGTGAAAACAGTTTTGAGATTACGTCTGGAGGAACAAATAAATAAACTTAATGACGTACAACTTGAAGAACATTTTCCAGCTAACATTCTGGAATCTCTTAGTGGTAACTATGAAGGCAGTGGTGATGAAGGAGAGGCGAACATTTCGCAGCGAGAATCGAATATGGAGCCACAGCAATTAGATGCAAATAACCTTCAACAGAGAATCGACGAATTGAATGAAATAATAAGGAAACAAGAGGAAATTTCAAAGTTGCAGGAGGGACTAGCATCTCTGTGTAACACACCACGAAGTACGTATTCGTCGTTCTGTTTTAAGGATTTCGAAGAATCCTTGCCTACATTTTCCGGAGATGATAATTACTCAGTTGAGCAGTGGGTGCGGAGCTTTGAAGAAGCAAAACAGCTTCATAGATGGGACGACCAACAATCTTTTATCTACTCAAGACGGTTGCTTCGAGGAACAGCAAAACTATTCCTGCGGTCATCTCCTTGCAAAACTTGGTGCGAATTAAAAACAGCATTACTGGAAAAATTTCATCATGGCGTAACAGCAGCAGATGTACATAATACTCTTCGAAATCGAAGGAAACGTAAAGATGAAAACATTCATCAATATGTATTGGCTATGCAAGAAATTGCCTCACTCACTGATATTGACGAAGAAGATCTGATACACTACGTAATAAAAGGTATTCCGGATTCATTGTTTAACAAACAATTATTATTTACAGCAAACAATATTATCGAGCTGAAAAAAATTTTGCGAAAGTATGAAAAAAAGAGATCATACACTACTGAGGCTGCAATAAACAATGTAACGCTATCATCGTCGAAGGAATCAAAGCAGCCAACGAAAAATTATCATTATTCATCAGTGAAAAACAGATGCTACAATTGCAATGAGGTGGGTCACATCATATCGAAATGCCCAAGGCCAAGAAGAAAGAGGGAGACATGCTTAAGTGTGGTAGACATGGACATTTGGCAGCTATCAGTGAATCATCAGGAGAAGTTCTGACTGATATAAAGGCGAATGCAATGGTGGATACTGGAGGCCCGATTAGCTTCATACAAGAGAATTTTGTGCCCCCTTATGTGATATCATCGATGGAATCTGAATGTGCGGAATATGCTGGCATTAACAGTAGTAGGCTAGTTATTCTAGGCAAGGTACAATGTGTTGTGAATGTATATAGTGATAAGGTAGATTTATGTTTGTATGTCGTCCAAACTCATACTATGAAATGCCCTGTAGTTTTAGGTAGGGACTTTTTACAAAAATGTAATGCAAAACTAATTTTTTTGAATGAAAACCCTAATACGAACAATAATATTGTAGATGACAACTTTCCACGGGAAATCTTAAATATTGATACGAGCTGCGAACATGATATATTAGATTTAAATATAAATGAAAATTTAACATACAATGAAAAGGAACGCGTACGCGATATTATGAAAAAAAACAATTACGAATTATGACACTATCAATAAAGACGATACATATGAAATGAAGATTACCCTTTCGAATGCGAACTCTATTTTCAATTATACTCCTAGAAGATTGCCGTACGCGCATAAAATTAAATTAGAAAAAATATTAGACGATTTACTTACTCGTAAAATAATTCGTGAAAGTAACTCCCCTTACGATTCGCCAATTGTCCTAACTAACAAAAAAAATGGAGAGTTAAGATTATGTGTTGACTTCCGGCAATTAAATAAAATTACGCAAAAAGACAACTATCCTCTTCCATTAATAGAAGATTATTTAGATCGGTTGCGTGGAAGAAAGTATTTTTCTAAATTTGATTTAAAAAATGGGTTTCATCATGTTAAAATTGCTGATGATTCCGTGCAATACACTTCTTTCGTAACTCCTCTGGGACAATTCGAGTATGTACGAATGCCTTTCGGCCTGAAAAATGCACCGTCTGTTTTTCGGCGCTATATAAATTCCATCTTTAAAGAACTTATAAATGCTGGTAAACTTTTAGTCTATATTGACGATCTCCTCATTGCCTCTGAAACTAAAGAAAACCATTTTGAAATTTTAAATGAAGTCATAAAGGTCGTATGTAAACATAATCTTAACCTTAGGTTCGACAAATGTTTACTAATGCATGAGAGAATTACTTACCTGGGATACGAAGTGAGCGTTAATGGCATAGGGCCAAATTTACAGGGCTTGCATGCGGTTAAGGAGTTTCTGATACCCAAAAATGCATTTCTTGGTTTATGCTCTTACTTCAGGATATTTATCAAAGATTTCTCCATGACATCAAAACCGTTATATGATTTGTTGAAACAAAATGTCGGATTCAAATTTGAGGCAAATGAAATAAAAACTTTCGACGCTTTAAAGAAAAAATTACCCGCAGTAGCTGTACTTAGTATCTATTCTCCATACGCGGAAACAGAGCTCCACTGTGATGCGAGTGGCTTCGGATTTGGTGCAGTTTTACTGCAACGAAAAACTGATAAGCAGCTCCATCCGGTTTTCTTTTTTTCTAAGAGGGCTACACCTGCAGAATCAAATTATCATTCATATGAGCTGGAAACGTTAGCGATTATCTATGCTCTAAGACGTTTCCGTATTTATCTGACTGGTATTAGATTTAAAATTGTTACTGACTGCAAGTCACTAACACTCACTCTAAACAAAAAACTTCTAAACCCCAGAATATCAAGGTGGGCGTTAGAGCTTCAGGATTTTGATTACTTCATTGAACACAGAGAGTCTAATAGAATGCATCACGTAGATGCACTCAGCAGGTGTCATAACATCTTGTTGGTGTAACCTGATTCATTTGAGCATGCAGCACTGGCCTCAGCTCAGAACAAAGATATTGAAATTAAGAAAATTTCGGATATGCTTGAACAACAACAACACCCATTATACGAAATGATCAATGGTCTTGTATATCGTAAGACGGATGATACTGTTCTGTTTTATGTTCCAACACAAATGGAAAGGAACGTCATACAGACACATCATGATGGACTATGTCATGTGGGTACAGATAAGGTTTACAAACATTTGAAGAAAACTTACTGGTTTCCTTCGATGAAGGATAAGATAAAAATTTATGTGAAGAATTGCCTTAAATGTATCCAATTTTCTGTGCCATCTGGAAAGAAGGAAGGTGTGTTGCATAGCATTTCGAAGGGTGATAAGCCCTTTGAAACCATTCATGTTGACCATTATAGTCCTCTACCTTCGGGCGTTAGAAATTCAAAGAAGTATATTTTTCTCGTAGTCGATGGTTTCACTAAGTTCACAAAGCTATATCCAGTCAAGAGCACCAATGCGAAAGAGGTTATTCACTGCTTACAATCGTATTTTGTATACTATAGTAAACCATATAGAATAGTTTCAGACAGAGGAAGTTGTTTTACTTCAGATGAATTTTCATCTCTCTGTTCCAATATTGGTTTAATGCACATAAAGGTAGCTAAGAACTCTCCACAAGCAAACGGGCAAGTCGAAAGAGTAAATAGAGTACTCACACCTATGTTGTCGAAGGAAAGCGAAGTAGAACCAAGAGAATGGTCGAAATATCTGAGCAAGCTTGAGTTCGCGATAAATAACACTACTAACAAAAGTACCGGATCAACACCAAGCGTTTTGTTATTCGGCGTTGCGCAAGGAGGAGTGATTAATGATAAAATACGCAGTTATCGGGAAAACCACGTAATGCGGGACGATTCCAGAAGTTTAGAAGAAATTAGGGAGAAAGCAGGCGAGAATATTGTTCGCAGCCAAGGTGTCAATAAAGTTTATTTTGATAAGAGGCATAAGAAGCCCCACGAATATGTCGTCGGTGACCACGGTATGATAAAAAATATTGTAACCACAGCTGGAGTTAATAAGAAGCTGTTACCAAAATATAAAGGACCGTACGAAGTAGTTAGTTTTACCTAATGATAGATATTTAATAAGAGATCTTGAAAATCTACAAATATCGCGAATTCCTTATGAAGGGGTGTCATCCCCGGGAAATATGAAACCATATATGCAGTTCGAATAGCACGTATCAATATGTTCGATTTATAATGGAATGTGCGAGGGAAAAAACTGAAATGATTAGTTGTGTACTTATTTATACACCATCGATGTAAATTGTAAAATTTTAGAGAATTTTTAGGATTAGAATGAAGTTTAAAATTAATTACATCTTTGTCATGTGTTATGAAATCGAGGGCGATTTATTTTCAGGATGGTCGAGTTGTAGTCGATGCAATTTTATCAGATTGTAAGTTAATATCAACCGATGGTACTCAGACTCATATTTGTTAAAAGCGATCAACGCTTTCGTTGTATGTATACTTGTAGGTCTAGGTATTTACTGTATAAGTGCTCTCTATTATCTTCAATAGTGTATAGGTAATATCGTTGTGAAGGAACGAACCGTTCGGTTCTTGTCAGCCGATCTACTATACTCATTGAATTGAGAGCTGATATTTTGTCTCTTTATATGTGTGGTTGATCACTGATAACGACCGATCGATTCTGTCCTCAGAGCTAACGAATGACCTCTTGTTAAATTATTCTTCTAAATAAAGTGTTACTAGAGATCGGACGTGTTTTTGTAATTTCATAGTAAATTCCCTACAAACAAGAGATTTTATGTTTTTTTTTTTCTGGCGAAAACTTAAGAATGAATAACATCAACTGTATTATATTCGGAATAGCAATAAATTTTTATAAATATTTTTTAGCTTTTCATTTTATTCTAAAAATCATTTCAGACAAAACAAATCAAATTCCATTAAGATGGAATCGGAAAAGATACGACAATTTAAGGAAAGAAAACTTGAATTAAACGTATTAAAAACGCTTGTGAGTAAGATGTAAACATCGTAAATCGCACGGTAATAACACGTCTATTCCTCTCTTTTGGCATTTAACAAAAAACGACATTTTCAACTTTAAAAAACGTATATGCAACGTTATTGTGATAGTTTAAATCACGTTGAAAAGATGCGACACTTAAACGTTTTAATAACGTTATTTGAAAACGTATTATCAACGGATAAGGAAAACGTTTCCAAAACGTTTTTAAATCGAAGCTGTGCTACTTGGGAGGGAGCTATCCAATCTAAAGGGTAGAACAGCTTTGCTACTTGCGACGAAAATTTTCTTTTTGTGTTGGCCTCTGCTTCAAATTCTGAAGCCTTAAAGGCAAACATAACATTATCGGTGGGTGGATGCCACTGGATTCCTAGAGCTTTGATTTGGTTGTCATCTTCAAGGTTTAGTGGCAACTCTAGCTCTATTTCATCCTTAGGTAGCCAATCAAGCATTTCATCATGATTCGCTGCCCATTTGCGGAGGTTAAATCCTCCTCCCTTTAACAGTTTTATCAGCTCTTTTTGGGTTTGTTTGACTTCTGCTATGGTGTTTCGACCTGTTAGCAGATCGTCAACGTAAAAATCCTGCATTGCAATTTCTGACGCCTTAGGATACTCTTCTTTGTCATCCTTGGCTAATTGCTGCAGTGTTTTTATTGCTAGATATGGTCCTGCCGTAGTGCCGAATGTTACGTTGTTGAGTTCGTATTTTTCTACTGGCTCAACTTCACTACTTCGCCAAAGTATTGTCTGATACTTTTGGTCATCCTTACGTATCTTAATCATTCGATACATTTTCTCGATATCGGCAGTCACTGCATATCTATGAACACGCCATTTTAACAATGTTGAGTACAACTTTGGTTGTAATGTGGGACCTGTCAACATTTGTTCGTTGAGGCTTCTCCCGTTTGATGACTTTGCGCAAGAATCAAATACTACTCTTAATTTGGTAGTAGTGCTGTCCTTAAGAACAGCATGATGGGGTAAATAATACCTCTGGGTATTCGCATTTTGTGTGGTTTTATTTACCTTACACATATGCACCTTAAATATTCTTGAATACATTTATGATATTCAGCTCATATGTCGGCAACTCGCTCGAATTTTTCTCGAGTTGAGCGAATCTTTTTAACGCCATTATCTTTGATTCCACAAGCTCGGGAACCTTGCCTGATTTGGATGGCAGCTTCACTTCATAACTTCATATCAAGGCGTTTATGATCCTCACTAAAGAATTGCTCACATTGCTCTACTTCTTTAGTGAGCTTGCGTTTTGGGTTGAGTTCTTCCCATTCCCAAAACTTCCGTACTTGACTATTTAACTGTGCTAAGTCATCAGCACTACTTGTGGTGAATGCAGAAAAAATCTTATTTTTATCCACTTGATTTTGTGGTGCTGTTGTTTCTCCGAAAAGAATCCACCCTAGCCTTGTATTCTGAGCTATGGGGGTACCTTCAGGTCCACTTTTAATTCCCTTGCATAATATTTTTGCATAGGTATTCACACCCAACAACAGGTCTATTTTTCCTGCCTTTAAGAACTCTGGGTCTGCTAATGGCAAGCCTTTTATATGAGTCCAATCAGAAGACCTTATGTGTGTTGGTGGAAATATATTAGTTATCTTCTTGATAACATAAGCCCGCAATGGGATTTCAAAATCAGCTGAGGTGGCTGATCTCACATGGAAAGACACTTCTTTGTTTGCCTTTGCCACTTGTGTAGATCCCAATCCGGTGATTTGAAGTGTCGTTGAAACGCCTTTCAGTTGTAAGGATTGAAAAGCAGCTTCGGTTATAAAAGAACTTTGTGATCCTAGATCAATCAAAGCTCGCATGGGAATTGTTATCCCACTTCTATCCCTTACATGTACTATAGCCGTAGCTAATAGTGGTTGTGTGGCTTTCTGCTGATTTTAACAGGCATTGGCCGAAGTTGATGGGACAGAATTTTCTGACTGTCTTGATTGTATGGTCTCAACAGCCCTTGGCTTTGTTGAAGACAAATTTTTGTCTTCATGTAGCCATGTGCGGTGACGTTTGTCACACTTGAAGCATCCATTTTTAATTGGACATGCTTCTTTATTGTGCGGTTTTAAGCTATTTTTGCAAAGCTTGTTCTTCATCACAAGTTCACGTTTTGCATTAAACCCTGTACCCTCATCGTACAAGATTCTGTAGCGTATACCCCCTTACGCTACTTTTGTTTGGCTTCTCTACGTCTGTAGAGAAAACCCCATGATTTCACAGAGTATATAATTTCATAAAATTTAGCTATTTCCGAGAAGTAGCCCTATGCTACTTCTCCATATGAGGAAATTTCTGAAAATTTAAAATCTATATATATTTGCAAGAAGTAGCCATATGCTACTTCTTCATATTAAGAAATTCCTGAAATATTAAAATTTATATTTGCAAGAAGTAGCCTTATGCTACTTCTTCATATTTTTAAAAATTCCTGAAAAGATGAAATTTATATTTTCAAGAAGTAGCCCTATGCTACTTCTTCATATTAACAAAGTCCTGAAAAGATAAAGACATATTCATACATACCCGCATTTATCCGAAAAAAAAATAATTCGGCAACGCAGCAAAAATCTCTTCACTCCCAAATCCAACTGAAAAAAAAAACTTAAAATCATAAAATTTGGCATCTACGCCCCATCTTCAGTGCAAAAATTTCCAGGCAGACACCGTTCGTCATCAGAAATTCCAACGAACGAACGGCAACTCGCCCAGCTGTAAAACATCACGCAATGGATTACAGCAAGCCCGTCCGAAATTCTGGGAAAATCGTTGCTATACGGCAGGTCGCCGGTGGCAACGATTATGCCCGTAAGTCGCGAGCGAACGAAGAATTCTCGGGATTGAACCGACGAACGAACAAAGATGCCCGGCTGTCGGTGGCGAGAGCGAGGAACGGTTGCGACGTAGGCAGACTGTGCGAAATCGAGGAGTTTTAATGGAGACCTTGAGCAGTACGGATCGTTTGTCACACTTGAAGCATCCATTTTTAATTGGACATGCTTCTTTATTGTGCGGTTTTAAGCAATTTTTGCAAAGCTTGTTCTTCATCACAAGTTCACGTTTTGCATTATACCCTGTACCCTCATCGTACAAGATTCTGTAGCGTATACCCCCTTACGCTACTTTTGTTTGGCTTCTCTACGTCTGTAGAGAAAACCCCATGATTTCACAGAGTATATAATTTCATAAAATTTAGCTATTTCCGAGAAGTAGCCCTATGCTACTTCTCCATATGAGGAAATTTCTGAAAATTTAAAATCTATATATATTTGCAAGAAGTAGCCATATGCTACTTCTTCATATTAAGAAATTCCTGAAATATTAAAATTTATATTTGCAAGAAGTAGCCTTATGCTACTTCTTCATATTTTAAAAATTCCTGAAAAGATGAAATTTATATTTTCAAGAAGTAGCCCTATGCTACTTCTTCATATTAACAAAGTCCTGAAAAGATAAAGACATATTCATACATACCCGCATTTATCCGAAAAAAAAATAATTCGGCAACGCAGCAAAAATCTCTTCACTACCAAATCCAACTGAAAAAAAAAACTTAAAATCATAAAATTTGGCATCTACGCCCCATCTTCAGTGCAAAAATTTCCAGGCAGACACCGTTCGTCATCAGAAATTCCAACGAACGAACGGCAACTCGCCCAGCTGTAAAACATCACGCAATGGATTACAGCAAGCCCGTCCGAAATTCTGGGAAAATCGTTGCTATACGGCAGGTCGCCGGTGGCAACGATTATGCCCGTAAGTCGCGAGCGAACGAAGAATTCTCGGGATTGAACCGACGAACGAACAAAGATGCCCGGCTGTCGGTGGCGAGAGCGAGGAACGGTTGCGACGTAGGCAGACTGTGCGAAATCGAGGAGTTTTAATGGAGATCTTGAGCAGTACGGATCGTTTGTCACACTTGAAGCATCCATTTTTAATTGGACATGCTTCTTTATTGTGCGGTTTTAAGCAATTTTTGCAAAGCTTGTTCTTCATCACAAGTTCACGTTTTGCATTATACCCTGTACCCTCATCGTACAAGATTCTGTAGCGTATACCCCCTTACGCTACTTTTGTTTGGCTTCTCTACGTCTGTAGAGAAAACCCCATGATTTCACAGAGTATATAATTTCATAAAATTTAGCTATTTCCGAGAAGTAGCCCAATGCTACTTCTCCATATGAGGAAATTCCTGAAAATTTAAAATCTATATATATTTGCAAGAAGTAGCCATATGCTACTTCTTCATATTAAGAAATTCCTGAAATATTAAAATTTATATTTGCAAGAAGTAGCCTTATGCTACTTCTTCATATTTTAAAAATTCCTGAAAAGATGAAATTTATATTTTCAAGAAGTAGCCCTATGCTACTTCTTCATATTAACAAAGTCCTGAAAAGATAAAGACATATTCATACATACCCGCATTTATCCGAAAAAAAAATAATTCGGCAACGCAGCAAAAATCTCTTCACTCCCAAATCCAACTGAAAAAAAAAACTTAAAATCATAAAATTTGGCATCTACGCCCCATCTTCAGTGCAAAAATTTCCAGGCAGACACCGTTCGTCATCAGAAATTCCAACGAACGAACGGCAACTCGCCCAGCTGTAAAACATCACGCAATGGATTACAGCAAGCCCGTCCGAAATTCTGGGAAAATCGTTGCTATACGGCAGGTCGCCGGTGGCAACGATTATGCCCGTAAGTCGCGAGCGAACGAAGAATTCTCGGGATTGAACCGACGAACGAACAAAGATGCCCGGCTGTCGGTGGCGAGAGCGAGGAACGGTTGCGACGTAGGCAGACTGTGCGAAATCGAGGAGTTTTAATGGAGATCTTGAGCAGTACGGATCGTTTGTCACACTTGAAGCATCCATTTTTAATTGGACATGCTTCTTTATTGTGCGGTTTTAAGCAATTTTTGCAAAGCTTGTTCTTCTTCACAAGTTCACGTTTTGCATTATACCCTGTACCCTCATCGTACAAGATTCTGTAGCGTATACCCCCTTACGCTACTTTTGTTTGGCTTCTCTACGTCTGTAGAGAAAACCCCATGATTTCACAGAGTATATAATTTCATAAAATTTAGCTATTTCCGAGAAGTAGCCCAATGCTACTTCTCCATATGAGGAAATTCCTGAAAATTTAAAATCTATATATATTTGCAAGAAGTAGCCATATGCTACTTCTTCATATTAAGAAATTCCTGAAATATTAAAATTTATATTTGCAAGAAGTAGCCTTATGCTACTTCTTCATATTTTAAAAATTCCTGAAAAGATGAAATTTATATTTTCAAGAAGTAGCCCTATGCTACTTCTTCATATTAACAAATTCCTGAAAAGATAAAGACATATTCATACATACCCGCATTTATCCGAAAAAAAAAATAATTCGGCAACGCAGCAAAAACCTCTTCACTCCCAAATCCAACTGAAAAAAAAAAACTTAAAATCATAAAATTTGGCATCTACGCCCCATCTTCAGTGCAAAAATTTCCAGGCAGACACCGTTCGTCATCAGAAATTCCAACGAACGAACGGCAACTCGCCCAGCTGTAAAACATCAGGCAATGGATTACAGCAAGCCCGTCCGAAATTCTGGGAAAATCGTTGCTATACGGCAGGTCGCCGGTGGCAACGATTATGCCCGTAAGTCGCGAGCGAACGAAGAATTCTCGGGATTGAACCGACGAACGAACAAAGATGCCCGGCTGTCGGTGGCGAGAGCGAGGAACGGTTGCGACGTAGGCAGACTGTGCGAAATCGAGGAGTTTTAATGGAGATCTTGAGCAGTACGGATCGAATCGGGTGGGAAGAAATAGCTTCTTTAAGCACGGTGCCTGTTTTTAATTACTGCGGTAGATTGTTCTGGCATGTTTTGTCGAGTAACAAAATTTGGATAGTAGTTGGATGCGTACCGTGAGAACGATTGTAGAGGTGGTCCGCTCTATATTTTCTTTTATCTTTCGAATAGGATAGTGAGAAAAATTGTTAACCTCTTTCCGGAAGTTGAATTCTTACCACCGACCGAATTGCAATTAGAAGTATAACAAACAAAAATGTTAATTTTAAAATTAAATTAAAAGTATGTCACAGCTGTTTTTATCATAAGTGGTCGAAATCCTTAATTATAAAATTAAATTAAAACTATATAACTGCTTTCAATCTATCACAGTCTGGTAGTTTAACTGCATTGTTCCGTTGCATCGGCCACTTTTGAGCACCACGTGAAATTCTAAATTGTTACAGGTCAATTGGTATCTAAAGGAAAATTATCATGGTTTCTCCAAATAACCTGGATTGATCACAGATTAGAATCAAGGTTTTAAAAGTACATGATCTTAGGTGAACAAGAAAATATTGTGTTATCAATTGGTTAATAGTTATCTCGACCGTATTTCTCAACGTCACCCCTTGGACGACGTCACTATTTAATTATAATTAGCCGGTACTAACTAGTAATTCTATTGTGGTTCCTTCGCTTCTACATCAATTGGTAATCAAGGTAAACCCTTCCGATGTTAGCTAGGCCCAAGTTATATAAAATAGTAGAATCGCTCTATTATCGTATACCTAGATAATTTTTTTTTGTGAGATAACAAGTAATAAGTGCTCAAGCTACAACAGATATAGGAGCACAAATATAATTAGAATAAGGTTTTACAATAGCAAGTAATTACTACGATTGAAGAGACCAATAGGAAATTATATTAACTTTTTTTTAAATTTCCAAAGATAGCAGCAAAAAAAAAATTAATATTCTTTCGAAGTAAGAGATATTTCGTAGATTGGTTGACATTTCGTTTACGATCGCTATAGAAGTCTTCGAATATATTTCAAAGGATTTGGGTTATTAAAAGCATACACTGGAAGACGTTCTTCACGCTTAACTAGGTTGCCATATTTTCACATTTTCGAGTATAATCCCAAATGAGGTATAAGGTTCAAAGGCGTGTCATCGTACTAGATTCGATTTATCGTACAAAAGTTGAATCTAAAGTCCAGTGAGTTTCCGTGCATCATCCGAGTAGCCATAGATATCAATCGCTTAAATCAAAAAGAACTAAGTTACCAACTAGTCGTTAGGGACTTAGAAACCGGATCAGTTGATGCCATGAGAAAGAGTTTGAGAGGTGCACTTAAATTAGAAAGGGCAGGGGAAAAGCTAAGGGCTGCGAAGTATCCTTTCACATTTGAGCAGGACCAGGCATCTGTCACAGCTACTATATCAGAGATAAACACGTCCCTTGACAAATTTGAGGGAAACACTAATAGTAGCAGCTATGCAAAAATAACGACAAAAATTAATTGGGCATTAGATAGGCTGAAGCGAATGGTAACAACTAATCTGGAGCAGATTAAAGTAAAAGACGAATTAAGAGGGCAATTAGTGTCTGCTCTTGGGGAATTAGAGACCAAAGTGGAAAACCCAAATTCTAACGATTCATCCAGCGACGAAGCGGAGACCACACTTGATGGGAATATATCTTTCAGCCATCGGACTACTCATCGTGTTCCAATTTATAAGTGGGACCTCAAGCTCTCCGGGGAACAAGGCCAATCCCTGAACTCATTTTTGGAAAGGGTAGAGGAGTTAAGCGGGGCTCGTGGCATCACCAAATCTCAATTGTTCTCTTCAGCTCTTGATTTGTTCACCGGTCGTGCTCTGGTGTGGTATAGGGCCTATAAGAGTAAATGCAAATCGTGGTCCGATCTGATCAAAGAGCTCCGGAAGGAATTCCTCCCAATTGATTACGACGACCGCCTTACAGAAGAGATAAAGCGCCGACACAAGGAAGGGAAGAATCTATGGGTACGTACGTAGCTGTGATGGTTAGCTTGTTTAATAGATTAACGATACCGATGAATGAAAATGAACATCTTAAAAAGGAATATAAGCCCGTTTTATCAAAGCCAGTTAGGTCTGAGTGAAGTGGAATCTATAGACGAGCTCGTAGAGCTTGGAAGAAAACTGGAAGCAGTTCGAGTATCCGTCGAAGCTTTCATACCCCCACCGTCTAAGAAAAACGTACATTTATTAGAGCCGGACTTGGCATATGTTTCGTGTGAGAAGCCTCATATTTCTGTCGTAAACCAACCAAATAAACCAGTATACAAGTGTTATAATTGCCAAAGAGAAGGTCACACAGCTCGTTTTTGCAGAGAACCTCGTCGCTGCTTTGGTTGTGGCAAAAGTGACGTAACTCGAGCAAGGTGTCAAAATTGTTCTGCTAGTGAGCGGAATCGGGAAAATATGCATAACAAATATCGAGTTCATTCGGGAAACGGAGGGCGAGCTCAGTAGAGAGCGGCGTTCTGAGCTCCAACACACCCCACCGCGTCGCCGCAAAGAGAAATATTAGTAATTTTGTCCGAAGTGATGTAAGAAACGGGTGCCTTCCTGAGTCAGCTCTGCTGGATTACATTTTCACTCAGGTGAATGGGGACGTAAGACCCCACTTGAAAGTATCAATTTTCAAAATTTCTTTAGTCGGATTATTGGATTCAGGGGCTTCAAGAACCATCTTAGGCGATACTGGTTGGAAAAAATTACAAGCCATCGGTATTAAATTAATGGAACCTGAAATAAACTTAGTTACCCTCGCTAATGGAGATAAGATTGGTGTTATTGGTTCATTAACCTTACCTGTGGAATTGGAAGGAGTAGTAAAAATCTTTGAAGTTTTAGTTATACCTGCTTTACCTCACGAACTTATATTAGGGACGGACTTCTGGAAGAAAATGGGCATTTCAGCAAATTTAAATAAGAATTTTTGGTATAGAGAGAATAGTGCACCTGAGGACTTCGTGTGCTCGCTAGAAAGCCATTCTACGCTTTCCGCAAGCCAGAAGGAGCAGTTGGATGATCTCTTAGAACGTACGAAACGAGCAATGGGTACGGGATTAGGTTGCACCAAGGTAGTTGAACACGTAATAAGAACAGAGTCTGCGCCGATCAAACAGAGATATTATCCTGTCGCTCCAGCGCTCCAGAAGGTGATAAACACGGAACTTGACAATATGCTACAAGAGGGGGTCGTCGAACCGTCAGATAGTGCTTGGGCTTCGCCGATTGTAATGGCAAGGAAGAAGGATGGTAGTTACAGATTTTGCGTAGATTTTCGAAAACTGAACAAGGTAACGAAAAGGGACGCCTATCCTATCTCTTACGTCTCTTCCACACTCGACAAACTTAGAGACGCCAAATATATTTCATCGTTGGACATAAAATCAGCTTTTTGGCAGGTACCGATGGAGAGGGAATCCAAACAGTACACTGCGTTCACAGTTCCTGGAAGAGGCCTCTTCCAGTTCTGCAGAATGCCGTTTGGCCTAACAAATTCTCCGGCAACCTGGCAGAGGCTGATAGATCGGGTCCTGTCTGGAAGGCTAGAAGAACACGTTTTTGTTTACCTTGATGATGTAGTAATCATAACACAAACATTCGAAATGCATTTAGAGATTCTACAGGAAGTATTTAATCGCCTGCAAAAGGCCGGCTTAATCATAAATTATGATAAGTGTGAGTTCTGCAGAGCTGAGTTGAAATATCTGGGTTACGTTGTTAGGGAGAATGGGCTACAGATGGACCCCGACAAGGTTAAATGCATCTTAGACATCCCTCGGCCGAAAAATGTAACGGAAGTTAGGAGATTTATAGGTATGACAGCCTGGTATAGACGTTTCGTTCCCTCGTTTTCTTCTCTCACAGCGCCTATAACTACTCTTTTGAAAAAGAACAAGAAATTTAACTGGAATGATGCGTGTGACCAAGCTTTCCAATTAATAAAAGAAAAACTTATAAGTGCCCCAATCCTATCCTGCCCAAATTTCGAGCTACCTTTTATTGTCCACACGGATGCTTCAGGCTACGGCATTGGTGCTGTTTTGACCCAGCGGGAGGGTGAAGAAGAGAACGTGGTAGCATATTTAAGTCGATCTCTTAGTCGATGTGAGAGAAACTACTCCACTACTGAGCGTGAGTGTCTTGCTGTTTTGTGGGCAGTCGAAAAATTGCGGCCGTACCTGGAAGGAACTAAATTCACCGTAGTACGGATCACGCATCCTTGGTATGGTTGCATAACTTAAAGGATCCCACCGGTCGACTCGCTCGTTGGGCAGTAAAGATGCAACAATTTGATTTTGAAGTAATACATAAAAAAGGAAAAGAGCATGTTGTTCCTGATTTATTGTCTCGGTCCGTTCCTGCCCTGGAGTCATTGAACACAGCAAAGTACGCTTCCACTGACAAATGGTTCAATAAGATGATGGAACAAGTAAAGGAAAAGCCTACACAGTATCCCGACTGGCGCATCGAGGTCGGAAAATTATGGAAACAATGGCGACACGTAGGCTACCCTCTAGACCTTGGGAGACATTGTGTGTTGATTTAATCGGGCCCCTACCTAAGTCTACAAACGGTTTTTCTTTTATATTAACAGTAGTGGATCAGTTCAGCAAATTCGTCCTATTATTCCCAGTTAGGTCGGCTTCGGCCAAATTAGTGTGCAAAAATTTAGAAGGCCATGTCATTCTTTTATTGGGGCTCCTAGTAGAATAATCTGTGATAACGGTGTACAGTTTCGGAGCAGGGATTTTGGTAAATTATGTCAAGGATATGGGATAGAGATTTGCTTCACAGCTCTTTATCACCCCCAAGCAAATCCATCAGAAAGGGTGAACCAAGTTGTTAAAACGATGCTGCGGGCTTATGTGTCCGAGAACCACCGTAAGTGGGATCAACAGTTACAAAAAGTGGCTTGCGCAATTCGGACATCCCAGCACGAGACAACAAAATTGAGTCCGTATTTTATTAACTTTGGGAGGGAAATGCTAGTCTTCGGGAAAAACTCAAAAACATTTATAGAGGACGAAGAATTAGATGTAGAGTTACACGCTAGGTCACTCGAGGCAGTACGCAAAGATGTCCAGGATAGACTAGGTAAAGCATCACAATTAAGCAAAAATCGGTATAATCTTCGAAGAAGGGATGTAAGCTTTTTAAAAAATGACCTGGTGTGGAGGCGCAACTTCGTTTTATCGGATTCTGCAAAGTATTTTACAGCAAAGCTGGCCCCAAAATATATCGGTCCCTTTGCAATAAGTAGAAAAATTTCGCCATGGACTTATGAACTAGCGGATAGCAGTGGAAAAAAACAAGGCACCTGGCATGCAAAAGACTTACGGCCTTACTCTTCGGCTCCACCCAGCGATTAGTAAATTGATTAGTTGAACATAGGTATACGTACGAGTATAGTTAGTTATCTTTTCGGTTAGTTTCTTTGATATTACCTTCAACACGTTAAATTAATATTTTTTTTTGTGTGTCTCTCGACCCATGTATCTTTAGATTTGGTAAAACTATAAAAAAAAAAAAAACATGATGCACGTCTGTGAATTTGGAGTATTGATGGTAATTAATGTGAACGTCCATTAAGTGGTGTGCTAGTGTGCAAGATTTCGTTCTTTTCGAAATCTTTTGTAAGAAAGGGGGGAGTTGTTACAGTCCTAAATGTCCAATCGATAAATTGAACTAGTGATACTTCTGTCGTATTCTTTATTTCAGAATCGAACTCCCGATTGGAATAAATTGTACTTATGGTACCGTATCTGGGATATACGTCAGGCAACGCATGTAAGACGTTCACTATAACAATAGGAATACATAAACGCAAACCCAACTGCATACATATAAGAATGGCGTAAATGGAAATTACAATAAACGGACTGTGGATAAGATTTGAATTAACCCTATTTGTAAGATTTAAAAAGAGTAAAAGCAATCAAAATGTCAAGTATTATTGATAAATAATTAAGTACCAATTAACAAAACTTTAATTTAACATAGGTTATGTAAATTCTATACTTCAGTAACAAATTCATATTTGTATTAAGTTATCTTGCTCTCATGTCTACATGAAATTACAAAATCTTTGTGCTACGTCTAAGGCCAGTCCAGGTTTCCATAAGAATGAAGCAGCCGAGGAATTTGAAATAACGCATTAAATACATATGAAAAATATAAAATATTCTGTCCCCAGCATATAAAAATGAAGTTTCCACCACCCGGGGTAAGCCATGCCCACGAAAGCCAATTAATCCCGTGTCATAATTAATTCCGAAAATAATAGAACCTGGCTTAAGCTTCAGGAAATCAAATTGGAAAATAGTATAAACACGGCAGGCAGAGACATGATGCTGCTCCGGAGTAGGTTGAGGGACACTTCCGAGATCATAGTGACAGCGAGTGGACGGCAGATTAGAAAAAAAGAGAAAAAAATTGAATATACTAGCGGCTATCAGAAGTAATTAAATCCAAAAAGAAAAAAAGAAAAAAAAATAACTAAGAACGAATGGGAATTTGGACGGCGAAAACGGATGGATTTTTAAGTTGGTTTCCTTGCGAGCAAGATAAGTACCATTGTTCTTTGATTATAGAATATTAATTAATATATGTGCCATACTTCATAATTTAATGATAAGCTTAAGTTGATTAATTAGTGGATTAATAATGGTCAATTATATGTGGTAATGAAATCTAGTGTATGTGGCAATTTATTGAGTTTGGAGCGTGAGTTGAGTTTCGTGGTATCTCGTGATTTCCAGAAAAGTAGGGAAAAACCACGTGGCGCCCAATAGAACTTTCCACCAACAATTTCACAGACCCAGGCGACCCACCTCCACTGAGCCACCACCCTTTCCGCGCTCAGGGCAGCGTAACATGCTTTGCAATGTCTTTGGAAGAAATTGGTTGTACAACTGCGGCTGAAATAAATATTGACGTGATAGACGATAAGCCAATTTCTTACAGACCTTATCGGATGTCTTCAAAGGAACGCGAACATGTCAAAGAAATTATTGAAGAACTGTTACAGCTTGGAATAGTAAGAGAATCAGAATCGCCATATGCATCGCCTATTCTTTTAGTAAAGAAAAAGAATGGAGAAAAACGACGTTGCATTGATTATCGAAAATTAAATGCAAAGTCAAAGATCAATAGGTTTCCTCTTCTGCGCACGGACGATCAACTAGATAAATTACATGGATACGAATTTTTTTACGACATTAGATATGACAAGCAGATACTACCAGATTCCTGTTGAAGAAACATCGAAGCAGAAAACGGCGTTCATAACATGCGATGGACATTATGAATTTAATCGGATGCCCTTTGGGTTATATAATGCCCCTTCAGTCTTTCAGCGTATGATGAACAGGATTGTTGGACCTTTACGCGGCGACTCAGTCTTTTGTTTTCTAGACGACATGATGATCCCTTCAACACATTTTAAACCAGTATTGGAGCGACTAGAATCTGTGCTTATAGTACTAGAACAGCAAAATTTAACACTAAGTCCGGCAGATTTAGATGCTTGCATCCGGCATATTCAGTCTCAATTTCTCTGTCTTAAGGACATCCTAAAGCTAAATTGTGTAAAGTTAAAAAATTTTAATCCTAAGCCTAAGGTAACTGACGAGTGGAGCGGTATCCACAACCGATAGTCAGTAAGCGAACCGAACCCCCCCCCCCCCCGTCCACTCATGCAGAGGAGTTCAAACTCACCTACACGTGCGGGGAGGGAGCCCTGCGCACATCACTACCACTCCCTGTGTTTCGAAACAGTAATTATTGCACCTGCGAGAGACATTTGTGGGTGTGTCAAACACCAAGGTACCCCTATTAGGGCGCCTTATACCTTAGCTTCGCATTACCGCCTCTCGAATGGACACTGGCTTATGTTAGTGCCGTCTAGACGTTGACTTCTCAGCTCGAACATCGAGCTGGTTGTTGATTCTGTTAGTAATGATCGATCTGTGTTGCAGCCAACTTCGCCGGCTGAATCTCTCTGTTACGAGAAGAACTGCCGACTACGTCTACCGCTGCACAAACAATCCAAAGGACGCTATTTGTATATACTTGATTTCCTTTTAGGGGATATTCTAACGGCTTCTCACGATTTCGCCTGTTGAGAAGTCTTGACGACAATAGGGTGGAACGCTCGCCCATTGTTGTCTCATGTTGATAACGTGTGAACTTATTATAATTTGCAGAGCGTTTAGTAACAATGTCGTCAACCTCGATGGTTGTTAGGATTAGTAAGGCTATAGAACTCTGGAAATTGGTTATCATCGTTATTTTGTCTCTTCGTTTCGTAGTATAAGCGCATTTAAGTATCAATGGGAAACATGGCATTAAAACCCACTATTTCTTTGATGAGGCTGTTTTCATGGCAACCTGCTCTGTTTATAATTTTTTCGGTCAAGGCCGTCATGTAATTCATGATTGGCGTAATGTTTGCTTTTTCCATTATATATTTATTTTTATATTTTTTTGTTCTAGTTTTAAGGTTTTTGCCAGTCACCACTCTGAGAATTTTCCTTTCCAAGATCTCTATTTCTTTGGCTACCGTGGGAGATATTGTAAACCATATTGGAAAGGCGTATACTAAGATGGGTCTTATAAGCTGACAGTACATTAGCCTTTTTGTTTTTAGTGACAGGTTCTTGTTATAAAACAGGGAACTAATGGAGAAGAAGGCTCTCTTGGCCTTTTTAATAGCTTCTCTCGCGTGAAAATTACATTTAAGTCGGTTGGTAAAGTTAACCCCCAGGTATTTGATTTTCTCCTTCAGGGGTATAGTATTCCTATCTAGTTTGATTTCTATTTCCCTACTACGCTTTATTGTACCAGATGGGGCCCTAGAGCAGGCGTTGCGAAAGCATATTGCTTCTGACTTATCAGGGTTGATCTTAATTCCCCAGGATTTATAATATTTGTTTATTGAGGCCAGATGTGTTTCTACCTGTCTGGCCGCCACTTTCGGGTCATGCGAAATGTGAGGGAAATCCAAAAAAAAGCTGTTGTACAATTTTGGGCCGGTCAGCGATCCCTGAGGGACTCCTGAGTTAACTCTAATTGAACCTGAGGAGCTGCCATTCAGGTCCACCCTCAGTGTTCTATTTGATAGAAAGCTTAGTATCCAAAGAGTTAGTCTCGGGGGAAAGCCATACGATATTAATTTAAAAATTAAGCTAGCATGCCAAACCGCATCAAAGGCCTTTTCCACGTCAAGGAGAGCGGCCACGGTGGACCTGGACTCCCTCAATTCCTTGACAACATCTGAGTGTATTTTCATGAGGGCATCAAGTGTTGAGTGCCCTTGTCTAAATCCAAACTGGTAGTCAGAGATTACACCCTCCATGAGGTGGAAGTCGTCTATTTTGTCTGCCATGACATGTTCAATGATCTTCCCTAAGTTTGAAAGGAGAGAGATTGGTCGATAGTTTTTGACTTCAAAGGATTTGTTGTTCTTAAGGATCGGGATTAATTTCGCAATCTTCCAGGAGGCCGGGAAGTAGCAATTATTGATGCAGTTATTGGCTATGATTGTCAAGAGTTCTAGCGCACTATTAGGCATTTTCCTCAGGAAAATGTTTGGGAGACCGTCCGGTCCTGTGGAGCGTTTACCATTCATACGGCTAACTATTGATCTGAGTTCGTTAACAGTAATAAATTCTTCTATTTCTATGGAAGGTTCGATAGATACATTGTTGTTTGTAAATGTTACTATGGGATCAATGAGGTTATCTTCATCAATCCTGGCCCTGTTCACCCCCGCTGGGTTATTACGACAATATAAACCGATGAAACGATCAACCCTAGCCTCGACATCTTCCCTTAGCTTGGGACTATAGTCGGGTCTTTTCTTTTCGTACAATTTACTGTAAAATTCTACGAATAACCTTAGTTTGTCTTCATCATTCGTAATTTCTATATCCTGACTAGTGAGTTTGAAGTCCCTATCCGATCTCTTTCTTCCCGACAGGGCATTTATTTGCTTGAAGGCATCCGGGCCCGGCTTGATCTTTAACAGTTGTTGACTGAATTTTTCGTTGAAATGAATTCTCATTCTGTCACTCAGTAGTTTCTTTAATACCTGTATCCTACCATCGATAATCTTGTAGTATCTATTTTCCCTATTGTGGTGTCTATCGTAAATTCGTTTACGTTTCTTTTCCCAAGCACGTTTCAATGAGATCATATTACTAATGTCCCGTGGGAGATTAGAGTATTTGTGATTGGCTTTTACTTCTATTTTACAGTATCTGTCGTGGATGTCGATGAGTCCAGTGGTTAGGTTCGCGATAGCATGGTCTATTTCTGGGTTACTCAGGTTTATATTCATTGGGATATCCATGCCGTTCACTAAACCATCAATGTCCGCCTTTATCAAGCTCCACTCACGGTCCTTATAAGCATACATAGTTGGTGGTAGCGACGGCAGGATAGTGTGATCAGGGAACCTAATGTTCATTGTGACTCCGTAGTGATCAGAAAAGGACGAACAGGTATTACAATTAAAGTTATCAATGGAATTATTCAGCAGGTGGCTAGATATGATGTACAAATCAAGAGCCAGGGAATGTGGGGGTATTAGGTGATATCGGTGTGAGTTCGATATCATTTGCGCCGTTCTCCAGCCAATTGACCAATACACGGCCCCCATTATTTATGGCGGAGTCCCCAAAGCGCGGATGTCTCGAGTTGAAGTCTCCTGCCAGTATTACGCCGTCACAAGCACTATATAGTTGCGAAATCTTGTTAAGGTCTTGAATGTACGAATCTGCAGCATAATTACTAGGGACGTATAAGCTGCCTAAGAGAATATTTTGTGTATTGTTGTCATTATTATTTTTGAGTTCTATGGTCGCGAAACTAGACGCCATTGCCAAACTGGTTGAGAGCCTTTTCACTCTGAATTCTTTTCTGACTATTATGCCAGTGCCCTGATTGGCATTAGATCTTATGAAGTTATATTTTGAGAAGCTTACTTGATGTCTGGACTTTAGCTTTGTTTCGGTAATAAATGCTATGTCGATTCCCTGTGAAATCAACATATCACTCAACTCAGCCCTACGGCCGTTGGCTATAAGGCTTGCCGCATTTAAATTTAAGAATTTAATTTCTCTCTCCATTTCTGGCTAAGTGTATCATGAATTCAAGAAAGGCAGCAATTTGTTGCTCTCTTGGTAAATTATTGATACTGGAAACAAAGTTGTGGACTTCTTTATATAGTGCTCCCACAGTCACACCGAAGAAATCCATTGACAAGTCATTTAGCAATCCCATGGGATTGGTGTTATTAGTGAGATTATTGTTATTCCGTGTAGGTGTATTATGAGTAGTATAGTTTACATTATTAGCTGGAGGTGAGCGAGAAATATCACTATTTATGTTTCGACTTTTCCAATGCTCGCATTTGTCACGCTGCGGAGCATTGTTGAGAGGTGCTTGCGGGGCGGAGCCTCTGTTTCTATCTCCAGAGGGCTGAATTTTCCCCGGGAGGCGGGGAAACCCCATGTCTTTTTTAAATAGGGTAGCAAAAGAGGTGCCCTTCTTCACAAACGGTTCCTGAATTTTTCTAAAAATATATTCCTTCTCTTGCTTAGAGGCGTTCTTGTTCTGGAGAATTTTTCCTTTTCTTTCTCTCAAGAATTTTTTGTAAAAAACACAGCCTTTATAGTTGGCAGGATGACCCTCTTGCCCGCAATTGGAACACGTGGGCTTGTCGACTCCTATAACTACCGGACATTGACCCGGCTCATGTTGTCCTGTACATTTGACGCATTTATATTTGCAGCCGCACATTTTGGCAACATGTCCAGGTAGTTGGCAGTTTTTGCATTGAATCGGACCATTTGTCTTGGGCTTTTCCCAGTTGACCATTTGTCCTAGTACTATATTCGCTTTTATGAGTAAAGAAATGTCCTGTCCGGGTGCAATATATACTAAAAGGTTAGCTAATATTCGCCTTTCCTTGATTGACTTGGCCGTAGCCATTCGTTTAGTTCCTAGGAACTCTATATTAGGGAAGATGTATTGAAGTTCAGCCAGTAGGTCCTCTTCGCTATAGGAGCGATGGATACCTTTGACCACTTGGGTTATAGGGCGTTCTTCCTTTGGAGTGTACGTATAGTACTCTATATCGAATCGAGTTAACAATTCCGTGAGAGTCATGCACATATATACTGATTTTAGTTTCCGCAAGTACTTTTACTTTGTGTGGCATGTCTACCGAATTTAATATTTCTCTTAATTTTTTCAGACCACAACCATACGTAATGATTGGAGGAAGGAATTTAATTTTTTGAATACTATTTGTATTCTTAATATTTTGAGGCCCACAGCCATTCCTGCCGACACCGCTCGCCTTAGACCCGTCAGGGCTCTTATTTATATGTTTACTACTGCTAGCCTGAGTTTGTTTAGATTTCGATTTGACATTATTATTTTCTAATTCGTTTTCCGATACTGAATTTAAATCTAATTGTAAATCACGCGTGTTATTTGTAATATTATTGTTTAAGGACTTGCCCTCGTAAGAACTGTCACAGTTCCCCCTAGGCTCATCCAAATTACTAATTGTATAACTCCTATTGCTGTCTTGAGACTGAATTATGTTCGGATCAACATCACTAAATATTTCCATATTTGACGCGTTTGCGTCTAATTGTAATTGGAAATGTACTTGTGTATTTACAGACTTAGTCTTATCTTTTAATTTATTTAGTTCTTTATTATTACGTTCATTTATGTTAAAATTTGACAAAGAGTGGTATCTGTTTGTTTGAATTTTTTTTATAATCAGTCCCTCGTTGTCGTTTCCGGGGTTTTCCAGATGCCTCTTAGAGGTCGATTTGTGACGAGGAGTTATCCACTCTGTCTCTAAGGTGTCCATTTTATTAGTAGGAGAAGTTGCTGATGTAATTGATTTCGTATTTTGTGATTCAGGACCGACAGGGTCCATGTTTAACAATTCTTTTGATGGTGACGAAGCAGTCCATACATTTCCGACTATAGCTGCGTCAATGTTTACTGTTTGTTTTCCCACTTTCTTCTTATTATCGTTTTTAGTTTTCTGATTACCTGTCCTAAGGGGTAAAGCAGAAATATTTGGTTTTTTTGATTTAATTTTTGTACTTAACTTGTGTATATCCCCCCCCCAGCCACTGTAGTAGCTGTTGGCTGGGGGGGGGGGGCATTTGCGGGGGCTCCAGCTCGAGCCCCGGATGCCGTAGAGCTTGAGACGTAACTTGATATTATAGATGTGGCGTACGTGACCGTGGTCATGGTACTGGAGTATGGAGTTTGGCTAATCACGCTAACTGCTGCTGTGTTGTTGCTGATGGCTTGGCTAATGGCGAACTCAGAATAGGTTCCAGCATCAGAATTAACTGCAATATCCCTTTTGGGATTGCCTTCCTTCATTGTCAAGGGACTTTCCCTGATTAGTTTATTAATGTATGTAGGGTGCCCTGACGAGATGGGACACCCGAAATTTATTAATACATTGGCCGCTTCCAGATTAGAAATCACATCCGATTTACTACCTGGAGTATTTTCCTCCATTTTCTATACTATCTATATTTCTTATAATGTATGCGTGTACAATACAAGCTTGAAAGCTTAAAATTAATAAAGATGGCGTCGTTAGAGATGGCGTCCCCACGCGCCAAATTCACCAGATCCAGCGTTTATGCCGCAACACACAGAGTTTCTTTTAATTCTTTTCACGATTTTCCTTGATATCGCTACTTTCGTCGATATCCTTAACTCTGGAGATCTATTTTTATTATTATTTTCTCACTTCACTTTTTCACAAACGAGTGGGAAAGTTACTAATTATCTTCCTCAAAATCCCTTATTAAACAATTCCAAGGGAAAGTTCTTTAATATAATCGGAAAATTTATACGTAATCACTTCAAGTTGAAACTAATTTAGGTTTTAAATTAAAATGATTGAATACTGCTGCCCAGTAATTATTCCAAATTTTTATTCTTTTCTTTTCCTTTTTATAAAACAATAGACACGTCTACCTCTCACAACTATCAGCACCCAGCAGTAATAAATTACATCCTGTAGCCTACTATAGCCGTCAAACAAATAAGCATGAGGAAAACTACCACTCGTATGAATTAGAAACGCTTGCTGTGGTAGAATCATTAAAAAATTTCGCATTTATTTAGTCGATGTCCCATTTAAAGTTGTAACGGACTGTAACGCTATTAAAGCTGCCGCCAATAAACGAGACTCAGTTCCGCGTATAGCTAGATGGTGGCTATTAATTCAAGAGTTTGCTTTCACTGTGGAATATAGGCCGGGTATTAAAATGGCGCATGTTTATGCATTGAGTAGAAACGCTATAGAAAACACCTCACCGATAAATGAAGATTCAGTGCTTAGAATCGAAATGGCAGATTGGGTTCTGGCTAGTCAACTAACGGAAGAAAAAATTAAACAAATTCACGAAATATTACTGAAAAAGCCCGAAAATGAATATGACAGAAACATACATAAGGAATATAGCCTGCAAGATGGTAGAATTTACAGAAATACAAATGATGGCTTAAAATGGTAGATACCGAGAGGGATGCGGCATGAGATTGTGCGTGCCAATCACGACGAATTTGGACACATTGGGGTGGAAAAGACGCTGAAGAAAATATGTGAGAACTACTGGTTTCCGAAAATTAGAGAATATGTTCAAAGATATATTGCTAATTGTATTCGGTGTATTTACCATAAGAAACCCAGAGGAAAATTGGAAGGAGAGCTTCATCCGATTGAAAAAGATCCGATACCATTTCATACCATACATGTTGACCATTTAGGTCCATTCGTGAAAAGCACTAAGGGAAAACGTTATTTAATAGTTTGTGTGGAAAGTCTAACCAAGTATGTAGTCTTGAATTCCGTGAAAGATACGAGTGCAACACCAGTATTAAAGATGGTAGATGAAATAATCAGGCAGTTTGGTGTACCAAATCGCGTCATATCTGACAAAGGAAGCTGCTTTACATCGAAACCATTCGAGAAGTACTGTACTGATAGGGGAATCCAACATATTCAAACAGCTGTTGTTACACCCAGAGCGAATGGACAAGTTGAGCGCTTTAACTCGACAATTTTATCTTCGCTGGCAACTACAGCGAATGAAGATCGACATTGGAATCCCGAAATCGATAAAATTCAATTTGCCATCAATAGCAGCGAACATAGTGTAACTAAATGTACTCCTTGCGAGCTGCTTTACGGCTTTCGACCACGAGCTATCGCAGACGCAAAGTTAAGTACAATTGTTCAAAGAAAAAGGCACGCGATCGAAAATTTAACAAAGGCCCGACAGGAAGTGGTAGACCTAATTAAAAAAGACCAAGAGAAGCAAAAAGAGCGCTTTGACAAAAAAAGATAACGACCTAAGACTTACCATCCTGGAGAGTTAGTAGTAGTACAAAAGCAAATTTTTGGAGATGGACAGAGCCGAAAGTTACTACCGAATTATAAGGGTCCCTTTAAAATTAAGAAAGTTTTGAGGAGGGTTCATTTAGAAGTCAACGCAAACCATTTGAAAATGTTGAATCGGTGGAGCATATTAAACCTTGGATCAGATCTGGTGGGATCTCAGACTCTGAGAACAATTCAGTGACAGAGAAGAACGAGCGAAGACGATCGTTATTACAGGATGGCCGAGCTGTTATATAAATAAAGGTAAAAACGAGTGAGATAAACGCGAAGGACAGGTACTGCGGCTTTACTGCGTTTCAGTCGGATCACAGATTTAGTCAGTGCAATAACTGCAACGTGGAAGGTGCGCGGTGCCCAGTAATAAGTGTTGTGTTCTCTCGGATAAGGAAAGAGGGTGAGTGATTGTTGTGTTTTAGCATGTGTGCGTGTAGTGTGAGAATGTTTAGTTGAGTAAGTTTGTTGTGTTGTTAGGGTTATTCCTTAGATTCAAGGTCAGGCAGGTGATAGAGAGAAAGGCGCGGTGTACGTTTGATCTCGATCTTCTAGTGAGGGCTTCATTGATTTGTCATGGCCAAACACTTTCACGTACGTACACACACTTCGCCGCATCATTGTCATGGCGGACTTAAGTGTGTAAAGGAGGCTCGGTATATAGCATCATTGATTCGTCATAGCTATGAGCACGACAGATTTGTACCTGCAACCTTTCCTTTTCTTTCGTTGCTAGGGTATAATAGGATAGGTGTAGGATAGAAATATAATGATCCTCACTGAACGTGTCGTTCAGATATTTTTTTCTATTAAATTCTAGGAATCCGGTGAGCTGAGGGATGACTGGACTAGACGCCAACTCATGGCATTACACCTCTGGCCGGCGCATAGTGTAAAGTGAAATAAAGATTATATTCTATCCGTATCAGGTGTGTGATTTTATTTAAAATAAATCTTTTCTTTCTTAAAATTTCAACTTTATTAATATGTATATATGTAAATTATATATAAAAAAAAATTACGGAGGTAATTTTGACTAAGTGTCGTTAATTTCATTGATTCCCATTGTTTTTTTCTGCATTTGAAGCGAAACTTCTCTGATTTTGTGAAGGAAATGCTAGTTGATTTGATGTAAAATTGGGCATAGACATGAAGTGAGGGTTGTGACGTCAGGCTTGCATTCTATCCCTTTAGGAATTTATGGCGAAAAATCTGTATATTCTGCGGATAGGTGGAACACTTTGTTTTTTTTTTTTGTAGAGAGATACACCGCAAAAAATTTAGAAGTATCTTCTGAACCAGTATAATTGGACTTAAATCTATGACCTCAACAAAAACTAATTTCGCTAAAGCGCTACAGTGATCTGTTATACAAGTGTCTGTGGCATAAAATTAAAGATATTGTTATGTTTGCAGAATATATAATCAAGACAGGATTGATTTGATTCGCTATCTCTTGTGGCACCTAACAAATGTTTCAAGAAACCATTTTTAGTCAGTGTATCGAAATAGTCATGACTGGAGAATTTCTTGTTCCTAAAATATCAATGATTATATCCCCTATTATACAGTGATTCGTGGATTTTTCAGTTTTGTACAAATATTCGTCGAGAGATGAGATGAAGTCGTTTGCACTAGCGTTAGGAGTATATAGCTCTCATGTTAACTGATAATTTCCTAAAAGATTAAGATTATGTCTACTTCCAGCGCATTTGTTGAAGTAAATCTATTTTAAAGGTACCTATGCATGGTGTAAACATCTCATTTATTTAGTTTGGAATAAACATCTATTAAGATACAAATAGTTTGTTGCAATGAAACATGTTTTAAAAAGTACATATAATGCCATCCATATCTCCTTCTAGTTTATTTAAAATTATTAATAGCTCATCTAAATTCTCTAATCTAATATTAAATGCAATGTGCTCACTCATGCTCTTCTGTTAATTTACTAAACAACTATATGTAATCGAGAACTTAAATTTGTCAAAACATGACGTAGCTCTAAACTGAGGTTATTAATAAAATATTTCTGAATTTGAATTTGAATATATCTATAAATGTACAGGCTGTTCGATAAATTAGTAGATTGAAGTATGCCTATGGATTCCTTAGAGATTCTTCGCTCTGAAAATCACGTTTGAAAATTTTTCATTTTTCAAATGGAGTGTAGTCATTTCAATGTTCAGAAATCCTTTCAGGTATATCGCAGGATCAACCTAGAGCACATTGAGGACATTTCATTCTTTTTAACAATAACCAACATCAAGCCTTGAAATTGAGTTCTTGAAATTCTTATCCCTATATATATGCAATGTTTTAATTGTAAATTAATTTTACATCAAACTCGGGAAACAAATATCTCTCTATTGGAATGAGATATATTCAAAGGTTAAGAAAGAAGGTTTGTACTTAATTATAATTGATACATACACTAGAGGGCTATATCTCTCAAGCGGCAAAAAATTGCATCTACAAAGCTATCGCTCGAACTGCCAAAAATTGCACCTGTAACATTCGCACCCTATTTATAGTAGAAGGCTATCACTCGAACTGGCAAAAATTGTACCTGTAACAATCACGCCCTGTTTAAAGCGGATGGCTATTACTCGAACTGCCAAAAATTGCATGTATAAGATTTGCACCCTGTTTAAAGTAAAAGGCTACCGCTCGAATTTTTAAAAATTGCATCTTTAACATTCGCACCCTATTTATAGTAGAAGGCTATCGCTCGAACAGGCAAAAATTGTACCTGTAACATTCACGCCCTAAAGCGGAAGGCTCCTGCTTGAACTGCCAAAAATCGCATGTATAAGATTCACACCCTGTTTAAAGTAGAAGGCCATTCGAACTACCGAAAATTGCACCAGTAAAATTTGCACCTTATTTAAAATAGAAGGCTATCACTCAAACCGCCAAAAATTGCATGTATAAGATTTGCACCCTGTTTAAAGTAAAAGGCTAACGCTCAAATTTTCAAAAATTGTATCTCTGACATTCGTACCCTGTTTAATTTATAATGCTCTTATTTGTTCTTCTAATAATTGCACCTTTGATATTCGCACCCTGTTTTAAATGCAAAGCCATAACTCACACCATAATAATTGCTCTTGTAAAGTTCTCACGCAGCTTAATCTTCTCCATTGTGAAATGGTTGAACTTGAAGCTATAGCTCACGGGTGGGCAAACGGCAGATCGCGATCGACACATTTTAAATAATTTACTAAGTAAGTTTCAAATCTTTTAATTTAAAATGTGTACTAAAAATTTAGCAGACGATAAAACATAAATTTAAAATTAAAGACGTATCTATTCTACAACTGACCTGACTAATTCCCAAGCAGTGACTTAAAAGGAAGATAGGAAGGAGACCGAACAAAATAGGAAATTTTTCGTGTTTTCTACAAAGAAACAAGTATTGTCATATACTTATGTCTTTTGAATGTATGGGGGAAAAGAACTTGGCTATGCATTATTGTAGTGCGAATGAGACAACGAGCTAAAAACATAAATTAAGAAAACGTAGGATTACCCGAACGACAAAATCGTCTTGAATAGCCTCAAAATCCCTTCAAACTATTCATAATAATGTACCTTGGGTAGCCCAACCTCAATTTTGCAAATTTGCCTTTGCATAAATTGGTTGCGATGTCTACTGACCTTCAATGATTAGTAGAAATAATGGATTTTTAGCCCTTTGCAAACAAAATGAACAGTTTCTTGATTTTATATCATTTCATTACATAATTATATGTCCATTTGTCCATTGTTTTAATAATTAAAATTCTTAAATAAAATCTCTATGGTTTTACATATCTACAATTATTTTAAAAAAATTTGCTAACCATTCGTTCAGTTTTCTCATTAGTCGTTAACTTAAATTTAAAAATTTAATGAGTTATCTCTACCAAAATGTGTACTTGTCATTTCATGTTTATGAAATTGTCACATCAAGCTAAGAATGCTTAATAGAGTACTGCACTTAGTACCTACAGAAAATTTTCAATTAAGCTTAATGGAAGTCATTTACTTCACTTCTACCACACTTTTTTATTCGAATTTGCTACACTTTCAACACACTGAAGTTTCAGCACTGATCTCAAAGCAACAGCAATGAGCAGGATGATATTTCTTCCAATGTTGTTAACTGCACTAACGAAGAAGGAGAATTGGATATATGGGCTCATCACAAACGTGTTACACAAGCTAGATCTCGTCCCGAAGTAAGAACGAATGGAGTAAAAAATTATGAAATAACGCAATAACTAAGGATGCCTGTATATAACCTAAAGCAAGATTGCTTTATTGCTTGGGATGAAATAAAGACGATATTTCCTGGTTTATATGAACTAAGCCATAAATATTTAAGCATCGTTGCAACATCAGTTCCTTGTGAACGTTTATTTTCTAAAGCTGGAGCAACAGCAAATAAAGCTAGAAATCGGCTTACTGGAAAAAGATTATCTAAGCTTCTCTTCTTAAATTCCTTACCAGAGAAATACTGGTCTTAAATTAAGGATATTTTTGTAGATCTTTGAATTGAAAATGTTCCTATTTTATGAAGTATTCAAATTTCTTTTTAATTTAAAAGCTATAGAATTATAATTTTTATTTACATAAGGGATATTAAAAAAATGAAAACTTTGTTTTTGGATTATAGAAATGTTTCACAAATTTCTATTTTATGTTAGATCAATAATTAATGAGCTTGTTTTTCATAATAATCATTGGTATAGGTGGTACTGAAAAATCATACTGCAGGCGATTGCAGTTTTTACAAAATAATTTCAATTTAGCATAGAGCAATCCGATGGTGTGAGTGTAATAAGCTTTTAGCTTCCCTTTAAGTTTTGTATATAACTTATCTTTAAAGTTCCATGCATGTAGGTACGTCAGTAGATATGTGTGACAATTGTTTCCATATCTCAAGAGACTACATAGAAAATGTTTTTGCCATTCCAAAATAATAACTGCGAAAACCATGATTTTTATTTTAAAGTATGATTTCTAACTAACGTAAGATTTTTATAAAGTACGTAGAACTATCCTATTTAAGCATTCATTATATATATTTGTTTTATACATATATATAAATTTTTTATATAATCTTATGAACTGTCACTGGCCAATAGTCAATGACTGTGTTGATAATAGAGAGTATGAGTATTAAGTAAAAATTTTGCGCGATCCATATTCAATGTTTTTGAAACTTCGTGTAATAATAGCTTGGCAATCCGAAATAAAATGAAAAAAGTGATTAGTCCGTAAATATAAGTAGGAGTTCACGGAGATATTTGTATGTTTTAATTTTCGTAATAGAATATATCGAGATATTATAGACGATATCTCACAAATATTGATATATTATTCTGATATATCAAAAATCCGATATATCGATATGTTCTAAAAATTTGGCATCCCTACTAATCAAGCATTTGGTATAGTAGCAAACTAATTACCAATCAAGAAATTAGTATTTTAGTCCACTTAAGGATTAGGCATAGGGTTTAGTGAATAAATAGTTTTTTGATTTGATTTGAGCTCTGAAGGAGCTGACTAAATTGGCCTCAATAACAGAAATACGTAATATTGCGACTTACATAAAACTATTTATTAGATACAATATAGAAATTAAAGCAATTCTCGCAAGTCTTATATATATTTTTATACCCTAGATGAAATCTATAGGGGTATACTAAGTTTGTCATTCCGTTTGTAACACCTCGAAATAATGATGGTAGAGCAAAACGAATTGGACACCCACGCATAATATTAAAAGTTATTTTGATTTTTGCATCTCCGTCCGTCCGTCCGTCCATCCGTCTGTCTGTGCGCACGATAACTCGAGAACGCGTATACTTAGAGAGCTGAAATTTTGTACACGGACTTTAAAAAAAAAGTAAAATTAAGTTCGAAAATGAGACAAATCGGGCAACTTTTTCGTGGGGTTGCCATACAAAAATCTCGTTTTCCGTTATATATTTGAACACTGCCTGAGAGCGCGTCCATGTAGAGAGCTGAAAATTGGTACGTGCTGTCCTCATTGTACTATCAAAAAAAATTTCAAAAATGGACTCAATCGGGCAACCCTTTCTTGGTGTTGCCATATAAAAATTTAGGTTTTTTATGTATACTGTGAAAACGATCAGTCCAAGACAATTTTATTGTACTAAAAATTTCTTCAGAATATGAAATTCTATAAAATTGGTTATAATCATTTTTCCTGTCCGATGAAACGTTCTAGAAATATATGCGAAAAACCACTGCAAAAATCAAAATTGCTCAAATGTGTACCCATACGAAATGTCATACGGACATTCATCTAGCGTATCATAAGAATTGGTCTTAGACCAATATTAGCTTTTTTAGTTGTTCTTATCTGTGGTGCTAATGCCACAAAACCTAATTGAAAAAACTTTCCACTGTAATTCGTTTTTAAATGGTGCTTAAATGAGTAGTTACAAATGTTTGAAATTCCTTTTACTTACACATAAATTTATTTTATTTTAGTCTATTTTAGAAAATAGTTCTACATATCTTGTATACCTTGAAAGAATGGTGCTGCGAGTCTAAACTCCAGCTGCCCCTGCATTGCTAATATATAGATCTGCATACAAAACAATACCAGTAGGGTGATTCTGTGTGTTTTGTCGATCTTGAATGTCAAAATAATCGACTAAATGAAATGAACATTTCTACTGATTTTTTCGTGTTTTTATTTAGCTCAGCAAGCCATACATGACATAGAATGAACAGAAAAAGACACTTCTCATTACAAATTCAAAATATTATTTCGAATTTAAGCACTTGAATTGTTCTAATTAGGTGTAGAACTTCCATTTACCAGTGTAAAATTTTTGTCACAACCTCTGGGAGCAGTTGACTAATTTGTCGATTATTTAGTCATGTTTTTTGACGTTTGTTCATCGAAAATTCATTAAATTTCATTTGTGGTATATAATAGTGAAGACACAAAATGAACTGTGTTAAAAGAAAAAAATCGACAAAATATGTCAAAATTCACGACTAAATAGTCGACAAAGAGATCAGAATCACCCTCCAGAAGCCCCCACAGAAATGGGTGCAAACCGATAGGAAGAAAATCAGGTGAACTAAGAGATTTTTTTCTAATCATTTGATATCATTTCATATTATTTATATTATTTAGATTTCTGATAACTTTTTTGTATAAAAACTGAAGGGAGCAACAGGTTTGTTTCCTTCCGATATCCGCAAGTTAACATGCATGAATTTAAGATAGTACAAACTGAAAAGAAAGTTTGATTAAGAAATTTACAATTATACAACCTTTCAATGATACACACCTTACCAGAATTTACTTCAACAGATGTACAGCTTCCTTGGTTACTCTTCTACATTGCATCCGGAAATTCTCCATCATATCATACACAACAATGATAACAGATTTCTACCATAAATTTGATTCAAGCACCAATTTTCCAATTTTTATAAAACAACACAAGAGTAAATTACAATTCGATATGTACACAAAAACCCGACTGTTAAAATTTTAATCTGGGCCCGTTGACAAACTATTTTCTTGCACCTTTTCGTCAAAATAATCAGAACTACAAATTCAAAACATACATACAAAGGATAATTCCGACCGAATCCAAAATACACAAACAACACCGGCTGGATGCAGATTTTGGGGTTATGGTAATGTAAACAATACAAATTATTTACAAAATGACGTTGAAAATTACACTAAACCGGCTTAATTCGCAGCGCCGAGCCCATATGATGAACTTAGTTCGAGCGTGAAATGGGTGAAGCTTTATATGTCCAAAATACCTTCTTCTTATTCAAATTAATTGCAGTTATACCCATATGTGTGACTAGTAACTACGTTTGCCATAGCCCACACGCGGAAGTTTTTTTGCTGAGAAGTACTCGGGCGAAACAAGAGAGCAGCAGGCGACATCCACAGTCTTCTTGCCTTAGCTTCCTAAAGGAGTTTTTGATATAAAAGTTGCCCTTATTTTGTTCAAACGCTATAATTTCCATAAATTTGTTCTACATGCAATTTTTTTTTACGCTATTAGAAAGAAAACATATTTGGGTCCAATTTGCTTTAACTTCATTTTGCTGTTGGAGCCATAGTTTTGGGCTTTAGGACCTCTTTAAGATGACATTTTAGTTTTTCTTCCATGACGAGTATTCAAAAAGCAGTGAGAGTGAGTACTTACTGCATGCTGTACCCGGCACGTTAAGGTCTTCCGTGCTTCAATCCAAGTTTCGATCGGGAGCATGGGCAGCATACCACTACTATTGGCTCCGGCCATTTTGAATTGGGAAATTTCTAAATTTCTCTGATCGGACGGCTGTAAATATGTTTTCCTGCGATTTGTGTTGATAATATAATAATTTAAGGTTGTGAATGCGAGCGTGAGCGCAGCCGACGTTTGACAGTTCCTGTATAAAGCCTGAGTTAAGGCTGAAACAGATTACACTTTAGTGCGCGGCGCGACATCGCGGCAAAATGAACGGTGAAATTGTTCCGCCGCGCTGTGTCACAGATTGCAATAGGAGCGCAGCAGTGTAGATACAGCCCTCTTATATTGGTACTACAGATTTTCATGAGAAGTTCCATACCCCAAACATAATTTTTTTGTTGGTACCACTGAAAGTGAGCAGCAAATTAAGGATTAGTAATGACTACGCGGCAAAAATTTTCGCCGCGCTGTCGCGCCGCGTTCAATGCGTGATGCACAATAGGAAACACATGTTCTCTAACATTTTGCCGCGTTGTCGCGCCGCGCACTAAAGTGTAATCTGTTTCAGCCTATACAATGTGATACTCTCGCGAGAATCGGTCGCGAATGATGTTGCTGATGCTGACGCGGGAGCAGTGCCTGTTGCTTATGCTGTTCCAATGTTGACGCTCTAACATGTGTTGAATTTTCGTTCCATTATCAAATCAAATCATTAAATCGTAAATAAATAAATTAACTAGTTGTTAAATACTGTGGCATTACGTAAAACTTACAATTTTCACTCACAATTTCAATGTTCTACACAAATAAATTGCCTCAACTGCAGCTGTCAAGGTGTTGCGCGTCTCAAGTTCAAATATTTTCAGCTTTAAACAACACGACCAGCGTGAGCAACACCCTTAGTGAACCACTGTGCTTGTACTTTCATATTTTAAAGTAGCCAACAACATCTTATTGATGGGTATATACCACTCACATGTATAATATGGACTGACTACGTTAATGGAAATGCACTGGAAAAGTGGGCTCACTTCTATATTGCTGAATCTTTCGGTCTAAGCACCAAGTACCAACTGAGGAGAACTGCAAACAACAAATAAATAAATGGGTTCATCAAAATAAATGTTTTTAAATTAATTATTTAAGGTTATTACCGATAAAATTCTTTTACCAAAGGCAATAAATATTCATAAGATTTAAAGCAGAAGTTCGAAAGGTTTTATTATAATCACTTCCGAGCTACGCGCTTATTTTCTTAACTTCTCGCAATGATTTTTTCAATGTTGTGATGTTGGCACCGGCGTAAGAACTTTTATTAACATAAGTAATTGTGCCCACATGAAATAGAAAGTTAAGCAGTCCATATTATATATGTCAGTGGTATATGCATACCTACCGAGCATTCGGGCTACCAGTATTGCATTTTTTATTCATTCAGAATATTCAATTGATGTGTAGTAAACTTAGATCATATAACGAAAAGGATAGGCTATGCTGTGTAAAATTCGTGCACGTCTGATAAGCATTTTTCTTACAACACGGTGGGGAAATGACATTTCAGAGTTTATGACAAAAAGTTCGGGTTTGATTTAGTGAATTTGTAGTAAATAACTAATTAAAAGTGATTTTTATTTAATAGTAGTGTGGTACAATAGTAGCCATAAGACAAGATTGCGAAACGGCATCGAATTTCTTTAAACTTTGAACACTAGTTCCATTTTACTCACAAATCACAAATATGAAAACAAAATTTCACGGAAAGTTGTAGTTTCAGAGATAATCGATTTTAAAATTCCCGAACTTTGTATTGCAATTCACAATTAATTCTTTTAGGTAGCAGTAGGAAGGGCAATTCAACTTATTAGTGCATGTACACATATTCTTCTTCTTCTTTTAAGTAGAAACAAGAAGGCAATACATACCTTGCGAACATTCGTGTTACCGAGATTTTCAAAATGTGATACAGCGTTTGAAAACTAATAAAATTAAATCAAAAGCACAATCAGTAAAGTAGAATGCTGTTGAGAAATTGCTGGAAATAGTTCCTTAATATTCTGCTTTATTTCCTTAAAGAGCACACTCGACCATCACCCTTTTCTTGAGAAAAAATCTTAATTTTGACAGGCGAATTTCGTTATTTTTGAATACGTTTTCATGCACCCTTTTGTACTATTACTTAGAATGATATACATATATGGTATATTCTGACATAAAAATTTAAGGTTTTTTTTTATATTTAAAGTGAATTACAAGTAATTTTTAAAAACCCGTTCTTTCATACAAATTGCTATTCAGATGTTTACTAACCAATAGTAGATGGCGCTCAAACGGAACTATAGAAATTCTTTCATTGAGCTTTGATTTGTATAGGAGAAAAGCTCTGTTTTATTTGGCTTTCTGACGAGCAGACCTAAATGGGGCTACGATCTTTTCTATTGGTATTGTGTGTGCAAATCTTCAGATTATAGATGTTTTAAAATATAAAAAACAAAATTGTGATATTGGGTGCGAAAGTAAATAAAGTGAGAAAAAGGAAAATTGGAACGAGGAGACTTGAAAATTTCAAGTAAGTTTTGAGAATATTTCCGATACTTGTTTAGTTACTAGTACAGGTTGCATACAACCCTGGTAGCGGGCGAGATATTCATAATATTTATCAATTTTTTTAATTCAGTGAATTGGTGATTGCATTTTGTTTGTTTGGAAAATGTATGTTTAAATATACATACATATTACAAAGCATATACCTGTATACGGTGTTTGGTAAGTAGGATGGAATATGCCCATGTATTCTTTGGAGTATCCTGGTCGCACTTTTGCTTTAACCACTCCTTACTCCTTCCATTTCAAATTTATATTCGATAGTTTTTCAAAGAAAGTGTAGCCATAAGTCTTTTCTAGGATATAGAACGATAAAACTTGTTCTAAAGACAATACACTATTTTTTTCTCTTCCCAAATGTGTCCTTTGAAATAAAAACAGAATTATCTTAATATTGTTATGGTCGTAGCGTACTGCAGGCAGCAGTATGCTACCCGACGGCTAGCAGCAGCACACAGCGTGGGCCACACGGCGAATGTGCTGTTGACGAGACTCGACCAGACGTTTCAAGTCTGACTGGGACAAGGCCCGACAAGAAAACGGGTTAGAAAAAAAGAAGAAGAGCGTAGACATCTATCTTGTGCTTTAATCGTGAAAAGACGGAGTAATCGGACAGTGGGTAAAATCTTGGATTTTCTTTCGTGATTTGAGATATTCAGCAATTGGAAAGAAAACCCGATAAGCAGAAAAAGGGGAAGAGTCAAGTCAGCGTACGACGCGGGAGAACAAGAAAAGCGCTTCTTCCGTGGAAAAAGTAAGACTTTTTTTTATAACCTTGGAAATTAGGCGAGACCAGGTGATAACTCCCTGGTACTATCAAGGCGCGAGGTCCTACGCGAACGTCACACAGAAGTGTGTTATTAATCCGACGCTCACATCTTTTTGTTAAATAAAAACAAAATCGACTGCATCAAAAACATGGTGATGCCAGAAGCTCCCATGAAATTAAATTTGCATGAGGGCGAATGATTCAAGGTTATCCCGCTATTGCTCCGTAAAACACCAGCGTCTTTAAAGAAAGAACTGGATCGACGTCAACAAAAGGAATAATCCGGAAGGCAACTATCTATAGACAATATATATATTTCTGAAAGAATTCGTGAGGAAAAATCTTTACTTCAGCATCAGATGTACCTAAAAATGGTCCATTACGTACATTTTAATTTCTACTTTATTATTAGATGAATATAGCTATATTCAATTAATTACAAAATAATTTCTTTTAAACGATCGCAGATTATATATTTAGATATACACAACTATATTCGTATGTTCGCATATTAATTTTCAAATTCAAAGTTTATTTATTACAAACCCCGGCATATGCGCCACGCACGTTATAGCGAATTTGAATTTTTAAAGAACTTAGTAAATGATCTATACTAACCGTATCACTAGATATTCATAGCCATAGCCAATTAGTTTCCATTTGAATTCTTTTAACGAAATCCACCAATATTCTCTAATTACTTTAGCGGTGAACATACCGTAGTAATGAGATAATTAGTTTGGAAGGAATTTACGTTTATAAACTAATCTTATTGTTGAACTTATTCCAAAACACTATGCCCAATTAATAGTAGACTTAATCGTGAAGGGCATAGCGTGATGTAATTTTATATGGTCATTTTACGTGTCATATTATATATTATACAGGGCTTTATGCCCCAAAGATAATACGCATACTCGAATTTCGGGGCATGACGAACACTTAGATAGTAATGTACAGGCAATCCCACTCGAATTTTTTTTAAGATTAGTTTGCTTTTCCTTTTTATTCTTTTTCTTAAAGGAACATGATTACTCCAGAAGGCCCTCGTAGAGGACAGTTCTGGTCAAGGTAATTTATATGAAAATAACTCTGGTTGGGAGTTGTCTCCGAAAATCTGCCTATATTATTCTTATGTAGGAATGCGTATTGATGTTTTTTTGTTTTGCTTAATTAGATTTTATTGTAAGTTAGAACAGTTTGCAGAATGAAGCCAAGATTCTACGGGGGTGAAATTAAGCGAAAACACATTTATTAGTTAGAGATACGATACTCTGTCTATTGAGGCACAATGATAGTACTTGAATAAACCAATTGGTTGTACATTACAGAATGAAGTATTAGACTTTTGTTCTTATTTCTACTTCCACTCTCCTGGATGTAGGGGTTGACTAGGTCCGCTCTACTCTCTTTCAGGTCAACAAGGGACGCTGAACAAAATGACTGCTGCCCTCAGTGTCATGGGGTGGATATAGGGCAATGCAGCTGAAGGCCTATCATCTGCGCCTTCACTAAGGTAAGGGTAAGTGGTGTATGGGTCCCTTCAGGACCGGATGTGTGCTTCCTTTTCGGTATGAAGGCGCGATTTTTTTTTGTATATGGCTGGTGGCACAGCGGCAGGTTTTCGTGGAGCCTCCCCACACTCTCCGCCAATAGCCGAGGCGAGCTAGCGTGCCGCTCTGCAGCCAACGCTGGCCACCGAGTGATGTGTCAGCTCATGCTGACAGTCTGGGCTTCCCGTCCAAGTCAATCAGTCTATATACTTCCATCTGCTTTGTTTGATCCTCCAATATCCTTGAAAGGTCTTATGAGAATTTAAGTAACTTCACTTCCTTTGCAAAAATAAAAATTTTCAAACGTAAATTTGATAGAGAGGGAGTAATTTGAAGGGGGAGGGATCTAAAGAAAAAATTTGGTCAGGACACTCCAAAGACTTCATTGGCATACTACATCCTACTTAATTATCATACACCCTGTATATATATAAAAAAAAACATAGTCTTGGTAGTCATACATAAAACCTGCTTCTGCACTGTAAGTGATTTTGAGAAAAAGGGGGAAAACTGTTTTAATGTCATATGCGAAAAACAAAAATTTTCGAGTATATATTTCAAGAAATCTGATGTGTATAATCACCGTAAATTGTTCCTATCCCTACCTCAGCTATCAAATCCTTAAATATATTTCACGTTTATACAATATGGTTGTGAGTTTTCTACTCACACTTCTTGATTTTCAAACTAAATTTTTAAAACGAAGCCTTTTATTTTCTTTCTTAAATCTTAGAGCAAAAATGAAGTGTGTAGAAGATGTCGAAAATGGTGTAAAGCATCATCAATAAAAAATTCATACAGCGAAATGAATCCATTTCTTAGACTTGAAGTGGAGGCGGAGCCTCTTGAAAATTTTGTGTTAGAAGGAAGAAGAATTATTTAAATTATTTATCGTACTGTACTGTACTGATAGTCAGGGCATCTATCGGCAAATTAGTTTTTATCTCAGTACGGTCAGAGAGCCGAGTTCAGTTCTGACACAACACCCGGGAATTAAGCATAGTTAGTAATAACATTTTTTAATAACTATTATGTATAGGCATTAAGTTTTTAGAATAATTAAATTAAATTGAATTACCCAGATGGTATTTTTTAATCAAACATTGCCTACATAAATTTTTGAAGAAATTAAACGAGTTGGTCAACATTCTTCTATGTTTGGGTGTACATTTAACAATTTATTGATATAGAACGAGATTATCAATCACACTTACTTTTTTAATTGAGTGCAGACCGGTTTCAGCACATCGGCTATCATCAGTACACTAAAATTGTATTGCTCCCAAACTGATCTCATGCAGTGGCTTGCAGAGTGGTGAGTAATAGAGCTCTGTTTAGTCGTTAAAGCAGGGATGGTCTTTATCTTGTAGTGCACGATATATCTCTAATAATTCCAATAGATTTAATTTCATTCCTTTATTACCTACATGTAGAATCTTTGCGTTTATATCAGGTACCTGATTGTTGTATAATAAAGGAGTCGCATAACTGGATTTATTATTTTTATTTCTGAAGGAGATGGTATGTTCATCTATTCTTTCCTTGAATGAACGACCCGTTTGACCAATGTACACTCCCTGACAGGTTGAACATCTCAAACTATAAACCCCATTCTTTTGTAGCTCTAGCGTCTTATCTTTAATATTGGGAAGAATGTTACCTAAATTTTGTGTTGTCTTAAAGCCAATTCTAATTTCATGCTTTTTTAATTTGTTTGCCAAGGTTACCGAAATTTTTCCCATGTATGGAAGGCTAGCCCAGATATGATAGTAAGCTTTCATTGCACGCCCCAACCACCCAACTGACTCTGAGGGCAGATATTTTCAGAGTCCCTTGCTTTCAGTATACACGTACAACATGACGGAAAATTGGACAAATCTTTAATAATATTTCCGGAAGGATTCACGGTACTTAATTGTTGATAATTGACTTTCTGACCATATTCTGTTGAATAAGTATTAGGGGAATTGTCCGTCAGGACACCCGGGCTACCAGGATTATCACTAATGGTAAGTGTTTCTACGTTTAGAGCAACCTCTACGGACGATAGTAGCGTAGTATCCGGTCGATCAGCGACCAATTCATCGATGCGATCTTTAAGGCACCCAATTAAATTATGTGAATTTCCGCAACTTATCCATCGGTTCTTAATGTAATATTGCATTTAATTCAGGAACTATGTCGTCTCCAAGCAGTTGCTTATGCTTCACAGATTCAACCTGAACTACTTTCGAATGTATTGTTGCGAGCGGGGCCTTTGGTTCGTTATTTAAAACACAATATTAAATAATTAATATATAAGTTCTTTATTTCTCTTCAAATCATATAAAATTCACAATTCCTTAATTAATCAACTCAACACTAATTATCGCTAACACTGTACTTTCAATTATCGCAATCTAATTACACACTATCGCTTCTTTATTACTTTCGCTTGTTAACACTGCAACGTCTAAGACAAGACTCCTTTTCTGGCGATGACAACTGTTATATTTATACCCTAGAGACGCTCCGGATTATTCTGGAGTGTTCTATTCCAAAAGCTTCTTGACTATTCTATTTGTTCTATTCCTGAACTTTCCTGTAATAATAATCGATTTTTCGAACCTGAAGTCGTTTACTCTCCATTGCCAGAAGATGTCACCAGTTGTCTCTTTCTATTGCACGTAACACTGCCCCCCTCTTAAATTTGTTCGTCCCGAACAACAGGTGGTCCACGGTCTTGATGCTTGTAGTATTGACACAAGCGATCCAGATGTACGATTTTTCGTTTGCCTCCTGTACCACGTTGAATCCTGTATACTACGTCATTTATTCTGGTTACTACTGAATACGGTCCCTCCCACTGTTGTCGTGATTTTGAAGAACATCCCTTACGTCGGTTCGGGTTGTATAGCCAAACAAGATCACCTTCGTTAAATCCTGCGGAATTAGCACGTAAGTCATAGCGGGTCCTCATCCGATGGGTACTTACTGCTAATTTCGCCCCCGTAGCCCCTTGTACATGAGCTGTCCGTTTCAATGGGGCTCTGACATTACACTTATACATTTCCTTTCTGCTGCTACGTGGCGGCCCTTTGTAAGAAGCACACACAGTGCATCTGCGACACCACTTCTCTACATCCTCCCGCATATGTAGCCAATAAAACTTTTCTCGTATTTTAGAAATTGTTTTATTCACTCCCAAATGCTCTCTAGATGCTCCACGATGCATTTTACCTAGAACATCGTTTACCTTTGATGCCGGCACGACTATTTGCATTCGGAACGATTTACCGTTAGGTGCTTCCCACTTGCGTTTTAATATGCCGCATTCAACATGAAGAGAATTCCATTGAGCCCAGTAGCTTTTCAGCTTTTCACTCATCCTCGAAATATCCTTCCATTCTGCTTTTTCTATGCCTGCTTTCCAAGCAAGAATAGGTGAAATGTCCGAATCTTCTCATTGTGCTGTTCGCAGGTCCTCGTTGTCCCAACCTGTAGATGGTTCCACGGATACCAACTGTATAGTAGCTGTTCTCTCATTTCCTTTCTCCCAGCCATAATGCTTACATTCAGGTTTCCATTGACGTTGTACCAAGGCTTCTGCATTTCCATAGATACGTCCTTTTCTGTGTTGGCTCTCAAAGTCATAAGGTTGGATTCTAGTCTCCCTAAGAATAGTTTGCTCTCTAGCTCGCCAACTTGTACATTCTTCTGTCCCTTTCTTTTCTGTTGGTTCCTTTCGACGGCGTTCCCTGCAGTCGCTTTGAAGGTGTCCCAATTTATTACAATCCCAACATCGAAGAACACTACGTGAAGGGGTGCTCAGTAATAACTGCAATCTATTGCAAGTCTACTGCTCAGCTCGATATCTTTGCAATTCCACTTTCCTCTCTTCATCTAGAGCTTCCACTCGTCGGCGTTTTCTGTAGCCTCTTTATAGGTGTCCTGGTCTATTACAATTCCAGCATCGAAGGATACCACGCAAAGGTGAGCTCTGGGATGACTGCATTCTATTACAAGTACATTCGTCCACCGAAATGTCTCACATTCGACTGCAGTCTGCGAAGCTTGTCTGGCGGATTCATACACTAATGCATAGGCTAGTGCTTCTGCTGTAGATTTCCTTCCTGCCAGCTTTAATGATTGTTGCAAATTTTGATCTGTAATAGCGTTCACAAATGCCTCCGTCGCCTCTTCATTGAGAAAATCCGCATTCACGCTGGAGTATGACAGATGCGCTAATCTTTCTACATCTGCCTGCAGTTGTTGTAGTGATTCGCCATGTTTTTGAATCCTGTTGCGCAACTGTAGGCGATACACTTGCTGCATGTGCTCATCTCCGTAACGTAATTCTATCGCCTGTACAAATGAAGAGTAATTACGTTGATTTTCAATCGGTACAGTTTGTAAGAGTTCTGACGCAGGACCTCGAAGTGCTAGCACCATAGCTATAGCTTTGTCGTCTTCATCATTCCATCCATTTACCTCTGAAGCTGCCTCGAATTGTCTTTTGAAGATATGCCACGAATTTTGTCCATTAAATATGGGAGGTTTCATTCTACCTGCACCGGATATTTCAGTTGCTACGCTTAGAGGCTGGCGATGCTTTATTCTTTCCAGATCTGATTTAAAACTGTCAAGCTGCTCGGTGACTTTTTGTTGAGCTTCCGCCACTTCCTGCTCGATTCCTTCAATTTTCAAATATTGTTCGTCTAATGAGTTTTTCAGGAAAGTCTTCTGTTCCTCCAAACGAGTTTCTAGACAATTCTCCAGAGAGATCTTTTGTTCGTCCAAACGGGTTTCCAGAGATTTCTTTTGTTCCTCAAAATCAATCTTTTGATCATCAAAACGGGCTTCCATAGATTTCTTTTGCTCCTCGAGAGAATTCTTTTGTTCGTCGAGAGAATTCTTTTGTTCGACCATAGATTTCTTCTGTTCATCTAAACGTGATTCCAGAGAATTCTTTTGTTCGTCGAGAGAATTCTTTTGTTCGACCATAGATTTCTTCTGTTCATCTAAACGTGATTCCAGAGAATTCTTTTGTTCGTCGAGAGAATTCTTTTGTTCATCAAAACGGGCTTCCATAGATTTCTTTTGTTCCTCAAGAGAATTCTTTTGTTCGTCCATAGATTTTTTCTGCTCATCTAAACGGGACTCCAGAGATCTCTTTTGTTTTTCTAAAGAATTGCTTGTTTCCTCAAAAGCATTTTTCATTTGCAGAGCTAATGAAAGCTCCAATTTACTCATTAAAGCGCCCAAAACTTGTTCCATGTTCATCACAGACTTTTCTTCCGCTTCAGTTTCTTCCAAGTTATCTTCGAAAACTCTTACAGAAGAATATAAACTATTTTCCAGAACTTTCACAATTTAACACAATTTCTCAAAATTAATCACACTTTGAATTTTTAAGTCAATTGCCACCACTTTATTTCGCGAATTTATTTCACTTCTGACACCAGTAGTTGCGAGCGTGGCCTTTGGTTCGTTATTTAAAACACAATATTAAATAATTAATATATAAGTTCTTTATTTCACTTCTAATCATATAAAATTCACAATTCCTTAATTAATCAACTCAACTCTAATTATCGCTAACACTGTACTTTCAATTATCGCAATCTAATTACACACTATCGCTTCTTTATTACTTTCGCTTGTTAACACTGCAACGTCTAAGACAAGATTCCTTTTCTGGCGATGACAACTGTTATATTTATACCCTAGAAACGCTCCGGATTATTCTGGAGTGTTCTGTTCCAAAAGCTTCTTGACTATTCTATTTGTTCTATTCCTGAACTTTCCTGTAATAATAATCGATTCTCCGAACCTGAAGTCGTTTACTCTCCATTGCCAGTAGATGTCACCAGTTGTCTCTTTCTATTGCACGTAACAATATGTTTAGGGTAATGCGGAAAATTTTCTTCCTAACCGAAAATATGTTAGCATTTCGGTTGAGAAATATAATAAACTTACTTACAAGATTTATTTCCTTCCCAATGACTACGGAATTCTTCTTGTATCAACTCCCTGATGTTTCTACTTAGAAGATTTTGACACGACAGAGAAGATTGTCTTCTTTTTTCTTGTCACAACCAGCATGCCACACCGAGCTCGTTCGTCGAGTTTGGGGTGTGTTCAGCTGTCGGTTTCCATAGGCCGGCATACATGCTACACTATTTCTCAGTGTAGATATTGCTATATGCAATACGCTACGACCATAACAGGTATACTGAAGTATTACACTTTCATTTTAAATAATTTATAATTTTGTCCCAACTCTAGTACTGGAGAACGGAAGCATGGAGCAAATATTCAGGCTAATGACGGAAGACAATGAGGATAATGTTTATAAATTATATTTTGATATCTCCAAATTATACCAGAAAGAAGATGTGGAAAATACTAAAATGTCGATAAATTATTCTGTTTTGTAAACATTTTTTAATAATCTTCCGATTTGGCTACTTTTACTTCTCTTTTTACGATTCTTCAAAGTAAAGCTTCCTAAGGTATTAAATACAACCTGGTATCGTATTAGCCATTCCAAACAAAAGCAATCACCTTGGAACCCGAACATCTTCGATGTTGATGAAGCTTTCACAGTTTGTATGGAATGCATAACTAGATCAGCCATATTTTTTATTTCCCCTTACCATACCATATCCCCAGGGGATTAGAAATTTCGTGATTTTACGATGAAATTTTATTCATGAGAACGGAACCGATTTTTCTGATTCAAATGCCAATAATAAAAATAATAATAATTTATTTTTTTCATTAAAAAAAATACGGCAATACCGAAATATTTTGTTGTTGTTAATAATAACAACGCTTGAATCACGTTTCATCGTAAAATCACGAAATTCCTAAACACCCTGGTGGTAGGGTATAGTAGGGAAAAACAAAAAATACGGGTGAGCTATTTTTGTATTTCATATAAACTATGAAAGTTTCATCTAAATCGGAAATGATTGCAAAAGATAAGTATAGTTTTAAAACTTCGTTAGGAACGTTACTAGATAATGGTAGTGCAATCAGCTTAGTTCCCCAACAGTTTGTACCAGATGTGCTGCTTGTTAAAAATGAAGGAATGTTTCAAATTACTGTGGTATAAAAAAAGCCCACTTGGTATTGTTGGCAAAGTAAATTGTGTTGTTTTAAATGAAAGTAAAGAGATAAAGTTGAGTTTATATGTTGTTCTTTTAGGGAAAGATTTTATGAGAATAGCTATGCTACAATTAAAAAGTTTATTCGATAAAGAATGTTTAAACCTAATGAGGATAGAGTCTGACGAAAAAGAGATTAGCATAAGCAACGATGTAATAAGCTTTGAAACCAAGGTTAGACTCGATAGGATATTTAAAGAAAGATATTTGTGCTGCAAGCGTCCTGATATTCCGGCAGTTAAATGCGAAATGAACCTGATGTTGAATAGTGAACGGAGATTGTCATATAATGAGAATGAAAGAGTGCAAGTTATTCTAGATGAGTTAATAGCTAAAAATATAATAAGACCAAGTAATTCAGAGTACACATCTCCCATTGTGTTAGTACGAAAGAAGACTGGAGATATCAGGTTATGTGTGGATTACCGGGTGCTGAATAAGGCTACGTGTAAGGATAATTATCCGTTACCATTAATTGATGACTTGCTTGATAGAATAATAAACAAAAATGTATTTTCATTACTAGTTTTGAAGAGCGCTTTTTATCATGTAAAGATGAGTGAAGATTCGGTGAAATACACCGTTCAAAGTTCAAAGTTTTCTTGGCCTGTTTTCATACTTTAGGAGATTTATTCAAGGATTTTCGGTGGAAGCACAACCGTTATACAATTTAATTCGAAAATATGTAAACTTTAGGCTTAAAAAAAAAGAGGTGGATTGTTTTGAGAGATTAAAGCAAAAATTGATTGAAGCACCTATATTGGCGATTTATGATCCGAGAGATGAGACAGAGCTCCATTGCGATGCAAGCCCTATTGGATTTGGAGCCATTCTATTACAAAAGAAAGGTGATAGGAAGTTCCAACCAGTTATGTACTTTTCGAAACGAACGAGTCATCATGAATTAAATTACCATAGTTTTGAACTAGAGGCGCTGGCTATAATTTATGCACTTAGGAGATTTAGGATATACTTGCAGGACTTGAAATTTAAAATTGTTACGGATTGCAATTCTTTCAAGCTAACATTAAACAAAAGGGAGGTGAATCCGAGGATCGAGAGATGGGCGTTAGAATTAGAAAATCTTGATTACAGTTTGGAGCATCGAGGAGGGGATAAGATGCAACTTGTGGATGCTCTTAGTAGAATTACCAATATATTAGTTCTTGAGGAAAATACGTTTAAACAAAATTTGTCAATATGTCAGTACAAAGACGAACAGCTGAATGTAGTAAGAGAGCAATTGGAAAGAGAAGAAGAATTTCGTTTTATGTGCCAAGAGGTATGGAAATCAATGTGTTGTGAGAATATCATGATGAAATGGGTCATATGGGTTGTGACAAAGTGATGGGAGTATTGATGAAAACGTATATTGATTTCCAAAGATGAGGGAAAAGATTAAATGTTATATAGGAAATTGTTTGAAGTGTATTGTTTTTTCTCCAAATATTTTATTAAGCTTATGATTCATTCATTATTACTTTATGTTATTATACTGTCGTATGCTTAGAATAACAAAGAGGAATACTAACAAGGTACATTAGTGAAGCCGGACCTTTGTGATGAGCTCAAACAGTTGACAAACTTAGGCATACAAAGCCTTGGCAAGTAACAAAAATCGATAGCGCCAAGCACTCAACTTCTACTTAGAAATTTACTGGAAATTTTTTCTTTAGAAATTTTATGCATTATTCGAGGCAGGCAGCAATGCATCGTTCCAATATAAAATCAACGAGGTCTCGACCTGATGTAGGAATCCTTACATTTTTTTAAGACGTTAGAAATTGCTTAATTTTGCGATGACACGCCATTTTCAAAAAATCATATCTGGAGATTGGAACAACCGATTTTGCTGATTTAAGTTCCAAATGAATCATAATACTTTATATTTTTTATAAAAAAGTACAGCAGTACCGAACGAAATTTGTTGTTGTTAATAGTAGTATTTTTTTTAAATAGCATTATTTACTATTTTAAGCGAGTAAAATTAAAACACAAGAAACACTCAGTAAGAATTTATTTTTTCAATCTCTATAACCTTTCATGGACTACGCGCTTCTATTCATTACCCAAGCCTCACTTCTTTCTTCTTCTTCTTGGCTCTCTCTAATCACAAACCTGACTAAATGCTTACTTCCTCTTCTTATTATATTTATTTACAATTTTTAGCATGCATGGTTGCCACAGTTCGGCCATGCTGACTTACAATCGTCCCGATTCCGTCTTTATTTTGCCTATCTTCATTCATCCATAGTTTCATATTTGCCGCTTCCCATATCCCACCATACGAAGTGTGCGTTAATTGGAACCCCTCAACATCCTTCAACAAATATCTGTCATTTGGTAATACTTTGGCTACCCTATACGGATCTTTAAACTTAGGCGATATTTTTTTACAAGTTCCTGGTGTACTAATAAAACTTTTAACTACTACATAATCACCTTCATTGTAGGTTTTCTAAATTCTACCCTTATCTTTAAGTTTCTTATTTTAATCTTGACACTTTACTATTTTATCAGCGGCTTTCGTCCTTATTTCTTCTAAATTTCTAATGTCCGCTTTCTCATTGGCGTCCTCTAATCTTTCCTTTAAAAAATCTATTACTATCCCTCTCTGATTAACTCCAAACAACAGCTCATTTGCCATCGCCCCGGCACTCCTATGCACTGTATTATTTAATGCAAACTCAATGTTTGGTAGAACTCTATCTAAGCTAGAATTAGTCCCCGCACTCCTTAGTTCAGCTATCATCGGCGCTATACTTCTATTAACCCTTTCTACTTGGCCATTAGCCTGAGGCGAACTAGTTGCGATCTTTATGTGTTGAATATTAGATTCTTCAATAAAACTTTCAAATTCCTTGGAGGTAAAAGCACTACCCTGTCGGCAACTATCAATCTTGGTCGACTATACGCATTAAAATATGATCTCATGCAACCTATCACTTCGCTTGAATTTGTTGACTTTACCACATATAACCTCACAAATTTTGTGAAGGCATCTATCATCAAGAAAACATACCCTCTTTTGCCATTCTGTAGTACGGCCGGAACAAAATGTCTATGTGTACGGTTTCGAAAGGCACATATCTTTTTGGTATATTGTGCATCAGCCCTTCATGTTTACCACTATTTGGAGAAAAAAACAATACACTTCAAGCAATTTCCTATATAACATTTAATCTTTTCCTTCATCAATACGTTTTCATCAACACTCCCATCACTTTGTCACAACCCATATGACCCGTTTCATCATGATATTTTCTCAACACATTGATTTCCATACCTCTTGGCGCATAAAACAAAATTCTTCTTCTCTTTCCAATTACTCTCTTACTACATTCAGCTGTTCGTCTTTGTACTGACATATTGACAAATTTTGTTTAAACGTATTTTCCTCAAGAACTAATATATTGGTAATTCTACTAAGAGCATCCACAAGTTGCATCTTAGCCCCTCCTCGATGCTCCAAACTGTAATCAAGATTTTCTAATTCTAACGCCCATCTCTCGATCCTCGGATTCACCTCCCTTTTGTTTAATGTTAGCTTGAAAGAATTGCAATCCGTAACAATTTTAAATTTCAAGCCCTGCAAGTATATCCTAAATATCCTAAGTGCATAAATTATAGCCAGCGCCTCTAGTTCAAAACTATGGTAATTTAATTAATGATCACTCGTTCGTTTCGAAAAGTACATAACTGGTTGGAACTTCCTATCACCTTTCTTTTGTAATAGAATGGCTCCAAATCCAATAGGGCTTGCATCGCAATGGAGCTCTGTCTCATCTCTCGGATCATAAATCGCCAATATAGGTGCATCAATCAATTTTTGCTTTAATCTCTCAAAACAATCCACCTCTTTTTTTTCAAGCCTAAAGTTTACATATTTTCGAATTAAATCGTATAACGATTGTGCTTCCACCGAAAATCCTTGAATAAATCTCCTAAAGTATGAAAACAGGCCAAGAAAACTTTGAACTTTGAACGGTGTATTTCACCGAATCTTCACCCATTTTTACATGATAAAATTATATATATTATATGATAATCTCCGGGAGGGACAATGGACAATGGGACGCTTGCAGCACAAATATCTTTCTTTAAATATCCTATCGAGTCTAACCTTGGTTTCAAAGCTTATTACATCGTTGTTTATCTCTTTTTCGTCAGATTCTATCCTCATTAGGTTTAAACATTCTTTATCGAATAAACTTTTTAATTGTAGCATAGCTATTCTCATAAAATCTTTCCCTAAAAGAATTGAATACTCCATTGTCTCATTGGATGCAACATATAAATTCAACTTTATCTCTTTATTTTCATATAAAACAACACAATTTACTTTGCCAACAATACCTTCATTCCTTCATTTTTAACAAGCAGCACATCTGGTACGAACTGTTGGGGAACTAAACTGATTGCACTACCATTATCTAGTAGCTTTCCTAACGAAGTTTTAAAATTATAATTATCTTTTACAAAAATATATTCTAAATTTCTTACATAATCATCGTTGACTTCATTCTTGTCGATATGATGAATTTGATACTGTACCATCTGGTCTCTCTCTTCTGACTGGGTAATATTATGAACTTCCCGATTCTTTCTCATGGGATACTCAGCTGCATGATGATCCATTTTGCCACATACATGGCATGCCCCTATTTCTCGCTTCGGCTTACGACACTCACCTGCCATATGTCCAATAGCATTGTAGTTATAGCACCTTATATTTTTCACTGACAGTTCTTGAAGTACTCTCATTGATTGTCTTTCGTTTGGAGTCTCTCGTTGTTTTGCTGTCATTGGCTTGACAAAAGATTTTGGTGGTGGCTTCTCCAATTTCACGCTGCTAAATGCTTCCAGTACCTGATGTTTACTACGAAAACACTGCAGTTTTGCTTGCGAGCGTTACATGTAGGTTGGGATACCTTCGATTAGGTGTTCAAGAAGCTCATCGTCGTTGATTTTATTTTATTAGCTAAAATTATTTTCTCATGAAAATATTCCTAGAACGTCCCCATACTCGGCCACACTCTTTCTTCAAACTGCTTTTTCAACAATAGTCAACTCGAACGATCTTCGAAAAGTGCTCTCATTTCGTTCAGTAAACTTTCAATAGATACTGTCATCAGGTCTGACTTCGTATGCAACCATTTTAGAGCTTTGCTCCTTAGTTTGTTTGATATCAGTGCTCTCATATTATTTTCATCGAGGCCACAAGCTGTCTGAACACTCCTCAACTGCATCTCCCAATGCTCGAAACAATCATTACCTCCCGTAAACTCGCGCAGAAAATTCTTCGCACTTATAAAATTTCCTTTATTAGGGTTTATGCTACCAGCACTCTTATTTTCCCCATTTTAGGTTACTTTCTTCAGTAGTTCATTTCCTTTTAAAAGTATCTCGTTTTCTCTCTTTTGAAGTTCCATTTCTTTTTCCATCAGATTTAGTTCCTTTCTCATTAGTTCCAGTTCACAGTCATTCTTATTTTTTCCACTACTCGTCATATCAACATCTTCACCTTTACCACCATTTGCATATACTTCAACTGTGCTATGGTTGTATTCTCCGATGTTGTTTTTGTCGGTGTTGCTTCCATTTGTTGGACACTCATCTGTATTTTGATTTGTACTCTCCTTAGTCTCCACACTCTGTATTTCGGGTGTTTTAAGATGCACCTCGTCAGCACCAAACTTCAATGACACAAAGCCATCAGGATGCTCACTACGGCACTCCGCTGGCACCTCTATCAGTCTCAACACCAGTTCACTCTTTTTTCCTGGTGTGTTTAGTCCAATTGCACGCAGCCAACCTTTCAATTGGACGACGGTATATGCATCAAAACTATTTTCGCGATTGTTAGGCATAGCTAACCGCACTTCTGAATTTTAAGCGAGTAAAATTAAAACACAAGAATACCTCAGTAAGAATTTATTTTTTCAATCTCTATAACCTGTCATGGTCTACGCACTTCTATTCATTACCCAAGCCCTTAGAATATAGAAAATACAGGAAGTGTGATAAGCCAAATTTAGTGTAGTCAAATTCTGGTTGTGCAAGTATCTGTTGCCGCTGAGTGAAAGCTCAGTACAGGCGTATAGTAGAATCAATATAGAGAGCGGGGCAACAAGATATATCGTTGAAAATTTCGCGTTTGCTCCCACCGAAAAGGTTCTTATTCGATGCACTACGCCAGGGAATTTCGCAGCTGTCACAAACGTAAACAAATCTCGGTGGAGGAAGGATTTTTTTGGTATTTCATTGCTTTTGTTATATATTTTTAATTTAATTTAATATACAAAGGTGTGTAAAGTGCACAAAATAAGTTATAAAATATCTATACTTGCCTAAAAAATGATTTCTCACGTCGTACATTGATGTTGTTGTGGCAATTTTCCACCGAACACTTCATTCTGAAATTACATGAACATCACTTAGAAATTTATCACTATTAAATTGTTGCAAATCTTTTGCAAATTAAACGAACTTCGTTTGGCAGCTAAACATAGATTTATCTCTTTCTTCAATATGAGCTACTTCACGGCACGCTGAAAAATCCACCCTCATGCACACGAATTTTACAGGTATCAACACTTCCTGTTGTCTCTATATTCTAAGCCCAAGCCCCAAGCCCCACTTCTTTCTTCTTCTTCTTGGCTCTCTCTAATCACAAACCTGACTAAATGCTTACTTCTTCTTATTATATTTATTTACAATCTTTAGCTTGCATGGTTGCCACACTATTGAGAAACTTTTTTATCTTTATTTTCATTTTAAAGTTAAAAGCAAAAAATTGCGATGGTGTTCAGCTGCGTTGTGGAGATATAAATTTGTAAAGTGACCACGTATACACAGCCGTTCCACGCAAAAGCAATCCCTTTGTATTATTTTGGACTAATTTTGTAACAAATCATTTCCGATTTAGATGAAACTTTCATAGTTTATATGAAATACAAAAATAGCTCACCCGTATTTTTTGCTTTTCCCTACCATACCCTACCACCAGGGAATTTAGAAATTTCGTGATTTTACCATGAAACGTGATTCAAGCGTTGTTATTATTAACAACAACAAAATATTTTGGTATTGCCGTATTTTTTTTATGAAAAATATAAATTATTAAGCTTCATTTGGCATTTGAATCAGAAAAATCGGTTCCGTTCTCATGAATAAAATTTCATCGTAAAATCACGAAATTTCTAATCCCCTAGGGATATGGTATGGTAAGGGGAAATAAAAAATATGGTTGAGCTAGTTATGCATTCCATACAAACTGTGAAAGCTTCATCAACATCGAAGATGTTCGGGTTCCAAGGTGATTGCTTTTTTTTGGAATGGCTAATACGATACCAGGTTGTATTTAATACCTTAGGAAGCTTTACTTTGAAGAATCATAAAAAGGTCAAATCGGAGGATTAATAAAAATGTTTACAAAACAGAATAATTTATCGACATTTTAGTATTTTCCACATCTTCTTTATATAATAATAATATATAATTTGGAGATATCAAAATATAATTTATAAACATTATCCTCATTGTCTTCCGTCATTAGCCTGAATATTTGCTCCATGCTTCCGTTCTCCAGTGCTAGAGTTGGGACACAATTATAAATTATTTAAAATGAAAGTATAATACTTTAGTATACCTGTTATGATCGTAGCGTATTGCATATAGCAATATCTGTAGCATCTATGCCGGCCTGTGGAAACCGACAGCTGAACACACCCCAAACTCGACGAACGAGCTCAGTGTGGCATGCTGGTTGTGACAAGGAAGAAGAAGAAAATCTTCTCTGTCGTGTCAAAATCTTCTAAGTGGAAACATCAGGGAGTTGATAAAAGAAGAATTCCGTAGTCATTGGGAAGGAAATAAATCTTGTAAGTAAGTTTATTATATTTCTCAACCGAAATGCTAACATATTTTCGGTTAGGAAGAATATTTTCGCCATTACCCTAAAGATATATTCGAAAGTACTTCAGGTTGAATCTGTGAAGCATAAGCAACTGCTTGGAGACGACATAGTTCCTGAACTAAATGCAATATTACATTAAGAACCGATGGATAAGCTGCGGAATGTCACATAATTTAATTGGGTGCCTTAAAGATCGCATCAATGAATTTTTCGCTGATCGACCGGATACTGCGCTACTATCGTCCGTAGAGGTTGCTCTAAACGTAGAAATACTTACCATTAGTGATAATCCTGGTAGCCCGGGTGTCCTGACGGACAATTCTCCTAATATTTATACAACAGAATATGGTCAGAAGGTCAATTATCAACAATTAAGTACCGTGAATCCTTCCGGAAATATTATTAAAGATTTGTCCAATTTTCCGTCATGTTGTACGTGTATACTGAAAGCAAGGGAGTCTGAAAATATCTGCCCTCAGAGTCAGTTGGGTGGTTGGGGCGTGCAATGAAGGCATACTATCTGCGCCTTCGATTTGGATGTAGGTAAGTGACGTAAAGGTCCCTTCAGGACTGAATGTGTGCCGGCGTTTTTGGTTAAAGGCACGATTTTTTTTGATTATGGCAGACGGAAGCGGCAGGTTTTTTGTGGAACCTCCCCACACTCTCGGCCAATAGCCGAGGCGAGCTAGCGTGCCGCCCTGCAGTCAACGCTGTCCGTCGAGTGATCTGTCAGCTCATGCTGGCAGTCTGGACTTCACGTCCAAGCCAATCACTCTACATACTGCCATAACAAAATGGCGCCCAACGATGGGCCACCTCAGTTAGACTTCGGTGGTCTAAATGTAAATTTTACTGGGGACTGGGACTTAGAGTGAGATGGTCATTTGGCACTTTACTAATTGACTGACCTCAAGTCTCATATCCAGTGAAAGTTACATGTGGACCTTAGTATAATTGTTTGGTATTTGAAATTTTTGGTAGAGTAACATTAGAATTTTTAAAGTTTTGGGATTTTTGAAAGTTGATTGAGTAAAGTAAAGTAACGTAACGTTTGAAAGTTTTGAAAGTTTTTGTGAAAGTTTGTAAGTTCGACTTAAGGTTTGACTTTGGTCAAGACTCAAGTCTGAACACTTCCAAGTTTTTTGAATTTTTGAATCAATCTTTTCCGCTGGCCTTCTGCTATGGAAATAGTAGGTGGCCTCACAATTTTTTTCTCACGGAGACATGTCTATGTTGGCCAACTGGCCTGGAGATTTTCATGTGGAGAGTTAGCTCTTGGAGGAGTGGAGGAGAACGTGGTATGCTTTTGGATTTTTCATATTGGTATTTTGAGTTTGGCTCATATAAAGTATAGGAACGGTAGTTTTCCAACAAAGATTGAGTATAGCTCATAACCAACTTTCTTGTCGGTACGAGATTTTGAGTCCAGCCAATGGGCAAGCGTATGAAGTTTTGATTCTTTCTATAAGTTAGAGTTCAGTCCTTAATTGATTTTGAAGAACCCTGTTGATTGAGGTCAGTAACAAGAATTAATTGTTGGAGTTTTCATTCTTTTCGGATAATTTCGCGTATATATCAAGCACATATTCCTGAATTGAGTGCTTATATATAATTATAAATATAAAAATACGTTATAGAGGAACACTGAAGTTGCACACTAATCCCTAGATTATACATCAACCTTCAGTTGATGAAAGCTTGAATTTTTACATTATATATATATATATATATATATATATATATATAATATAATATAATATATAATATATATATAATATATATATATAATATATATAATAATATAATATATAATATAATATATATAATATAATATATATATATATATATAATATATATATATATATATTATATATATTTGTATATTTCCTTTAGTTCCGATATTCTTTCGAGTTTTTGTCAAATTTCTGCGAGGTGGCAGGATTATACTCTTGCCAAATGCAGACTGAGAAATAGTAACTGCTAATTAGTGTATCGAGACTGGAACATACACATTTTCATAATGGCTACGTTGCAAACACCACCCCTCGGTGAGGTTCCCGTATCTAGACCAGATCAGTGTACCATCTGCCAAGATGGAGATTGGTCTGCGCACAGGAGACCAGTTCTGACCCTTTGCGGACACCTATTCCACAAAGCGTGCTTGCGTACATGGATAGGCGAGCAGGGAACTGCCCGAATTGCAGGTGTCCCCTTACACAAAAAAATTTCACCATGCACACTGGCACCATTCCAAAAGGAACTCAGGCTAGACAGGATAGCCAGATTAATACGTCCTATCAGCTCCCACAGCTGAGTCTACCACCACCGACAAATCCTCCTTCGATTCGTAGATCCTTACCTCTTGGCTTACATTCAGTAACGGCGTCTCACGTTAGTTCACGCATGAATAGTCCAATGCCTTCTACCAATGGTCAAGGCTTGGTAGCGTCAGAAGCGTTAATGGCTGGCTTAAGAATACAGATGCAAGATCTTATCCGAGAGGGAATCACACAGAGTATGAACACTCTGCGCGACGAACTCTTTAACAACTTTCCTCGACCAGCTCCTGTCGCGCCTCCCGTAGACACTTCTCGACCACCACCACGGATAGGACAACCTAGACCTTCGACAGAACGGCCCAGACCAGTTGATAAACAAGATAGTCCTCAGAGGCCAGGGCCTAATCATATTCCCCAAGCACAGGCATTTCAGAATGACAGACCTCAACGAAATGCATGGTCAAGACGTTCTGGAAGACCTATACGAAGATGGAACATCTCGTATAGTGAAGATAGTTCCAAACTCTCAGTGGATGAGTTTGTCTTCCGAGTTGAAACGCTCACTTACTCAGCTCTAGAAGGAGATTTTCACCTGTTAGTGAGGAATATGAGCACGTTGCTCGCAGGTCCGGCCATGGATTGGTATTGATCCTTACTTAGACTGAACTCCACACCAACCTGGGAAAATAATCAAACAGCTCTCCTAGCTGAATGGGGGGTTCCCAAAGACGATCTGAATGTGCGGGTCCAGCTAATGTCCCGCAGGCAAAAATCTAGAGAATCTTTCGCGGCATACGACCAAAATCTAGTGCAGTTGCGTCACCAACTGCAGACTCCAATGTTGGATAATGAGTTCTTGGAGATAGTCAAAATAGTTGCCAGACATCCAGAACAAAATATGCTTGCACCCCACCTATACTATCGGCCAGTTGAGATCACTTGTCATTCAAATACAAGCCACACAGCTGCGAATTGCTACGGCTTGTAGCTGGAGCCCTTACTGGAGCCAGCGAGTCAACGAGATTAACGACTGCCAGTCTCCATACTCAGACTTGTCCCTAGAAGGAGGCCGTGACTCCAACTTAGGCGACGCGTCAGGCATTTCAACCAGACATGCAGTAGTGTGCTGGAATTGTGATCAACAAGGTCACTTTTACCAGGACTGTCTGCAAGAGAGACAACAGGTGTTCTGTTATGGATGGGACGCAAGAATGTCTTTAAACCAAATTGCAGACCCTGTGCACAGAAAAACGAGGGACGGGTCGGGAATCCCAACACCTTTTCTCGACCAATCCCAGCGTCTCGGACGGCAACTGCTATGACCACTCCAGTTCAAGTTTTGAGCCCGGAGGAGGATCCGCTCCATCAGCAGGCTCCGACGACGAAACATTGACTTGTCCATTGATATCATTCAGTGACTCTGATGATACCAGTACTCTCCTTGATTGTACGAATACTTGACTGATAGAGACGGAGGACCTGATAGATTTCGCCGCAGATCTTCAGGCTCCCATTTCCACATCTGGGGACACTATTAGACACTTCTTTGGAAGAGTCCTTAATTTTCGATGTGCCGATAACACCGACAGCACCTTTAGCTGACAAGGTTACTGAGCAGGAGAGTTGGCCTCATGGCATTTCTATATTAAAACTGCCACCAAGCTCTGTTATGACGAGTGGGCGTGAGCCTATTTTACACCCGCTGACGCCGTATCACGTCGTATTAATTATGCAGTAAGAATCCGAATGTTCTCCTCAGTGGCGGAGTTAGCTGACATTATGTATCCTGACCTGGATATTAGACCAAGAAAGAAAAGATCTACCGTTCGTTGGCGGGAATACTGTCGACGGATGAGACTGGAAAGGAAAAACTGGGACAGATTTCCGTGTCGATGCCAGACGACATTCGACCGTATGCCGAAGTAAAGCTGCTCGGGCGAACTGAGACTGGATTACTTGACAGTGGTGCCACTGTCAGTATTCTAGTCCAGGGAGCTCTAGAGAAGCTTGCGGAAGCAGAGATTGAATGGAAGAGGTATCGGACACAGGTACAAGTAGCGAATGGTGCCATGTCGACTGTGCATGGTCATGTGAACTTGGACATCACTTTCCGTGATAAGACCCAAAACGTGCGTTTTTACGTGATTTCTGGGCTCACAGAAGCTCTACATCTAGGAATAGACTTCTGGCGTCTATTTGGGTTGGCTCCAGATGTCCTGGGTATAGTTTCAGAAGTGACTCCAAGTCTAATTGCTACCTCTGACACCGACCGCCATGTTCTTTCCAGTTTGGATCAACAGCGTCTAGAAGCTACTAAGCAGCTTTTCCCTTCTTTCGCCTCTTTAAGCCTGGGAAAAACATCTTTGGTCACTCACAGGATCGAGACGAATGACGCAGCTCCGATAAAACAACGCTTTTATCCGATTTCACCAGCTGAATTAGAGCGAATGCTATCACTGGGTGTGATAGAGGAGAGCCAGAGTCCTTGGAGCCCTCCAGTTGTACTAGTGCGGAAGCCTGGGAAGGTTCGGCTTTGTTTTGACGTCAGAAAGGTCAACTCCGTTACGAAGAAGGACGCCTATCCGCTACCACAGATAGACGCGCTTCTGAATCGATTTCCTCCGGCAAACTACATTACAAGCCTGGACCTGAAAGGCGCATTCTGGCAGATCCCACTAGACACTGATTCCAGAGAGAAGACCGCTTTTACTGTGCCTGGTCACCCTCTCTATCAGTACACGGTGATGCCATTCGGTCTATGCAACGCTCCACAGACGACGTGCCGCCTCATGGATAAAGTCATTCCTTTCGATCTTCGTGAAAATGTTCTCGTCTACTTTGACGATTTACTGATTCTGTCATCAGACTTAGACTCTCATCTGACATTGCTATCCCGTGTAGCGGATTGTTTGAGGAAAGCTGGCCTCACTAGCAACGTTGAGAAGAGTAAGTTTTGCATTAAGGAGACTAAATACTTGGGTTTTATTATCGGGAAAGGAGGAATCAGGAATTACCCAGATAAGATCTCAGCCATAGTTGAATATCCGTCACCTAAAACTGTTCGGCAAGCCCGACGCCTACTAGGTATGGCGGGATGGTATAGACGGTTCATCCCGAATTATGCTGATTTAACAGCCTCCATAACTGACACCTTGAAGAACCGTAGTCAGTTCAAGTGCACACCGGAAGCCCAGACGTCTCTTGATTTGTTGAAGCAAAAACTTGCTTCTGCTCCATTGCTAGTGAGTCCAGATTTCACCAAGCCGTTCATTATACAGTGCGATGCGACAACAAAGCCAACAAAGCATTGGTGGAGCCAATAGCCTACGTCTCGAAAAAGCTGAACTCAGCACAAAGAAATTATACCTTCACAGAGCAGGAATGCCTAGCTGCAAATCTTAAGTGTACAGAAGTTCCGGCCCTTCATAGAACTTATGCCGTTTAAGATAGGGACTGATCATGCGAGCTTGAAATGGCTGATGTCTCAAAAGGACCTCAGCGGTGGACTTGCTTGGTGGAGTTTGAAGCTTCAGGGTTTCGACTTCACTATTGAGCACCGAAAAGGAACCCTGAATGTCGTCCCTGATGAATTGTCACGCATTCATTGCGACAGCCTGTCCACAAACGAAGATCCTGGCCCGGAAGTTGACCTTAGTTCGCAATATTTCAACTCGTTGGAATATGAGGAACTGAGGCATAAAGTTAAAACGACTTCTGGCAAACTACCAGATGTTTGCGTCAGGGATGGCTTCGTTTACATTCGAACTGTTCCGAGAACAGGCGATCCGATTCAGGAAGAAGAAGGTTGGAAGCTTTGGATTCTACGAGGGCTTGTCTCCGACGTTATTTCAAGAGCTCATGATCCGCCACTAGCTTCTCACGGAGGTATAGGGAAAACACTGGAACGTCTGAGAAGACACTTCACTGGCCATGAATGACAGTTGATGTCAGAACCTACGTAGGCGCCTGTGACGTGTGTAAAGAGATTAAGGCCCCAAATACTATTCTGAAACCACCTATGAGAGTCCAGTCTGTGACAGAACGACCATGGCAAAAGCTGTACATCGATTTTCTGGGTCCATATCCTCGGTCAGTGAAAGGAAATGTCTGCATCTTAATAGTTCTTGACCACTTTTTAAAGTTCCCGATTCTCAAACCTATGAGAAAAGCATCTACACTCAATGTGTGCCAATTCATCAAAGCGGAAGTGTTCCATGTGTTCGGAGTCCCGAAAACGATCGTCTCTGACAATGGAGTCCAGTTTTGCTCGGCTCAGTTTACCAGATTACTGGACAAGTATGGGGTGAAACACTTGCGAACGGCAGTTTACTCGCCGCAAGCAAACGTCTCAGAGCGAGTTAACAGGTCTCTATTGTCAGGGATTAGAGCATATATTCGGAAGGAACACAGAAAATGGGATGAGAAGCTGAGCCAGATAGCTAGTTCCCTCAGGAGCTCTTTCCACCAAGCAACTGGTTTCTCTCCTCATCGAACACTTTTCGGTCAGCAAATGATTGAACATGGCAGCTCCTATTCCATCTTGAGGAGTCTTGGGACTGTTAATGAGCCTTTGACTGTACATGCTGAAGACAAAATGAGATTGATCCGTGCGAGAGTGCAGGAGAACTTACACCATGCGTTTGAACAGGGTTCAAGAGCCTATAATCTCAGGGCGAAGCCTGTTGAGTTAAGAGTGGCTCAAGAGGTATTCAGACGGAATTTTGCCCAAAGCAACTTCCAACAGCAGACTAGTGCTAAACTGGGACGAAAATTTGTTAAATGTCGGGTGAAAGCCAAGAAAGGAAACTCCTTATACTACCTTGAGGATCTGCAAGGGAAACCCTTGGGAGTGTATCACGCCAAAGACATCAGGCAGTAATAACCATTCTGGAAGCGTCATCTATCTACTGTCATATTTATTCCTGGTAGCTCTAAGAAGGCATCCAGCCAGCCTCACTGGTAAGCTATACGATATCGCTAAGCCCTAATATTGCCCCGTCAATGGTGGGTGATATACCTGTTGGAACTCAACACTGTATACGGTCTTTATCAATCTAAGGGATGAAATCGGCAACGTCACTACTTCGACGACGCCTTGGAGACACATCCTTGAACAATCGCCGGCCTCAGATCGTCGGAGTGAGATACTGTGCCGGGAAAGCTTAGCAATCAGTCAAGTACAAGTAATGAGGAACGGTCATTGGGTCGTGGTTCGAGACACATATTGGGCGCCCGCATCGATGAGGCCCATGTTTAAGACCGGCTAGCTCAGTTGACCATTTTTCAGCGTTGTCTGAACCACGGGTGGTCTAGACTACGTTGCCCTGTTATGGTGGTAGCGTATTGCATATAGCAATATGCTACACTGAGAAATTCTGTAGCATGTATGCCGGCCTGTGGAAACCGACAGCTGAACACACCGCAAACTCGACGAACGAGCTCGGTGTGGTATGCTGGTTGTGACAAGGAAAAAGAAGAAAATCTTCTCTGTCGTGTCAAAATCTTCTAAGTGGAAACATCAGGGAGTTGATAAAAGCAGAATTCCGTAGTCATCGGCGAGGAAATAAATCTTGTAAGTAAGTTTATTATATTTCTCAACCGAAATTCTAACATATTTTCGGTTAGGAAGAAAATTTTCCGCATTACCCTAAACATATATTCGAAAGAACTTCAGGTTGAATCTGTGAAGCATAAGCAACTGCTTGGAGACGACATAGTTCCTGAATCAAATGCAATATTACATTAAGAACCGATGGATTAGTTGCGGAATGTCACATAATTCAATTGGGTGCCTTAAAGATCGCATCGATGAATTGGTCGCTGAACGACCGGATACTGCGCTACTATCGTCCGTAGAGGTTGCTCTAAACGTAGAAACACTTACCATTAGTGATAATCCTGGTAGCCCGGGTGTCCTGACGGACAATTCTCCTAATACTTATACAACAGAATATGGTCAGAAGGTCAATTATCAACAATTAAATACCGTGAATCCTTCCGGAAATATTATTAAAGATTTGTCCAATTTTCCGTCATGTTGTACGTGTATACTGAAAGCAAGGGACTCTGAAAATATCTGCCCTCAGAGTCAGTTGGGTGGTTGGGGCGTGCAATGAAGGCTTACTATTATATCTGGGCTAGCCTTCCATACATGGGAAAAATTTCGGTAACCTTGGCACACAAATTTAAAAAGCATAAAATTAGAATTGGCTTTAAGACAACACAAAATTTAGCTAACATTCTTCCCAATATTAAAGATAAGATGCTAGAGCTACAAAAGAATGGGGTTTATAGTTTGAAATGTTCAACCTATTAGGGAGTGTACATTGGTCAAACGGGTCGTTCATTCAAGGAAAGAATTAATGAACATACCAGCTCCTTCAGAAATAAAAATTATATATCAAGTTATGCGACTAATTTATTATACAACAATCATGTACTTGATATACGCAAAGATTCTACATGTGTGTAATAAAGGAATGAAATTAAATCTATTGGAATCATTAGAGATATATCGTGCACTACAAGATAAAGACCATCCCTGCTTTAACGACTAAACAGAGCTCTATTACTCACCACTCTGCAAGCCACTGCATGAGATCAGTTTGGGAGCAATACAATTTTAGTGTACTGATGATAGCCGATGTGCTGAAACCGGTCTGCACTCAATTAAAAAAGTAAGTGTGATTGATAATCTCGTTCTATATCAATAAATTGTTAAATGTACACCCAAACATAGAAGAATGTTGACCAACTCGTTTAATTTCTTCAAAAATTTATGTAGGCAATGTTTGATTAAAAAATACCATCTGGGTAATTCAATTTAATTTAATTATTCTAAAAACTTAATGCCTATACATAATAGTTATTAAAAAATGTTATTACTAACTATGCTTAATTCCCGGGTGTTGTGTCAGAACTGAACTCGGCTCTCTGACCGTACTGAGATAAAAACTAATTTGCCGATAGATGCCCTGACTATCAGTACAGTACAGTACGATAAATAATTTAAATAATTCTTCTTCCTTCTAACACAAAATTTTCAAGAGGCTCCGCCTCCACTTCAAGTCTAAGAGATGGATTCATTTCGCTGTATGAATTTTTTATTGATGATGCTTTACACCATTTTCGACATCTTCTACACACTTCATTTTTGCTCTAAGATTTAAGAAAGAAAATAAAAGGCTTCGTTTTAAAAATTTAGTTTGAAAATCAAGAAGTGTGAGTAGAAAACTCACAACCATATTGTATAAACGTGAAATATATTTAAGGATTTGATAGCTGAGGTAGGGATAGGAACAATTTACGGTGATTATACACATCAGATTTCTTGAAATATATACTCGAAAATTTTTGTTTTTCGCATATGACATTAAAACAGTTTTCCCCCTTTTTCTCAAAATCACTTACAGTGGAGAAGCAGGTTTTATGTATGACTACCAATACTATGTTTTTTTTTTATATATACAGGGTGTTTGATAATTAAGTAGGATGTAGTATGCCAATGAAGTCTTTGGAGTGTCCTGACCAAATTTTTTCTTTAGATCCCTCCCCCTTCAAATTACTCCCTCTCTATCAAATTTACGTTTGAAAATTTTTATTTTTGCAAAGGAAGTGAAGTTACTTAAATTCTCATAAGACCTTTCAAGGATATTGGAGGATCAAACAAAGCAGATGGAAGTATATAGACTGATTGACTTGGACGGGAAGCCCAGACTGTCAGCATGAGCTGACACATCACTCGGTGGCCAGCGTTGGCTGCAGAGCGGCACGCTAGCTCGCCTCGGCTATTGGCGGAGAGTGTGGGGAGGCTCCACGAAAACCTGCCGCTGTGCCACCAGCCATATACAAAAAAAATTCGCGCCTTCATACCGAAAAGGAAGCACACATCCCGTCCTGAAGGGACCATTACACCACTTACCCTTATCTTAGTGAAGGCGCAGATGATAGGCCTTCAGCTGCATTGCCGTATATCCACCCCATGACACTGAGGGCAGCAGTCATTTTGCTCAGTGTCCCTTGTTGACCTGAAAGAGAGTAGAGCGGACCTAGTCAACCCCTACATCCAGGAGAGTGGAAGTAGAAATAAGAACAAAAGTCTAATACTTCATTCTGTAATGTACAACCAATTGGTTTATTCAAGTACTATCATTGTGCCTCAATAGACAGAGTATCGTATCTCTAACTAATAAATGTGTTTTCGCTTAATTTCACCCCCGTAGAATCTTGGCTTCATTCTGCAAACTGTTCTAACTTACAATAAAATCTAATTAAGCAAAACAAAAAAACATCAATACGCATTCCTACATTAGAATAATACAGGCAGATTTTCGGAGACAACTCCCAACCAGAGCTATTTTCATATAAATTACCTTGACCAAAACTGTCCTCTACGAGGGCCTTCTCTAGTAATCATGTTCCTTTAAGAAAAAGAATAAAAAGGAAAAGCAAACTAATCTTAAAAAAAAATCCGAGTGGGATTGCCTGTACATTACTATCTAAGTGTTCGTCATGCCCCGAAATTCGAGTATGCGTATTGTCTTTGGGGCATAAGGCCCTGTATAATATATAATATGACACGTAAAATGACCATATAAAATTACATCACGCTATGCCCTTCACGATTAAGTCTACTATTAATGGGGCATAGTGTTTTGGAATAAGTTCAACAATAAGATTAGTTTATAAACGTAAATTCCTTCCAAACTAATTATCTCATTACTACGGTATGTTCACCGCTAAAGTAATTAGAGAATATTGGTGGATTTCGTTAAAAGAATTCAAATGGAAACTAATTGGCTATGGCTATGTATATCTAGTGATACGGTTAGTATAGATCATTTACTAAGCTCTTTAAAAATTCAAATTCGCTATACCGTGCGTGGCGCATATGCCAGGGTTTGTAATAAATAAACTTTGAATTTGAAAATTAATATGCGAACATACGAATATAGTTGTGTATATCTAAATATATAATCTGCGATCGTTTAAAAGAAATTATTTTGTAATTAATTGAATATAGCTATATACATCTAATAATAAAGTAGAAATTAAAATGTACGTAATGGACCATTTTTAGGTACATCTGATGCTGAAGTAAAGATTTTTCCTCACGAATTCTTTCAGAAATATATATATTGTCTATAGATAGTTGCCTTCCGGATTATTCCTTTTGTTGACGTTGATCCAGTTCTTTCTTTAAAGACGCTGGTGTTTTACGGAGCAATAGCGGGATAACCTTGAATCATTCGCCCTCATGCAAATTTAATTTCATGGGAGCTTCTGGCATCACCATGTTTTTGATGTAGTCGATTTTGTTTTTATTTAACAAAAAAATGTGAGCGTCGGATTAATAACACACTTCTGTGTGACGTTCGCGTAAGACCTCGCGCCTTGATAGTACCAGGGAGTTATCACCTGGTCTCGCCTAATTTCTAAGGTTATAAAAAAAAAGTCTTACTTTTTCGACGGAAGAAGCGCTTTTCTTGTTCTCCCGCGTCGTACGCTGACTTGACTCTTCCCCTTTTTCTGCTTATCGGGTTTTCTTCCCAATTGCTGAATATCTCAAATCACGAAAGAAAATCCAAGATTTTACCCACTGTCCGATTACTCCGTCTTTTCACGATTAAAGCACAAGATAGATGTCTACGCTCTTCTTCTTTTTTTCTAACCCGTTTTCTTGTCGGGCCTTGTCCCAGTCAGACTTGAAACGTCTGGTCGAGTCTCGTCAACAGCACATTCGCCGTGTGGCCCACGCTGTGTGCTGCTGCTAGCCGTCGGGTAGCATACTGCTGCCTGCAGTACGCTACGACCATAACAATATTAAGATAATTCTGTTTTTATTTCAAAGGACACATTTGAGAAGAGAAAAAAATAGTGTATCGTCTTTAAAACAAGTTTTATCGTTCTATATCCTAGAAAAGACTTATGGCTACACTTTCTTTGAAAAACTATCGAATGTAAATTTGAAATGGAAGGAGTAAGGAGTGGCTAAAGCAAAAGTGCGACCAGGATACTCCAAAGAATACATGGGCATATTCCATCCTACTTACCAAACACCGTATACAGGTATATTCTTTGTAATATGTATGTATATTTAAACATACATTTTCCAAACAAACAAAATGCAATCACCAATTCACTGAATTAAAAAAATTGATAAATATCATGAATATCTCGCCCGCTACCAGGGTTGTATGCGACCTGTACTAGTAACTAAATAAGTATCGGAAATATTCTCAAAACTTACTTGAAATTTTCAAGTCTCCTCGTTCCAATTTTCCTTTTTCTCACTTTATTTACTTTCGCACCTAATATCACAATTTTGTTTTTTATATTTTAAAACATCTATAATCTGAACATTTGCACACACAATACCATACATATATGAAATAGAAAAGATCGTAGCCCCATTTAGGTCTGCTCGTCAGAAAGCCAAATAAAACAGAGCTTTTCTCCTATACAAATCAAAGCTCAATGGAAGAATTTCTATAGTTCCGTTTGAGCGCCATCTACTATTGGTTAGTAAACATCTGAATAGCAATTTGTATGAAAGAACGGGTTTTTAAAAATTTCTTGTAATTCACTTTAAATATAAAAAAAAACCTTAAATTGTTATGTCAGACTATACCATATATATCATTCTAAGTAATAGTACAAAAGGGTGCATGAAAACGTATTCAAAAATAACGCAATTCGCCTGTCAAAATTAAGATTTTTTCTCAAGAAAAGGGTGATGGTCGAGTGTGCTTTTTAAGGAAATAAAGCAGAATATTAAAGAACTATTTCCAGCAATTTCTCAACAGCATTCTACTTTACTGATTGTGCTTTTGATTTAATTTTATTAGTTTTCAAACGCTGTATCACATTTTGAAAATCTCGGTAACACGAATGTTCGCAAGGTATGTATTGCCTTCTTGTTTCTACTTAAAAGAAGAAGAAGAATATGTGTACATGCACTAATAAGTTGAATTGCCCTTCCTACTGCTACCTAAAAGAATTAATTGTGAATTGCAATACAAAGTTCGGGAATTTTAAAATCGATAATCTCTGAAACTATAACGTTCCGTGAAATTTTGTTTTCTATTTGTGATTTGTGAGTAAAATGGAATTAGTGTTCAAAGTTTAAAGAAATTCGATGCCGTTTCGCAATCTTGTCTTATGGCTACTATTGTACCACACTACTATTAAATAAAAATCACTTTTAATTAGTTATTTACTACAAATTCACTAAATCAAACCCGAACTTTTTGTCATAAACTCTGAAATGTCATTTCCCCACCGTGTTGTAAGAAAAATGCTTATCAGACGTGCACGAATTTTACACAGCATAGCCTATCCTTTTCGTTATATGATCTAAGTTTACTACACATCAATTGAATATTCTGAATGAATAAAAAATGCAATACTGGTAGCCCGAATGCTCGGTAGGTATGCATATACCACTGACATATATAATATGGACTGCTTAACTTTCTATTTCATGTGGGCACAATTACTTATGTTAATAAAAGTTCTTACGCCGGTGCCAACATCACAACATTGAAAAAATCATTGCGAGAAGTTAAGAAAATAAGCGCGTAGCTCGGAAGTGATTATAATAAAACCTTTCGAACTTCTGCTTTAAATCTTATGAATATTTATTGCCTTTGGTAAAAGAATTTTATCGGTAATAACCTTAAATAATTAATTTAAAAACATTTATTTTGATGAACCCATTTATTTATTTGTTGTTTGCAGTTCTCCTCAGTTGGTACTTGGTGCTTAGACCGAAAGATTCAGCAATATAGAAGTGAGCCCACTTTTCCAGTGCATTTCCATTAACGTAGTCAGTCCATATTATACATGTGAGTGGTATATACCCATCAATAAGATGTTGTTGGCTACTTTAAAATATGAAAGTACAAGCACAGTGGTTCACTAAGGGTGTTGCTCACGCTGGTCGTGTTGTTTAAAGCTGAAAATATTTGAACTTGAGACGCGCAACACCTTGACAGCTGCAGTTGAGGCAATTTATTTGTGTAGAACATTGAAATTGTGAGTGAAAATTGTAAGTTTTACGTAATGCCACAGTATTTAACAACTAGTTAATTTATTTATTTACGATTTAATGATTTGATTTGATAATGGAACGAAAATTCAACACATGTTAGAGCGTCAACATTGGAACAGCATAAGCAACAGGCACTGCTCCCGCGTCAGCATCAGCAACATCATTCGCGACCAATTCTCGCGAGAGTATCACATTGTATAGGCTGAAACAAATTACACTTTAGTGCGCGGATCGACAACGCGGCAAAATGTTAGAGAACATGTGTTTCCTATTGTGCATCACGCATTGAACGCGGCGCGACAGCGCGGCGAAAATTTTTGCCGCGTAGTCATTTCTAATCCTTAATTTGCTGCTCACTTTCAGTGGTACCAATAAAAAAATTATGTTTGGGGTATGGAACTTCTCATGAAAATCTGCAGTACCAATATAAGAGGGCTGTATCTACACTGCTGCGCTCCTATTGCAATCTGTGACACAGCGCGGCGGAACAATTTCACCATTCATTTTGCCGCGATGTCGCGCCGCGCACTAAAGTGTAATCTGTTTCAGCCTTAACTCAGGCTTTATACAGGAACTGTCACACGGCGGCTGCGCTCACGCTCGCATTCACAACCTTAAATTATTATATTATCAACACAAATCGCAGGAAAACATATTTACAGCCGTCCGATCAGAGAAATTTAGAAATTTCACAATTCAAAATGGCCGGAGCCAATAGTAGTGGTATGCTGCCCATACTCCCGATCGAAACTTGGATTGAAACACGGAAGACCTTAACGTGCCGGGTACAGCATGCAGGAAGTGCTCACTCTCACTGCTTTTTGAATACTCGTCATGGAAGAAAAACTAAAATTTCATCTTAAAGACGTCCTAAAGCCCAAAACTATGGCTCCCACAGCAAAATGAAGTTAAAGCAAATTGGACTCAAATATGTTTTCTTTCTAATAGCGTATAAAAAAATTGCATGTAGAACATATTTATGGAAATTATAGCGTTTGAACAAAATAAGGGCAACTTTTATATCAAAAACTCCTTTAGTAAGCTAAGGCAAGAAGATTGCAAACGTAGGTACTAGTCACACATATGCGTATAAATGCAATTAATTTGAATAAGAAGAAGGTATTTTGGCACCCATTTCACGCTCGAACTAAGTTCATCATATGGGCTCGGCGCTGCGGATTAAGCCGGTTTAGTGTAATTTTCAACGTCATTTTGTAAATAATTTGTATTGTTTACATTACCATAACCCCAAAATCTGCATCCAGCCGGTGTTGTTTGTGTATTTTGGATTCGGTCGGAATTATCCTTTGTATGTATGTTTTGAATTTGTAGTTCTGATTATTTTGACGAAAAGGTGCAAGAAAATAGTTTGTCAACGGGCCCAGATTAAAATTTTAACAGTCGGGTTTTTGTGTACATATCTAATTGTAATTTACTCTTGTGTTGTTTTATAAAAATTGGAAAATTGGTGCTTGAATCAAATTTATGGTAGAAATCTGTTATCATTGTTGTGTATGATATGATGGAGAATTTCCGGATGCAATGTAGAAGAGTAACCAAGGAAGCTGTCCATCTGTTGAAGTAAATTCTGGTAAGGTGTGTATCATTGAAAGGTTGTATAATTGTAAATTTCTTAATCAAACTCTTTCTTTTCAGTTTGTACTCTCTTAAATTCATGCATGTATAACTTGCGGATATCGGAAGGAAACAAACCTGTTGCTCCCTTCAGTTTTTATACAAAAAAGTTATCAGAAATCTAAATAGTATAATTAATATGAAATGATATCAAATGATTAGAAAAAAATCTCTTAGTAAAACATAAACATAAACATAAACATTTATTTATTTGAGTACCCCTGCCAAAGGCACGCATAGCGCTGGGTACATCTTAGAAAGTTACATAGTAGATTTACATATTAGCAAAACAAATAATAAAACAACGCGAATAACATTAGACTTAATATATAGTACAATACAAAATATAGAATATAAAAATATAACAATATAGAAGTAGTAGTTTAGTGTACAACATAGTCCAGTGCAAAGTGCATCCGGCAATTAGACCTGCATAGCATAAAAAATAAAATAAGGCAAGGTAAAGGTGTAGCACAGATAGCTGAAGCTTCTGAATGATGGATATCTGGTAAACAATCCCAGCCTGGGACCGGAGGATGTGAGGCAACTGAAGTATAAATTAAGGAAAACTGGAGACAGCGATTATTGATAGGATAGAAGGCAGAAGGCCATTAGATAGCTGCTGTCAGGAAGTCCAGAGCTTCAGATTTAAATGAATTTAGTGAGGCACTGCGTCTAGCCTCATCAGACATTCGGTTCCAATATACGGCTCCACTCAGGAACACAGTTTTCCCACCAAACTGCGTGCGTACCCTGGGAAGGACAATTCTGTGATTGTTCAGGGTGCTCCAAGTGAAACGTCTAGTAATGTAGTTTGGTAGTAGACCGTATCTGGCCTTGAATATCAACTTTTGGGTGTTAAATTCGTACATGTTAGCAAGTGGACAAGGGAGAAGCATCTCAAGAAACTGTAGGGGAAGATGTGAACCTCGTTTGAAATCAAAGACATACCTAGCGCAGGCCTTGAACGCACGGATTAATTTAGACAGATTACCGATGGAGATTGGGAAAAGGACTACATCAGCGTAGAAAAAAAGCGGTAGAATCAGAGCCGAGAAGAGCCTTGTGCGGGTGAGCAGATCAATATGCTGGGAAGCAGCATGGAGCGAACGCAAACTATAGTATACCCTAGAACAAATTTTGTTTATCTGAGGCTCCCAGGTGAGGTCCATGAGAAGGCCGAGATTTAAGATCGGCTTGGTTGAGAGTGTAATGGTATGGCCTAGAAGATGAATATTTGGAAAATCAAACGATAAGTTAGTGATGTTTCTGAGACGAATTGAATATACGATGGCCTGAGTCTTGGAGGGATTGAGGGACAGACTGTTGTTAGCAGACCACTCCGCAATCCCGGCCAGAGTTGAGTTAATAGTTTCCACAGCCTCGCTAATATTGTCTCCAGGTGCACCAGAGTATATCTGGAGATCATCTGCATATATGTGGAAACGCACTCTGTTCAGAACTGTACAGACATCGTCTATGAAGAGCGAAAACAAGATTGGGGCCAGCACCGCTCCCTGTGGCACTCCATCTGATACCGATCGCATCGCAGAGTAAGAGTCATTGCACTTTACCATGAATTGCCTTTGCATTAGATAGCATTTGATCAATGCACACGCTGATGTAGAGAACGCAAAACGTGTGCGTAGCCTGTCAATCAGTAGAGTGTGTGGAACTGAATCGAAAGCCTTGCTGTAGTCTAGCAGCACATGAATGACGCAGTTGCCTTTGTCGCAGAGATCACGGATGTCTGTGGCAACCTCCAGCAGAGCGGTGCTGGTTGAATGATGTCGCCTAAATCCAGATTGTCGGTCTGGCATTAGACTGTTAGTGTCCACATGTGTAGAGATTTGATCCGCTATCAGTGTCTCAAGGACTTTCGATATTGTTGGTAAAATTGTAATCGGCCTCCATTCGGAGATATTAGCTGGGGAATTATTTTTGGGGATAGGAGTGATCAGACCCACTTTCCAGTGGTCTGGAAACTGTGATGAAGACAGCAATCTATTCATCAGGTGTGTGATAATCCGCAGAATCTTTGGTAAAATGATTTTGTAAAATTTGAGAGGAACATCATTATATCCAGTTGCATTTGACTTTTGACTTTATTTCCGAAATGCATTCGCTATGTCAACTTCCGATACATTACAGAAGCTAAAAACTTCAGTGTTGGTTTACGCCTGGGTGGCACTAGGAACCGTGACATGGGAGCATGGAATGGCCACAGGAAGAGGAGAGGAGGAAACATTCTGCACATCCGCAGTGCTGTCTCTTTGTTCATCTGGCAGCAATATAGAGCTGGGACAGAGATGCTCAGCATATTCGTCCGGATCGAAATCAGGTTGAGCCCTCGCTTTGGAGCCCAGGCCTATGTCATTTACCTTCCTCCAATTAATGACATTCCCCTCCCTGATACCCTTCATCGTATAATTTCTTAATTTAGATCTGATCATGTAGTCGGCCTGCCTTCTCAATAGTTGAAACTCACGATGATTCGCAACCGATTTATCACTTTTCCATTGTCTATATGCGAGATCGCGATATTGACATTTTAGTAGAATTTCCGGGAATTTAAAAATTGTGTCATTAATAGTGCGAATTCTAGTTGTTTTGAGTGGGACCTGTCTCTCAAAAATTGAGCATAGTGTGTCGGAGAAATATTGAGCTGCAGAGTTATGATCGGGGTTGTTGTAAATGGGGGACCAATCAATCCTTTCTAGGTCTGCCTGAAGGCCATTGTCCTGAATAGCTGAGAAATTTCTGAAGGTCTTCCAGCGGTTCAGAGCTTGACAGTGAACATTAAAAGTGGCAAACAGTAGTTCGTGATCTGATATTCCAGGACATTGACCAGAGAACACAGGTAGAAAACTTGGTAGCGAGATTAGTAGATCCAAAGTAGTAGCCGACGTTGGCCCATGACGCGTGGGAAGATCATTGATAATTTCCAAACCCTTTTCACTTAGGAGGTGTGTCAGAGTGTTGGCTAAGGTGGATGGTAGACTGACATCATTGTTTAAATCACCACCAATCAGAACGCGCGGGGAGTAGCTTACTGCACGCTCAAGCGCATCTGAAAGGACATCCATCTCGTTATCATTGAATGTCGCCGCACTTCTATAGACGACCATCAGCGTAATGGGCTCAAAATCAGCATCACCATTAAAAACCTGAACAGCCAGGATCTCCCAGCTATTATCAATCCACCGAAACAGGACCCGGGATTTCAGGGCATCAGACACATAGACAGACACACCGCCTCCTTTCTTGAAAGCTCTGTCGAGCCTATGCAGCCTATACCCCGGAACCTCCAGCATTCTCGAGGAGTGATGTTTCTTGGACCACGTCTCACATACCATCAGAGCGCTAATGTTATCCAGTTCGGCAAGGCGTCTGATGCCACTAATATTTTTGGGGGAAGACCGGGCGTTAAAAGACATGACATTGAAGTTGTTAGGTGGGAGGTAGCTAGAAAGATCCGCTTGCGTTGGAACATTATAGTGATGAGCGCTCATGGTGATTAGGGGACGTTAAGGTAACAGGTAAATTTGTTGGTTGTGAGAGACGATGTGCCAATACCAATGTGAAACGAGCTGCTACAAAGTTGGTGGCACAGTCGGCCGACCTGTATAAGATATAAACGGTTCTGTTCCTTGTGTAAATTCTTTCTACTTGATTTAGTTTCTTAAGGCCCAGTGCGGAATAAAGAAGATGAAGCTCTTGAGGTAACAGGTCTTCGTTAATGTAAACTCTGGTATTGGCACCCACAGGATCAATTAAATTTAGCGTTAATGGTTTTATTTTTAGCTGCTTTAAGTAAGCTAGAAAAAATGCATTGCAGTCTTCCTCGTTATAGAACCTAATAAAAACTTTAGGCAGAATTTGAGTAGGCAAACCGGACTTGGGCCTGATCGGTGAGATAAGCTCGACCCTATCACAAAATGAATTTGGCAAGTTGACGCTTGCACACAGAGCTGGTAGAAGGTAGTCCTTGACTTTACTGCACGTCAGAGCACTGGGCAAATTACTGATTACCAATGTTCTTTTTTTTTCATAAATTCGTGACAGTGTACCAGTATCTACTGTACTGCTACCAGTAATAGAGTCAACCCTCTTAGTCAATTGTAGCAGCCGAGTCTCAATACTTATGACGGTTTTGTCACGATTTGGGGCAACCTTGTCACCAGCAGTTGTCTGGGACTGTGAGGAACGGTGTACAGCAGTCAGCAAAGAGCACTTGGACTGGCCAATACAGGTATTGTCAGAAGTTAGCAAAGACTTGCTAAAATCTACGCTGACTCCGCTAGCGTCAGCGGATAGGTCGACTGGAAATTGGGCGGAAGAGTCAACGGATAGTGACGATCGTGATCTCTCTGCTAGCTCTGAATCACGATGGGAATGCTGTTCAGCTTCACACTTTATTGCTGATGTTAGCTGTGATTTAGCCAATTTAAAGCAACAGCGGCAGATCCAGATGAGGTCAGTATGTAGTTTGTAACACGCGTAGTATGTGGGGTAAGTGATTCCTGCGCATAGCACGTGATGCCACTTCTTGCAGCACGAGCACTGAATCCACTCAACCACAGTTTCTCTCGGGTACTTCTTGGGTGGATCTCCCGAGCCGTTACAGATGGCACATATATGATTTTCAATAATCTGTTCATCTACTGAGTTCTTCTTTTTGTTCCTGTTTCTCTTTTTGTTTTTGTTTTTGATTTCTTTTTTTTTGGGGTTTGTAATTTAGCTTCTGTTAGCGGTATAGATGTGTTACGCGAGTTAGATGTATTATTGTTATTTTTATTATTTTTAACTTTAGTGGATCTGTTGATTTTAGTTGCTGAGCCTGTCCCCGAAAGAGCGTAGGAGAGTCGGGTCCTCATACCTGGCATGACAATAGCAGTTGAGAGATCTATGTTTATAGACTCTGCACCCAGTCGCAGGCGTAGACTGTCAGAGTCACCACCATTCAGTGCTTGAGCACATTATGCTGTGTTAGCATACAGCTTGTGTTGAGAGGACAGCACAACTATGAACTGACACTACCCTTTTGATGTAATAAGAAGAATATAAATCCAATATAATGTCAAATATCTGTACCATGTATCACAACACAACTATGAGCTGTGACTATTCCATTAATATGCCATGAAGAACATAAGTCAAACTCAATATTAAATATATGTACCATGTAAGAACATAAATCAAATTCAATCCAATACAATGTCCGCTTATGTAAATTATAATCTAAAGTGCCCTTATCAAAGTCTATTAAGTAGATTTGCTACCCTAGAATATAAGGTACAGCTTATAAGCTTAGTGTAGGTAAGTGTTAAACTTCCCTAGTCTATATGCACATCATTCACTGATGATGTATAAAAGTAAATATATTGTCCGAACATAACCTAATGATCAAGTAGGAGATCATAGAACCTTAAATATAAGTATATATATACATATAAAAATAAAATACAATGCGGATACTTTCCAAGATGATGATATACTGGACAATTTCTCCAAATATGTAAGGATTAATATATAATATTATAATTCACAGCCAAACCTGACTTAGTCTTTACTTAGCTATGCTATGTAAGGAGTTTCTTTTCTTCCCTGGTAGTTAGTAAACACTCTGTCCTGACAGGGGATCAGCTTAGTTCAAAATGTGACTTCAAATTTGAGGCTTCAAATTCCCAAGTAGCCCTCAATATGCTTGATGAGAGGTTATGAACGCTGGTGGTGTGACGCTATGCTGCGATACCTTGCCGCCCAGTCTATGAACGAGCTTGGAGTATCCGTAAGTCCAAGCTTAATTATCTTCGGATCCGGAGAATATGCCACTGGTTAATATTTGCTTATGACTTTGTTGTATATGCTAATCACTGGTAGGCGACTCCGCCAGAATGTACGCTTTCAAGGAAATTTTCAAGATGGCGACCAAATTTTTAGAGGCGGCGTAAGTCGCCCCACAGAATGAAAATTGCGCGATTTGTTGCTAGATGACTCAATTATCTGTACTCCAAGAAATAATCTTGTATTAGTGGTTTGATTAACTTTATTCCAGTTATTATTTATTAACACTGGATAAAATCCACGATAATTGCGTAAGTTGCGATTTTAGAAGCGGCGTCAGTCGCCTCACAAAATGAAAATTGCGAAATACTGTTAAACACTGTTTCAAATATCTGCACTCGACTAAATTTCTATTTATCAGTAACAATGTACACTTTCCAACAATTTTTAATTATTTAAAGTTATTATCTCAAATGTAATTTAATTAATTTTACGATTTTTCCTTACGCTTGAAATTTCACACAACGTGTTTTTAGCACACAAGGTGTTAAGAAACTTTTATCCTTCGCTTGGAGCTCCTTCGTGCTTTCATACAGTATTTTAGAAATTGTAAAATTACACTTCTTCAATACCCGTCTTTCAATATCTAATCACCTGATTTTCTTCCTATCGGTTTGCACCCATTTCTGTGGGGGCATCTGGTATTGTTTTGTATGCAGATCTATATATTAGCAATGCAGGGGCAAGTGGAGTTTAGATACGCAGCACCATGCTTACAAGGTATACAAGATATGTAGAACTATTTTCTAAAATAGATTAAAACAAAATAAATTTATGTGTAAGTAAAAGGAATTTCAAACATTTGTAACTACTCATTTAAGCATTTAAAAACGAATTACAGTAGAATCTCGATTATTCGAATCAAATAAAACCAGGGTGTTATGGTAGTTATGTTGAGGAGTGATTGGTCAGGACGGGAAGTCCAAACTGCCAGCATAAGCTGAAAGATCACTCGATGACAGCGATAGCACAGGGCGGCACGCTAGCACCTCGGCTAAGGGTGGCGGAGAGTGTGGGGGAGTTCCCGAAATAACCTGCCGCTTGTCATCACCCATAATCAAAAAGTTTTCGTGCCTACTTACAACAAGCCTAGCACACACTCGATCCTGAAGGGACCCTTACGTCACTTACCTATGTTCCATGGAAGGCGCAGATGGCATGCCTTCCTTGCCAAGCCCCATCCTCCCATTGACCTTGGGTGGCACAATCGTCCAAAGTCCCTTGTGTTGACCTGTGGAAGAGATTAAAGCGGGCCTATACGACCTTCGGATTAGAGGGCTCCAGGATGTGAAGGGAAAATAGAAGCTAGACTCGGAGAATCTTCAAAACGTTATAAATCAAATTTTATTTCAGAATTTCAACTGGTTACACAAATCGCTTGGTCTGGCCAATATATGTATACCTATATACCTATACCTATGTCTAATTAAACTCTGCTTATCAAGCTAAGCACGTACTTCTGGGGTAATTCACTTTGTGCCTAGGGGTGATACATGATACCTACTGCATCTTGCTTACAAAAAAGAAATTATGTACGACAGACGGACCGCCGGGCCTGAATACTTAATCAAAATATAGAATGCAAAAGAAAAATTTTCTTCCCCCTTTTCCTACGTAATCATACCTGTTTATACCATAATATATATATATTCCATATATTATTAGTGTTAGATATAATAATTCTTAATACTACTTTAGCCCGAGTATATTCAAGATTCACGTCAATAAACACATACCTTTATTGGATATGCTATAATGAGTCAAATGAATCTCCAGTGGACAAATAAAATGAGGAAATACCATACTTTACGTGCCGACTTACGTGCATCGATTTCTCCATGAGGGCCTTCTGGAGCGTGCTAGCGTACCTGAAATTAAAAAAAAATGTAACGCGAATTCAATCTAGATCAAGGATTTCCCCCATAACATCCACCTGCGTCTCATGATACGCATTCTTTACAATGTGAGTGTGGGTCTTCAAAGATTTATAAAAACTCAGTGTCGCAACAATTTATACGGCTTAGTGAAAGCTAAAAAACTCTATGTATATATATCAATTTTAAAGTTAAACCTAGTTTTACTCGTGGGTTAGCACTGGAAGAAGTGATTAAAATGTCTTAGAAAAAACTAATCAGAGAAATTTGAACTGATAAAATTTTGAACCCGATAACGAAATTAATAAAATCCTATGAAGTTCCGTGAAGAAATGTTTTTTTTCTTTCTTTTTAATTAAATTGAATTAAATAAACAATATTTAACATTCCTCACAAGACTATAGTCACAAATTAGGTTTCTTCTATTTTACTGGTGCTAGTCTCTGTTTTTCTTGTTATTTCTTATCACATTTGCAGTCTACTGTGAGTCTAATATTTTGTTAGTTTACTGAATATGCATTCTATCCTTAGATTATATATCAAAAATGGACGCTATGAGGAAGAAAAATCTAATTTTAGATCCACCTCGATGTTGTAATTTATGTAGCCCTGAAGGTATTAATGAATTTTCATCCTGATTTTAGCAGTAATGATAATATTATGAAACGAGAAACTAACTATCAAGGTAAGTACTGGAACTATTTCAAATACTTTGATTACATGGAACTAGGTAGGTAAACAAAGAGATATACTCTAGTCATTGAGGTAATTCACACACTCAGCCACTGTTACAACATACCATTGCTCAATAAATGCAAACCATCGCGAAAGTTTTGGAATTTGAAGAAAGAGATGTCTCACTGTTACCACGCGCTGTGTACTGTTGACAAGCAACCGAAATAACTTAATTTTGGCAATTATGATAAGGAGGACTTCAGTGAAATTCAACGCTCTGGAGTCTAAATATGTGACGATGGTGGAAAAATCGTTAAGGGAGCGATTTATTTTAAGCACGTTTACCACGACTATGTCTGCCCAGTTGGATAGCTTTTGGCATAATTGTTACTCGCTTAGTTTACTTCTCATATCAGTAGCGGGCACTTTCCGTTCGTGCACGATTCTGTGAAACTATTTAGAATATATATATATATAGGTATTAATTAATAAAAGAAACAATAATACAAGATAATCCTAACAATTTGTATAAAATCTCTATATATATATGGAAGATTTTTTCTAGGAAATCAATCCAATTATTGAAACAAAGGAAAGCTAACTCATTCTAGCATACTAACTTAACACAACTTAAGTACAGAAGAAAACTGCTTAAATTTATCGTCGCGTTACCTTGTTCTCAGTTTTCCCCTCTACATCAATTTCTGTCAATATGCATTGACGAAACTTATGGCTAGCTATTTGTTGCGATCGCGAGTTTGTGGTTCAATGTTTAATTCTATTTTTGGCTTTACTCCTTTTGGAGTCACTAATAGTAATAATGGTACCTATTAGCACTCAGATGCTCTCTTACTTTAGGTCCAGGTGATCCCAGCCGGACCTGCTTCCGTTTTTTGATCTTGGGCAGGTGGTTGATTTTCTCAACTTCTAGATTTTTCTTCACGGTAAATTTCCCTTTTTTTGGTTTGGTTTCTTTTTCCTGAGGATACGAAAAATATTCTTACCGATTGCAAATAAGAGATATCTATAGATGAAAATTTATTCGAAATTACTTACAGGGTCAGATTCCTCGTAGATGTCCTTGGAAATGCGATAAATTCGTTTCGCGAGATATATTCTGCGGACGACGTGTCGAGACAGAAAAGTCTCTTCTTCTTTTCTTTCCTTCAACATGTCGCCATAGCTCACGAGCTCGAGGAAGCATTACTCTCGTTGGGGTGCATTCCGTATGCGGTTTACCTTAAGGCCAGCGTACATGCATCAGCATTTTTCATGTAGCATATTGCTATATGCAATAGCTACGACCGTAACAAGGGGTATTCCGTATAATCGAAAATCCGGATAATCGATTTCAAAGTCAAATCAAACAATAATTAAATTTTAATAATTTTTTATTATGTTACGATATAAAAAAATTACGAGCTATAAAGATAATGAACTACATAATACCTATTTAATTTAATCTTTTCATTGCGGCCAAGTCCCTGATGCGCTTCAGTTGTAACAGCTGTATGGGATCTGAATCGTCCTGTCTTTCAAACCATTTAAAAGCAACATCTAGAGCTTCAAAAGCTTCTGCGTGAGATGGTACTTGACATACATCACCAGTTTCAGTCTCTTCTTCATCTTCTTTCTCGTTACTGTTCAAATCGTCAATGATTTCTTCATCTGTTAAAATTTGGAATCATTGGACACATTGGTCCATAGGTTGCAACATCGATGTTACGTTAGGGTACAAAAAGTTTACTGTAAACTTCCCATTTTCTCGACTTATTGTTTCAGCGGAAGGGTGAGTTGGCGCATTATCTAACAACAATAATACATCGCTCTCTTTTCCCACGTCCTTTTTAAATTTCTTCACCACAGGAATAAATGTATTTTCATACCAAGTAATAAAAATATCTGTGTTCATCCATGTTTTTTGTTGGATAGTGTAAGTAAGGGGTTATTGGCATTTTTGAAACAGCGCGGATTTTTTGATTTGCCAATAAGTAACAGTGGCAATAGATGTGTTCCTTTAGCGCTCGCGCAAATCGTAACAGTAACTCTGTCCTTACTCACTTTGTGCCGCGGTGCTGCATTTTCATGACGCGATGCCAATGATCTGCTTGGTAGAGCTTTCCAATTATTCCTTTTCATGTGGAAATGCTTTTAATTCGTCTACAAATGAGTCGGCTGAGGCAACGTTAGCAGACAGTTTTTCGCTTTAAATCTCCAATTCGCGAATTCCATGTCTAGATTTAAATCTTGCGAATCTTGCTTGAAACAAGTCTGACCACCAAGCTTTTGATTAAAATCCAATGCTTTTCCACATAAAAGGGGTCCAGATATTGACTCTCTTTGGTAAGAACCAAGTAAAAACTGCATTCTCCAGAATTTCATTGTAGATTTTTTCATAGCTTTACGTTGCGAGCTTCCATCTTCGTTCTCAAGCGTGCAAGTAAATTTCAATATGGAATCAGAATTCTTTTTGATATCTGATATCGTAGAAGCTCCTACACTATACATTTGCGCCAATTTACTGCCAGATTAACGATTTTTTAAGCTCTCAATTATCTTCACTTTGTCTTTAAGAGATAACACTACTCTTTTTCGCTTAGACATTATAGATTTCTAACGCAAAACGTAAACAAAAATAAAAGACAACCTATCAGTTGAACGCTATTATATGACGTGAAACAATAACAACCACTATCGCGCAAACAAATGAGAGCGGGAGTACCTACACGTCGGAGGCGGGAATAAGCTCGTCGTAACATGTCTCGTTGCGCCGTCAAATCATTTCTAAATTGATACATTAGAGCCGTGAAGAATAAGTCCGGATTATCGAATATTCGGATAACCGATGCTCGGATAAACGAGATTGAGAAATATATTATATATTGTATCTAATAAATATATTGTATCTAATAAATATAAATATTATATATTGTATCTAATAAATAGTTTTATGTAAGTCGCATAATTAGGTATTTCTGTTATTGAGGCAAATTTAGTCAGCTCCTTCAGAGCTCAAATCAAATCAAAAAACTATTTATTCACTAAACCCTATGCCTAATCCTTAAGTGGACTAAAATACTAATTTCTTGATTGGTAATTAGTTTGCTACTATACCAAATGCTTGATTAGTAGGGATGCCAAATTTTTAGAACATATCGATATATCGGATTTTTGATATATCAGAATAATATATCAATATTTGCGAGATATCGTCTATAATATCTCGATATATTCTATTACGAAAATTAAAACATACAAATATCTCCGTGAACTCCTACTTATATTTACGGACTAATCACTTTTTTTCATTTTATTTCGGATTGCCAAGCTATTATTACACGAAGTTTCAAAAACATTGAATATGGTTCGCGCAAAATTTTTACTTAATACTCATACTCTCTATTTTCAACACAGTCATTGCCTATTGGCCAGTGACAGTTCATAAGATAAAAAAAAGTATACATATATGTGTAAAACAAATCTATATAATGAATGCTTAAATAGGATAGTCCTACGTACTTTATAAAAATCTTACGTTAGTTAGAACCATAATTTAAAATAAAAATCATGGTTTTCGCAGTTATTATGCTGATATTGCTTCATAGTGTAGATATCCGTTGTTTCATCGATAATGATGCCAAGTTTGAATTTTCTCATAATATCTACAAGTTTTTTTAATGCAAAAGGACCTAAGATATCTCTTATTTAAATAGACATCTTCTTTCTTTCACAAGAAACATTTTCTGTTATGCCGCGTCCCTTCAGAATTTGGCTAATTAATTTCGAAAGCGAAAATGATAAATTATGCCACACACAGTACAAGGCAATAACCAATTCTATTTTTATTTTTTTAAATTACTGTATTATTGGTATTGCCTGGGTTTGCAATGTATTCTTCTATTTTTTTATTACCTTTTTTCGCAAATATTTCTTTTGTGAAGTGGACATGATTCGTGCCGTTGTAAAAGATTGAAATTATTTGATAGTATTCTTTTGCAAACCTTACAAAAACAATTCTGGTCTTTTTCTTCTAACCAGGTAAAGTTGAAGTCCCACTCCGATCTATATTTTTGCACATATTTTTTTTCTTTTCATTCCATCCCTAACAATTTATATTTTAAATAGCAAAATCAAAAATGTTACAACTTACAAATATGCATACTCCTTTTCCTTGTTTTCCAAAAGAATCTGATTTCCCATTGCTTCTTTCTCTCAGTGCTGCTGACAGAATGAAGTTGGTTGAGGTCGTGCGGTATAATTATATGATTGTCAGTTATCAAACTTTTGAACCATTTTTTTTTATGAAACATATATATCGAAAATTTCTTGACTGGTAAATTTAATTAAATATTTATTGTTTATTTTCCTTAATTGTCAAAAGTGTAATTGAAATAATTTAATTCTCAAAAGTGTAGTAAACAATTCTAAGAGCTAAAGTGTTGTAAATCTACTTCACATGTAGTAGAAGTTCCAGTACTGCTTCAGATGCTCTTACGTAGAAATTTTATTACTTTGGCATAAGCCGTGGGATCTCTAAAATGTATATTTTTAAATCTAGGATCAATGTGGAATGTGCCAAAGCATGACTGTGCTCAATTTGTCGAAATCTTCTATTGAATTCGTGTTGCAACACGACTAATGAATTTTTTTGATTTCTTTAAGCTGTTCTATCTCAAGTGCTGAAATCATATTCGGACCATCAACATTTCTCAAAATAATGTTGCTTATAATAGTAGAAAGCTGTAAGAAGCTTTCAACCATGTAATAGGTTGAGTTCCATCTGGTTTTAACGTCTAAAGCTACTTTTAATATTCATCCTTCAGGCTGACCTTGAGCTCTTTGCTCTTTACTTAGGTCGTCTGATGCCGACACACTACGTTTAATCCACACTACTATTTTGCGAATCCTTTCCAATAAATCAATCCTGGTGTATTTTTCACCGAACTTTCACAAATTAATTTAATGTGTGGACAAAGAAATGAATATGCTTTTGAGAGCCAAATGTGTCGCAAGCAGCTTTGACAATATTTGCCCCATTATCTGTTACAATTACTGAAACTTTATCTTTTGTTATTTCCCACCTTAGAAGTACTTCTAGAAGTTCAGCTCCAATGTATGCAGAAGTATGCGATTCCGTTAACTATACTATATCCAACGTACCAGATTCCAATATCAATCCAGAAATAAAATGCACGGTTATACCAAGAAAACTTTTTTTCTGACTGTCAGTCCAAATATTTGTTGTTAAAGTCACGCTTTTACAACATTTAATTCTTTCTTTAAAAATATTAGACAGAGTTTCATATTTTTTTCAATTAATTGTTTAATTGTATTTCGGGTGGGTACTTCATACAGTGGAGCTACTTCTTTCATAAGGTTTCTAAATCCTCTTCCATCTACGAAGGCAAACTGTAAATTGTCAATACAAATCATTTTAACAAGCTCGTTTGTGATTTTCAAGCTTTTTGATCCGCCATCCAAAAACATTAATTATTAATGATAAAGCATTAGTTAATTATAGGTAATAACAATTTTTATACCTGAAAAGGATGCCACAGTTTTCATAGCTTTTACAATATTTGGCTGTTCTTGAATAGGCAATAATTTTTTTTCTAGGTGTTGGGCTCTTTTTACTAGCTCCATTTTCTTGTTTTAAATTATCAATATTTTGTTGCTTCGGATTTTGCCCCTAAAATATCTTAAATTAAGTAAAAAAAAATAGGCGCCCCGAATAAACCTAATGGCAGTAATAAAGGAAAATAAAATGAAGCATTTACATAAAGCTAATGCTAGGGAACGTAGCATACCTTTTGAAGTGGTTTTTGTACTTGTACTTCAGAATTTTTTTCAGTACTTTCATGAAGTCAACAGTACAAAAAGCAATTAAAAAGAACAAATATTTTTGCACAACTACGGACATATGGTCGACGAAACATCGAAGTTTCTTTGGGTATACTTGCCATTGGTTGGATAAAAGTTTTAAAAGACACTCGGTGGCACTGGCATGTAAACGCTTTCCAGGCTCACAGTTTTGAAAAAATCAATGAGATAATCTCGCTAATTTTTGCCCAGTTTGGGCTATGCCAGGAGCGGAAAATACCTGGTTTTTAAAATTATTTACTTTCGGTTGTTGAGTCGTTGCCGAAACATGTCCGATGTGCAAGGCACACATTAAATTTGCTGTGTTCGTCCGATTTTATCAAAATTTTGAATCATAATGAATCTTTGTGTAAAAGGCATTTAATGTAAGTTTCCCCTTTTTATTTGTCTTTCAATTTTGTGACAGATTAATCATTAGATGATAAAAGAGTGCTCAAACTTGTGAAATAAGATAAACAAGCCCAAAAGCTCGGAAGAAATCGTCAAGGTTTTAGAAGCTCAGTATACCCAGTCATAACGAGGTGGAATTCCACTAGTGAGTCTGTAAAAGATATCCTTCACCATAAAGACCGAGTTAAAGCTTTGTGTGAGGTTTTCCATAGCCAAATTTTTTGAGTGATTTTGAATATTTGGATGAATATAAAATACTGTTGGGTCCTATACCTATAACTGCAACGCTTGACTTTTTGCAAAGGGAGAAATATATAATGTTCGGCTAGAAGGAAGCTGTTGTGAAGATATTCTCCAGATCCAGATCCTTTAAAAAGAAGCTGAAAAGCTGCAGGAAAGTTTGATTGAACGATTTCAACCATACTTTGATTTATCGCCGGATATCAATGACGCAATTTCTGCTACAGTATTATGCCTCACGCTGAAATTAAAATGGATAAGTTCCCTCAATCCATTATTCACAGACTCGACAATTAGAAACATTTTAAAAGTTGTCACAGATCCGATTAAAGTTGAATGTGCAACCGAGATCGAAAGAAGTGATGTCGAGCTTACCAATGTCCTTCAAATACATCACTTCGTTTTCAGGTGAAAAATTGTACACACTTCCTGAATCCTGAGACTGAGAACATTCCGCCTCCGGCGACACTCGACACAGTCTAAGCAACAGCATACATAAAGGTGCCGTGTTGGTTATAAACATAAAATTAGCAAAGAGACTACCTGTGAGTGCATGCAGACAATGCCAAGTGCCACTGCATTTCCCAACTTGCTTTGAAAAATACCACAATATTCAAAATTATTAGTGATTTTAATTTGCTTTTCGTTATATTAACTTTATTTGTTTCTTTTTTTATTTTTTTTTATTTTTTTCTTAATTTTAATCACTTGAAGTAATCTTCATCATTACTAATATTATAGTAATGAAATATCATTGATTTTTTATAAAAAATAGCGAATTCTGACATAAAATCTATTCTTAAATTAAAATACATACCTGTATACCAAGCAGATATGTAGTTATCTTTATCAATGTCCTATGTGCACAAAATGCAACTTACGGTACCAACCTGTAATCCAATTATAAAAAAATCATCAAATTAAATGGGTTCCATATGACAAACATTTTTTAAATAAATATGCACGAACCAAAAGAAAAGGGGTAACACTTGCTGTCTAGCGACAATCTTCAATTTCAAAAAGATCCGATTAATTAGAGTAAATCACGAGATATGTAATTATCTTTATCAATGTCCTATGTGCACAAAATGCAAATTACGTTACCAACCTGTAATCCAATCATAAAAAAAAAACACACAAATTTAATCCGTTTGCCAAAAAAACTTCAAACACCAAAAGAAAAGGATTAAAAACTTAAAATCTTCAAATTCAAAAAGATCCGATTACAGTTGGAACTCGATTATCCGGGATGCCTGGTTTCGAGACTTTCTCGGAAAATCGAAAATCCCGGTTAATAGAACGAGCTCAGTAAAATAAAGGAAAACACGTTTTTTTTTATAACAAACTCAAATTATATTTTAATACAAAAAAAAAAATAAAATATGTACATAACACAAATAAAGTTTCCACTCGAATATACACATACATATCTAAGTACATAAGTAAAGTTGATATTTATTTTTTAGGCAGATACATTACTATGTATTTACTTGCCAAAAAAATCATTTATAGTTGTTTGCCTTGAAGTTTGTTGCTTGTTTTTCAATAACCTCTCTTGGATCCTGTATAATTGCATCGTATCTTGCATAGTGATTCCCTGAAGATTTTGGTCTTCCAGGAAGTTAATGAGTGTAGTACATGCTGTTATGGCTTGTGAAATCGTAGTTTTGTGAGGAGCTTCTTCACAACTAGTATCTGAACTATCACTGTCAACGTCATTTTGAGGCTTCAGGATTGTATTTAGAATTTCATCGTCAGATAATGTGGCGAATATTGGAGCATTATGGTCGCTCTCAAACCAGTCTGAGATCCCTTCATAACTAAACTCAATAGTACTTTGTGGTATATCTGCAAAAAAACGTTCCATCTCATTACCTTGAGTTATAGTTTCTGCTTCATCTCCCAGTAAAATATTACCCCAAGTGTTTTTTAGGACGTCAGTAACAGTAACATCATCCCATGCATTAAAGAGACACCAAATTGCATTTTTTATATTAAATAATTTTTGAAAGGAGCATAGATCTAAATTAGTTTCGTTATTTATAAATTTTTTCATGACGTGCTTCCGATAATGACACTTCAAACTTCTTATTATTCCTTGATCCTGAGGCTGAATCAATGAAGTGCAATTCGGTGGTAAAAACTTCACGATTACATTGTCTCCTTGAAAATCAGATTCTTTTTGGCAAAAGCTTCCAAAAAAATTCCCGTCAGCATTATAAATTTGCTCTGAACTTAAGTCTTGTTTTTCAATAAAATTGGACAGTTCATCAATGAACATTGTTGCACTAATATAATCCGCAGACAATTTTTCACCAGTCATACAAGCCGTCCTTGGGAGTATTGACAAGCTATCGTACATTAAGTTTTTCGCGAAACTCTTTTGCTTTTTCAATTATTAACTCTCCAGATATAGGCGTGCCTTGGAAACGTTCCTGTCGGAACCATTCATAAGTCGCCTTGTCTACCTGTGGATTTTCAGAGGTTTTCAATACTTTGCGGTTTTCCAGGCCGTTAACGGCGTCACTTTCTGTATAAAATTTTAGGATTTTGTCCTGACTTTTTTTTAAAATCATACAACGTTTGTTCTCCCACGCCGTATTTTTGTGGATATGTCTTTACGGTATTACCAACTGTCAAAGAACGAATTATTTGCACCTTTTCTTTAATTGGTAAAACTTTTCTCGCGCGTTTTGTCTCCGACATTGTAAATGTATGCAGAAATATCTACGTATAAATTTATTTTAGTAAAACAAGCTTAATAGTTTTATTAAATTAACTTACCTCACAAACCAATTAAAAAGAGAGTACTGGAAACGCTCAACACTTCAAGAAATTTGTGGAACAATTATATACACTTTTACTGAAATGCAACCTTTACAAAAATTAGTTTGTTTTTTACAAACGAGATTAACCCAATAGATGTTTTCCTTTCCTACTGTAGGATGATATGCACTTTAAAACTGTAATATGACACAGGTTGCTTCTACCACAGGCAAATTTTTCTACGAAAAATAGAATGAAAACCAATAAAACAGGTCAAGCAAAAACAAATTTTCTACGAAAGAGAGAGAAACAAGCATTAAAGCAGTGTAACGAAGTCACAAATTTGAAACCGAATTAAATTATTTTTGCCCGCCACTGGGTTATTAAATATATGTATATATAATTAAAACTTGAACTTAAGTTCAAGTAACCACGCTACTGGGGCATGCCACCAAGCTGCCATAGTCACAGGCTGCATGATCAGCACGCCAGCACATGTACTAGTCAAGTACAAGAAAATTATACTTACGCCAGTAGAAGCATCAGGCACTCACCCACTGTGTTAATGTAGCGTGAACTATCCCGCCTTAACATTTCTCTGGTACGTCGTGTGACTATTCCCCGTACCATCCGTCCTCATCCGTTGTGTTAAGGTTAGCGTGAACTATCCCGCCTTAATATTTCCCTGGTACGTCATGTGATTATTCCTCGTACCATCCGTCCTCATCCGTTGTGTTAAGGCAGCGTGAACTATCCCGCATTAACATTTCCGCTGTATCCCCTCCTAAGTGTATTAGAACTAAGCCATAGGTATGTCGTGCGAGAGATCCCCGTACCTCTTCAAAAAAATAGCGAGGTCTGTGTGAAATATCCCGCCTCCGCAAATATTCTCTTGATACGTCACCGTCTCCCTCTCAGGTTATTATAGTGTTGAATTCCGAATTATTAGCATAGTGGTAATCCGTGTGAAGTTCCCCTTACCACTACCTAGTCTCAGTATAGGATACATAGGTCTAGGATATATATTGAATTTGTAAGAACTAGTCTCTTTAGTATTAAATTCAGAATTATTAACATAGTGGTAAACCGTGTGAAGTTCCCCTTACCACTGCATAGTCTCTAGTATAGGTGATAAATAGAACTAGATTAAGTTAGCTGTGTAACTGGTAGGCTATTTTGTTAAATAAAGAATTATTTTTATTTTTATTGTAACTGAAGGAGTTTAATTTTTAAGAAACCCTGGTCCGACGAGCTATCCGCAGCCCTCCCACCGAAACTCCGTTACAAATTTGGCGCCCGAGCAGGGACCTGCGAGATAGCCCCGATTGTCACATAGACATTTTTCGAGTGTAAGCACTCCCTGTGTTGACTAGCTATCTTAACTGAAGGTAGATTAGAATAGGATAGCTCTGTTTAGTGACCTGCGAGATAGCTCCGAACTTGTTACATAAGTATTTTGCTTCGAATGTTAACACTCACCGTGTAGAATCGTTAGATTTGTTTGTGTTGGAATATAGTAGGATAGCTACACCAAAAGAGACGCTGTCACACAACTAGTACCCTCCAACTGTAAGAACACGACCACTCATCGCGTAAATAGGTTAGCACGCACCGTGTAAATCTTTAGATTTGTTAGTGCTAGAATAGCATAAGATAACTATATCGAAATTTGTTACACCCGTGAAATATTGTGTGACGTTCACTAAGTAGGTTTAATATGGGAGTAAGTAAGGATAGAATAGGAAAAAAATGCCTGTCTCAGATCTCACCACGACGGCAGTATATTCACTCCGGAAGGAGGAACTTATTCAAGAGCTAGAAGCTCGTGACTTGGATATCCAAGGTACCGTAGATGAGCTGAGGAAGCGCCTCAGCGACTTTATTAAAGAGAAACGGACATTTCAGTCTTCCCAAGAGCTGATCAGAATTCCTTCTCAGTCTCTGACAGGGACAGCAAGTAGCGAAACCCAAACTCAGACCATGTCAAAAGAGTCTCGTACGAATTTCAGTACTCAAACTGACTCCGAGAAAAGCACGCAGCATCAGGCTGACCTGCTCAAATACACACCGACTAATAAAGAAGTCCGTCTTTCCGATGCCGACATTATGGACATAGTTCGTAAATGGGCAGTGAAATTTGACCAAGGTCAAGACCCCCTCGCCTTCCTCGAACGAATTGAGGAATTGGCCGACTGCTACGAGATACCGATAAACCGACTCTTCAAAACATTCCCAGAGTTACTAACTAAGAAGGCTTTAGCTTGGTATAGAAGCAAACGAGAGAGATGGTCAGGATGGACAGAATTCGTTAAAGAATTTAAAGCATTCTTCCTCCCACCCCGTTTTCACAAAAACCTGGAGAAAAGGCGGAAGATTTCATTATCGCTATACAATCGCTAATGCGATGGCAGACTGATCTATCACCAAACTAGAAGTTAGAGAGAAACTACGAAAATCTACGACCCGAGTACAAGTTGTACATCCGCCGAAGAGATTTTTCTGATCTTATAGAACTCTGTCAGCTAACCGAAGAGTACGAACAGATCAAACTAGAGGAGCAGTAAGCCCAGAAACCCACCACTAGCCGTACAATGCCAGCATCTCGCGTCTTAACAATTAGGCAAGCGTACTCTCGAGAAGAGTGTTGCTGGCGATGTGGCGGGAGAGAACACCGCTCTCGGGAATGTCGCAATTCCCGCCGATTATTCTGCTCACGTTGCGGCCGAGAAAATATTATGTCTCGAGACTGTATGTGTCCAAAAGAGGCCAGGAAGAAGGTTGGGAAACGCCGCAGGGGTGTCAGTAACAGCAGGGAACCGGGCACCCCAGCAAAAGTACTAGATACCGCCAACAGCAATTCAAAAGCTACTAGCAGCAGTAGCGAATCACGATACTTTCTCAGCATCGAGATTTTGGCAAAACCTCTCTTCGCTCTAATAGACACCGGCTCAGGGAAATCTTTTATAGGAGATGAACTGAGGAGCATGATAGAGAGTCTCAAAATCCCCAGCCATACATACAACTTTAAAGCCTCCGTTGCCAATGGTTTTGAAGTGCCGATCACTACCGGCTATGAACTGAACATCCGATTGACGACAGAACACGTCACGCCACATTTGTTCTACTACATGCCCGGTCTACATGAAGTCGTTATTCTGGGCATAGATCTACTGCAGAAATACAACATTAGACTACAACTCCTGGGAAAAGAAATTCACCCAAATCAGGAGAACCTCAGTTACAGTGCCGAGAGCAGTAGTCTAGCCATAGACAACAACAAAGGATTACCGTCAGAAGATAAACAAATTGTCTCTGAGTCTCTCCCCGAACAGCCATCCCGATCTGAAAGTGTTACGAAATTAACACAGATAACCGAACACTGAATCCCTATGAAACCCGACCGTCCGATTAAAGAACAGAAGTGTCAAAAACTCAGAGAGACTTTTGAAATGGTTAGGATTAATTTAGAGAAAGCGTTTACAAAACAGACATCATTATAACCTGAGACGGAGACGCTGGTGTCCCAACCGTGAAGACTCTGTATTACGGAAGGAGCAACGACTCTCTTCTGCCATAAAACACTATTCCCCTAAGGTAGGAGCCAAATACGAAGGCCCTTTTAGCGTTACAAAAATTATCTCTCCTGTAATTGTCGAACTCACCGACGACCGAGGCCGTATGACCAGAAAAGTACACGTTAAAGACCTGAAAGCGTATTACCACCGAGACGACCCAGTTCAGCCAGTGTATAAAAGGTTGAGCACTGCAAAGGGAGAGTAATTCCAAGTACAACCGTTTCCGAGACCAGTCAACCCACAACCAGTACCATGAGTGATCCTACGATCAGGAAGCCAACCCAACCTGCCAAGATGACATCAATATCAGCTATCTGGACGCTGACACTATGCCAATCAACCGCCGCAAAGAATAAAAAGCCAGAAAACGATGCCATTCCTAAAGATATGACCAAAGAAGACCGATGCCGCACAAAACATTCAGCCGAAGCCCATTATCGTGCTCAACCGAGAAGAGCTCCAGTTCCCCCGTCAAGCTGAGCAATAAGGAAGAAGACAATGAAGACCGTGCCGTTCCTGCCAACTTCCCGCACTGGGGCATGCCAACAAGCTGCCATAGTCACAGGCTGCATGATCAGCACGCCAGCACATGTACTAGTCAAGTACAAGAAAAGCTTTTCAAAAGAGCTTGCAAGCCCATTTATACTTACGCCAGTAGAAGCATCAGGCACTCACCCACTGAGAAGCTCTGACCCCCGGCTATATAAAGAACGCTATTCGCCCACATAAATCAGTCTGGTAAGCGAGCTCGACGAGTTCGGTGATCAGACAATTTACTGGGTGACTAGTGGAGCGCGAAATTCCCTCACTAGTAAACCCTAGCACGCCTTGTGATGAAAGAAAATTCAATTTGGACCGTCCCGATGGTTTCAACTCGTATTGGAGGGATCTGCGGAAAGAGCCCCGCTATTATTCAAAAAGAAATTTCGGTGGTGGTACACTAATGGTTTGGGGAGGTTTTTGTCTTGACGGTGTGCTCGAGTTGGCTTTCCCAAGCACGCGAATGAACTCTGCCGAGTATACCACACTGTTGGGGATGAATATTCTTCCATTTGTACGAAGAAATAGCGGCAAAATTTGGAAATTCCAACACGATAACCCTTCGGTGCACAGTAGTCGTGAGACCCGAAGGTGGCTACACGAACAAAATATAGATGTTTTGGAATGGCCAGCCTGCTCTCCAGATCAAAACCCCATAGAAAATATTTGGGGCATTATGGCACGCCGAGTTTATAGCGAAAACAAGCAGTACCAAAGTGTTACTGAATTAAAAAGTGCTGTTATTGAAGCGTGGGAGTCCATCGAGGAAAGTATTTTAAAAAGTCTTATTGATAGCATGCCAGATCGACTTTTTGAGCTCATTCAAAATAAAGGAGGTCCTACTCATTATTATATTTAAATTATATTAATTTTTTTTTCTTGAAAGTGAATTTCTTTTCATTTTGTGTTAATTTTTAAACTGCGTCTATAGTTATGCACCACTAGAAAAACAAAAAATTAAATATAACGGTACTTAAGGAAAAATAAATTGTGTTATTTTCTGTTGAAAGTTAATGTTTCTCAGTTCTCTCACACATCATATAATATAATTCATTATTCTCTTTCTCGAGAGTAGTGTATCCGTTAAAATATAGGTGCGTCTATAGTTATGCTCCTCAGTGTATAAGGTATGTGAATACAATATGCGCACGTTGGCAATATGCCCACTGGCCGTAGTTTGGTTATTTCAAGAAAGATGCCGGAAAATGTCATCCGCATATACAGTGGTACCTCGACATACGAGTTTAATTCGTTCCGCAACCTTGCTCGTATCTTGAATTACTCGTATCTCGAAGCAAATTTCCCCATACAAAACAATTGAACTACCATTAATCCGCTCCAACCCCCAAAATGTCACCCCAGTTATTTTTGTTACGTGGTTTTGAATAATAAAAACGTATCTATAAATGACAAATATTTATTGTACAAAAACAAAAAAGAGAATGTAAAGAAATAAATTAGATATCCTCACTGGTCTTTGCCTTTTCGCTACATTTTTCTCGCTTTCACCTAAATTCCGTTTAGATAAAAACATGTACAAGGAGGTTTGTTTCTTCCTCCCTCTCAGAATGTTCCGGAAATGAGTTAGGCAAGTGTCATTAAAAAGATCAGATGCACGACTTGTTGCAACTTTTTCTGGGGGTTTCTTTTCCACGAACTGTGAAACTCTCTCCCACATTCCTAAGATCTCCTTTATCTCACTTGTAGAAATATCCTCCTCCTCCTCTGACTCCTCGAAACCAATTTCTTGCATAACCTCCGTATGCTGCTGTGACTGTAACTCTTGTATCTCCTCAGTCGTCAGTTCCTGGGTGTGCTCCTCGACGACCTCGTTCACGTCTCTCTCTTCCACCTCTAGACCCATGGATTTCCCCAGAGGCACAATCTCCTCCTCTACTGACATACCGGGTTCCAATTCTTCGTAGATCCTTTCAGCTACAGCTTCAGGCTACAGCGGTTTCCATGCAGAGGTCAAGGTCCTCGTTGTAACACCCAGCCAGGCCTGATCGATAATTTTTAGGCAAATCGCGATATTAAAGTGGTCCTTCCAGAACTCTCGAAGGGTGAGGTTTGTGTTATCCGTCACTTCAAAGCAGCGCCGAAACAGATGCTTGCACGGGTAGGTTTTTTTTCCTGTAGATATTTCTTAACAGAAGGGCCGAAGACCAGGTTTACCCACTCCACAAAGAACTTCCTGGTGACCCATGCCTTCGGGTTCGACCTCCACATAACTTGCAGTTTTTCTTTCAAAATCTTATGTGACTTAAATGCTATGGGGTTTTCCGAATGGTATATGAGCAGAGGCTTTCTTGCAGTCGCCACTCGCATTGGCGCACAGTGTTAGAGTCAATCTCTCCTTCATAGGTTTGTGGCCTGGCATCATCTTCTCCTCTGCCGTTATATATGTTCTATTCGGCATCTTTTTCCAGAACAGCCCTGTCTCATCACAGTTGAAGACTTGCTAAGAGATATATCCTTGGGCTTTTATTAGATCGGAAAACGTTTTAATGTAATCCTCAGGTGCCTTCATATCTGAGCTTGCAGCCGCACCATACCTGACAACGGAGTGAATACCGGTCCTCGGCTTAAGACCAGTGTATGAGCCGGAACCGATTTTCTTCAAACTTTGCGCACTACTCCCTTTTTACTCACAAATCACAAATATGAAAACAAAATTGTGCGGAAAGTTATAGTTTCTGAGATAATCGACTTTAAAATTCCCGAACTTTGCACTGAAATTCACTGCAATTCACATTTAATTTACTCTTCTTCTTCTTTTAGGTAGCAGCAAGAAGGCAATTCAACTTATTGGTGCGTGTACACATACTCTGGAATAGAAAAACTTTTATTACAGAAGCACACACACACACACACAGGCAGGCTGGCAGGGGCACACACACACACGCGCGCCCCTGCCAGCCTGCCTGTGTGTGTGTGTGTGTGTGTGCTTCTTTAATAAAAGTTTTTCTATTCCATTCTAAGTAAATGCTGTTACTACACATCAATTGAATGCTGGTAACCCAAATGCTTGGAAGGTTAGTATATACATACCTACCACTGCCTCTTTTTAATACTAAAAAGAAGAAGAAGAGTTAATTAAATGTGAGAATGTCAAATTGTGTTGTGAATTGCAGTACAAAGTTCGGGAATTTTTTGAAGTCGATTATCCCAGAAACTATAACTTTCCGCACAATTTTGTTTTCATATTTGTGATTTGTGAGTGAAACGGGAATAGTGTGCAAAGTTTGAAGAAAATCGGTTCCGGCTCATACACTGGTCTTGTTCCCGGTCCTCTTTTTGAAATTCTCAAACCAGCCCCGGCTGGCTTTAAATGACTCTTCCGATGCCTCGTCGATGGAAGTCTGCGGGGTTTGCTTCAGCTAATCTCCGTAGATCGCTCTTGCCTTCTCGCAAATGGACGTCTGCGTCAAGGTACCCACACCATCAGTAGTTTCTCCATATTTTCATGAAGGGAGGTTCGCAGCTTGGAAATTATCGTAAGGCCTTAGCCGGCGTTACACTCTTTATCGACTCCTTCTGTATAAGCATAGTACATATCATAGACGTACTACGCCCATACTGCCTCGACAAGTCAACAACTCGAACACCTTGCTCATGTTTTTCTATAATTTCACGTTTTAATTCAATACTCATCATCTTTTTCTTAGCACTTGACTTTCCACAAACTTTCTTCCGATCCATGGTTATAAAAATAAATGAACTACAACTGCAAATGTAAACGCAACACAAAACGCGAACACAACTTATCACAGCGGGAGCACGCTGCTAACTGATTCACTGACCGTGGTGGGCATGGCCGCACACGCGCGTTCGCGTGCTACCGGCTGACCTCCTAAACCGAACTCGTATCTCGAATTTCGCTCGTAACACAAAGCAAAAAATCACTCGCTCGCCGGCTCGTATCTCGAAAAACTCGTATGTTGGGGCACTCGTATGTCGAGGTACCACTGTATTACCATTATGTCACTGTAATATATGAACTGTAGATCGGTTTAGTAGGTGACGCAAAGCGAGTAGTGTCAGCGAAAATTGTTTTTTTAAGACGTCGCTGCAATGTCTTGTATTCGACACATCGGTATTGAAGCTTAGATTGCTGAAAACAATTATTGATTTGCAGTAAAACATTAGATAAAATCAAAGCCTTACTTAATTTTTACTTCATGTCCAGCAATATGCCCACCATACGAAATTCGCAATAGCCCATGGGCATATTGCTAGCACGTAATGCTCATATTGTCAGCATGTAAACTCTTCACTTTCTTATTCTTACCTAATGTACTCCTTATATTCAAAATAAATATTTCACTTGCAAGAGATCATTTTTTTTATAATTTCAGACCTTTTCATATTATGGCCATATTACCAATACCGTGTTGGCAATATGGCCATTTACACATTTTTTTCAAAATTAGGTAAAAAATATTTCAAAATAATTTTCCGCGACAATTATTATTTTTTTTTGGTTCTTAACCTCTACTTTATTGTGATATAAAATTGCCGTTTCTTATATCTTCATTATCTTGTTAAAAAAAAATCCTTAGGGTGGGCATATTGTATTCACTTACCTTATATATATATTCTTTCTTGCGAATTATACCAAGAAGATTTTCGTCTAACAGACTGAAATTTATTGAAAATAATTTGAATAAATTTACAAAATGCATTTAAGTGCAAAAAAAATGATTGAACTTTTCGACCCAGCGATCAGAGAGGTCTCATCGGTATGGTTATCTCTGATCGCCTACCATAGAAGTTCAATGATGGAGGTCACACCAATTGCCCATATAAATACTTTTTTTAAAAAGTAAGTGTGAATTTTGTGGTGGCAAGATTTCTCATTGCACTTTTCAAATTGGGTGATTGTTCCCCCTTTTTGCCTGGCGGCACATGGATAAACCAATTAGAAATTATACGAAGAAGATTTCTCGTCTAACAGACTGATATTTATTGAATTTATTGCATTCTTGCGAATGCATTAGCGGTCCGTTGTGAACGTTTTTTGTTTGGGTGGCAAATTTCGTCGACGTAGCGGTTCTTCGCAAACACGAGATTAAAATAAAGCTATTTTTTCACCCCAACCCACTTCGTCTTTTCGTAGAAAGCTATCTCCTTCTACGCTTTTTAACCAACAAACTATGATTCTTATGTAATGGGATTCACAACTAAATTTATTGCTCCATAGGGTACTTTCGATTTCGGATTTCGAAAATGGAGGGGATAATTTCGAAAAAAAACACTTTTATCAAACTTGGTATTTACGCGCTTCTTTCCCCCTATCCATTTTATCGGGAGGCGTAAGCTCTCGGAGCGGCGGGGCGGCAAAGTTTCAACTTCAAATGCTTATGCTTCATGAAGGCGTAGCTCGAAGTTTGAGGTCTTAAATGAAAGTTCCCAGCAGGAGCTATCATTGGTATGAATTTCAAGTCCTAGATGGGAAGGGGGCGGAGTCGACGGTGGTGTCGGGATCACGATTTTTTCCACCATACATATGCAAAAATGGAAAACCCTGATGCTCCCACAAAAAGAAACCGATTTAATTTGACTGAAAACGGTTCTCCTAATTTTACACCCTGCGTCGATTATATACTACGTTTTTCGATCGGGGGGTGGCGGAAATAACGGCCATTTTACTCTGGCCGCTTTAACTAATCCATTTTTCCTCGCCGCGTAGGCATGTGGGTACTCAAACTGCATTAAAAAAAATACATATTTGAAAATGACTTAGATTAGTCAAATTTAGTCCCCCCTCCCTTCCCGCCCAGTAAACAACTGGAATTTTTTCAGGCCCTAAAAAACTATTCTATTATATTTAAGTGTGTATAAGTGTATAAATCCATTTCCACCCCATAATTCACCTAAATATACTAAGCTTTCAAAATTCTTTTTGATTATTTTTTGAGTGAAAAATTTGCTGGAAATTTTCTCTTTATAAATTTTATGCATATTCGAGGCAGACAACAATGCCTCGATCCATTATAAAATCAACGATGCCTCGACCTGATTTCAAGTTTTACCTGGAAAATTTACTGGGCTCAACGTGTGTATGTACTTAGTTTTTGCGTGCGATGAATAGTTTTTGAGATAATCGAACAAGAGAAAAAATTGCGTCCTTTTGAAGGAGAAAAATGGTTGTCGGGGAAAAAACTTCCCATGAAAAATTTGTTCACAGCGGGCACTAATGCTGTTAAAAGAAAGAACGGATCAAGTATATGCGAAATGTAGGTACTGTGGGAAGGGGACCTAGCTGTATGAAAATGGGTTCTTAGGCGGAAAAACGTCTCGATGAAGTTTTCTTAATTGGAAAAAATAAACGCACCCGACAGTACTCAGTGAGACCTTTCATATGATATGCGATATGCCAAATTGGAAGAACGCCTTCCAGGGTTACCTACCCCCCTTAAAGTACCCCCTGTAAAAAAAATCTTCAACGAATTGTAGCTGGCACGAAGTTGAGATGAACAGTGGAATCGATTTTCCAATCGGACTTAACCCTACCAAATTATATGTGATTTACCGTGCAAAAATCTAGTACCTAATATAAAGAAAGTTGGTATGGAGATCGAAGGAGAAGTGAAAACAAAGAATTATGGCGGGTTTAGAAAAAGTTTAGAAAGTATACTGTGCTGCCTGCAGAGGGATAAATATTTTTTCTAGTACGTTTTCGGAAAATCTAGTACAAATTATAATATGTTTTTATATCGATTTTGAGTACCCACACCGCTATGGAGCTGACATGGCTGAGTTATTAGCGTAAAACTAAATACTCTCACCGTTTCCCCTCCCCCTCCAAAAAAATCAAGAAACGTAGTACCCTGCTTGCCTTCTAGGCGATTGTCTAAAACCAGCTTTGAAATCAAGTAAATCAGATAAGTTTCTTCGTAGATTACACCTGCAAACTTTTTTGTACATGTATAGGACGAAAAATTGAGATTTAGGCTCCCTCCATTCCGCCCCCTCGGCTACTAGCGACCCCACCCTAACCACCTCTTAGCGACCACTTGTAGCCCCCGATGGTAGCTTTCATTTAAGTCGTTAATGAGCTATGTGCGCGTTTTCGATAAGGAGTTAAAAGCAAAAGAAGTGGAAACTTTGCCCTCCTGCCCCGCCGGATGCGAGCCCCTCTCCCAAAAACCAACACCATTAAAAGATGTGCGACATCGAGACGAACACAACCACAAAAAATGGTAAAAAAATATATATATTTAAATAACAAAACAATGTTTCTTTTAGATGTCACCGCTGCGGCGACAATGGAGTAGTAGCTTATCTTACTATGTCGCCTTAGCGGCGACAACGGAGTTGTATGTTTACCTTTCATTGTCGCCGCAGCGGCGACGACAGAGTGCAGAAAGTTAATATAAAAAACTAATAACATAATGTAGCATCATAATTAAATAATGTGTCAATCAAATGCCCATAAGGGCCAATTTACACGTCGCAGCGCGCCCTAGCTACAACTTTTCGGTAATGGGATGAGATACACTAAGGGGAAGGAATTTTCCCTCCCCCCGAGTGCCTGTCATCATTGAAGAAAATTGACAAAAGTGAAGGATACTACAACGTGTACACCCAGGTTATGAGCTAAGCTAAGCAGGTGATGCAACATTGCAAATTAAAAAGCACCAGAAGCATTGCTGCATCCGACAATTTGAGCGAAATTGCGTGCTGCCAAATTAGTTTAATTTATTATGTGTGGGAATATTACGATATTTATGGGAATTATCGATAAAATATGGATATATCAATCTAGTAAATATCGATATTTTAGGTAAAAATATCGATATATCATTGCCATCTCTATTGATTAGCTTAGTTATAGTCATAGAATAATTTATTATAAATCCCGGCCACGATATACATACAACGGTGGGCTGATCGAAATAAAGAATTATACAACAAGATATATGTCATAGGAACACATACAAAACTTAACGAACAAAGTATTAGTTGCCATATTTTAGATTTAAATACTAATAGATGCTAAGAGTTGGAGTATAGAAAAGATGTACAAAAGTTGAAAAACGCAGATGTATAAATATAAATATAAGGGAAAATATATATATAGAGTTAACAATAACCTAGCCTGTTTAGTAACCTAGAAGGTATGTAATATATACAGAGCTGGGCAAGTACCAAAGAAAAAGTACTTAACTACAAGTGCAACTACAAGTATCGAAGACCTGAGTACTTCAGCGTAAGTACAAGTACCGTATGTATGAAAAGTACTTTTAACTAAGTACTAAGTCTATAAAAAGTACTAAGTACATTTTGAATTAATTTTTAAAGAACTTTTTTAGAATTTTTGTACGTTGGCAGTAATACAATGAAGTTAATGAAGTTTATAGAGTTCAGTTAATAGATATTAATAAATAAATACCTTTTGAAAACTATAACATGTATAGTAATCAGTGGCTACTAATTATAGTTTTTTATAGTTTTCGGCTCTGCTCGTAGAGTAAAAGTTATTTGAGATCCACCCAAGCACCCATTTCGCCTCCATTCATGCATAAAAATTCTATGGAAAATATTTCCAGTAAATTTCTAGGACAAAATTGAGGCCTTCCTTACAGGTGTGTTTGCTTTTTTACGAAGAGCTAGATATTTGTAGGTACTTAATAGACTCAGAAATACTTAAGAGGGAATACCAGTGAAAATTGAAAATTGACCTTCGGCTTGCACCCGATATCTGGAGAACAGGCGTGTTTTATTATTCCAAATAAATTTTAATGTTTAGATACAGGTCTAAAATCCGTGAGATAAGTGTAGCAAATTTCTCAAAATTAATCCAGAAATTATTATATAATTACCTGAAATTTGTAAAATTGTTAAAAACTGTCATCTCTTGCACCACTTTCCAGCTAAGTGAAAGTCATTTATGACCCGATTGTGATATAAATCCAAAGATGTGTCATAAAAGGATGAGATAAGTTTTTTAATTTTTCTTTTTTGGATCTTTTGGGCTAATATTTTAGCTAAACAAAATATGACCAAATGAACACTTTTCGATCAAAGTTTTAACAGCGTTCCAATGTAAATCAAATGTTAAAATGTATCTAAAATTAAACATTGTAATGTTATTTACTCGATTTTGCATAAAAATTGCAAGAAAACTTATGCTTACAGCGTAATAATAAAATAATTACAATTGTCAATAAATTATATTATCATGGACACACTTGTGTGGAATTATCACAGACAAACTTGTTTTTTTGAATGCAAAAGTTTAGCTAGGTGGCGCGTGGCGCAGAAAGCTTATACAATGTACATGACTTCTGACTGATCCATTGGACGAAAGTTATGGCGTGCGGATGTGTGCCTTGCGAGCAATACCCAAAGTACAAATATCAGCGTAAGAAATTTACTGATGTTAGTGCGATTGCAGATTATCTTATGAAATTATAAATAACCAGTATAACTAACTATAGGATAATTTTCAAGTAGTGTGAACAGGAAAATTAGCCTGAATGTGATGATGATGACGAAGGTATCCCTAAATATATATAAATAGTCACATGGTAAAATTGCAGACGTTATCACAACTTCAGTATAATTGAATATTTATTGAAATATTGAAAATACATGAAGTTTTGAAATTGATTGATCTTTTCAGATTTTTTTTCTTTTTATACCCTACTTGTATAGATTGGTTACCATAGGAAATTACATACGGGCATTCATGTAAGGTGTATCATAAGAATTGGTCTTACTTAGACCAAATCTAACTTTTTTACTTGTTTCAATTTAATCTTACAGATAAAAAAAAGAATAGGTATGGAGGCATTCATCCAGGGTACTACAAGAATTGGTCTTAGATTTTTTTTTACTTACTTAAAAGTACGATGTTCTCATAGAAACTTTTACTATGGCATAGTATTTTTCAGACGAGTTGAGACAAACTGATAGTGCCATCACACATTGATTTAGTTTTTCATTCCAATGGTTTGTGTAATTTTACAAAAGTTTTTGAATTCGATTACTAAGAAAATTCGTAATTTTACGACATTTACAGCATTGAGTATTAAAATGTGTAATTTTTATTTTGACTGGAGTAGGTAAGTAGTGTGCTTGTAGGGTGTATACAACGTACACGATTGAGAAATGATTGGTATATGCCGGAAACCATTTACGAATATCTTCACCAATAAGAGGTGTGCACAAAACTGCAGAACAAAAGTGATTGGAATTGGATATGAGTCATCTGCACCACACGCTACCCTAATAACAGAGTGGGATAAAGTAAATGAAACTTTGTTCTTATTGCAGTGCCGCGAGCCACTTGAATATATTACTCTGCATGTATAACAACATTGCTTGTGAAAAATTTTATTTTTATTTGTGGCTTTTACAAAACTATAGTTTTTCGTGTGTAATAGTTTACTTAATAACAGCTCTCTACGTTGACGGTTTCTCAGGTAGTGCCTAAATATATAGCGAAAAATAAAATTTATGTATGGTTACAATGCAAACGGAATGACAAATCTAGTATACCCTATTATATTTCATCTAGGCAATAAAAAAAATTCAAAATTACAACTAAAACTGAGATGTGCAAAAAGCAAACAAACAGCAAGGCAGAAAAGAGCGTATATGAATCAGATTGAATGCATTCACATACACAGAGCTCATCGCGCAAACGCACACTTCTTTTTATTTATTTCTCTTTCCGATATATTCTTAATGTAGCAACATCACCCTACTTGATGACTGACTGCAACTGGCTCTGTTGATCCTACGATATACTCATGCACGACCCATGAGCTCGTCCTGCGGCTGTGGCTGGCTCTGATCCTACCACAATACGTGTTGTGCGTGGGCAAAATCCTCGAGAATACTTCCCAAGCCATGATACAGAAATCTATATGTATGCGTTGTGAGTCCGTTTTCTAAAATTTTCTATATTGATACTTATGGAAAAGCGCCAAACATTGATTTTCTATGGTAGCCTAAACTAATGTCCATACAGGAAAATAGTCTTCTAGTAATTTAAAGCTGGTTCTTACCTTCCCAGGGGCTACACTTCCTATATACCTTACTTAGCAAAATAATAAAATAATTTTGATTACAAAGTAACCTTACCATTTTACACTCAATACCTCTCAGCTGAGTAATAATTGCATGGTGTATGTGCAGCCGGAGTCCAAATCTGTTGGCAGCTACATTCGATATCATCAGCCCACGGCATCCCATGACGGTACAGCGACATTACAATTACTCAGCTGACAATTTTTGTTTGAGAAATCGTAGTCATTTGGTTCAAATAAATTTGTTTCAATAATTTTGTTAGGAAAGGTATGAAAATGTTATTACGGTTCGGAGGATAAGAAAGCAAGCTTAAGATTATCAGAGCACCATTTTTTCTGTATGAATAGTAGTTTAGGGCGGAGGAGTTATTCAAATCAAACTTTTGTCAATTTTTCATAAGAACACTGCAAATATTTTTGAATGTAAGGACTCTGTTGGGCCTCACATTCACATGTGGTAGGGAGAGAGTCTGTTTCATGGCTTGTGAAGTATTCTCGAGGGTTTTGGCGTGGAACATTGCCGCAGGCTGGTTGTGTGAGTGGTGAGCAGAAAGGAAATTCTTCCAATTCTCCATCTGTATTCTGCGCTAGTAGTATCTGTGTTACCTGAGCAAACGATATAGAGCTTAAAAGCATCAAGCACAAATAATTTGTTTTCTCATGCTCAAACCATTATAGGTAGTCATGGGTAGGATAAAAATTTGATTTTTCTGTTCACTGGTATTAACCCCTAAGTAAAAATCTTGGTACTTTAGTACAAAACTAAGTCGTAAGTAGAAGTAAATAGAAGAAAGTACTTATGTTCAAGTACTAAGTCGGGCATTTCAAAAGTATTGAGTAATAAGTCTTAAGTAACGAAAATGTACTTTAAGTAGTACTTAAGTCTTTATTTACTTAAGTATTGCCCAGCTCTGAATATATATAATACATGTTTCAGAGAAACAACTATTGCACTCCTAGATGCAATGCACAAAATAAAATAATGTTATTTATTTGAATTTTATAACTAATCACTTTTTCAAAAGTGGACACTTCGCGCATTCTAATAATAAATAAAAAATTTCCCAGAAGCTATTATTTTGAAAGTAATTCGAGTTCAAATTGAAGCATATGATAGTGTTAAACGATCTTTGAATTACTTCAAAGGTGAATTACATGGAATTTTGTCAGGTACCTCTAAAAACTACCTCAACTTGTATTCTTTCTAATGGTATCAACCATCCTGTGTTTAATTTCTACCTTTTCCCTAAAATTAGCCCCTTTTCATTTGAGGTCGAACTCAATAAAATTTCACTTCTCATACATTGTGCAATTATTGCTGTATTTTTTTCAGGGATATTACTGCGTATGTTTTCCTAAGGGATTACACGTCAGGTACCTGGACACATATCTCATTTTGGTTCAATTTCTATGCAATGTAATGTTTTGCGTCTGATTGGGAAGAAGTTGTTAAACGAAATTGTCTGAATCTCACTAACAAGGCAAGTTAGTAGCATTATGTAAAACATGGCTGTCCCAAGAAAATATTATGTATTTAATTTGTTTATTTATTTATTTATTATAAATTATGAAGTTTGTTAACTGTATTTACATAAATTGTTCAAACTCTTAAACATAATCTAGATCTTCTAATCACAGATCTCTTAATCTTTCGTGGATTTAATTCACTCTTAATTTTATTAATTGCTAAATTAATTCGTGAGGAAAGATGTTCTATGGACATTATTTCTTCTTCGTAGACAGTTGATTTCATGTATCCCCAGAGGTAGAAATCCAACGGTGTAAGATCAGACGAACGTGGAGGCCATAATACTGGTCCATTTCTACCGATCCCACGTCCACAGAAATTTTCTTCTAGCCAATTTACTATTGTCCGCCCATAGTGCGCTGGAGCTCCGTCATGTTGGAATATAATTTCTCTTCTCCTCTGTAGTGGTATATCCTCCAATAATTCAAATAAATGGTTGGATAGATGGTCTACGTACGACGCGGCATTTAATCTTGAGGGAAAGACGACAGGTCCAATTAGCATCCCGTTTAATATGCCTGCCCATAGATTGATACTAAATCGCTGTTGATGGCTCGCCGCTCTGGTTACATGCGGATTTTCTACTGCCCAGTAATGTAGAATATGATAGTTAATTACTCAATCCGGCGAGAAACAAGCTTCATCCTTCCACAGCACATGATGCAAGCGGGATTGATTTTCCAAAATCCATCAACAAAATGTCATCCTTCGCTCATAATCACCTTCTTGCAATCCTTGTACGCGTTGGTAATGAAATGCGTGCAGATTGTTCCAACAAAGCACTCTCCAAACCTTCAAGAAAATTTAAATTTAATTTAAATTTTAATCATTATTCTTCATTTTACCTGTGTATTTGAAATTCCTGTATTTCTAGAGATTTCTCAAATGCTTAAACCAGGAGTGTTCTCTAATAGTTCTAGGATTTGTTGTTGTGACCCCTCATCTGTTGGCATCTCTCTGGGAGCACCTACCGGTAAAATATAGGTTCCACTTTCGCTTAGGTTTCTGTGAATTCGGTCAAACATCCTACGATCTGGGCATCTTCTGTTCGGAAATCTGCTTTCGTACTCTCGAACTACTGCTCTAGAATTACAGTTACAAAAACCGTCAACCAAATGCATATCAGCGTATTCGCGAAAAATATAGCGATCCGTATGAACACTTCCTAATTTTCTCAATATAAATCTGTCCTAAGTCTTAAGCAACACGATAGTTAAATGTCAATTTCTCTGGAGTAGAATTGAAAATGAATAACTTTTCCGAAAAAGACGGAGAACGAAATCTAAAGTAGCCAATAAAAATTTGCGAGAATCCAAAGTGACTAATCATGATACCTGGAACCTAGCGTATAATTTCTCAGCGAAATATTCTGACTTATTCTTCATATCCTTCAAATTATTACAGCAAAAATTGCACATGTATAAGTAGTGAAATTTTACTGAGTTCGACGTCAAATGAAAAGAGGCTAATTTTAGGGAAAAGGTAGAAGTTAAACACAGGATGGTTGATATCATTAGAAAGAATACAAGTTGAGGTAGTTTTTAGAGGTACCTGACAAAAAAAAATTTATGACAAAATTCCATGTAATTCACCTTTGAAGTAATTCAAAGATAGTTTAACACTATCATATGCTTCAATTCGAACTCGAATTACTTTCAAAATAATAGCTTCTGGGCAATTTTTTATTTATTATTAAAATCCGCCAAGTGTCCACTTTTGAAGTGATTAGTTATAAAATTCAAATAAATAAAAAAATAATGATCAAAATGTCAGGTATTTTGCGAAAAGTAAGAAAAATGCGAAAATCTTGAAAGCAAAGCGTTAAATTGAAAATTTGTAATGACGTTTTCGATCCTAAATAAGCTCTACTTTCATCTGTTTTAGTTTGTCCCATAGTTCCCGGAACACCCTGTATATAGTGTCAAGAGAAAGAATAAACATAATATGTATCACATGTCATTATTATACTCAGTCATAATGCTCCCCGGGGGAAACACGTTTTACATATTCACTACTTACTAGCTTCATTTGAAGTGCTGCAGAGAAATACTGCATAGAAATAGCATCGTATATATATATATTTTTTATTTTATCTGCTAGTCTATACATCCAACTCTGCCATTAAATGGTACGATATTGAAACAAAAAATTGAAACTGAAATTAAGAGACATCGAGAACAGGTTAGTGCAACGGTTATTGAACTTCCCCCTATACTATAATGAGGAAGTAATTTATAACGGATTCCTTCACACATCTATTGCGTAGAGAGGTGTTCCACGGCAAGCTCCTTTAACTTGTGGAAGGATTCGGACCGTCTCACAAGACTTGGTAGGGAGTTCCAGCTAACAGCGCCCTCCAGAAATACGCTACTACTACCAAAGTGAGTCCTCATCCTAGGTAGCACGACTCCAGGAAAATTTTTCGCATTCATAATACGTAACGTAAGCAAGCCTTGAAAGCACGCTGTAACTTGGCCAGACCCTGACTTTGCAGAGGAAACATTGCATTATCGGCGTACAAAAACAAAGGCACCACCAGGGCAGAGGCAAGACTGTTCCACACCGGATGATGGAGGTCGTGGGACACGGCATACGCGACGATAAACGAATCAATAGAGCTGACGGACAGTCCTGATTTTGTCTGTCAATTTTATTGACAAAAAACGAATTGCGTTCGATCAATTGTGCAGACATTCCTTTTCTATATGCATATCTAACGATTTCCCCTTTAATCCGTAATTTTTCTCTACAAAATAAAGATTAAAATGTATGTTAAACTCATTTCAGTCATTTCCCACTCAAAAGAGAGAAGATTAGAAACATAATCACAAATTTCCACTAGCATCTACCTTTTATTTTCAATTTCCCCCATCTTAATTTTACATTTGACAGTTTATTGACTAGCCTGTACTGACTGGTCAGAAATCTTGGGAGTACAGACTAGTCAGTAAAAAAGAGTAGTCAGTAGAACCTTACACGAGCCTGTGTAAGTGTCCACGCTGTCAGTGTCAGTTCTACTGCCTCGTGTAATCCCCGGGATAGAGAGATCGAAGACCAAAGTAAATCCTGGAGTAGACAAGGTTGACATGAGCATGCCAGTTGAGATTTTTGTCCATGAGCAAACCAAGATTTTTGATGTGAGAGTCGTTAATCGGAATGGTATGTTCGAGAATTAGAATGGGACTCCCTAGTGAAAACTGCTGATTTGAGTTGGGACAATAAAGTATGGCCTGAGATTTTCTGGGATTAAGTGCAAACCCGTTGCAGGAACACCATCCACTGATTCCAGCCAGATTAAAATTGATCTCATCGAAATGTTCCGGTATATCTGAGGTAGGAGCAGCAACATAAATCTGCGGATCATCGGCATAAAGATAGAAGCTCACATTTGTAATTGGGAAGTGATATCATTTATAAACAACGAGAAGAGAAGAGGCGCCAGATTTACATCTTGTGTACTTAATTGATTAATAAATGAATTGACTGCCCTCTGGGGAGCCCCGGTAGATACTGGCCTGACACGAGATCTACGATCGTCACTGCAGACAATAAGGGCTCTGCCGCCAAGGTGACTAGCAACAAGTGCGCACGCTGAGGTGGAGGCCCAAAGAAGGATATGAGCTTGTGGATTAGTAGGTCATGTGGTACGGAGTCAAAGGCCTTCTTGATGTCCAAAAGGATATGAACTACTTTCTTGCCCTCATCGCAGAGCACACGAATGTCATTAATCACCTTCACGAGTGCCGTATTTGTAGAGTGCCTTCGCCTGAGGCTAGACTGGTGAACCAGCAGCAGGCCTTCAGCGTCGATATGCGACTGGATTTGATCCCTGATTAGCACTTCGAATAATTTGGAGATAGCCAGCAGAATATAGATGGGCCTCCAATCTGACAAAGATACAGGCGAAGAAGATTTGGGGATAGGATTAATCAGCCCAGTCTTCTGCTTGCCAAGGGTAACGAGGTGTCATCGAAGGAAGAGAGCTGAGGACCAGGCGTACTATTCCTGGATAAAACTTGACGCAGCAGACCACTTCAAGGGGAGAAATCCCGTGATGGACGAGAAGGTGGATCAAAGATGATCGCCACCTATGGATCAATAACTGTTTGGATCTTGGCTCTAGAGGTAACCCCCAGATTCCTAACCTTCTTTTCAGGTCTGCTGACTTCAGACTTGTGTGATATTTATCAAGAGTAGACATTATAACTGGGCTAGGTTCGACTAAAGAGTTACCCGCGTCAGTAGAGAAAACCAAGTCTAATTGCCTACCCATGTCATTTTTTACATTACTGATTTGCCTGAGACCAAGAGATGTCATAGTGTCCAGGAATAATGATTCCTTTGTTGACAAGTTATTAAGAGGAAGATAGTCATCGTCATCTTTATTTCGTACCCATTGTGTATTGGGTAAGTTAAAATCACCAATAAGTAGTAGTTCGTCAAGAGGTTGCATCTTGCCATGAATAAAATTAGATGTTGAAGTGAGTAGGTCGTCAATATTTTGACCTTTGTCATCAACAATGTTTATGGAGTCTGAAGGAATATAGCAACATAGTATGTATAAGTCGTGTTTTAAAACAGACAGCTTAAGAACTATAAGTTCAGTGTCAAGAGTGTTGGAAAAACTGGCAACCTCAATTTGGCTGCAATTAAAATGCAACCGGTTTCGAGGATTTACTAATTCTCCGACGAGAACTACTCTCTGTTGCAATGTTTTTGGATTTTAGATACGTCAATATGTCATCACACAGCGTTTCAGGAGAGAACCGAGTGACGAAAACACTCGAAGGTTTTGGTATTGTTGTCTACCATTCCCTAATGTAGACACAGAAGTAATGATATTCGATACTGTGGATTCTGAAGCAAGGGCGGGCGGCAAGGGTGGTATTATCTCCGCATAGGCTCACTGCGCTACATAAGTTTACACCTGCCGAAGAAGCACCCCGACTAACAGGGATTGTCCGATTTTGCGGGCTGAATCTTTCAATCGACAGAACCATCTTTTTTTTAGACGGTTTTTTTGTTTTGTTTTGAAACAGGATTAGATTGTTGAGGGCAGTCAATGACAGTTGAATTTGTGCAGTCAACCCTTCCTTGCTCAATTAACTGAGCATTAAGGCTATCCTTGTCCGATAGGCCAACCACCATGCTCTTATGGTTGTCCAGGTCACCCCTGTACAACGCGAGTGTATCGAAAAAAGTATGGGCTGGGGCTCGCCCACAAGAATCGCAGACCCACAGTATATTGCGAGTCTTTTTTAATAGATTTAAGGCAGCCTTCTCGAGTTTAACGCAGGAGGTTTGGAACGCTTTACCGCAGACACAATCGCAAGCTATAAACTCGGAAGAGCCATCGAATTCGGCGCGGCAAAAGCCACAGCAATCCATAATTAAGGAAAATTATAACTAAATCAAGATTAATTTTAGAAAGGGGATTACACAAAAGCACGCTATACACAGAAAGTGAGGTAAGAATCGCACTAGCACTAAAAATATTAAATTACACAAGTGTAGATTAAATGCAACCTAGAAAAATATACAATATACAAACTATAGACAAACTAAAGCCACTAACAAAGCACTAGAAAACAACTAAAAACACTTAAAAACTTGCTAAATATTTGCACACCACTTTTAACACTTGACAGATGAAAACAGTGCCTGGGATTGGTGCTGGGTTTCATTAATCCTCGCCTTAGGAATGAGAACTTGAACTCTCTTGCCTCTCAGGAGAGTTGTAAGCTGAACCCAGTCTAGCTAGTCTTCAACTTACATTAAATGAAAAGCTGAGAGAGAATTTATTGATTTGAAGAATTGATAAGGCTTCCTTGAAGTATGACTCCATAAATATATTTTTCAAATTAAATTTTGGATTTCACTTGGCACAGTTACAACAATTTTTATAAATAGGCTGATTTCCTACCTGCGGCTGCCCTGTAGAAATCGAGTTAGCTAGGTAGGGGTTAGTATTTGAATTCTTATTGAGCGCTATTTAATTTGGTTAGTTAGATTATGTCTAAGTAGGTTATTATAATGTTTTTTTTTGTGTTTGCTTGGTATTATAATTATTAAATTGCGTGTTCCTAAACCTTTTTGTGATCCTGTCCCAAAACGTGGTTGTTCTTGGTTATACTTGATCCTTATTTTCCCACGGAGGTACAAATTTAAATAGGTCTTACTTCCAAAACTATTGCTCGTCACTGGTTATCTTCGATGTCAGGAATTGGCGTTTGTTTGCTTTATTAATTTTACTTTTTGGTAAGCTCGATCGCTTTTTAATGGAGTCTTTACTTATGGTTGTCCGCCTTCGCACTTGTGTCCTCTGTTTTTTATGACAGCAAACTCGAAAAAAAACAGTCAGCTGTTTGATCTCATCCACTGAACTCATCGCCCGGAGCCAAGCTTTCATAATCGGACTAAAGGAACGGCCACAATATCGATGAGTCGAATTAAGTGTTGAGTAAGTTTATCGATATATGGTATAGTCTGTAGCTTGTGAAGAATCAAGTGATTAAGTGTTAAATTATTACCGTCGTTATGTTTGCGTAAATAAGTCGATATGATGATCTTAAAGTCTGTAGCTCGTTGAAGGTTATGTTTTAGATATTAAGTAACGATGTTTTCTTTGTTATTTATCAATTTTATTATATTTTTTGTTATTTATCAATTATTATTATTTATCAGTAGGGATTTATCACCTTACTAATTTATTGTAATACATTTTTAATTCTGGTCAAGCAAAATCCTAAACTTAATGGTTCTAGATCTCTTATTAACAAAATTATCAATGGCAGGGATTTCACAGGGCTCTTCGCGAACCAGTGCCTTAGGACAATTACCAAACGAAATTTCACTTACGATTTTAGCTTTCTCATACGTTACATTTTTCCCCGTTCTTGGAAAATAAAAGGAACTTTGTGAAGTAAATTCTCCCTTTTGTTTTATAGCTATTCAAAATGTGAAGCTTTTTTTTCTCGTTTTTTTTACATAACTATTCATAGAAAGGTGATGTTCATCTCAATATAATTGCAATCATTCCCGAAGTACAGTCGCCATCAGTAATTACGTGCTCGTGATGCTCTTTGAAGCATAAACCGAACCGTAAGGCCTAATTACTGATCGTTCGACTCGCCGTTGCTTAGTCCTGTTATATTTTCTATACGGGGTAACCACAAGTCCCAATTGTGGGGCAATTCCATAAGCACCCTACCTGCTTCTGTTAATCCTTTTTTTATTAACAATCCTGGATAGCACTATTTTTGTACCAAAACACCTTTTTTTTTATGTTAACTATATCAACATTTATTAACTTCTTATTTAATAACACTTCCTTATGTTGTTACATTCTTCGCTTACACTTTCAATTTTAATCACCTTCTTACTTAATTAGTTTCCCTCTACACGAAAGTACTTAACCAAGATTAAAATTCAGACAACCGCGAGCAGACCGACCGACTGTAAAACTCTTTTCTTTTTTCACAGGAAAACCTTATTAGCCGAATTCGATATTGTGTCAATTGTGACCACGCCGATAGAAGTTCTCAAAACAACTCTCAAAAACCGACTGTCTCGAGACTTAAATTTTTCAATCGTAAGTCTCTTCGTTCAGGATAGGAAAATGCTTAATTAGCATTCCTATCCTGAGAAAATTATTTTACGCTGGGCTGCTGATGGCAATTTCTTCGACTTATAGAGAGATAAGCTAACCAAGTTTTAAGCATGGTTAGCTTATTTGCATTTATGAAACCCAAATATTTTCCATGTTTTTTTAAAAATGATAATTATTAATTATAATTATCGTTTTTAACACTTTTTAGGTATACAACAGTCCGAACAATAAACGAATACCAAGGATAATACAATTACGTTGTACCTTGACATTTAATCGCTCTCCCGTTCCTTGAACCGTTGGTTGAAGGTTGGGAACATGACAGTGAAGACAATCGCCCGGCTGCTGACAGAGACTTTAATTCCTATTTTGGATATACTTAAAACCCTAAATCTAAACTAAATATGGCATAACCTAACTTAACATGACCAACCAGCGGCACTAACGGTGAACGAGGATCCGCATTCCTCCGTTTGGAGACACCGTAATTTATATTTGGTTTTGTTTTCTACCAGTGAGCATAACTGCTGGGTCTGGAGGCTAAACCCTACTTGCAACAAGGGGCTTGTAGCGAATAGGTTACAAGTAGGCAAGGAGAAAGCGTGGGTAATCGTGGTAATCGAGTTGGATAATTACAAGGTGCTTTACAGCTCTTGGAAATTCAATAGAGCAACCCCATAAGGATCCCTAATCATCTTAACTACATTTGTTTAAGTAACAACACTGAATTTACTTTACTAAAAACATTTATTACGAAGTTACAAAAATAACTGAACAAAATAATTATCGATTGACTATTTTTATGTATAAAAATTGCTTACAAACAATAAAAACAAAATGATAAATTTTACACAATGCACAGTTCATTCAACGATTAATTTTGCTAACGCATAATATTTGTCACTGCTGCAATGAATGAACTTCGCATTGAGCAAATGAAATATGACGACAAATTAGAAGTTTGTGGCATTGATCCTTTGCATATAATTAAAATATGCAAATTGTAAGTAGAGAATATTTATATGTACTCTGTACAACATTAATGAATTCAAGCTTATAACTAGAATAAGTTCTAAATCCAATGAATTTAATTTCAATTCAGAAGAATAACAAAAATACTAATACAACAAAATTTCGGGAGACCATCACTAAATGGTAACATATGTGCGTGTATACACATATATTTTTACGAATTTTTAATATCCTTCACATGCCACCCACCAACATCCTCTATATACTAAGTCGGACGGACCTCCTGTCTGTTATTACGCACTTTAGAAATTTGGGTGCCAACTTTGCAGAGAAATTCTTGGTAGCATCGGATATTACATAATTACGTGTGTACACTATGCCACCGATTTGCCTTAGGACAATTATGAACGAAATTTCCACTTACAATTCTACTTTCTTATACGTTACAGAGTTGCTATTCACATTAGAATTTGTATATTATGACTTGAATTTGGAGTTTCTGTCATAATAAAATCCTTGTACGTTATGGATTATGAAAAAAAAGTGTAGGGTATTTCTTTTCTTTACAATAAAATTCATAACAATGCATAATAATATAACTGTTAAAGTATACAAATTATTGAAATGATTTTCGTGAGGTGTAATAGTTTTAATCGGAATAGTTTGCATTTGTTTCAATTTGTTTCATACTTAGTTTTTTTCAAATCAGGATTATAATGGTTAGCAGAAATTTCCGCAAAATCGCTAGCATTTATATTCGTATTGTTAGAAAAAAATTAATAAACTTCATTTTAAGGTCAAAACAATATCCTTAACGCAAGTTTCAGCTAGGCTTATGATGTCTACTGCTCCAAGAGTTATTTTTTTTTCTTAAACTTTTGCACTTAATATTCATAAGCTCTTTTTGAGGTACAACATATATCCAGGAATTTGGAGTGGCCAAACTTAAGAATATCGAATTTTGTAGTTCCATAATATGAATTTCACAGGATTTCAGTATATTCGACACTGTTAAATAAAGTTTTGCCTCGGACATGCAAATGGTTTGTAAAAATTGGGAAATTTTGTTTTCAAGCATATTGGTTATCTTTCAGCGTGTGGACCACGCCGGAATAATTGGTGATGATTGCGGCCCGCGTGATCCCTTTTCTTCTACCAATAATCAAGTAGCTTGTTATTGGAATTTTACTTAGGATTGGTTGCCAGACTTTCATCTATGCTAGGCCCGATACTTAAGTTTCATAGAATAAGGTTTAATTTTGGTAGGGTTTATTTTTGTGGGGAGCTATAAATTTTTTTGTGACGAAAGATAGAATAGTGAATTTAGTAACGAAAAGATAACCACATTACCATAACCACTATACGAATCGCGATGAAGAATTGGGTGACTCTCCGCTGCAGTTTGCTGATCAGTCTTTCTCCTATAAATAACCACATCCATTAAAATCTCGATTTTAAATTGTGCTTTTTTTCGGTGGATCAACAAATACTGTACCAGATGCCGTACCATAAGAGATATGCTCCGTATGATTAACAATTCAATTCTTTCATTAACTTTGCGGCTAACCCTTCAAAATTACTTGGCAAGTTTTTATCACTTGCAAGGCAGAATGGCGAACTTTCAGAGGGGACGTTCATCCGGATTCTCGAGATGTTCTTCTTCTCTTTTCTGTCTCTGCTCAGTTCCAGCCAGGTTAAATTGTCCGGTTGTGCCAAACGTGGCAGAATCTTCACCGTGCGGACTAATGTAAATTCTGCAACATCGTACATTGGCATCGTATATGTAGCATGCTGCTGCATGCAGCACGCGGGATCTTAGGAGTTCGTTCGAATTTTGTTTATTCTAAGTAATTTACATACTTCCTTTAAAAGATTACTTACAAAATTCTGGCCTTGATCGGCTTGGAATTCCATATTTGAAGATGATTTCAGTAATGAACACCTCAGCTATTGTGCGAGACTCTTGATATGATCGTCAATGAAGGTAACTAAATATTTATTACCTTGTTCACTGCCATGATTGGGACTACAGATATTTAGGGAGAAATTGGCTTTAGCTGTTATAATCATTGGCTCCTTTGTCAATCTGACAACTTTGTTCTTTTGACAACCAGCGCATTTATTTATAAAACATTTTATTTTAGAGTAAGTATATATCCTGCCAGTTATCATATTTACGGATACGACGAAATGTTCGAAAGTTCCACAATGTCCGCCCATTGAGGAATTTCATGTGTTCTTTTAAGATCCTTTTATTTCCTCTGCACTGATATATTGAAGCGGATAATATGGAGTATTTAAAAATATATTGAAGCATGTGCTTCAAATTAATGTAAGTTAGGTGACTATACACAACAGTTTTGCAAGGATTTTGGAAAGCAAACCTAGTAATATGTTATTTATAAAATAAATTTTCAAGTTGAGGTAGCTTTGAAAAAATCCTCATAAGTGGGCGGAGCTGCGTGTTACAAACCTGCTGGCCGTGCTTTCCTTGGAGAAGAGCCAGCTAGGAGGAGTTGGATTTTTGGGAAGAAATAAAAAATATTCACTTTCACTTCAACTTTAAAATTTTTATTATTATTATTCCGTACTTTTTTAAACTATACAAACTCAAACGACTTTTTTAAATTCCGGGACAAAATGCGTACGCGAACCGACTGGCACCGCAAGTAATCCCCATTGCCAGTCTCGACTCTTGAATTTTCTCCAAATCTTGCATTCTTAGCAAAATATTCCCATGGTCGGGGTCTTGTTAGTGTCATTAGCACGATACAACGGATGTAACCTGATACATTGATTAGGAATGAACAAGTAAAATTGTAAAATTGTTTATTCCTAAGAGATTTTTTGTTTACATTATTAGGAATTGCATTTGTCGTGAGAGATAATTCTTTTGAAAGCTGGACATAAAATGTAAATTTTATGTGTTCATGTGACACGTTAAGAAATAAATTTTGTGGTCACTTGAAATTAATAAGTGCATGGTCATCATACTTAGGTATATGTGCATGGTCATCATACTTAGGTATATGTGCATGGTCATCATACTTAGGTATGGTTTAAGTGTGTTCATCACATGCGTTTGTAATCACGTACAAAAATTGTGTTCCGTTTTCATTTATTGATAAATTGGGGAATCTAGTAAGGACTCTAAGCTTTTGTTCATGATTAGGGGAAAACAATAGAGGTTCAGTTAGATTGAAAATGTCGTGCTTGAAGATGAACATTACGATGTTTTTATCGTATCTTTTCTGTAATGCTGATTTTACTAATTATTGTTTCTGTTTTCATATACTGCTGAAATCCAACATTGTAAGACTTACGGACAATGTTCGATTTCTGACGGTGGGTTTTCTATTGATGTTTTAGGAGCTCCCTTTTCCTCAAGAACTATTACTTCCGACTCAAACACTCCGTGTTAGAACTCGATCTACCTGGCTTGGACTCAATGATATTTTCATACTCCTCCAGTGCCAAACCACAACGCATAACCCTAGAATTAGAATCTTTGCAATTGAAAAGATAAATTAAAGGATTGTGATCAATACAAATTTTAAACCTTCTCCCGTAAAGGTGTTGTACCCTACTTGGTATACAACCTTTTTGTTTTAAATAATTACTTGTGTTGTTTTGGCGAGTGTCTTTTTCTTATTAAGCTCTTCACTGCACACAAAATTTCATGAATAATAATTCTTAATTCATTAAATTACAAAAGACTTTTTTACTAAGTATGCTAAACACTATTATGGTTTTACTGTGAGTGAGTGCTGGATTGGATGTGAAGTCCAGACTATCAGCCGAAGCTGATAGCTCACTCCGTGACAGCTCTTGATGTAGGTCGGCACGCTAGCACTTCGGCCTATGGGCGGAGAGAGTGGGGTGGGTACACCACAAGAATCCTGTTCTGCCACGCACAATTAACATAAAGAAATCGTTCCTATTAATCGGAAGGAAAGAAAAACAGCACACATCTTGTCCTGAAAGGACTGTTAAGTCCACTTACCAGGAAGAGGTTTCTGAGGATTGATTGGTGCTGACCCTCTGGTTAGGTTAGGTTAGGTTACACTATTTGCAATCCATTGTGATACTACCTTAATGGGACACTACCTGGGAAAGATACCTCAGATTAAGGGGAGCGCTAAAAGCAGCCACAAGAGTTAATGATTACCAAGTCCCCCAGCTCCTTGTCTGCTAGCTCCCCAAATTCGTCGAAAAAAGTAGCTCCGAGCGCATTCCTCATACGTTTGGCAAGGTTAGGGCATTCATACAGCAGGTGATGAATGCTCTCAACCTCCTTCTCATTCATACAGCTTCTGCAGAAGGCATTGTATGGAGCTTACATGTTTAGCGAAAAGAGAGTGACCCGTAATAACTGCGATAAGGGTACGCACATCATTATAGCTCCTCAGCAAAGATTCAGTCCTCTTAGGACAGACCTCGGGCCTCAGCTGTGTTCAAATCGCGCATGTGGTCAAAACTCCCCCTCTGCGATTTTCCTGCATAGAGGCCTGTACGTCTAGAATCCCCTTCACTGATTCTTGAGGCCGATCTATGGGTTCCTCTGCTAGGCAATTAGTCATAACGGAGCCCATTCTGACCAAAGCATCAGCTGTTTCGTTTCCAGGTGTGTCACTGTGACCAGGCACCCAGCAGAGAATAACCCTGTGGTTAGCACCCAGTATCCCAAGCTCACAGCGACACCGTTGCACAAGGCGCGATCTAACGGTGTTCGAGATCAGGGCCTTGATGGCAGCTTGGCTATCAAAACAAATCCTGATAACACGATCACTGGGTACATCATATGTTGTTGCCAGCAGCTTGCTGATAGCAAGAACCTGTAACATCAGGGTTGGCTCGGAAGCGCCCTGGGTTCATATGTCGGAAGTTATAACGAAGGGGGGCTTCAGATGAGTTCCAGTAAGTATAACTATACTGATTTTGAGATGTATTGGGCGCCAGGTCCCATGGGGAGACAGTCTCTCAGCTAATAAGTAATGTGCTCGCGTAACCGACCTACCAGCTGACTAATCAGCAACACAAGCACAGCACTGAGACCACTATATTATTATTATAACATGAACATGCAGAAAGGTGTACGGATCTCCCTGCACCTCCTTACTTAGTTCCGGCTGGGACTTGTCGGTTGGGCGTGGAAGGAAGATCCAGGCACCCCTTCTAGAACCAGGACTACAAGAAGAATGAAGCTTTGACACGACCACCCTACCGCACTGCCTATAGAATATCTCGCTTCTCAATGTTCTACACATCACCCCGCGGCCTCGTAGTCCACACTGCACTACACTCAGACGCCGAGGGCGCGACATCATGACGTCTCACTCGCGACAAGGATGGATGTGGATACGCAACAACAAACAACATCTTACTCCATGCTGCACAATTGCTCTCCTTTGGGTTCCATTAATTACGATTATTGTTAGAATGGCGGAAAACAAAAAAAAATCCAAGCTCCACCCCTACATGCTTGCAGCAACATAAATTCCCTCGCACTCCTACTGTTGGCGGAGAGATTCATCCCTAGGTGCACCGGATTCTTACGCTAAGTTATTTCGGAATAATGCTTGAATGCTACAGCCCTTTAATTCAGACACACTAGTATACATTCATGATAAAGTTAATTCAGATACATTAGCAACATTATGGCTGCGTATAACCTCAACTCAACGTACATATATGTATATATATATCGTATATATCTAAATAAGCGCTAACTTCAAAATTATACTGAGTGCGTAATTAATTCCAATTGTATAAGGCCACTCATTTCAATTCGCTTGGCTAGCTTAACTATCCCGATTTAATTATAGGTGTGTAAATTAATTAGATTTATCAACTTATAAATTTTCTATAGCTATTCACTGCGCATATATATATACATATGTATAACATTACAATATAGTGTACATATATGTTACAGTCAAAGCACGAAATCCGTCAAAACCCGATTTTACTAGGAAATTCTAGTTCTAACAAAGCGCTCTCGGTAATTCTAGTTTTAACTAATATTACACAGTTAAAACTAGAATTATCGAGAGCGCTTTGTTAGAACTAGTATTAACTGAAGAATATCTAGTTAATTCTGGTTGTGGCTGAATTCTCGCGTAGCTCTTAGTTAAATCTAGAACTGACTGGTTGCTATTAAACCTTGATGTTTATTAAGGTTGTGGCTATTTATACATACAGTATGTATACGTAATAGGTGAGGGGGGTGGGCGTACAGATCAGTGACACACACGCCCCCCGCACAAGTAGCCACACACACATCCGTGGCTACGTGTGCTGGGGGCGTGTGTGCTACTGATCTGTACGACCCCCCCCCCCCCCCCCCCCGCAAATCCACTAAGCTTTGTTTTAATTCATTGAACTTTACATCAATTTCTTTTAATAAATGGGACTCCAAGTTACCAATATTTAATTTAATGCTCTGTGTCACATTTTGTGTTTCGCTATCAAATGATGATTGATGAGGAGATTGTTTTTTCCATTAGAACATTAAATGTGAAAATTTCAGCCTTAACGGAGGCAGGAACACTTGCAAGTGATGGAGATGTCACGGTGTCTTCTGTCGCTAAGCCAGCAGCTGCACCAAATGCACGTTTTGGGGGCATGATTATACGTGTGTAATGGAATCTTGAATACGACACGTCAAAAACAAATAAACAAAATCTCAGAAACTTGAAGAAACTTGTCGAAAATTTTTAGACTGTACTAAGCGTAATTAAATTTATAACAATTAAATTTCACTGGAGCTTGCTAAGGCGCGCTACTCTCTAGTACACATCTTCTTCTGTATATTCTGACAACATTTCAGGCAGTAATCACTCAACAACCAGTAATGCCACAACACCTCCGTCTTCTAATCCAACCTCTTTTTCGCCTTCAATAACTACGTTTCCGGTTTCTCCCGAGGATGTGCAAACTGTCACTCTAGGTCTTGATTTATGTAAGAAAGCTGGGCCCGACACCATACCGAACATCTTCCTAAAGAACTGCTCCTCCGTATTAAGCGCTCCTATAAGCGAACTATTTAACTTGTCATTGAACCACAGAATTTACCTTTCTGCATTCAAGATATCGTACGTTACCCAAATTTTAAATCTGGTGATCCTAAATCCGTAAATAATTATAGACCTATATCAATTTCTAATAGCTTGGCCCTTGTATTTAAAAAAAATTATTTATAATCAACTCTTACCCCAAACCCTCTCCATCTTAGCTCTAAACAGCACGGATTTCTTCCGAGAAAATCCACTACCACGAACCTGGGGCTTTATACCGATAAAATTGCAGTAGCACTTGATAAAGGGAATCAGGTTGATTCTATTCAAACCGATTTTGTTAAAGCCTTCGGCTAAATTTCCCACTCTCATATACTCCATAAAATATCTAATATAGGTTTCTGCAATAATTTAGTTGCGTGGTTCGCATATATCGGCGAACGTCTGCAAACAGTAGTCCTTAACGGTCACCAGTCCTGCCCTTTGATACATACCTCCGGTATTCCACAAGGCACAATTCTTGGTCCTTATATCTTTCTCTTTTACATCAATGACACACTGCACCAACTAATCACCTGCCTCTTAAATGCAAACGATGCTAAAATTTTTATATACTTATAAATTATATGTATAAATTACTTCAAAGAGATATTCTTACCTTAGAAAATTGGAGCAAAGATAATCTGTTGCCATTGAATATCTCGAAATGTAAAGTTATAGGGTAAATGCGGATAGATGCCACGAAAGGAGAGATGCTGCACTAGTTATAGTTCGCAGAAATGTCGAACGATTTTGTTCTTTTTCCAATAATGCATTGCGCATATCCACACAACTGTATACTGCGAGTGCGGTATGCTTGTGGCCAAAAGAGACCAACATAGAGCATATGCTCTTTCATAGCTTAAAAAATATTCCCTTGAAAATTTCAGTTCCGTGTAGCATGCTCGAGTGCACAGACGTAGAAATAGTTTTAAACCGATTTGTGTGACTTTTAGTGATACTCAGTTTTGTTTAGCGTACAGTGTAACCGTTTTTCTTATTTTCATTTTGCGTCTTTAGTTTGTAGTTGCATGTGGCATCTCTCCCTGCCGGTAAGGAGTGATGACTGCAAGAAAGTTTTTAGAAATCTTTACTTATTTCATGAAATTCATTAGGTATGCCAAGAAAATATATTAGAAAAGAAAGCGGCTGTAATCGAGCCTCCTGGAGTGAGGAAGCATTGATGGAAGCTATTACGCGCTTAAAGAATAAATAAATAAGTCTACGAGTAGCACAAAAGCAATATGGGATTCCAGGAAGAACTTTAAGTAGAAGGCTTAAGTCCGGAAATTTTAAGAAAGGCGCACTGGGAGCTTCGGGTAGACAGCTTCAAATTAAAATTTTACGTGGTTTTTTTGATTTTTTTTTTTTTTTTTAAATTCAGGTATTCTTGGTAAGGACAATGAGTTGAAATTAGTTGCACATATAAAACCATTAGCTGCTTTTGAATTTGCTCCCACCAGGAAAAGAGTTCGTAGTTTGGCATACAATTTTGCTGAAAAACTTGGATGCATACATAAATTTTCCCACAATACGCAGCGAGCAGGTAGTGCTTGGCTATCTTCATTTATGGAAAGAAATCCAGAGTTATCCATACGTCAGGCTGAAGACTTATCGCTTGCAATTGCGCAGGGATTGAATCGACCAGAATCCGAGGATTTCTTTTCACTTTTAAGAACTGTAATGATAGAAAACAATCTTCTAGAATGACCTAGAAACATTTTCAATATGGATGAAAGTGGTGTGCAGTTAATAAATAAGCCCGGAAAAGTGATAGCTGCCAAAGGTTCGAAGGATGTGCATATTATAACATCTCAAGAGAGAGGCGAGAACGTAACTATTATCGCATCTTGCAATGCTGAGGGTGGGTTTTTGCCTCCTGTATTAATAATGAAAGGCGTAAATAGAAAGCCGGAATTCAGTTATGCTCTTCCATCAAATCTAAAATCTATATGAACCGGAATTCATCCTATATCAATTCAGATCTTTTCCTTAAGTGGATGAAAGAACATTTCATAACAAAAAAGCCCACAGGAAAAGTCTTATTAATTTTAGATGGGCATACAGAGATGGGCATACACAGCAACGCTATAGAGCTTTTGGAGCTAGCAAACCAAAATCAAATTATTTTATTGTGTTTGCCGAGTCACAAAACTCAAGCATTACAGCCGCAAGACAAAAGCTTCTTTGGGCCTTTGAAAACTTATTTTGAACAAGAGGCTCAGGCTTGGATACAACATCATAACAATAGGAAGATGACAAGGTATCAGGCAGGTTACCTCATTGGAAGGGCTTGTAATAAAGCTGCATCCTTTGACAACGCAGTTTCTGAGTTTAGAGGAACTGGGATTTATCGTTTGAACCCAAATGCAATACCAGATCATCTGTTTTTATTATCGGATACTTCCAAACGAGCTGCTGAAGCTTCTTGTTCGGAAGTACTTCGGCTACTATAGCATCCCCTGAAATAGTGCCAATAACTCCAACTAAAATATTACTGGAATTGAGTCCATTGCCAACGATTCCATACCCATGCAATAATCGGCGCAAACAGTCCGCTGCAGTGCTTACAACGCCTGAGGCTATAGCTAAAAACTATATTATATTATGACTACATAATGGATTATTCACCTCTTAACCGCGTTACCGAAATGAAAGATTTAGGGGTAATTTTTGACCAGAAATTATTATTTCAGTCACATATTAACTGAATTACCTCCAAGACTTTTAAACTGTTGGGTTTTGTATTCCGAATTTGTAAATCATTCAAGTCTACTACATCACTAATAACTCTTTATAATTCTCTAATAAAAAGTCACCTAGAGTACACATGCACTATATGGAACGCTTTTTACGGTGTATATGTGCAGCAAATTGAAGCAGTTCAGAGAAAATTCACCAGATTTCTTTTATATAAAACAGAAGGACGCTATCTTGACTATGTTACTCACCTCGATAAATTTGGTATTCTTTCTCTGAAAAAACGTCGTCTTTTCTTAGATGAAATGTTTTTATTTCAAATAATACACAACCTTATAAATTGCCATGATTTACCCCTTAACATTAACTTACTTGCCCGCTGCCCGTTAACTTTTCAAATTACTACTGCCAGGATCAATTTACGGTATAAATCCGGTTGTTACAGAATCAAAAAAAATCATAACGACCTATTTAACGAAATCGACATCCTCGGTCTTAGTCTCTGCACCTTTAGAAAAAATGTATTTTCCATAGTACGTAAAAGCTCGCTCATGAGCGGCTCCTTATCAGGGTTGGCAGAAATTTTCGCAAAAAATATGCAAATTTCCGGAGAAAAATATGCTTTTTCCGAAAATATTATGCTAAATTTGAGTTGAAAGATAAAAAATAATAGAAACTAACGGTATCAAAGTGTCGAATAGGGTATTAACTGCAGTCATTGTATATAGACGATTCTCAGTACAAAACGACTAAGATTTTTTAAATAAGATTTATTTATATCACATTTGGTAGACATATCTTTACAAAGTAATACAATATGCATATGACGACTACAGAGGGAAAACAATCTAAGTCACATTTTTTACGTTTCGTAAAAACCTGCTTTTTAATTTGTCCGAGAGTTTATTTTTGGAATTTGAATTTTCAGATTTATTTTTAACTGATAATTAAATAGAAAAAAAATTGACAAATTTTGTCACCTATTTTAACAGGTTACTATTAAAAAATTCCCAGTTTTAAAAAAAAACTTGGATTTTTTCTCCCCTGTAATTTTACTTACTAACGTAGTTAATTAAATACCTCATCAGCCACTTCGTTTTCATATTTTTCATATTTTTCAGCACGAGAAATTTCTTTTAGTATATTATTGTTTATTTCAAAAGAAAAGCAACATATGTCACTTACTTTTAAACTGTCTCTTATAAGCAAGATAATATTTAATAATTTCGTGTTTATTGTATTGCGCAATTTTGTTTTAATATTATTCATAGCGCTAAATAGCCTTTCGAGGCCTTCATATGGATTTTCATTATTCAAACCTCTAAAATTATTTACTACTATCCAAAATTCAATGGTATTAGAACTCGTTTCCCATTGCATTAGAGTTAAATTTGCCCATCGATTTTCTACTTCAGATATGTATATCTTGGGTGGAATATTGTATCATTTGAAGCAAAGGATCCAGCGAAGGTTTTATGGATTTCAAGCGATTTTCGATTGAAAAATAATTACTTTTTCTTATTATTTCTACGTTTTTTGAAATTCTATTCCTTATTTCAGTATCTAATTTGGTTAAGAATTTGATACAAGTTGTCCATAAAACCTTTTCTTCTTCCGTTGTTATATTATTTTCCTTTACAGATGTCTCAACAAAAGTTTCAAATTCATATTCTAAATAAGGACAAGGCAACATAAATTCGTTTAAGTCAATCTCTAAAAGATTTCCGATAATTTTCCCTTCAATTAAATTTTTTTTTGTTAAGGATTTTAATAAAAACAAACAATAGATCTTGGAGGACCTTTGTTGGATCTGCATCTTTTGCCTGAAAAGCTTTATTCACTTTTTGTACTTCTTGTAACATTTTTTTTAGGAACAAACAATATGCATAATTCAAGTTATCCCGATATAAATCATATAGTAACTGAGAGGTATGACAGCCTTCAGATTACTTTTTAACTCTAGCCATTGGTTAACTATTCGCTATATTGCGACTTCAATAGACATCCATCTAGTCGCACTTTGTCTTACGATTTTCAGGAGCTCACAATCTTCATTTATTGCCTTGTAAATAATATTACAAAATATTTTTCTTGTACTTGACTTAGAAAACCATCATTTATCATAAATTCTATGTTTGGTGGCAAAGATGACTGCGCGAAGGATGAAACTGCAAGCTGAAGGGGATGGCACACGAAAGGTATTAGAATAAGCGTCTTATTTTACTCAGTCAGCTTTTTATATACCCCGTTCTTTACTCCTACCGTGACGATTGCATTATCTGTCTCAAGGCCAGACATTTTTGCCACCGATAAGCCATATTCCCTTAAAAACAGAATGTATTGCACTGAGCAAATCATTCGAATTACTTACATTCGGTGAGCTCAACTAATTTCAAAAATTGCACAACAATTCTTCTCTTTTTCTCACAATAATATTTTATAACTATGCCTAAATACTTATTAATAGTAACTTCGGTAGATTCATCTATAATTAAACTGAACGAGCTGTTACCTAACTCTTCTTAAAGACTTTCCTGGAAATATGGCCCCCAGACATTTTTTATGAAGGCTATACACTTAGTACGGGCCAATGAAAAATTATTTAAATTGCACATTGTTTTTAAATTTTCTTTTTCACATTTGATAAGGTGATCTGCAGGATTAATAGAGGAATGGGCAGCAATATACAATGCAATTCTGGTTTCCCACATCCTTGTTTGTAAGTTGCTATCGGTTTCGAAGCTTAAAGTTCTTTGATTTTTTATAGAACGGAAAACAGTTTCAGCTTGCATATGTCTTTTACTTACCATATGCAGCTTTAAGACTGACTTTTTTGCTTGAAGCTCACATTTGAAATTAACTTTTCCGTATTTCCTTGCTGTATAATAATTCATTTCAGCCAATCATTTCTGGCGTTCTGTGTGTACCTGAATTCATATTTATTATAACAATTATTTTAAAAGCATAAATTGATAATTTATTATTTGCTTTTTCTTTTTCGGTAATACATGAACTTCACAGTCCGAATCGCCGACAAGATTTTTTCAAAACTTTGGTTGTTGTTGTTAATGGTCTTTTTTTTATCCAAAAACCTGAAATTATACCAAATTCTATAAGAATTCAGTTCAAATGCTTAGTATTAATATCCTTACCACTCCTTGTCGTATTATATGAATTCAATAGAACTGTTTTCTGTTTTTCCAATAACGCTCACAGTTCACACAATTCAGAAATCGGAATATGACACTTAAGTTCACACTGCAAAGTATGTAAAAGCAAGCTTCCCTATATAAATTTGCAGCGGTTGTACAAAGAGTTTTTACGATTACAAAAACTTGTTGTGTATTGCATTTGTTGTGCGTCCAAGGCTACAACACTATTAAGCCGAAGAGTGCGTGGCAAGATATTGTTAAATAATATGGGCGGAAAATTAAATTATGCTAAAAAATATGCCGGCATAATTATGTAAAAATATTATGCTTTCGAGGCGTAAATTATGCCAGCTTAGCATAATTTATGCTAAAATGGCAACACTGCTCCTTATGCGGCTCCCAGCTCCCCGCTCGCGAGCCCGAGCCAAAAAAAAGTTTAAACGCTCTCGCTCGCGAGCTGGAGTCGTTAAATAGCTCCGGCTCGCGAGTCGGAGCAATCCATTTTACAACTCCGGCTCCTCATCAGAAAAATGTGAGATTATTATATAGCTTTGGAATTTTTTGATCGGTGTAATTTAGAGATAGGAATATGTGAAAATAAATTTTACGAAAGCGTTAACGCTCTGCCCAAATCAAATTTATGACGTGAGTTAATTAGGTATGCATAAGTTGAATAAATAAAACAATATTATTTAATTCTTGGTAAATTATGTATATAGAATAAGTTAAAATAACTGAATATAGTGTTGAAAGTTTTATTTGTATTTGTTAACATTGAATCAAGGTATAATGCCGCAAGGAAGGCGTCATGTTCTAACAACTTTTCCTTCCTTTCCCTCATTGCATGTAATAATAAATCAGCAAAGTCGTTATGCAAACTTCGTTCTTCTACCTCAAGCTCACATCATAACCAATCTCGAAAAAAGTCTCCAATTACAGTCTGAAGTTTCTTAGTGCACTCTGCCAATGGACTGAATGCGGATAGGAAATTTCTCACAAAATCCCAGTTCATTGTTTGTGTATCCAATATCTCTCGATCATACTCATTTTCAAAATTTGCAACAAATTCTTTTATACTCATTAACGACTTCAACATTTCATAGGTTGAATTTCAACGTGCTGTGTTATCCAATACAGGCATGTTGTGGTTGTAACTGCCTGAACGTATTACCGTTCTCAATTTTTTAACTGCAATCCTGTAATCATTTATGTGGCCATCAATTGTTTTAATGACATAATGTGCTGCGAGCTGAATAGTATGTGCGGCACATCTGACCACCGAAAGAACAGATGCTAGTGCTGATTGGATTGATTCATCCCTGTCGAAAATGTTGTCCTGCTCTAAAGCATGTCTTTCTTCCTGTGTGTATTCTTCTTGCAAATCTTGCAGTATTTTAGATGTTAAGGACATTGGCGCTCGGTGGTACTTGAGTAAACTTGGAGAATGTCGATTAAACATTTCACAATCTCATCCTTAAGTACTGATGCCGAATGTTTTTTCTGAAGTTGAATGATGCCTTAAAAAATAAATTTAAATGTTGTTCATTACTTCAAGTTTACACAGAAATAATGTCAGAACGTACCAATTGTGTTAACATAAATTTTGTAGTTTCGTATAAATTGTATGTTGACACCCAGAAAGCTTCGGTCCAATCTCGTTGCGACATCGACTTTCAAAGACACCATTTTGTTTTTTATTCTTTTAGAAATAATTTCCTTTTTTTGGCCAGTTTTTTTTATAATTAATCCAATATTTCTTGAATTTAGGTTTGTTTTAAATTTGTTTTCATAAGAAGATATTAATTCTTTAAAATAGTCTTTATCGTCCAAAATTCGAAGCGGAATATTCTTCACAGTTAAAAGTCCAATACAACACTTGGTAAATCAAGTTGCAATGTCTTCGAACCTTTTCAGAAACTACTGGATTTTTATCGTTAGCAGACCTAGAACTTTCACTTTCAATTGAGACAAACTATAGCGACATGACAGACAGCACAAGACACAATACTTTGGCTTAAATCTAGATACAGAAAACAGAGCTAGGTAAATGAGAAAGAAATAATACGTTACTCCTGCATGCTATCGTTTTTTTGTTTTCCACCTCCCTTACATATGCATACAATATACAGCTGATTTGGGTTAAATTGACTTGTATGTAGGTATAAAATATTTTTTAATTATAATTGTCCCAATCGTGTAAGTATCTCTATATAGCAGGTATCCGAATTCCTTTTAAATGAATTAATTAATATGGGAAGTCTAAGAAAATCAGATTGAAAATGAGTTTTTATTTGGGTGTACGGTATGCTTCTGTAATTTATATTTAACTTTTCCCTGTAGATATCCGTCGTAAAAAAATCTAAAAACTGCACTTTCGCTACAGTTTCCGTATTGCAATTTATATATTTTCAGCGTTGATTTAAATATATGAACTTATTTTTTTGGGCAAATGAAATTTTTACGAAGAATAAAATCATAATAAAAACAGTTGATATACGTACTTTTTATCTCTTCTGAACCCTAATATAAAAATATAAAAAAATCGTCGTTCATTATTCGTACCGAAATTGGGACAGTAACTGAAAACTTGAAACAGGTAGGCAATTTTAATTTAATGTCCCAATTACCCATTCCTAAGACAGTGTAAATAAAACATAAAAATTGTTCATGAGCAAGGAATAATCTCACATTTTTATGATGAGGAGCCGGAGCTAGCGAGCGGGAGCCATTTTACAAAGAGCTTTTCGGGAGCGCTCTTTCGAGAGCCGCTCGCGAGTGAGCATTTACATACCCTGGACTATTTTCTTCCTCGTATCCTTTTTACTTTTTAATATATTTCTTTTTTTCTTTTTTTCTTTTCCTTTTTTTTAAATTCCTATTTTGTTTATAAGTTCTCTTGCTCTATTTTTAAGTTATTCTTATACTGTTGTCGTGTCTCCAGTAAAACACTCGCGTAATCCACACTTTTTAAATTTACCTGAGCTATTGTAGTGTTGTCCACATCCTTTCTTGGCCTGTAAGACTGTAAAGCTGCCATTTAAATTGTAAAAATCTGCCCCTCAAATTTTTCCAAAGTTTGAAGATCCCTGCAGGAAACCCTGGTTTAGCTTCACCTTACCCGGGATCTTACCAGCACTCACCTTATAAGGTACCATGAAAACTGGTGTGGAAGTTGATTTTTCCCTATGCCTGAAGTTCCGATCTCCTACTTTCTCCCCACCATGATGGAATTCTGTTTTAATCGGCTTCCTACCATATCTCTGAAATTTAAACTTACAATTTTTAAATATACCCTGGGCTGGCTGTTCCTACCATCATAGTTCAGTACAGATCTTTCAGCATACTTTCGCGTTTCGTGCTGTTGATGCAAAAAATTTGTTGGTTCTACTAGATAGGATGTTGCTTTAGCGATTCTTACGAATGCACAACCATCCTCCAACCTATTTCCGCTGTGTTCATTATAATTGTGCTGACTCCTAGACCCTTCGCTAGACTCTTGAGTCATAAGCTTGTTGAGTTCTGAACTTCTTTGAGCTAAACCCAAGTAGCACCATATAACTTAAAAGTCGTATAAACCTTCTGTGTGTCATATGACGATATAACTGTGCATTACGACAAAATTGTCATAAAGTTAATTCTTATTATAGTCACAATTAATTAGTTTTATAAACATCGTGAAAAAGTCTGTAAGTAAAGTAAATTAATTCAGCTATTAGAATGATTCATATACGTTAACTAAACGACTCTTCGTATTAGAGGAGTATTGCTGTCACAAAACAAACATAATAACTATGTTACATTCCTAATATGACCGAAATAAGACAGCCATACGCTTAACGGTCGTACATACGTCGCGTACTAGTTGGATGTAGTGAAGTTTTAACCCGACTGTTTTCAGTCTAATCGCTCGTATTTCTCACTAGTATACCACTAATAAGTTACAATACGAAATATGTCAAAATGGGCTCAAACAGGAAGGCTTTTAGACATTCTTACACTTATTACAGGCGAGTCGTTAAGCGTTTAAGGTCAAAACGAGATATAGGTAAGAACATTACTTTGATCTCAATATCATTTATAACCAATGTTAATAATGTTCCTTTTTTTATTGCGAAGGCAATAATGCATTACCTCAGAATTTTGATTTTATAGAGTTAACATTATAATACATAATTTTTATTAACTAGGTGTGTTGCTTTTCGACGTATTGCTGCCTTTTTAAATGTAAGCCGGAATTACCTTTTTTCTGATTCCGTATCGGAAAATGCCGCTAGTGACTTTTCAATAATGCTTGCTTCTTCAAAGGAATTTATATTTGCACCTTTTACACTGCACTGGAAAGAAAACCAATCTTCTGCTGGTTTGGAAAGTGGATTCGTTCGGATCTTTTTTACTTGCAGTTTATTTCGCGGCCATCGCAAGATATTATGATCTTCCCATGAAGATGGCACTGCCGAAATTAGTTTTCCCCGTTTTCTTCGGTAGATATCACTTAACATTTTAACTATCGCGCAACAAAAATCGACGCCGCACGCACGAGATATGGAAGTTATCTGTCAAACTTGTATCAATCGCGTAAAAATCGGAGAGAAGACACAGACAGTAACGTAATATAAGAGTCGTGCAAGAGTTGTTTATTAGTCATATTTTCTAATTTAAGACTGAAAACTATCTTAAGTACAACTAAAGCCATATACAAGCCTGTACAGCTGTATATACGTCCTATACACACACACACACAAATAACACCATTTTGTTATGGATAGAAAACTAGAGAATTAAAAATATGAGAATTTTTTTCCATTTACTAAGATTTTCAATTTCATTTACCGGTTAAATTGCAGTATTTTAGTGTGGAAAATTTAGGGATCTGATTCACATTGCTGAAAATACATTTTGTAGCCAAAAATAATTTTATGTAAATTTCAATAAAGGATTATGTAGACTTATATTGTAATAAATAGAAGGCCCGTAATATTTACGCATCTATTTTACAAAATTACACAAGAAAGTTTTCTCCACGATACATTTCAACTTTTACGAGAAGAAATCGAACTCAATTTTCAAAAATAACAAGAGTATAATATTATTGTATTATAAAATTATAAATATTATACTTAGGATTGTTTTTGTAAAAAGCTTTTATAGTTTCTAGATAGAGATAAGTTTGCATCTTAATTTTGACTTTCAAAGGACCAAAAAGTGTCATGAAAGTTATTACAATGTTTTACTATTGTATGCTATTATCCAATTAATCAATCATACCTGAATACGTACAGCAGATGCAAAAAGGTCTTAAACGTGTTAAATTGTCAAATTTACAACCGTCCTCTGATACTTGTTTGACTTTTTTATGTGGTTACAAATGAGCTACAACAGCGTCCTATAACTGAAATACGATTCCCCATTTTAGTTATATGAACGTTTTGTGTATGATTTAATCACGTCGTAAGTGTAAGTCGTTATGACTGTTATATCTATTCTATGGTAGTACTCACAGCTTTCTCTCCTCTTCCTTTCAGCGTGGCTGGTATTCCTTATTCTGTTTTGGGGTTTTTTGTTTTTTTTTAATTAAATACAACACTTGATATACATTTTTTTCCATTTTATTGTTTAAACTATTTTTTTTCAAAACATTCCTGTATTTTACAAAATAACAAAAACTTTCCTTTCCCTTTTTTTATTAATTTGCCCGGTTCACCACGGTACCGACTATATTACAAAAATTTCCGTTTCTTTTTTTATAAAATAACAGAACTTTATTTAATTACCTTTTTTTTATTAATTTGTGTTTCTTATACCGCGCCCGACTTCAAGAACCAACACCAGCCGTATTTCTTTTGATCTCGACACCCAACTCCGAAGTTAAAAATCGACTCGCGCGTAGAAAATTTAAAATCCAACTCCGCTCTTGATCACTTTCGTCGCGATCAAGAGCCCTCGCTCAGGGTAGAAAATGCATAGTTGCATTTCTACCCTGGGTAAAATTTTCATTTATTCTGGACTTGCTTCATTTTAACAATTTTTTAATGTTGGAACAAGTTTCATCTAATTTTACATTTACAGCGTGCTAAAATTCACTTCAATAGTTTTTCAAGTTGGTACCAATACAAACAATTTTTAAACTAGGTTTATCTAAGTCTAAGATTTACAGTGTGTTTAAAATTCATTTCAATAGTTTTTCAGGTTGGTACCAATACAAATAATTTTCCTTTGCTGATTTTATATTTTCCGTACTTGTCAAAATTTATATTTGCTTTTCAAATTCAATAAACTTTCATTTTTCATATCTGTCTAAATTTAAGTGTCAAAATTTATATTTGCTTCGTAAATTCAATAAACTTTCATTTTTCATACTTGTCAACATTTATATTTGCTTTTCACTTCGCTAACCTTTCCTTTTCACCAGTGTCAAAATTTTTATTTGCTTCTTAAATTCAATAAACTTTCATTTTTCATATTTGTCAACATTTATATTTGCTTTTCACTTCGCTAACCTTTTATTTTCACCAGTGTCAAAATTTATATTTGCTTCTTAAATTCAATAAACTTTAATTTTTCATATCTGTCTAAGTTTATATTTGCTCTTCTAGATTCAATAAGCTTTACTTTTTTATTCTTGTCAAACCTTATATTTGCCCCTTCAAATTCAATAAACTTTAATTTTTCATACTTGTCTAAATTTATATTTGCTCTTCTAATTCAATAAACTTTAATTTTTCATACTTGTCTAAATTTATATTTGCTCTTCTAATTCCATAAACTTTAATTTTTCATACTTGTCTAAATTTAGTATTTGCTCTTCTAATTCCATAAACTTTAATTTTTCATACTTGTCTAAATTTATATTTGCTCTTCTAATTCAATAAACTTTAATTTTTCATACTTGTCTAAATTTATATTTGCTCTTCTAATTCAATAAACTTTAATTTTTCATACTTGTCTAAATTTATATTTGCTCTTCTAAATTCAAATGTCCTTTTCCTTCTGAGACATGTCAAAACTGGACTTCCTATATATGATGACATGTCTAAGTACACGTGCAACAAAATATTCGGGCTTCGTGTTGGTACGTGTGGGTTGCCCTCTATTACCATCGGTTGAAGTGTTCTCTCAATTGGAGTAGATTCTATTCGGGAATGTAATAACGCACTTGGGTTAGCATAGGAACGTGTCTTTAATCTGGTTTGAGGTTCTGCTATTGTGTGATGTCTACCTTCTGACAAGAGACAGCTGACCGACGGAGATGTCAGGCTCGGTTTTGTTTTGTTGTGATGCGGGCTTTTATTCGCTGCTAGTTTTGTGTTGCCGAGCCGAAAGTTCGTTTAATTCTTAATTAATTCTTCTTTGGACCTTGGTGATGCCTATGGCTAGAGGAGATGGGAAAATTCAGGTAAGTCGTTCTGTTAGAATTCTTCCTCTGTTAGTATACCGGGGTTCAACTGATAATGTCTGCCTGGTTTCAGCAAGAGCGCAATACTCTTCCAATTGCGATCACACGAATGCTGTTGAAATATTCTAAAGAGGCTCGGCCGACCTATTTGTCTGCTGTCAGCCTTTATAACAACATAGCCTTGCCTGTATCACATATCCGTCGGTCAGTCAACATTTCCTCGAAGGCAAATGCTATTCTGAGGGTGCATAGGGATCCTCAACCTAAGCAAAATAGAGGAACTAGCTAGGTGAGTCGTTTTGTTACACTACCCTCCCCTCATAAGCTTGTAGCTCCGTCCAAGCTAGCTGATCTCTTAGGAGTGGGCACCCGGTATAACACTTGCATTGGGCAGTAAACGAATTCGGGGGACAGGAAGATAAAATCGTTTTACGAAGGCTAATTCAGAGGAGTTCGTAGGAAACTTATCTAATCTCCTAATGCAGAGACACTTGAACAAAGATCTTGTCCTTATAAATTTTCTCCAGCCACCACGTATTAGAGAAGTAACGAAGAAAGGATAGGAAAGTTAAAACGTCCACTGAAAGATAACCCAGAAGAGGTTAGAGCTATAGACGGTCAAGCAAAATTCATCTACTCATTTAAGGTAGAGATGGGTTCTACTAGTGTCGTGTCCTTTTAAATTTTATTCAGCTACCATGTATTATGGAAATAATGAAAATGCGCCACTTTGTCGGACTTGATTTGTGCATGGCGAGTCAGATGCACATCCACCACGTCACGCCAGTCCTTGGTCAGAGCTCGATATCGGTCTCGGTGTCGAGAACCAAAGGTGCACCCGCAGCCCAGCAACCCAAAAAATCTGGTCTAACAGTACACCTCCGACCCTCAACCCCAAGACCAGTCGGGGAAGCCTCTGCAACCAGTAACCTAGCCAACTGATTGCAGGACCTCTTCCGCACGGGCATCTCCCTCTGACCGCAGATTGACATTCGTTCGAGGGTGTGCCCCAAAATCCCCAGCAGGTGTTAACATTTCGAAGACAGTCTTTACTGTGGAATTCCTACGGCAGCGCGGCCTACGTAGGGTACCATGTGGGAGGGGTTTTGACTCATTGTCAAGCGAGGGAGTGTGAAAAATTGGACTAATTTACAAAAGGTATACCGGCCGCTAGGTTGGGTAGGTCCTAAGCGTCAGATTGGTATCCTGTAGTTACCAGTTGAGCTGGCTGGATGCCTTCTTAGGGCTACCAGGACGCTTTAGTGGTTATATGGAAAGGTCGTTTCTTTCGCGGTACGGGGCCAGTCTGTCGACGTGGACAGTTCGCACCTTCCCACCGTGAAATTTTTTTTATCTTGAAAACCACTTCGGTTAACGCCTCGGTGATCTTATATGGCCCATCCCAGTCGCACTGAAGTTTAGGGCACCGCCCGATTACGCGTCTTGGGAAGTATAACCAAACAAGTTGATCTACTTGGAAACTGGGTTTCTTCGATCACAAGTCATAGTATGTCTTCATTCGCCGGCTCGCAGTGTTCAGCATAACTCGATTATTCTCATGGATCACATTCAGTGTCGTGGTCAAGTTGTCCATGTACTCACTAACTGACATAACTTCGGTAGGTGGGCTCCCCAAGACCATCTCCAGTGGTAAACGAAGTTCTCGACCAAAAAGGAGTTTAGCCGGGGTTTGCTTAGTGCTATCCTGTACACTTGCTCGATACGATAGCAGTAGGTAAAGCACATACTAGTCCCATTCCCTTTGGTGCGAATTCAAAATTTCGCCAGGTAGTCAAGAATTGTTCTGTTAAATCTTTCGACCAAACCATCTGACTGTGGGTGTAGGGCTGTTGTGCGCGTCTTCTCTACTCCGAACTTCTGCAGTACCCCTTGAAAAACAGCACTTTCAAAATTTCTACCTTGATGCGAATGAAGCTGTAGTGGGCTCCATGTCGACTGAATACGGCTGTGTAAGTGTACGTGCAGTTGTTAAGCGGTCTTTCAATTCCTCGAACGCTTCCTGACAGTCATCTGTCCAGAGGAACTTTCGACCTTTCTCCGTAAGCTCCATTAATGGTTTCGCGATAGCTGAGAAATTTTTAACGAATCGCCGGTAATAAGCACACAGCCCAAGAAATGACTGGATATCTCTTCGTGTTTGTGGTTGAGGCCACTTCTTGACATCATTTGTTTTGTCGACAGACAAGCCGGTCTCACTGATGACATGTTCTATCAATTTCACCTCCCTCTGACACAACTGACACTTCTTTGGTGAAACCTTTAGATTTGCTACTCTTAATCGGGCTAAGACAAGGCGGAGATTTTCTACCATTTGTTCAAACGTGGGGCCATGTACGATAAAATCGTCCAAATATATTAGGCACGCCTGAGGTGGAATTCCTTGGAGGACGATTTCCATGAGCCTCTGAAAAGTTGCAGGGGCATTGGTTAGCCCAAATGGCATAACTGAAAACTCTCACAATCCACTGCCTGTAGTGAACGCGGCCTTTTCGCGGTCTTCTTCTTCCACTTCTACTTGCCAGTAGCCCGACTGTAGATCTAATGTGGAAAACCAAGTTGAACCGGCGAGTGCATCAAGAGTGAGATCAATACGTGACAGCGGATATGACGACGCAAAATCTAGTCGAGCCATCCCTCTTCTTCACCAGGACGACTGGAGAAGTCCAAGGGCTACTAGATGGATTGATACCGCCTTGGGTTTTCATCTCGTTTACTAGATTTTCCGCTTCCTGACGTATGGCTAATGGAAGCCGCCTGGGAGGCTGTTTAATCGGTTTGTTGCTGCCTACGTCGATCTGATGCCGCATTATTGTGGTTCGGCCGAGATCAGTTTTGGTTTTCGCAAAGACATCTTGATGTTCCATGAGTAGCTTTTCCAGTATTATTTTTTGTTGATTATCAAGATGTATAGTTGTGGGTTCCAGCAATAGGTATAATTCAGGTGGTAAACTTTTCAGGTTAGGTGTACTTCCTCGGACGAACTGACAATGTCTGCATTCACTTCAAAATCTGCTAAAGAGGTGTTAGCTTTCAGCTCGATTGGGTTTTCCGTGATGTTAGTTATCCGAACTATCATACTTCCACTATGTGAAAGGCAGACCGCCGGTTCCATCCAGAGAGAAGGGGGAACCTTATTTGAAGATAGAAAAACTTTTTCCTGTTCGCCGACCATCGGGTTGAAAAGTGCTACGAAAGGTTGATTCGGCTGGTAATGTACAATCTTGTATGGTTCTGGCGAAGAGGTCACTCCTTTCTTCCATTATTGCCACGATCTCGTGGGCAATCTGAACAAAGCGTTTCTCTAAGTTAATTGAACAACGGTAACCTGCAAGAAAATCCATTCCAATAATGCAGTCGTGAATACTTCTGCTACATAGAAGGTATGTGTGGTGGAAAAGCTTTTGATAACTATGGGCAGGTCAATGACTCCATCTACGATGCTGGTTTCTCCTGTGACATTCCAAATTTGCGTAAAGGTTGGTTTGAGACAGGAATGGTTCCGCAAACGAGCGAGTATTCTTCTATTAAGTATGGAATGCGTAGCTCCGGTGTCCACAATAATGTGGCAGACAAGTCCTTCAATTTTTCCTTCTATCTTGATTGTACTACAAATCGTTCCTTGGCTCACAGTTATTATGGGTGGAGGTGGTAGCCTCGAAGCTGATGATCTCGTGGTGTTGAGCGTTTCCACGTTGTCTAGGGTTAGCGGTGTGAAGGGGATTGGGGTACTATTTTCTGGTGTGTGATGTGTGATTGAGGTGCGGGTGTTCGGTGTAAGGTTGTTTTTAAGTGTGTTGGTGGGAGGTGGACCGTATGTTAGTGTGTTAGTAGGAGAGACGGAATGGATTAATGTGTTTGTGGGAAGTGGATGGCTTGTTAGGGGATTAATGGGAAGTTAGCTGGAGATTAGTGTGCTAGCGGGGAAGGAGGGGTTTGTTAGTGTGTTAGTGGGAATCGGATGGTTTGTTAGGGGATTAGTGGGAAGTGGGTGGGAGATTAGTGTGTTAGCGGGGAAGGAGGAATTGATTAATGTGTTAGTGGGAAGTGGATGGTTTGTTAGGTTGATTGGGGGTGGTGTGCTAGTGGGAAAAGAGGAATGGAGTAATGTGTTAGTGCTTGGGGTGTGTGGTTATAGGTGTATCGGTGTTTATGGTATTTGCGACTATTTTGGTAAGGGTTGTTAGTTCTAGAAGGCTGGTTATTAAAGGACAGTTGGTACTTATGCGGACTGTACGTGGAGCGTTCGTGAAGTACGCTGGTTTCTGCTCCCCGAAATCAGCGGACTTGTGTATAAATTTTCCTTGGAGCTCGATGGACTGATGTTCGTACTATTTTCTCTCTTTCCAGAGGGCTGCTGCATTTGGGTTAGCTGCGAGCTCGAGTGAGGTGGCCCTCGTGAGAACTGAACTGCTTCAGGAGATCCTACTATATTCTTTCTCAGCTCAACAGGTACCAGACGGATATTAATAGCTCTGTTTTTAGGACGCCCTTCAACCAGGTCGAATTCTACACAATTTCCAGGAACTAATTCGGATTCTGGATTCACAATCGGGTTCTGGAAATTTGCGAAGTGGAAGAAGATATCTACTTGAGTCTCATCACGCACAATAAAAACGTACCCGCGTCGTAAGTCGCACCTGCGGATAGTTCCCGTGACATCTCGGGCAAGCAAATTGGTTTTGGGAGAGGTGTTGGCTGAGTTAGGAGCCATTGGATTGGACTGAGCGAGCTGCGGCTCCCTCAGGCTAGCTCGCTGGCGTTTCCCGGCGACATCCGTGCTGAATTTCTTCCCATCGGTTCTCTTCTGAAGTCCGGCGGTTCTCGTGGTGGCGGTCTAGTATTGATCGTTGCAGCAGAGACTTATATTTCGTCTCGCAGCCCTTGTAGCTCGATGATTTGCTTCGATTCGGAATGCTGTTTGTACTTGCAGCGTAGGCGGATTGAAATCTCGAACCCTCTCCTGCAGGTCTAAGTTATAAATTCCATCTAAGAAATGTTCCAAAGCGATCTGGTCTCGTGCATCCTCTGCACAAGATGGAAATTTAAGCCTGGTTAGTAAGCCGTAAAAGTTCCGTGGAAAATTCCGAAAAACTCTCCCCGTTCTTCTGAAACCTTGTGCTTAGTTGGGCGTGACCAACTGTTTGATTATACTCCGCGCCAAACTGCATGGAAAGCGCATTCCTCGCCTTAGTATACGATCTCCGAGCCTCCTGACTTAAGGCACTTTCACATCAAAAACAAGAACAGAAAAATGTAAACCGAAAAACTAAATTTATTCCACTTTAAAACAAGATTTTTGTTCCAATGATTAATAAAATCCAGAGAAATAGGATAAACTAAGAATTTTACTGAGAAAAATAGTTATATTTATTTCAGATTTTTAAGAAAAACACAATTTTTATGTTTTATCGGCCGAAAAACTTTTTCGGCGGAAAAATTCGTCCAATAAATCATAAAAGTTGTGTTTTCTTAAAAATTCTAAGATAAATATACTACTTTATTAGTAAAATTATTAGTTTATCCTATTTCCCATGATTTTATTAATCATTGGAGCAAAAATCTTGTTTTAAAGTGGAGTAAATTGAGTTTTTCGGTTTACATTTTTTCGATTCTTGTGTTTGATGTGAAATGCCTTTTAATGTCTCATAAAAACCCAAAGCCCGGCCGCGTAGAGATGCAGCTAAATATAAGGCTGTGGTTCCATCATCCCAGCCGTTTGTTTCTGCGATTGCCTCGAAATGTATCTTATAGTGGTTCCAAGGGGCTTTTCCGTCGTATTCCGTTGGTGAAAGCGTTGGCTTTCTTAACTGTCCGTCCTTCTTTCTCGGCTGTGAGCCGCATGATGTAGGTGCCTCTTTTGATGGTTTAGTCCCCACGGGGTTAGGACATGCACCCACGGGTGCGTTTACTGCAGCCGATGGGTTCTCGCAACAGTCTGAATTTTCCTTGGAGTTTCTAGTTGGAGACGGTGTTGAATGACCACTCGGTGGCGGATGCCCAGTCACCTTGTCGGAGGTTTGTGCATTCGGCGGGACCTCGGTTTCGTCCATGACCTTATGTGCGAACGCAGAGGCGCTCAGGACGGACATATCGGACACCTGCCTTCGCAACGTGCCCAACTCTTCTCTAAAAGACCTATTCTCTCCCTTTAGAGTTCTCATTTCGTTGCCGAATTCTGCCATTGCACTTGACTGTGCGCTAACTTTGTCGTCCAACTCTTCGAGCTTTCGCAGAATCTTCTCGAGCTGTTCCTCGGCCATGTTGGTCTATCGCTACTCCCTTCCTCGTCGGAATGTTCGCGTGGAATAGAGTCGAATGCAGAAATCCTAGACAATAGACTGCGTACTTTACAGAACTCGAGTCGCAAATAGCGGAACTATTTCCTTTCCTTTCCGGCTAGGAATTCAAGTCGTGGACAATCAACCGCGGTAAATTTGGAAAATATTTCGTGAACTATGTATAGCCTAGGCAAAATATCGGAAATATTTCTTACTTTTCCGTTTAGGGATCCCAGTCGTTGATAATCGGACGCGGAGAATTTACGAAATACTTCGTGTATAGTACACGGCAAAAGACAAAGTACGGAAATTTCCTTCACCCTTTAAGTAGGAATTTCGAGTCAATCTCTCAATTCTATTTACAAGGTAGAAATGAAAAATTATTTAGGAATGGTGTGAAATGCTTCACGTATCTATGACAAAAGTCAAAACGCCGGGCTCTTGCTTACCCGTTAATGAAAGCTTTGAATGGTTGATGAGTAGACTTAGAGCTTCGGCAAACCGTATGGGTCCTACTAATCGCCGGGTAGCAGACGTAAGATGAGTCTAGAAAATATTTGGTATTTTATAATGGATTGATGAGCGGAAGTCAGACGAATTTTGCAGGTATTTGACACTTTGTATAGAAAACAGATATAGAAATTCCTTTGTCTTCTGCGAACAGTCGATCACAAAATACAAAGCAAACTTAGAAAACCTTTTGTCTTCGGTAGACCATCGATGAGCAAATATCTGGCAAATGTGTGAATATAGCAAATTATTTATCCCTTTAAAGCTCTCCCGTACTTTATAAATCGTTGATAGTCTATTCCTGAACAAATATAAAAGTATTTAGCACCTTATAGATTGCTTCTTAGCAGATATGGTATGGAAATTTCCTGCACTTTATAAACCGTTGTTAGTCCACTACTGAACAAATATAAAAGTGTCTTACAATTCGTTGCTCGCTGGTCAGCAAATAGTAAATTTCAGCAAGTTTTCGTATCCGGTCGATTTGCAAATATAAAGCTTAGCTCTTAATTTGCACGGTAGCAACCGTTCGCTAGCAAATATAAGAAGTTTTTGGGCGATATTTTGTAGTTTGTACTTGTTTCACTCCAAATATAGAAAATTTACCATTCAATTTGCAGGTTAGAAAATTTAAGAAAAAGATTTAGACGATATTCTGTAATTTGTACTTGTTTCCTGCCAAATATAGAATGTTTAGCATTTAATTTGTACTATAGCAGGCGTTAGTTAGCAAATATAAAGAAAACTTTAGACGAGGTCTTGTAGTTTGTACTTGTTTCATGCCAAATATAAAAAAATTAGCATTTAAGTTGCACGATAGCAGACGCTAGTTAGCAAATATAATGAAATTTTAGACGATATTTTGTAGTTTGAACTTGTTTCGTGCCCAATATAGAAAATTTAGCATTTAACTGGTACTATAGCAGACGTTACTTAGCAAATATAAGAAAATTTACGACGATATTTTGTAGTTTGAGCTTGTTTCGTGCCAAATATAGAAAATTTAGCATTTAATTTGCACTATAGCAGATGTTAGTTAGCGAATACAGTAAAATTTTAGACAATATTTTGTAGTTTGTACTTGTTTCATGCCAAATATAGAAAATTTAGCATTTAATTTGCACGATAGCAGACGCTAGTTAGCAAATATAATAAAATTTTAGACAATATTTTGAAGTTTGTACTTGTTTCATGCCAAATATAGAAAATTTAGCATTTAATTTGCACGATAGCAGACGCTAGTTAGCAAATATAATAAAATTTTAGACAATATTTTGAAGTTTGTACTTGTTTCATGCCAAATATAGAAAATTTAGCATTTAATTTGCAAGATAGCAGACGCTAGTGAGCAAATATAATAAAATTTTAGACGATATTTTGTAGTTTGAACTTGTTTCGTGCCCAATATAGAAAATTTAGCATTCAACTGGTACTATAGCAGACGTTACTTAGCAAATATAAGAAAATTTACGACGATATTTTGTAGTTTGAGCTTGTTTCGTGCCAAATATAGAAAATTTAGCATTTAATTTGCACTATAGCAGATGTTAGTTAGCGAATACAGTAAAATTTTAGACGATATTTTGTAGTTTGTACTTGATTCATGCCAAATATAGAAAATTTACCATTTAATTTGCAGGTTAGAAAATATAAGAAAAAGATTTAGACGATATTTTGTAATTTGTTTTAGCTGGAGTTGCCTCGATGGCGGTAGTAGATTTGAAACCACTTTTGCTTCAAACGGTTTGTCCAGAGCGTGTTGTATGCAACCCGTTAGAGGTACTGCTACAGCATTGCCACCTGGCCGAGCGGTCACCGGTGGAATGCGGTACGACTTGGGCGATGGTGTAGCAAAAGCGCCAAGTATGCCTCGAGAGTGTAAAGCTGAGATTATTCTTCCCCTTGACGCCTGGCTGGAGGATGATCTTCGCAATGCTTCTTTAAAACTTGTCCCCGTTGCGTGTTGGTAAGGGCTCGACAATACGAAAAGACAAATCCTCTGATATCTCAATGAATTCGTTCTTCCTTATCCCAGTTTTACTTAAAACACCCTTTTTTTTGGTTTTGTTTTTATTTAAAAAAAAATATTTACTTTTAATTTTAACAATTTGTTAGAGAACAAAATAACTTGGCGACTAATTTCTTTTCAGATCAACTCTCTACTTCAGCGAAACACAGAATCAAAAAATGGCGGTTCACAATTTTTCCCGCGGCCTACGTGACTTATTCTATTACATCATTCTTTTTTCCTCTCTTCCAAAATTGACTTTAGCCGACCTCTATCTCTAAAAGTTTACATCATGCGAATTTGCTTCATTTTAACAATTTTTTAATGTTGGAACAAGTTTCATCTAATTTTACATTTACAGCGTGCTAAAATTCACTTCAATAGTTTTTCAAGTTGGTACCAATACAAACAATCTTTAAACTAGGTTTATGTAAGTCTAAGATTTACAGTGTGGTTAAAATTCATTCAATAGTTTTTCAGGTTGGTACGGATACAAATAATTTGCCTTTGCTGATTTTATATTTTCCGTACTTGTCAAAATTTATATTTGCTTTTCAAATTCAATAAACTTTCATTTTTCATATTTGTCAACATTTATATTTGCTTTTCACTTCGCTAACCCATTATTTTCACCAGTGTCAAAATTTATATTTGCTTCTTAAATTCAATAAACTTTCATTTTTCATATTTTTCAACATTTATATTTGCTTTTCACTTCGCTAACCTTTCATTTTCACCAGTGTCAAAATTTATATTTGCTTCTTAAATTCAATAAACTTTCATTTTTCATATTTTTCAACATTTATATTTGCTTTTCACTTCGCTAACCTTTCATTTTCACCAGTGTCAAAATTTATATTTGCTTCTTAAATTCAATAAACTTTAATTTTTCATATCTGTCTAACTTTATATTTGCTCTTCTAGATTCAATAAGCCTTACTTTTTTATTCTTGTCAAACCTTATATTTGCCCCTTCAAATTCAATAAACTTTAATTTTTCATACTTGTCTAAATTTATATTTGCTCTTCTAATTCAATAAACTTTAATTTTTCATACTTGTCTAAATTTATATTTGCTCTTCTAATTCAATAAACTTTAATTTTTCATACTTGTCTAAATTTATATTTGCTCTTCTAAATTCAAATGTCCTTTTCCTTCTGAGACATGTCAAAACTGGACTTCCTATTTATGATGACATGTCTAAGTACACGTGCAACAAAATATTCGGGCTTCGTGTTGGTACGTGTGGGTTGCCCTCTATTACCATCGGTTGAAGTGTTCTCTCAATTGGAGTAGATTCTATTCGGGAATGTAATAACGCACTTGGGTTAGCATAAGAACGTGTCTTTAATCTGGTTTGAGGTTCTGCTATTGTGTGATGTCTACCTTCTGACAAGAGACAGCTGACCGACGGAGATGTCAGGCTCGGCTTTGTTTTGTTGTGATGTGGGCTTTTATTCGCTGCTAGTTTTGTGTTGCCGAGCCAAAAGTTTGTTTAATTCTTAATTAATTCTTCTTTGGACTTTGGTAATGCCTATGGCTAGAGGAGATGGGAAAATTCAGGTAAGTCGTTCTGTTAGAATTCTTCCTCTGTTAGTATACCGGGGTTCAACTGATAATGTATGCCTGATTTCAGCAAGAGCGCAATACTCTTCCAATTGCGATCACACGAATGCTGTTGAAATATTCTAAAGAGGCTCGGCCGACCTATTTGTCTGCTGTCAGCCTTTAAAACAACATAGCCTTGCCTGTATCACCTATCCGTCGGTCAGTCAACATTTCCTCGAAGGAAAATGCTATTCTGAGGGTGCATAGGGATCATCAACCTAAGCAAAATAGAGGAAATAGCTAGGTGAGTCGTTTTGTTGCAGTATTTTCCCGGCGCGCACTTCTTATCGCGAAAGCTTTTTTTTTGTGATATGTATGTACGTTCGTACATACATATTGTGATTTTCATGACAAATCGTACTGAAGGTACGATTTGTCTTTTGTTTCATTATTTTTTAAAGTAATTATTTCTATTGGCAAATTTTGCTGAGGGAATATCAAATATCTGCACCTGTAAACTAAAACGAACAAGATTAATGTGCACTATACCGAAAGAACAAATGAAAAGCTTTACTACAAAACAATTCACAATTGGCTTTTATTAAATTTCACAAATAACCAATTTAATCTAATTCTCAGAGAAGACCCGAGAGTGCTTCTTAGTTGAATGTTCAGAAAAGACTTGAATTTTTAATTTTTACGAATTATAATTCGTTCTTATTTTAGAAAAGACCCTAGAGCACTCGGTCGAATGCTAGAAAAAGAATGACAACTCCTGGTTGATCGCTCAATTTTTATATCCTGTCCGTGAGAAAGCATGCCATGAAAAATGTGCTGAAGAAGAGTGAGAATTTGTTGCACGTGTTTTATGTAGAATTTGAAAAGAGTCCGATTGTGGGAATTGTAGTGGATGTTCATTTGTGTGCGAATTGCTGCAGGTGTTCAATTGTTGAAAAATTTTGGTTGATAAAAGGATGCTTATTACAGTATTTCCTTCTGTTTTCGAGATTCGTCCCGATGAGGAGACAATATACTGCAGCTGTGGAGTCTCTTACTTCTTCTTAGGACATCTTTGCGTATTTTACCGGGACTTCGTCATTTTCCTTCCCTTGCAATAATGCAGCGTCGATTGCGTAGCTGCTTACATCCGTTCGGAGAGTGTAGGATTTGGCGTCTACGGAGCAGCAGCTAATATTTTTTAGCTCTGCAGGGCGACCACAACGGTAATAAGTGATTCCGACTTGTCCGGACAGTCTGGTGTCATGCGCCTACATAGTGCCAAACAAAACCTTAAAGATAAAGATAATTACATTAATTTTGGATTATTGGATGAAAATCTAACACGATCGTGGCCTTTATTGTTGCTGAAAGAGAATTCATATACTAAAAGAAAGTTGATATGCTGAAAGACATTTCGTATGCGTTGTGGTGTCGCAGCGCATAACCAATAATTTACAATGCACTAAAGGTATTCAAGAACATGAGAAATTCGTCCCGTAATATTATCCTATTTCAAAATATTTTTTTCAAGGGAAATAGCCCAAAGAAACCCGATATAATTTTTCCGGGAATTCAATCGAATCAACATACCACTAAACGATAATTTTTACCTAGAACGCATTTCTCACGACGAAAACACAATTTTTCTTTGGCCTTCAACTTGCATTCAAGTGGATGAAACACGAACCACTTCCAAACCATGATCTACCCCAATAAATCTCACAGTAAAGTACATGTACCCATTCGTAAAAGTCCGCAAACATACAGACCTGTCATATTTTCCCCTATTTCGCATAGAACACAGACGGTCAGTCAACCATGTACAATATACACTGCTCAAAAGTGTATAAGCAAAATGTGGTTTGTGGTTTGAATTGTAAAAATTGATTTTTGTCCCATTATAATTATATAATACCTGTTTTTACCGTTATTCCAGTTATTCCTAAGTATCTATATTCTGGAATAACGGTAAAAACAGGTATTATATAATTATAATGGGACAAAAACCAATTTTTACAATTCAAACCACAAACCACATTTTGCTTATACACTTTTGAGCAGTGTATATGCTCATTCAGTAACTTTAGTAACTTAATGACAAGTTAGGAAACAAAAGAGTTTTCCGATTGTTTTACATTTAAAATGCACACGGCAAGAAAAGGAAGAAAAAAAAAAGAAAATCAAATTATCTTTATAACTTTTATGATTAAAGATAAAAAATGGAAAGCTCAGATTACGTGCAACGAAACAGAATGGCAAATGATTCATTTTCGTCAATAAATGAGAAGGGGCGGAGTTTTCAGGTTTCACTCTCATAAAAAGTTTCCTGCTCTTTTGTGAAAACCGGCTTTTGTTGAATTATTGAGAAAATTATCCAGTGTTTTTTATAGTAAAACCAATGTTTGTTAGTGTAATTCCTATGATATTTGAACAGCACGTGCTTCTGTTTACATTCGTATTGCTGGATTCTCCAATGTTTGCGAGAAAAATGAGAATTTCATTTGACAGAAATTTTACATCTCCTTACAGCACCTTGGCCAAAGCGAAGTTTGTATTTTTCTTAAAAAATAGAGGTAATGTGACCTGATGTACATTATTATGAATAGTTTGACAGGATTTTGAAGGTATTCAATAAGATTTTATCGTTCGGATAATCCTACATTCTCTCGATTTTTGTTTCTAACTCGTTGTCTCAGTTGCACTACGACAGTGCATTGCCAAGTTCTTTTCTCCCATTCATTGAAAAGACAAAAGTATATGACATTACCTGTTGCGGTCTAAAAAACACGAAAAATTTCCAATTTTGGTCTACTATGTCCTACCGCCTATGCCTATGTCCTGTTCCGCCTTGGGAAGCTGGACTGTGGTGATAATTTGTGACCTAGCAGGTATGCATATTGGTTCCTCTAAAGTAACCAGATGCTGCCTCATTTCGCTGGTTTCTTGATCACCCAGACAGCTCTTTTCGCACTCCGTCGGCTCTTGTTGAACCTGGCAGCCAACATTACTCTTTCGAGATGCCTTGGAGACACTGCATGTAGATAACTTAACCTGTTAAGCTTTTCTGCAAGTGACCTCACTTCGACTGCTTTTCTGGAATACAGCTTGTCCGTTTTGCATGACAAGGGCACAGTAAACTTTTCGGGATTTGTTTCCGTACAAGGAAACTTGAGTGCTTTATTCGGGCCTTCAACATTACAATTGTTTGATAAGAAATCTTTTCCTAATAGGCCGTCATCGGAAAGACCTGGCAGGTTTTGTACCACCTGAAACTTGCAAGGAATTTTATTTTTAAAATTGAAGTTGCCCTTACAATTTCCCAATGTCTTTTCTGTTGTAAAAGGGGTCTGTAAAGTGCATACCTCATTGGAATTAATTATTTTGAGGTCTTTAATTGCTCTTTTCTTAATAATACTAACCTCAGCGCCAGTGTCCACTACTAGTTTTGTATAGCCGTTAAGGCTTATGTCCGGTGGAAGTTTCACTGTAGGGACACCGGATTCGGGCGCTTGAGGTGATCCTTTTGATTTTTTAGTTGGGTTTATAGTCGAGCCGGGGAGTTTTGGGTCGACTGCATGTCGTTTCCCTGACTCCGGGCTTCCCATTTTTTCTTCTGGCGACCACAAAAGGTGCATTTGAGTCTTATATTGAAGACTTGAGGACTTTTCGTGTTCTGTTGTTCTTGTGTAGGTCTATTGGAGAGGCGTGGAGGAACAACCTGTTGTGTTTGTTGACTTTTTCTGCAATCACGGACGTCATGTCCATATATTTTGCAGTTTGAGCAGAAAGGTGTGTTTTTGCGCTTAAGGCAATCTGAATACGTATGACCCTTTCGCTGGCAGAAATTACACGTGATGTTGCGTACCAGTGCATCTGTATCCGAGTTTCTGGCATCAGTGTTTGTAAATGGCCTTTGCCGTGACTGTCATGAACCTAGACTATTCACATTGCGTGAGAACTGATTTGGGTTTGGAGCTCGAGGGGATGCGAACATAGGTGTTGATGGCATGTGATAATAAGGAGCTCTATAGTATGCTCTCACTCGTAAATCTGGGTCTACTGGAGCCGCTGGAGGAGCTTATACAAGAGGAGTCTGGACGAATGTAGCACTTTGTTGCAACTTCTCCATGTCCAGGGCTTTTTGAATGAGTGATTCTAAATCAACTTCTCCCTGTGTGAGCAAATACTGACACAGATGTGGGTTAGTTACTCCACTTTTCAAAGCGTTTTTGGCGAAATCCATCAGCTGTGTTAACACAGCAGGGACTGCCTCAGCTCCATACTTCTGTGTCGCTGCCTCATTGCAAATCGTCAACAACTGTTTCAATCTTGTAATGAACACAGTGAGAGATTCTAACGGGTTTTGTCTGGTGGTAATCAATTTGTTCACCAATTCCTGGTATGTCTCATGGGGAAAGTAGGTTCTATTTAAACGTTCCTCTACTTCAGTAAATGAAGCAGGGACGTCTGAAGCGAATAATTGATAGGCGTGACCTCTGAGCCTTGTGGGTAAGACCTGAATGAAGGCCACTTTTTCCTTATTATTTAGGCACTGCATGGTTTGTTTGCAACAGCCTATGAAGGTTTGTAGCTCTCGTCCCAATTGTGGGGTACTTTCACCCGAAAATAAGGGGACGAGTTGAGCTGTTAGCTTAGCTACCTTAGCGTAGTCCACCATTGTGTGTAGTCTATTGACTGGAAATTTAAATTTGGGTGGACTAACTGGGCATATTTGGGCTGATTTCCGTTAAGGATTCTTCGAGCCAATCAATCAGCAGGTCTTCGGGAGTCGGTTCAGTCAGTTCACCGTCACTATCACTATGACTGTCGGCACTTTCGCTTCGTCTAACACTCTTATTCTTTTCTAAAGCTAAATTTAAAATGTTATTACACTCCTTATCTACTGGGAGGGAGCGCGTGGATTCAGTAAACTTACTTAGTTCCTCACGGAACCGAATTGTGTTTTCCTTCAGTGTCTGTATTTGTGCGAGTCTATTTTCGCGGGTTTGACTCAGTTTTTTGCTGAGTGAATCACACTGAGTAATGGCTAGCGTACCTGAACCTCGCGCTCTCTCGTACAATTTAGTTAAGAATTTATCAAGACTTACTTGTCTATTAAGACCTGGCAGAACGGTCCAGCTTTTAAGTCAAGGTCCTGTTGGTGATAGTTCTATAGCAGATGATGTGCCTTCATCGGGGTGCTATGTATTTGAACCTGGGGCTGGTCCCGCGTCTGCTAAAGGTGGAGCATTTTCCCTCGCTGCTGCGTCTGTTTACTGCTGAGGTAGGGCAGGATTGTCGGCTGGCATATGATGCGTTCTTCGTGAAAGGGGGGCTCCTTGCCTGCTTAGGTCCCTTTGCTGTGATTGACAGGGGGGTTTCTTTAACCGCCTTCGAGTTCCCTCTCAATCCTTGGTCGGTTGATTGATCTGGTTTGCAGCTGGGGGGCGCTTAACTTCCCCTGGATCTAGTTGAAAAGGGGGCTTGTGAGCCGTCTTGGATTTCCTCTTCAACTCAGGATCGTTCTTCTTCAAATGGCTGATGATTTGCTTCCGGGAACTTCGAGCTGGTTGTCAGGCTACTTCCACCTGCCTTAATGCTCATCTTTCTGGGAGGTTTTGGATGGTTTTCCACTTCCTTCTGTAGACTGCTCACTTGTATCCCTCGGTGGTGCTTTTGCACTAAGTTGGGTGAACGCTTGCCCGCCTGGAGCAGAGGCGGCTAGAGATGGTATCTACCCGAGTGTTGGGGGTGACTGGGCCTGAGTGGCTTAGTCAATGGGACCCCTTAGGTTCGCAGGATAGCGGGTTTAAAGCTCTTATGCCTTTCTATTTTGACTTTTAGAAAAGCACGCTTCCACTATCCTACCGGCTGCGACAATTTTATTATATATCTCTTCGGGGTCTACCTATGCATGTAACAAGGAACACTCACAGCTGTTGCCAGTCTGCCCACACGACTTATCCAGTATTGTTGGCAGCGGCGTATTCCTTTTGTGACGGGTTGGCGGGAGTATGGAACTAAAACACTTGTCGATCACTTCCTTTTTTTTTGGTTTTATTTTACTAGGTCTTATGTTTTCACAATCAATTTGCCTTTTTCTTTTTCTTTTCTTAATACACTTATCTATGGTTGTTATAACTATGCGTACTTATCTGAGCAGCGAAAACCAACTTTTGCCTTTTAATCACGACTCAACGCAACCGTTCTTCAGAACTTATCCAAATTGAATTTTTTACCGACACACTAAAACTGACTGCTTTTACTGTTTAAAATCGACTGACTTGGATTTTTGTAATCGCAAGTCTAGTTGCTCAGGATAGGAAAGTGTTTAATTAGCATTCCTATCCTGAGAAAATTGTTTGCCGCTGGATATCTTTAAACATGCGCAGAATTATCGCGACGGACGATGATGGTTGAAAATGAAATTTGATATTTTCATAAATATCAAACCATCGTCTTGCTATCGTGCGTACATTGTTGCGATCACAATGTATGCAGCTCGCGATAATTTGCTGATAAGAGCTTTTTCGGTAAAGACTTGACCGTTTCAGTCTTCACCGACGTAAAATATTATGCGCCCGATATGTATGTATGTATATATGTACATACATATCGTATTTACGACAAATCTTACTGAAGGTAGGATTTGTGGTGGGGCTTTTTTCTATCGAAACGACTTGGGATGAAACTTAAAACTTTTATTTTTCCCAAGTCGTTTTGTGAGAATATTTTTATCATTTTATGCAAAGTAATTTGAAGAAATTGCTGATGGCAATTTCTTCGCCTTGTTAGGAGATAAGCTAACCATGTTTTAAGCATGATCAGCTTATATGTATGCAGATATTTAATTAATTTTTATATTTTTTAATTTACCTATTTTAGGTAATCTATGGGTATTTTTGAGTATACAACACATAAATTGAAAATCACATTTTTCTTTTATTATTTGAAAATATAACTTTTTTCTGTTATACTCTTAAGATATCACTTGTTTTCCAGTGAACTAAACTAACAACGATAACTTCTAACAAACTAATTACCTAATTTTTTACTAATAGCTTCCTCTGTTTGTTTTACTCCTAAGACCGTTTCGTTGAGTGCTCTTTTACAAATTCATTTCCGTTTGAAAGTTCTCTTTCCTGTCCAAAAATTCTTGCAATAACTTTTCCCGAGGACCTAATCGGGGTGTCCGACGGGAGCTTAAAGGCACAAGTGGAGTTGCAGATGCCCTTGGCTTCGAGTTAATAGCCTCATGCGAAGTGTCCTTGGAGCCAAGTGGTAAGGCTGTGCCGATGACAACGGCTCAAACAAATGGGCATTGGATGTGGAATTGGATGGCAGCGGGGATATATCTCGCTTTAAAGGTGGTTTCTTTCTTTCCCAGACCCCAGATTTTCCAATTCCCTTTCGTACAGCATATTAATCCTAGTAGCACCACTAGTTCTATTATTTTTAATTGCTGTTTTTTTATGCTTCAGCACAGTTTTAAACCTATTTTGCACTGGGAGCGGTGTGAAGCATCGGCCATCGTTAGCAATTTTTTGACATATAAACTCCCACATATTCTTCTTGGTTTTGAGTTTTTTCAGTGGTCCAACTTCTCCAAAATTTTTCCTGTACAGTTCTAACAATAGCCTGGTTTCGCCGTCCGTCCATAAATCAAGTTTCCTGTTAATACCCAAAGAAAAATATAAGTATGTGGCATTATTTATCTATTTAGTTATTTGTTTGTAACAAACAACTAAGCATGTTAGAGTCATTATGTAAAAAAACACTGCAGCTTCAGCAAATAATAGGAGGGGCAGAGCAAATAATAAATAAGCAAAATGCAAGGTATGTAGAATACAACTAGTCTCATTAAATTTAGACACATGTGCTGTGCCGAAATTTTGTCCACTTTTCTATTGGAAAGACAGAGAGAGAAGAGAGAGTATTGTGTTCTCTGTGCCGTAGTTTCCTATACATTTCATAATACTACGACACCTTATAGACGAACATGGTTCGTAATGGGAATACCTTGTATTTTATATACCTTCCGCAAAAGGGAAAAATACACTAAGATAAAATTAGATAGGTAATTATTAAAATTCTGGTATTGGATACTGAGGAAATGACGCGAAATGAACCAATTATAAATAACTATAAATACCGTATTCTTCTGATTTGGGTGGTGGTTGGTTTGCATATGTAGCAGAATCCTCCTTCTGTGGTAGCATTGTAAGATTTCTGACATTGGTCTCCACTGCTTCTCCTTGCTGAGACTTCCCCGCTTAAATCTTTTCCATCCGTTCAATACTATTTGCAGGGACTTCCAGTATACCAAAATACTCCGCTGCAAGCGCATACGGAAATTCAACCAAATCTCCACCTAAAAAAAATAAAAATTATATAATTTATGTATAAAAATATGTTTGACGTTACTTACTTATTTTGTGCTGGAGCACAATAACTTCTCCGTCGCAGAGAAGCGTACCGTCCGTACCAAAATATAGGGAATAATCCTTGAAGTTCATTTTATTACTTATACCTAATTGCTTTATTAAGAACTACTAATCAGTCTTTATTCTAATCGCACTAAATATAAAAATATCAAAATTAATAGTTAAAAAAAAAAATCACTTTCTTAAGAACTACAAAACAGTCTTTATTTTTAGTTAACTTTGATAATTGAAATTAAAAACAATAAATTTATTTAAAAACTTTGCTGAAACCACAATCTTCAACCAAATGGTAACCGGCTGTGACAGTTCCGTGTATAAAATACGTGTCTACACAAACACTCGCAAAACGACAGCTACATGTTCGATGAGCTTCAGTGCCCCAGTTCTCCGCTGCCAGAAAAAGTGCAACACTGAAATGGTCCCATCAAAATCGACATTAGTTTAAAGGTACAAACATTTTTTATTTTTTATTTTTTTCAAAGTAATTCGTCAACGGATGATCCTACGTCAGAAATATTTGAAGGCCCTTCATTTTTTGTATAAACAGTTTTGTGTAAGTCTGATGTGGAATGAGTTACAGCGGCGGAAACGTGAACATTTTTACAAAACAATTATACGTATAGTACCCCTTATATGGTAGTCCATAGGACAAAAGGTGATAGTTGTCAAACAATAAATTGTAGGGAAAGGACAGGGGGGGGCATCTCAACCGTTTTGGAGTTACAGAGAGATTAAGATTGCTAGTCTTCCACAAAATACCCTCTGTCTTAACAAGTTCAAGATGTACTGTCACTTACATGGCTCATTGTATGCAGAACTTCATGGTCTTTCCAACGGCTGCTTGACCAGTCCCGTACTTCCCTTCCTTAGGAGTTATTGTGGTCGACTCGGTACACTATTGGAAAATTTTGTACGAACAGCTCCATCATGTTAGCGGCCACATTAAAATTCGCTTCAGAAGATTTAGAACAAGATAATAGGCGTATAAGCAGAATGAAGAAGAAGAAGAAAGTGGTAGTTCAAGTCACCACTAACAATATCTTTCAAGACAACGATTCCAGAGTAAAGAATGAATTGCCTGAATTCCGGTGCCTTCCATTTAAGTATTGTTTAGATTTTGAGCAAATTCTTTGGAGACAAAAGGAGGAAGAGATTCCAAGCGAGTTGAAATCCGTTGTTTATTTTCTGTAGTCAGTTTTGTACAGGATATTTTCCATTTATCAATCGCAGAAGCTTTTTCCTCACTACACCCAAATCTATGAGATGCATGGGGTCCAACGGAAATTGAGAAACCATTCAAATACCTGCCTTTTACAGCAGACTGCGTATCTCGATAATAGATAGATTGATGGTATGAATCCTTCCCCTCTCTTGATCACTTCGTAAAGTAGCAATACTTGTATTCTATGTTAGTACTCTATTTGAAGTTTTCCAATTTGAGTGCACTTACTGCAACCATAGAATGAATAGTGATCAACAATTCCACAAATAAAATCCCGTGCAGGTGCATAACATATAAATCTGTTCGTCATTATCACTTACTCCTTCGAGATATTATTAGTTAGCATTATAATAGCCATGTTATGTATGGTCCTACTTATGTGTGCATGGATGTACACTTGATAATCGAGAAAGTTAGATTCCCCGAAATAATTATCTAAAAATCGGAGAGTTTAGGTGAAATATTATTTATCTAAATTCTGTTCAAAAGTAGTCCTAGTACATACATTAATTAAGACATAGACTGAAACATCTACAATTAATTATTATTAATAGATGCAGGGAAATGAATTCTTATATACAGACATGCTGTAATCGCAGAGCCACCTAACCACTCTAGGTGAAAAAAAAGAAGAAAAAAACTAATCCATGCACGAACCATAAACGGTGCGAACCTCCTCTTCTTACGGAAAAGTAAATGGATCAATGAAGGCGAATAAAGAAACGTGTTAATGTGTGCTCCCGGCTCCTTAATAATCAGACTCCTAGATATAAAATTGAAAGTTAATAATAATTTTTAACAATTACCGATAGTATTACACGTAATTATTACTATACACAAAGCAATTTAAGCATAAAGCTTCGGTGTACCGAATCGATATCTAAGTGAACAACCCATGTTCTATGCCTTTCGAAAAACATTAGCGCCAAAAAGCTAGAAGTATTTTTGACCAGGAACAAAACTGCTGAAGTGCTGACTGGCTGAATGAAGGTCGGCAACGGCAGTCATCGGCGGGCACTCAGTGTATGTTTGGGAGAATGGCAGACGTGATTTTTGAAAAGAAGTATGAGTGCAAAATTGTTTTGGTCATAAGTTATTTTTTTAAAGAAAATTACGAAGGCAAGGCGAGGTTAAAATTGCAACGGGAGGTTAATTTTGAAAATTACAAAGAAGGATAACAAAAAAGAAAAGGAAATTTAAGATTGTGAGTTGGAAGCGGGAAAGTCAAAGGAGTCCGGACGCAATAATCTTTAAAACAAAGAAATAAAAGCATGATAGCTAAGTATATTGGGTTACTTGAATACAATATTTTCTTTGAAAAAAATCAAATTGCATTATCGCTAATCAAGTGGCTGGTTGGTGAAGGCGAATATTATAATTTTTTGTATACAAAGGGTTAATGTAACGCACAATTTTGTAGCAGTTTTGTAAACCTGTTTTGTGCTGAATATACTTAAGTGAAATGAACATTTGTTGCATTGTTTTACTAGGTGTCGTGATCTATCCTTGCCAGTGAAAAAGATCACGTGGCGCCTTAATCTGAAACTCCGCAATCCCCACGCCCGTCTACTGAACCACCCAGGAGGCGTAACAGTTTTTCATGCCAAGCAAGTCTATAGTCATCCGAGATTTATCATCTTCAAGCTGTTTATTCAGTGGGCTGAAAGCGTGTCCGACATTTTCTTTATATCTCAGAAGCCATCTACTTGGGAGTTTATGAAATTATTGAATTCCATTTGTTTTGATTTTAGCGTCTCTATTTCCGCCGACGCGGCGCCCGCTTAACAGCAGAGATAATATCAGATAAATATTCATCATTGAGTTGTTGGAAGTGTACTTATTTCAGCGGAGCCTGGCAGTACCATTCATAATACTAGATATGAGATCCTTAGAAAGCTTTGCACAAGAGGCATGATAATGTTGCGGACAATCCATACATTTAAAGCCAATATTACTTTTTTATTGAAATATGTTGAACATTGCAGGCATATAGGCGCCATTGTTTAATTGAAGAAATCACGGAACACAACCAAACAAACTCAATAGTATGATCGATCTGATACCAATAAGCAATTTGAATGGAATTCCGGTCGTTTTCCTTGTCATTTTTGACGAGTTTACCTGGAAATCCGTACTACGGATTTCAGCTTCTTTGGCCAAACGGAACTGCGCCGAGATTCCAAGTCTTTGATTGTATTGGTAGATGGAACTGAACGTGGAAATTTATCAGATTTCCACGTTATTTCCTTATTATTTTCGCATGGAAATTAAAGAGAATGCCAAGACTTTTCCATGGAATTTCTACATGAAACTCCTATGGATTTCAATGCTTTTTCTGCAATTTTTATTTAAGGTAATCTAACAGAATTCCAGATCTGTTCCGTCCGATTTAGATACAGAATTCGTAGGGATATCCAAGTATAAGTTTTGAATAAAGAATAAAATTTTCAATTCAAGATGTAAAACATGTTTTTTAAAATATAGTTATTGCACTATCTCATTTTTAGTGAGCCATTTTGGTATATGACATTTTATATTAATTGCCTTACTTACTTGACAGTTTTTACAGAGATGACTTAACTGTATATATAACATATAACTGCTATATTAAGAGAAATAGTAGAACATTAAATAACATTAAAACTTATTGCCACAAAATACTATATATAATAAAAAAAAATTATCTTTTCGGCGTAAAACACGTCGTTCCCGAATTAAAAAAAAATTAAATCCTATATTTAAGCTACTTGTCTGGCCGTTGCACTGTTGTGTTTTTTCTTCCTGTCTCTAGCAAGTTGAAACCATCTCTTTATGGATATTATGACTTCCTCTTCGGTCGCAGATTTAAATGTTACAATGGCAGCGTCAGAAAAAAATTTAAAAACAAATTCTTTATGTTTTCCGCGCACATTATACTCAAGTTTTTCTTATATATAGGTTTTAGAATTATGACCACTGAATATTGAACAACAGTGAACTTTAGATTATTATTATTATTTATATCAATAATTGTAGCTTGATAAAGGACGCACACACGTAACCCCGGTAATCATATAAGGAACTACCGGGGAGCAAAATTATTGTGATGGTACGTCTAGGCACAAGGCCAGCAAAATGGAAATGCATTAATTGAAATGCATACTTGACCTAGTGACGCAAGTCACAAATAGCAAGAAAATGCAACGCATCATTCTCGATGCATACAAGTGCGGTCAGCGACACTGTGCTTTCGTAAACAAAGCATAGATATGGGTCAAACATTTCTTCTGGAAGTAAAAATGCAAGGTCGGGCATATTACAACTTTCGTAATTATATGCACCGTAGAATTAACATAGATATAATTATCGATTAAGCAAGCTATATATTTTATATAAATAGAATTAACCGGATAAGAATAAAACAATTTGAGTTGAAGTTAGCAAACAATATAAGCAACACGGAGTTTTCTTTTATTTGGGAGTTCTGCTACCTAGCTGCTCCCCATCCATACACATGGAGTAAGTGCTTCATAGCCGCTCCAACTAAACTCAAGGAGTTAATACTCACTGAGCTGCTCCTCTTAAATAACGTTAAGAGTAAAGCCCATGGGCTGCTCTTCGTATACCAAGAAATACCAGTACATATCAATTTGGGTTATCACAATGCGTTTTATTCAAAATTTTTGTTTAAGCTATCAACTATAAGAGAACTGTCAAAAAAGTCGGAGAAAATTCACCCAGAATAGGAATATAGTCTATTCTTGGAGTGGATTACCGCCATAAAAACACCACCGTTAAATATATTTCGTTTCTACGCATTTTATTCATTTTTACATTTCTCAGTTCTGATGAACTCTGATAACAGTCGCTGTATTTTTACCTTAATGCAATGCTGAATTTAATTTAAATTGTCACGAACTTCATCACGCTGTTTTTTTGTTGTTAACATTTTAATTTTGAAGTAAGTGACAGCAGCTAACTGAAATACGTAAATTTTAATAAGTTTTAGGTTTGTTTTCTTTATAAGCACTAGAACTATTGAATAAATGTGTAGTACTCTGTTATGGATACTAAAACTAATTACCTACTTACTATAATTGTAATAATCCCTCGCTTTTGGATTATTTCTTTGTATGTTGATACCAATAATGTCCTTTTTCATAATCAGATAACATCCCCTAGTATATTTGATCATGATTTTATTTATTTGTCTTACAACATTTGCTTCTCACCTTTTATAATTAAATTCCTTTCTTACGATAAAGTTTATGTACAAAATTTGCTTGAGGAAACTTTCACCCTTCTTTGGGTTTGTATTCGGGACTCTTCTTGAGTGGAGGAGCAATTGAATATTTTTGATGGTTTCATATCATTTCTTCACGACAAATTTGCACCTTTGCATATAAAACGGATTACTCCAAATCGTATTCCATGGTACTCTCGTGAAATCGAGTGTCTAATTGCTCAAAGAGAAAAACTTTTTCGTAGGTACAAAAGATGTAAGTCGGAGGAATGTTTTTCCAGGTACAAAGCAATTAGAAATGAAATAAGACGAACACTGCAATTAAAAGGACAAAGAAGAACTTTTTCAATGACATATTAAATCCATCGCTGCCTTCTAAGAAACTGTGATCTAATTTGAAGCGGTTTGGCGTATGCGGAAAGGGTTTTCCACCTTGTGACTTGAATACTGATGATCTTAATATTTATTTTACTACACCCTGTAATATTTCCTCAACACAACCCCTTCCTAATATCAGTTTGAACGGGCAGGTCACAGCAGTTTCAGCTTTCGATGTGTATCACATGAAGAGGTTTTCAAAGCATGCATATCCGTTAAGTCCGTCTCCACCGGGTCAGACGATATTGCACCATCATTTTTCAAATTGCTATTGCCCGTAATTCTTCACAGTTGAGTTTATATTTTTAACTCTTGCCTCACATTTTTTGAGTTTCCTCAAATATGGAAAAATGTGTTTGTTATACCTTTGGCTAAATGCTCTTCACCCAAGATAGTCTCTGATTATCGGCCAATAAGCTTACTTTGTTATCTTAGCAAAATTCTTGAAATATTAATGAGCTCGCAAATTCTCCAGTATGTGTCGGATAATAACCTCATTTCGAAATGGCAGTCAGTAGATAAGCTATGCGGTTTCTGGACCAAGTGCATGTGTACTTATTCGACCTTGAGTGGGTGGTTTTGGGTGGGTGGTGAAATGTGTGTGTGATACAAAGGGGTCGCCGGGCGGCTTCTTTGAAGTATAATGGGGGGGGGGGTTGCATGTGTGCGGCTTCTTTGAAGTACAAAGGGGTCGCAGGTGTGCGGCTTCTTTGAAGGGATGGGTGTGTGGTGAAATGTGCGCGGCTTCTTTGAAGTACGAAGGGGGTGCATGTGTGCGGCTTCTTTGAAGTACAAAGGGGGGCCGCGAGTAAGTGTAAAATTTTGCGGTTGGATGGGTGGGTGGTGAAATGTGCGCGGATTCTTTGCAGTACAAAGGGAGCCGCCGTAGGATTTTGCGGTTAGATGCACAGTAGAAAATGTGTGGAAAAATGAATTAAATGTGCGCGGCTTCTTTGAAGTAAAAAATTTTGCGGTTAGAAGTTCAGATGTCTGGCATGCATTTGTGCGGTCGCCTTTAAGTGGGCACAAAGGGACCGCCGGATGTGTGGGAAACTGTGGTGAGAAGTTCGCATCATTGTTAGAAGATATTTAGCATCAATTATGGTATAAAAGCAAATACATATTTCGAAATTAGATTAGTATTTCTTGCGGTAGGGTTTATAGCAATTTAATTTTTTTAATTTTCTCAGGTTTTACTAATATGTGGGGTGAAACTCCGCCGGGTACGAGTTATGAGGAGGAGGAGTGGGATACGGATACGGATTCTGGAGTAGAAGTTTGTTCTGCTGAATCAGAGGCATCCTCTAGCGGTTCTATCTCAGAATTACTGGATTTGGCACTTGTAGGAACAATATCATGGGCTGCTTTTTCTTTTATTTCTTCAATGCAAAACTCTCGTGTTGATATGCCATCGATTCGCCTAATGTCTCCGTTCAACTTAAAGTACTTAGCTTTAAAAGCCTGGTACAACGCCATACTGGGAAGAGGCAGTATATGAATACTTGCGTCATCAAGTTACTTGGGATTCGTTTCTATATCAACTTAGACCAAAAGTTCGTACAGGGATTTTGGAGCAGCAGGTATATCAAGTAAATATACCAATAGCGAACATCATTCAGACGCAGATGAGTAGAATTGATACGTGTGTGAAAAATGAAATCGATCTTTTAGAACCCAGTCTCCGAGATCGATTCAAATATGGATTCTTTTCTAAGACAGAATATAATTTAACTAACGATCCATCACCTAGTATTAAGTATTTTTACTTTTGTACAGAAAGTGTTGGGAGGGAAAAAAAATGGGTTTTACCATTTTATAGATGGAAATGACTATGGAAAATACGAATATGATGTAGAACGTAGATTTTTTTATGAAAAGAAGAACACAAACACCTTTAAGATGTAGAACACAAACAGCTTTAATTTTTGAATTTGTATTTTTTATTGTAATAATAATATGTAATAATAGTAATGTATTATATTTTTAATAATAATTTTTTTTTTATGTATATACGACTCTTTTATTATTGGCTCTTTGGCTCTTTTAAAAATTTCTTAAAAATACGTGGCAAAAGGCTCTACAAAGTGTAAAAAAAAACGCTAGCTAAACTAAATGGTATAAAAAGTCAATAGGGATAAAAAATAATATTTAAAACAATTATAACAACTAATAAACATCAAAAAAGACACAAAAATGTAAAACAAATGACACAAAATTCTCAAAAGAGACTAAAAAACGGACACAAGAATTTTGAAAAGGATCTAAAATATGTACAAAAAATTTAAAAGTCCCAATTTTGACAATTGGGTAAGTGGCAGTTCCAAGAAGTTCCAAAATTTCAAAATAAACTAATAAAAATTTCCCTAAACGAGCGAATTTCTACAAAAAATTTTGCAATTTAGAACCGAAACCGAATTAAAAAATAAATCACCGAACGAACGAAAAATTTACGCGATACCGTTATAGAGTCCCGCGAGAGCAGCCTGTAGTATCACAGACCTCTACACACTGCCCTCATCATCCCTCCAGCTTAGCATCTCTAACAGAGTGCTTGTCCTTCCCATAGCACTTGCAACGATTCCTAAGCGAGGAGAAGCCCCGTGGACTAGTGTTGCAAATGCTGTGGCCTGCTATCACCAGTGAAAGACAAGAGCTCCGTCCTGCACCGACGATAGTGGTTGCCATGTGCAGTTGAATGTGTCTGCGTTCGTTGCCAGATATTCAAGACGTAAACGTCTCTTCAACCTGTCAACGAAGTGGCGCTTAAGTGCGTGTGCGTGGTGTTGTGGGTCAGTGTTCTGATTCCCAGCTTCGACTCTCATGTAGTACAGGTGAATTGTAGATTTGGCCAGTGTCAACACAAAGCCAATCAAACAATTCACTCGACTACATACCTTTGGTCCCCATAGAAACGATGTCCTAGTAATGCCGAAATTCGGGTGGATCAACTGACACATACCGCGCACGAGATCCATTAGACCCTGCAAAGCCGGACAAGTGAAGAACCTGTGAAACAGGGTGCCCTCGCCAGCACAAACTGTGCAAATCCTCTGAACTCGGCGGTCGATATGTGACAACTGATTAGGATGCATAAGACTGTGATGCAGCAATTTGAATGCTACATCAGCATCTTTGTAACTAGAAGGATAACTGTAGACTACTCTGCAAGTTATCCCTCCCATCACGCCCATATTCACCCCGAGGTGTGTTCACCATCTGTTGTATCCTGTATACTCCGGAGGTCTTATTGACATAAGCACGTCACGGAGCACACGTGTTGTAAGTGTGCTGAAAGGTGTGTGTGGTGGTCTCTTCAGAACGAAAGCATCTTCCAACTTAGTGCCAGGGTCACTGGTCCCAAGTTGGCGAAATCTCTCCCGCGCAGAAGCAGCCAGGTCGTGTAGTTGTGCAGTGTTAGTGTTTATTCGACAGTTTCCAGAGATATCAATAATATCTCCGAGAACCGTCAGTGTATGCTTGTCAGCTTCAAAACCCCGAGCATTACCGAACACTGAATCTATTAATTCAGGATTAAACCTCATTGGAATCGACGCGAATTGCGTGTACCTTAGAGCATTCCACTGAAGGTGAAATGCTGGCCTGATTCTGCCCCAGGTCTGAATCGTTGAGATTAGATCCTGTGGCCAGTCACGAGGATAAGGTGGTCGAACAGAGAGTAGGTAGTAATACTCCCCTATGCCGATCCCTCCCAGTACATTCACCCACAGTTGAGAAATCAAGCTGTCTCTCTGGCAAAACACTCTTTGGAATGCCCGCACTTGGAGACACCTTGATTTCACAACCAAGTTAGTGAGACCTAATCCACCTATCTTGACTGGCAGACAGAGCGTGCTTTCAGCAACCCATCGTCTTCCGCACCAAAAGGCGTCTATCGCTTTTGCTTGAAGAAGACCTACGAAGCCTTCATCAAACGTCTCAGACTTTAGCAGATGAACGATGGACGAGGTAATCAAATAGTTTATCACGACTGACCTACCCATTAAGGATAATGGAAACAGTCGACTACGCCATGAGTTTACAGCTCTAGAGAGTTTCTCAAGAGCGATGCGGCTATTATTTGATTTACTCTCGCGTCCGATATACACACCTAAATACTTCAGGCAAGTATTAGTCCATTGGATGTTCAGTGGAGTATCTGTACGATCTCTCCACCTTCCACACCACAAGCCTTGACTCTTACTAAGGTTGATTTTAGCGCCCGCTATACGTTCGAACTGTTCGAAAACAGCACGAGCGACCGGAAAAGCTTCATCTCTTGTCACGAAAATAGACAGATCATCCGCATACGCCAACATAAGAGGCCTCACATTGGTATATGGCAGATGAACCGCATACCGTCCGAGCATTCGACGAAGATTCACCAGTAGCGGCTCCAACGAAAGATCATAAAGCATACCTGACAATGGACAGCCCTGTCTGATACCTCGATGAAACGAGATAGGAGCCAGAACTTGTCCTTGATGCTTAATCAAAATCGCTGAATCTCTATACAGTTTCCCGACGATATCGAGCCACCTGGGTGGAAACCCAAATGCCTCGAGAGCAGTCAAGAGATACTCGTGTGAGACACTATCAAAAGCCTTTTGCTGGTCAAGTGAGATCATGGCCATCTGTGTACCTGTCTGTTCATGGTAGGCAAACAAATGCTTGGCTACCGCGATGTTGTCGTAGATACTACGACCAGGTACACAATAGGACTGTTCCGGGTGTATTACCGAAGCAATCACTGAGCGGAGTATCGCCCCTAATGCTTTGCAGACGATTTTGTAGTCTACATTGCATAGGGTTACTGGCCTCCAGTTCCCCATCCTCTGCAAATCTCCCTTCTTTGGAATCAAGCGCATAACAGATCTCCTCCAACTAGAAGGAAAGTCTGAATGCATCTCAACCGCCGAATTGAAGACTTCCAAAAGGTCAGGAATTAATAAATCCCTGAAACGTATGAAGAATTCTGGAGTCAAGCCGTCATAACCAGGTGAAGTGTGTCGCCTTAGATCCTTTGTCGCAGCAATCATATCCTCCAATGTGATTACTGTATCCAGGAGCTCCTTACTGTCTTCAGAGAAAGTGGGAATATTCTCAAGGAATTCATGAGTGGTCGAGGATGTTGTCGACGTCGATTCAGAGTAGAGACTACTGTAGTAGTCTCGAATATATTCTGATAGATGTTGTCCGTTGAGGACTTGTCCAGATTCATCAATTATCGATTCGACCTCACAAGAAGCAGTACGACGTCTAGTCGCCTGAAAGAAGTACTCAGTTGGAGAATCGCCTTCTCTCATCCAGCGCGATTGGCCGCGCAGCACAAACTCCAAGCTGTGCTTGTAAGTCTGTGTCACCAAGCGTTCCTTTATTCCATTGAAATAAAGAATCAACCCCGGCTGAGTTGGGAGAAGAGCTGCCACCCGAGAGACCTCGGCCGACAAGCTAGAAGCTTGATAGCCACTTCAATTGAAACTCGTCTCGATAAAAGACCGAATCTGGAGCTTTCCAACATCCCACCATTGACTAAGAAAAGGAAAGTCAGCTTTCCCGTCTTGCCAATCGTGCCAGAAATCAATGAACTCATTGATGAACTGCTCGGAATTCAACAAATAGTTGTTGAATATCCAGTATGCAGTTCGTCTTTCAACTAGAGTGCTGGTCGCCACCACAAGAAGATGATCACTAATCGAACACACTTCATGAGTGACACCAACGAAATGTTCTAGTATTCCAGGTGAGACGTAAAGTCTATCAATTCTGGAGCCTGCGAGACTTCCATGGATATTTCGCGAGACCCTCGTGTATGATCTAGTCGTAGGATGCATCCAACGATAGATATCCACGAGTCTGAAAACACCGACAAAATTCCTCAATCGAGTAGCATTGACAGAGTTGAACTCAACTCCAGAGTGCCGATCCAGTGAGGGATTCAGAGTGCAGTTGAAATCACCTCCGAGGACAGTTTCGCCGCTAAAATTCACCAGACAGGACTGAACACTATCAAGAACTTGTCTTGTAATGTCCTGGTCATGAGGAAGGTACACGTTTACTACCTTGATATGTTTGTCTTGAACGACAAAATCCAAGGAAGAAGCGAAGCCTGGGAAGATATCGTATAGACAGGAGACGATAGTGTAAATTTGTTGGATACAATGATTGCTACCCCTGAGCCTCGGCGAGGCGCAGGTGTGGCAAACATTGCATAGCCAGTGTGTAGATAAGCATAGCGCTCAAGTTGTGTATAAGTGTCTTGAGTGAAATTCGTCTCCTGCAGAAGTGTAATGTCTATATCGAACATTTTGACATGTTCGATAGTACTGTGTAGTCTTGTATGAGCACTTAGACCCCCGGTGTTAATAGAGCCTATCTTACACATTCAAAGAGATAAGAAGCTCAAACGATGATGGTACGACGTCTACGGACGAGAAGAATCGACCAAGCCATGCTCCTGAATCAGCTCCTCCACCCTCCTATGGAGACGATCCAAGCGAGCTACATCGTTGTACTTCCCCTTTTTCTTCGACTCCTGTTGTAGGAGTAGAAGTTGAGGAAGTAACAACTCTGGCCTCTCCAGCTCCCGTACAAGAATACTCCAGATTTTACCTGAATTCTTCTTGTACAAGAGCTGGCCAAGAATTCTGCGAATTTTCTCACTAGGAAGGGTTTCCATCCCCCTCGAGACCTCAAATTGGTTACCAGTCGAAATGGCGCTACCACACGACTCATAGCCAGTGTAGCCCGAGAGACCAGTATCATCCAAACCGGTCATGTCACAGTCCGAAAGCTGCTCGAGAGACACTTCCGCGTCCCTCACAACAACCTTCGAACCGCGAGCTCCACTATCGTCCTCCTCCGAGTGGGGTCGTTTTGATGCGACTGGCTTTGCTGGCTCTGGAGGAGGCAGCATCACCTGGCCCACCTTCGTCTTCCTCCTTCTCGTCCTCCTTTTTTTTGCCTAGATGGCTACTCGACTCCTCGTCAGGAGTACCCGTGTTTTCACGTGCCGACGTGGCGCCGTTTATAGCCATAATTTATTTTGCCTCTAGGACAACTTCAGGCACCCTAGTCACTGGCTGCTCCAGAATAGCAGGTTGAGTGCCGGCCGAAGGCTCCTTCTCCAGATCCACTACTGTAGTAGTGGCTTCCTTCGGGGGAACCCGCGGATCAGCCTTCCTCCCGGTTCTCCTGGGGCAGTCAGCAAAAAATGCCCTACCAAATGGCAAGCATGGCATTTCGCTTCGGTGCCAACGTCTATCCAGTGCCTCGAGCCGGATAAGCTCAGGTAAAAGCCCTTTGGCAGCGTACACCCCTTATTTAAGGTGATGGACGCCTCCCGGCTAGTACCGAAGATACCCCGCCCGAGACCCTCGTCCCCAATTTTTAAGGGAATGGCACGAACGTTGCCATGAACCTTCCCAAATCTTCCCAAGAAATTTAGGAGGTCTTCATGGCAAGCTCGCATAGGGACCCGTGAAAACACGACCTTCGTGGGCTTTTCCCTGAGTGGGAACGGCACAAGGTGTCTACCCTCCACCTCGATGCCCTCAAGCATTAGCTTGGTAGCACTCTCGAGTGTTGTGGTATACACCTCAACCATTCCCCAGCTATTATCCCCATGGAGAATAGCTGCTCACAGGAGACGACGCGGAAGATTGCCTTCAGGTATGCGCTCTGAGGACATCCTCTGATGTGCTCGAGCTGCATACCGTAGCTCTCATCCTGCCATCTCCCGTCGAAGAAGCCCTGGAGACCCGCACTGGTCTTGGGCCGAGGCTTACCTGCGTCCAATGGGGCTAGACGAGGAGAGATGCCCTTTCCTAAAAATTCTATTGTGGAAGCCCTATTGGAACTGCCACTTACCTGCGCATACGAGGTCCCTGACACTAAAGCCGGGGATCGTAGTGCTGCAACTGGTCCTGTTGGCGCCATTGGCTTCTTGCTCTGGCCAGTTGACTTCGTTGAAGAAAGTGGTGGCCTCATAATAATTCCGCTGGGCTTTGGCGCAGAAGCCGAAGACTTTGCGACTACATATGATAATTTTAGATGTTGGCCTTTAGAGACAGGTGCTACTGGGATAGCAGTTATTGTAGCAGCTGACGTCCCAGGCATGTCTTGGACAGCATCCGCCGCCCTGATTACAATCTTGGCCAAGGAACTTGGCTCAGCATTCTTCTTTTTAGCCTCTTGATTTGGGCCCTTAATAGCCTTTTCAGAGGGCTCTTGTGGGTTTGTTTTTGAAGAAGAAGACTCATTTCTGCTCTTCTTCCTCCTTTCTTTTGATTTGAGGGGATTATCCTTCCCCCCAGAATCACTGCTATTCTCACTCATTTTGAGTGAGGCAGCAATGATTTATATCTTTGCTTTTATTTTATTTTTAAGTTTTGTTAATTTTGGAATTAAAAATAATTTTGTTTTGTACTTTTTATAAATTGTTACCTTCCAAATTAATTTAGACTGTAAATTTTTTCACGGTTGCCATGTTGTCATGGCAACGACCGAAGTTAATGAAAAATTCGAAACTGTCAAGTCTTTCCACTTTTTCCACAATTTATTTTTTAACTTTTCTAATAGTTTTGTATAGTTATACTTGCACTTATCACACTATACAATAGCACATACACTTTCTAATTACTGTTAATCAGTTTTACGGGTTTTCCCTGCTTTTTTCCGCCTTATTTTTTACTATTTGTGGAGCTCTTAATTGACGCGTTCGCTCTCTTCAAAAATAATAATAATTATAATAGTAATAATAATAGTAATGTATTATATTTGAAAAATACACACACACTAACAAAAATTTTTAATTTTCATTAATATTCTCTGTAAGTAAATGATTAATTATGGCCTTACAATATTGGAAAAATATGACGTCCTCGGCATTTACGTTCGCATACCCATAAAAGAAAACCTCTCGCAGATTGTCCAGATCTTCGTACTCCTCATCATCCCCAATCCCTGTAGCACATAGGAGATCTAGAATCCTATCCAGGGTTATGATTATGCATTCTGTATCCTCTAGCACCTTCGTAACAATCCATGCGAGCTCGATATTGAGTACGGTTAATAGCTGCTTCAAGTCGCTATAGAAAAATAAAAGAAATAATTAGAAGAAAAATCTTGTTAAACAGAATAGGTGTGTGTACTTACCCAATCTGATGTTCCATATTATTCCCAACCTCGATATTATTTTCCATGTCCATCAGTTGTTGATTTGAAATTATTTTGACAATTTTATCAAAGTACCACGGCTTTTATACAAAATATTATCAGCTAAAGTTAGTAAAATAAAAAGATCTCTAATTCCCATAAATGACTTTGCCTGTAAAACTCTTTTTGTTTTTTCTTCCCACACAGAAATCTCATTACTCCCTAAAATCTAATGTTTTAGATCCTCGAAAAATGAATTTTCTCACACAAAGCTAAAGAAAAAAAAATTTGTTTCCTCTATATTTGAGATAATATGATTTTTTAAAAACCACAAAATACTCCCCCATGCTTTGCAAGGAATCAAGAACAAATTTTCCCACATCAAGTTCATATAAAAAAAAATATATATATATTTCACGCATAATTGAAAAATTATGATTTTTTAAAAACCACAAATAATCTTAACAACATTAGCAGGCGGCGCGCGCCAAGCAAACTTGAAAGAATTTGCCGCCACGCTCCTGAAATTCATAAACCGTATATACATACATCTTTTGCCTGGTTAGATGACGTCTATAAGTGTGGGGCTAGAATCTAGAAATAAATTTTCTCACGCTAAAGTTCATATGGGTTCAAACAAAACAAAATATGTGGCGTTAAGCAAAACTTTAAAGCAACTCACCGCCGTACATAAATTGATCTGTTAAATGACATACACACACATACACTAATTTTGTAATTCGTATGTCCATATGAATTGTTGTTTTGACGCTGGCTATATGAGGAAGATGAATATTTCTAAAAATAGAAACTGGTTTGAATCATGCGTTTGTTGAGATGTTTTATGAAAATATGTGTGTATGTGTGTGGGTGTGTGGGTTATTCACACCGATTTTTTAAATTATTATTCAGGTGTATGGTTGGAAGAAAAGATATAAAGGTATTTTCATTTTTAATACCTGATCATTGGCAATCTAACAATAGGCAGGTTTAGACAGTTTCAAAAGCAAACGTAAAAAATGTTCCGGGCTGATTCTATATGGGATGAAACGCATTTTTGTACCTGTCTGAATGGTTGGATGTATATGAAGATTGTGCATTCAGTTGTAAGATGTGACTTAATGAAAGTATATATGACTGCTGAAAATGGTAAAAGATGCAAGGTATATTAACTTTGACTAGAGGTCAACCAATTCCCTCAAATTTTGGGGAGATGCGCATCAATCCATTTGAACATGTTAAGATTGAAGTCAAGGGAGAAGAAATAACTGTAGTAGGCTGGCTACAAAATGGGACGATCAGACGTCCAAGTACTAATTTCTTCCTACATAACTGCCCGTTTGCAGGTGAGGAGGAGTGGTATCGTAAACCAATAAAGCAACAAGAAGTAAATAAATCAGAAAAAATAAAAGATGTAAAAGAGTGTGAAAGCAGTAATACTCAAACAAATTCTGATATGAAAATTGAGTGATAGGGTGGTATTGTATATAATCAATTAAATTACCGTAATAATGCATAGTCTTTGTCAACGTTTTGAGCAATCAACAACTAAACAAATAAAGAGATATTATGTCATTAAAAACTTTTATTTCATTTGCATTTGCATGCTCTTTATATGCAAGTTGCTTAGCACTCCCAATCAATTTAAACTTAGGACAAAAATCAAGCGATAATATTGATTTTAATATACAGTTGCCAAATAATGATTCCATTCAAATTTCTTTATCATTTCGGCTACTTACACTAAGTAATGCTACTTATGATGCATTACCTACAACAATAACTAATATACCCTTAAATGATGATTATTCTTCTGTTATCTCTTCAGAAAATGGAACTGAATCACCTAAGGAAACTGATGTGGAATTAATACCAGAAAATAGTGTAGTGAGTGTTGAGGAGGCAATTGAAGGATTTAGGCAAAACTTAATAAACAAAGAAAAAGATATAGGTGGAATTATAGAGAGTGATTGTGTGTTTTACAGGCATTTTAAATTAAACTTTGAGGAGGACAAATCAATGAGAGTTCGATGTACATATGATAGCAACTATGAGCATAGAACTCTAAAAATATCCAGTTATGAATATCATGAGCTTGAAGGAGAACGAATTTTGAGTAATGGTGAAATTGAATACTTCCGAGAAAATGACTCCACATATAAATCTGATATTACATCTGTTGATTTGAGGAAAATGAAGCTGACTTACAATATGGACATTTCATAAACTGTAGAGTTCCAGTTGAAGTGAATAAAAACAAAAGTTTATAATATTATGTGAATAAAACAATTGATTTTTTTTTTAAAAAAAAATTGTATTTTATTAAAAATTATCCATAAATATCTTATACAGGAAAACATTTTGTAATGCACATACACCATTATGTATCATACATCGTGGTACATCAATATATTTTTTTCTTAATTCTTCTGATATAGGACATCCCTTTTCATCTAAATTGTAAATTGGTACATTATTTTCCAACTTTAATATATCGGAAATCCACTTGATTTTTTCATTTCCTTTCACATATATGATTTTGTCTTGGAGAATATCTTTAAAAAGGGTAGTGACACTATCTTGTGAAGCAAATCCTCCATTCCAAACAAATCCATGGTGATATTGATTTAGCCATCTTGCTTGATTTTGTAGTTCCGGAGGTAGATTTTCAAAGTTGTATATTGGTTTCAAAATAAAGTGCTGTAGTTGACTATTCTGAGTTATAATGGCAATTTCCTTTGAGATGAACGTATTTCTAGGTCCTTTGAACCCTTGAATATCAATGATGCAATTCATTTTTACAGTTTATGAACTTCACTAGTTAGAGGATTGTACTGAACTATTCTATCATGTATAAGTAGACAGTATGCAGCAGTATTTTTCGGTATATTTACAGATGTTTGAAACTCTATGCTGACATCTACAGGACCAGTTTTGAGATATTCATTTTGGCGTGAGTAATCAATAACAACTAAAGGAGCCAAATTTTTAAACTGTTCTTTAGTGAGTAATGGTTCAGATCGGCGGTTGTAATATGACCGTTGGAATTTACAATACATCTCATATAATATAGCGTATTGATCTATGTTATATTTTATATTCAAATCATTGTATGGATATTTTTCAGAATTTAGATAAACTTTTAGGTCTGTTAGGTTGCAATGATCAAATTTGGATGCATCTTTTTCACTTGAATCTTTACGGTCAGTTTGTAAAGCAAAAATCACATAACTCGGTTTTTCTAGTTGATTAACTGTTTTAACAGTCCATGTATGGCGGGTGGACTGTGGTGGTGATGGATATTCATACAAATCCCAACTTCGAAATACCATTTCAATTGGGTGATTGCTTTCAGTAATTTTCAATAGAGACAACTTTTCCATATCAGCTACAGTAACATGCGGCAGATGCCATTGTAATTTAAGTATATTTACTGAGCCATCACAATCTTTAGCATAAATTGCATTTAGGTCCGTTCTAGAACGAATCAAAACTAGTTCATGTTTGGCATTAATAACTATTTTCTTATAGTCTTCAGCAAATCCAAGAAGATATTTTAGTGGTATACAAAAATTAAAGTTTCCTTCTGAGTTAAGAGTTATATTGGTGAGAGACCATCCTGAATTTAGAAGCATTTTACTTTCACTCTCCTTTAAAGAAAGCTTATTCTTTATCGTTGAGGTAAGACCAACATTTTTATTGCGATCAATTTGTACTCCATTTATTTCATACCGGATCTCCTCGAATAAAAACGCCATCGCATTATTAGTTAATTTTACATCCACAGTTTTGTCAGCCGCCCTAGGAGTGCATTCCAATTTCCCTTCAATATAAATAAAACTTTCGCTTGGAAGTACATAGATATCTTGATGTTGAATACCTATACGTATTTCATCATTGTTTTTAAAAGAGTTTGTAAAAGGTGAGTAACTATGATACTCAATTTTTGCGACACTATTATCATAGCTTACAGCATCCTTTATACTCAAAACTTCACTCATTGCTTGTCTTTTATGATAAATCCTAAAGTACTCAAGTATTTCTTATTGTGTGGGGTAAGTTTGAACAGTTTTTCTCTTTGAGGTCTAAATTCGATGAGAGTTGCAGAAGAACTGTTGTTGATGGCAGCTAACGTACGTAATTTATCCTTATTATACAATATCATGTTGTGGTTTAAGATGTAACCGAGCTGTTATTGTTTCACCCCTAAAATTTATTGAATCACCGTCCTGATCAAGTAGCTTTAAGCTAATGGAAGTAATTCTTCGAGTGGTTAGCGGTAAATAAATGACGTTCTTTGGTACCTCAACAATCTTATAACCAGGCCCCACCTTTGGAGAGAATTCGTGTAGTGTATGTACTTGTGTATCGTTCATGAATGATCCGCTTATTATATTACATTCTACTCTTATTGTATTAACTTTAATTATTTTAACTGGTAAATCTGACACATGCAATTTAATAGCTTCCAGTTGTCGCCTACTAAACCCTAAAAGTGATCCAACTGTACCCTCTTTGTTAAAGTAAATAGGTCCACTAGATTTGATTTCACTTTTCAAAGTGTTATTGTTCGCACGCAATTTTATATAGTAACTCTCTTTACTTAATTTACTTAATTGATTCTCAAGATATTCAGCTATGTCATCTATCTCATACGATCCTGTAGGTATTTCTATAACCACATTCCCAATGTGAAATAGATTATTTTTTTTTATTCTCAATATTTGGTATTGAATTGTAAGTTTGGAAATCAATTAACCCACATACATAATCCCTTGACAAATCTATGGGTGGGAAATACTCAGTTGTTAATATAGATAAATTTCCGCTTAATGTAAGTGTTAATGACATTGTGGTGTAATTTAAAATGATACAATTATGTGGTTTCCTCCTCATTTATATAGATTTACAAGGGCATGAGAATCATTTCAGTTTTAACCACAGGTGGATTCAGTAGTATAAAAATTTAAGACAAGGAAGAAATTAAATAATATGGAAAGATTAAATGAAGAAGTACAAATATTTGTTAAACATTTCGATATTAGCAGATTCTTGCAAGAGTATGACAAGTTGTTACTAGAAGAACATAAGCAGGAAATAGAAAAATCCTACCGCTTTTTGGGTGAATATAGAGAAATGAACATTATGACTTCAATATATGGGGAGCATTATGAATCCTGCAGTTGGGCTTACAATACTTCAACATCAGGTCCAGATACTTGTAACTGCCAGTATGTTAAAAGAGAATTTATGCGAATAACCAAACTATTGAAGTTATATAATAGAATTAAGGGACCTTGTTGTTCCTATTGTATAAAGGAAATATTTTAAATAAAAATACATACATATAATCATATTCTTTTATTTATTGTAACAATCATACAAAAATTTCAAACATAAATGGCCGCATATTACTGAGTTATATGTTTGATATCGGGCATAATTTTACCTTACATTACTAGTTAAATATTTTCTAATTTCTAATGGTGGCTGTAAATTTCCAAAGCTATCAAAGTACTGAATATCTTCATCATTTTTATAGTACGCTACCCAATGAGTTCCTGGACCTGATGATATATCCAAGTTGATAATACCGCATTCCTTCTTGTTTAGTTTCTTTGGAAGCTTATTTCGCATGAAAACTCCTCGAAAATATGGTAGATCTTTTGCATATTTATGCAAATCTACCTCAGTTAATGGTCTTTTAGGTAGCGTTTTCAATAGTTTTTTGGCTCTGGGTTTAAGTATAGCCCCAATCCTTTTTTATGAGGTTTGAGATAAAGACCTCTCCCTATTAGACGGGATTCCATTTCTTCATTATGCCTCTTACTCTCTTTAAGCTGCTCCTTTGCTTCCTTAACAGCATTAATAGCTTTAACAATTGTAGCAGCACCTCCTCCTAAAGATCCTAAAGCAGAAAGGCCAGCAAATAAAGGAACGAGGAATGGTAAAATACCTCCAGTTTTTGGTATAGGTATGACTCGTGGAACTTTCACATTTTTCTTCCTATATTTAATTATATCTCCTATTTCCTTTCGTGCTAACGCAATGGCTCTGTTCAAAGAATCAGGTTTTTGCCTTTGAATTGATTTACGTGCCTTTGAGATAACCGTTCTCAGGGTAATGTTTTTCTTAACTTTTTTATTTTTCTTTCGTGTGCTCGTTTTCTTCTTACTCCTCATTTTCGCCATACCCATCCCAAATTTAGCCTTAGCATTCATGATATTGGTAACTAGCAATGCGTTTGCACGTTCACCTAGGTTTGCGTCAGTAGATTTAACTCGACTCCAAGCCTTTTCAGCCAAAATCCGATCTGCTATGTTGCGATCTGTACTTTTTAATTTAGAGTAGGCAATATCGTGTTCTTTACATGCACTATCTAAGGGATTAATACCAGGGTCACCACGAGCTAATCTTTTTGCTAGCTTCGTACCAGGTCCACAATACTGGTAGCCTGGTAAGTGTAATTCAAACGGCAGTTTATTAATGAGTGTATTAATTACCCCCGAACCTTTCTTATTATGCTCAAGCATAAGTATGAATGACTTTAACCTTCAACATTCAGATGCAAACTAAAAAGTATTTAAATTTAGTATGCATTTATAGATTGGAGTTAGTATTCAAAATGAAGTTCATTAAGCAAAATCTATCGCTGCCAATAAGAAATAATGATTTTCGAAGCAATATTACAGAAATTGGTAGACATAGTTCATTATTACCAAATAGTATACGTTCACTAATAGTTGGCCCTTCCAATTGTGGAAAAACAAATGTTATGATTAGTTTGCTGGAGCATCCAAATGGTTTGAGCTATGAAAACGTTTATGTGTATTCAAAATCACTCTATCAATCAAAATATTTATACTTAAGAAAACTTTTGTCACCCATAAAAGGATTAGGCTATTATACATTTTCTAATAATGATGATGTTATACCATTTGATGAGGCAAAACAAAATTCAATTTTTATTTTTGATGATGTAGCATGTGGGAAACAAGACAACATACGCTCTTATTTTTGCATGGGTCGACATAATAACATTGATAGTTTCTACCTTTGTCAAACTTATACTCATATACCAAAACACTTGGTTCGAGATAATGCCAATTTTCTCATTTTATTTAAACAAGATGATACAAATCTTAGGCATGCTTATGATGATCATGTGAATACGGATATGAGCTTTGATACTTTCCGAGATATGTGTGCTATGTGTTGGAAGGATAAATATGGGTTTCTGGTAGTAGACAAAGACAGCCCCTTAAGCAGGGGACGTTACCGTCAGGGATTCGATACATTTATTTCTGTATAAATATAACAGATCCATTAAAGCAGTGAACAGATCAGATAAAGCAGTTAGGAGAGCAGTTGAAGCTGTTAACAGATCAGTTAAAGCAGTTAGGAAAGCAGTTAAAGCTGTTAACAGACCAGATAATAAAGCTGTTAATAGACCGGATCAGTTCTGAAAAAATTATCAATACAAATGGGTAATAAGAGAGAGTTAATTAGGGATATTATTAAAACTAGGAATGCTATCAAGAAAAAGTATCGAACTATAAAAACAGGGCGAATCGATGTTGAATCTCAACTTGAAGAAACATTTAAGCCCATAACAAAACCACTTAAAGAGCTTATAAGTGAAACAAAAGTAAAACAGGGACTTCATGCTGATATCAAATCAGAACCTAAAAGGAAAATAAAATAAATGATGATGATGATGATGATTATGATAGCTTCGAGTTAAACCCAAAACAAATGTATATGAAAATGGAACCAACAAGCACACCACTGAAGTATAGAGACTCTTCTTTAATGTCATCACAAGACGAGTATGGAACACCAACTCATTCAAGAACCTTAGCTAATAAATCAGATTCCACCCTCAACTTATCAACTGGGTTAGTTAATAAATATTTAGGATTTTACCAAGCCAAAAGTCCTAAAATTGACCGAACTTATGGTGTTTATATGGATAATGGGAGGTGGAAAATTGGGAAATCTAGCATTGACATTGATGCACAAAATTTTGTCATTAATGGGAAGCACTATAACATAACAGCTGGCTTATGCGAACTACTTTTTATGAAAGAACCATCAAACAGATTATATGGTGAAAAAGACTTGGCTAATTATCGAGAAATCTTGGAAGATTCTAATGCCCATAGACGTGATTATAATGCTGATGGGCAAATAAAAGGTAGTAAAGGACCTAAATATAAGAGAATTATTAAGAAATTTAGCAGTCATGAAGGTAAGGGGCTCATGAAGCTTCCTAGAGAGACGGTTGACTATGTTTACTGGGATGATCCAAATGAATTGGTGGACAGATTACGGCTTTTAATTGGCTCTCAAGTAGCTGGGAATAATAGTCATAACAATGAAATTGTTTCCATTATTGAGGAGTTAAGAGAGTCTGATATAATTTTATAAAAAGCCTCCTTCCGCTTTTATATATTTATTCATGAAATGAGTGTTGACAAGTTCGGACGATCGCTAAGAGATGGTAATATTGGACGAGGTTCTCCTGGACCTCGAGGGGAACGGGGTCCTTCAGGACCGCCAGGTGAAAAGGGCTCCACCGGACCTGCAGGAGTGGGTTTTCTGTTAACATCAGATAAAAGCTATGATATGCAATTCAACAACATTAAGAATCTTAAAAATCCTGAAGAAGATAGTGATGCTGCAAGCAAGCTATATATAGATGAGGCACTTGAGAGATATTTAGATTTATGCAGATCCCATATTAGTTTAGAAACAAAGACAGCTAAAAGTGAATTACAGGAAGAGCTTGCGAATGTACATAATATTATTAAAATAACTAGAGAAAAACTGGAAACATCAACCCAATCGCACATAAATAAGTCATTTGAAAAGTTAAAGGTTTATATTGATACAAAGTTCGAAGACATTGAAAAGAATTTACGTGGACTTATAAATGTAGAATCACTTATAGTCAACGCTAACAATGAGTAAAGAGGCCCTTGTGAGTGAGCTGCACAGAGCAGCTCGTCGAAATTTTCCTCGACGTCGTGTCATTATGAAAGATTTGGATGATCTCTGGCAAGCAGATTTGGTTGAAATGGGTGCTTATGTTCGTGAAAATAAAGGTTTCTACTATTTACTAACAGTGAGATACATTTTCAAAATATGCTTGGGTAGAACCTATTAAAAATAAAACTGGAGAAGAGGTAACGGCTGCAATGGAAAAAGTTCTAAAAAGCGGTCGGATACCTAAACATTTGCAGACAGATGATGGTAAAGAGTTTTATAATAAAATATTCCAGACACTAATGCTAAAGTATGGAATCAAACACTATTCGACTTTTAGTATAATGAAAGCCTCAATAGTTGAAAGATTTAATAGGACGTTGAAAGGTATGATGTGGAAAGAATTTAGTAAGAATAGCTCCTATCGTTGGATTGACTTTGTACACAATCTTGCCCATGAATATAATAATAAAAAGCATAGGACCATTAAAATGCACCCCTCCGATGTTAATCACATTAATAAAAATATTCTACTACAAACAGTATACAATCACATAAAAATAGTGGGGGGCAGCAAAATATAAGGTTGATGACTATGTTCGCATCAGCAAGCACAAACATATATTTGAAAAGGGGTACACACCGAACTGGACGACTGAGATCTTTAAAATTAAAACCATACAAAACACGAAACCTGTGACATATCTTCTAGAGGATTATGAGGGACATACAATCAAAGGAGGATTTTATGAAAAAGAACTACTAAAGACGAAATATCCGCATGATTACCTTGTTGAAAAAGTATTGAAGAAGAAACGGAATAAATTTTTTGTAAAGTGGCTAGGGTTCTCTGCAAAACACAATTCATGGGTCAATAAAAATGAAATATTATAAATGTATAAATAAAAAAATAGCATTTTAAGTTATCAAACCATCTTTTATTTCTTTATACTAAAATGTCCCCAAGCAAGTGTGTCTGTTGAATTTTCTTTTAAAAACCGCTTATTATCATGAGAACTTAATGCTATCTTACTTTGTCTTATACTATATACATTATGCATATCTGATCGAATGTATTGCTGGGTTCTTATCTGTTCAACAGAGTTATTCAAACATGTTAAGTAATCATCAAAACTAATACTATTTTTTATTACATTTAATTTGATGCCTTTGACTTTTTTTATCGAATCTTCATTATTTACTCTTATACTATACATTTTTGATCTTAATCCAATAAATTCAGTCATTATTTTCCCATTCAATTCATCTTTCATAACCCCAGGAACTTTTTTATTTACTAAAGGTATATTATATACATTGTTCTGTGGATAATCGCTAGTATCAAAATAATTAACATCAGATCTAATGATTCTATAAATATTATCACATTTAAATTCATAAATTAGAGAGTCGGTATCAGTATACAACAGTTTACAATTTTTCTCCATTTTTGGTAAAATATAATCATAATGAAATTTATAAACACATGTTTTAGAGATATCAAGTATACACATTCCTATGTAAATGGGTTAATTAAAATACACTTCAGTCTTATTTAATTCAATGGCAACCAAATTTCTATCGAAAATAGATCTGCTGTGGAAATTCGGTTTACTTATCATAACTTTGGCTCCATATCGACCTTCCCACTTAGTAAGCAATTTTTTTCCAAACACTGCATTATTCATAAGCTTATATTTGTTTTTATCAAATTCATTTCTAGCTTTCTTACGCATTTCAGTATTTAAGTCAATATATTTCTTTAACCACGGAGACTGATTGAATTGAAGAACTCGATGTACTTTTTTCAAAATAAGTCCATGAGCTATGCACTGCTTCAGATTTTTATAATGAATAACATACGTTTCTTTATTAAATAATGTAGTCATCAGTTTTTGTTCCTTAGATCCTACAGGTGCTTCATGTGTTGAGCAAAATGGTAAATCTGAATGTTTATCATGCAGATGTTGTGGGTACTCAAGATCGACTTCTAATATGGAACCTAATGGTGATTCATCCGATACATGAGTAATTTCTATATCTGTATTCACCCATTTGAAATCATGTGTTGGAAGATACTGGGACATTGCCCAACCATATAAATTATTAACATCAAAGTACATGAGATATTTGGAATCCTCTTGATCGTTATAGTTTATCATATAGCTATTATTTGCTTTGCTATATCGATTTGAACACTGACTTATTCCACCTCGAATTCCTCGTTCTATGAACATAACCATATCGATATCAGTTAATAACTCCAGCTCTAATTTGGTGTACTTCAGCATAGCATCCCATGTTAATCCTGGTAGAGTAAAATAGTGTGCAGGATCCAAACCATATGTTTTTGCACATACCTTTCTAAAATTCTCAAAAACGTCAGCTAATAGTAGAACATCGATCTTTAAATACAAATCTGAATATTCACCAAGAGTTTGTATGCGAAATGTCTTCCACACAGTTTGTGCATGTAGGTAATCATCATGAGAAATATCAGATTCATTTAATTGGTTATAAAACGCTTCCCGAGGTGGTAATGTTACCTCATCCAATTTTCCCAAGTCGCTAGTGTAATCATAAGGAAATACACCTTTTCTCACCACTAGCTCAAATTCTGAAGAATTCAAATGTTTCTACTCCTTTTTTGTTATAAGCAACTGTTCTTTAGGTAAATATGACACCAGTTTATCTAAAGATGATGCCATAAATTTGAATGAATCAATAAAACGGAATTTAATTTCACTATATCTAACATTCTTTGTAAATGATATATATCGTTCTTTATTAATTGGCAAAAGATCCACTCTGCCTTCAAATGCAGTTGCAAGTTCCTTTATTACAAAGTGAGCGTCATAACCGCTCAAATTGTGGAATACTACCGGAATTATACGTGTATCTTGATAATTAAGATTACATTCTTCATGAGCTGGACCTCTATATTTTCCAGTGAGATGGCAATGATCTCGTACACGTTTTATTCCAATTGCAAAAGGTTGTTCACAAATATGACAATATTTGTCTTGTGTAAATTGCACTTTCTCATCTTCAGTTAACCTAATGAGTGGTTTAATCTCTGAAAATATGTCCTCTGCCTTTCTCAAAATCTGTTATAGTTGGTCTACGAACCAATGCTGACAATCAGCACCTCTATAAGAACGATAGGCACTGAGGCTACTATTAAAAGAACAGTTGAAATAATATCCCACACTGTAGACCTCATGTTTTTGGTATCTTGTTGTTGTTTTCCCCAAATCATCATTAGAAACAGGTTTCAATAAACATTCTAAATCAGCATATATTATAAAAGGTGCGCTTTCCTTAAAATTAAAATTTTTAAATTTCAACCATTTATTGTATTCTGTTGGCAAGAGAATTTTGCACTCATTCATTTTCGCGCAGTCATCAACATGTGCAGCTAGTTTTTCTTCTGAATAGAAGTAATGAAGGCACCTATCGCAAATATACTGTTTTCTATGTGTTTTAGACAGTTGACAGGAAACTAGGCGTGACAAGTCTTTAATCCAACAATAATGGTATTTAATTTCAAAGTTAGAATCCTCCTCCTCCCCATTTTCATCACCATCATCATCGTCATAATAATTCTGAATTAATAATAAATTAACGTGTTTATCTTGCCGGTCTTTTGTAAGACGAACTGGAACTGTGTGAAGCTGTTTTTTTCCTTTTTCCAAAGTAAATATGTTTACAGATATAGTATTTAACTTTTCAAATCTAGTTATTTCATTTAATTCAGGAGGTAAACCAATTCCACTCAAATTCAAGATCTCGCTGTAATGTGGATACCTTGACACTCTATTTGAATGATATTCAGCGGGGTAAAGTGCTGATATTATAGCCCATGCAAAGCATGCAGAATCCTTATTATTAATGTTAATGCACGCATGTTTACACTTTATTTCAGGTGGTAAGTCGATATATGATGACCCTCGAAAGGGTTCGTACTTATTAATATTCACGGCTAAATTAATAATACTTGATAAAGCCCATCCACTATCACGCTCTTGAAATTCTTCTAGTTGAACTAGTATATTCTGTTGAATATTTTCAAAAAACCATTGCTTTAAATCTGTACCACGATCTACCACCACATTCTTTGTATTAAAATATTTAAATTCAAATACATCATCATCCTTTCGAGTAATTTTAAACTCTCCACAGAAAGTAGTATTAATCTTAAGTGTGTTATACTTCTTTAAAATGTTTTGAATCCGTCGTGAAAATAAATGTTGAGCATCTTCTAAAAATATTTTGGGGTCCTTATGAATTAAATTAACTACTACTCCTGTCCTGATTCGATCCATAAATGCTGATTCTACATCCTCCCAAACGACACGAGATTTTCTAGACTTTGCTTGAGAACTATTACCACGACCTTGATGCAATAGTGAGTAGAGCTTTATCTTAAATCCTTTGAGTTCTATAATACATCTTTGAAGACACCTTTTAGCCCCCACATTGGAACTCATCCCTAACACTGAACGCGATCGCCGAATATATAATACACATTTTTTAAGAGCGTCATTGATTTCCTCCGGACGACCACTTAAATTCCTGAAGGCAATTTTGATTTCTTCAACCATATTCACTATGTTCTTTGTAATTGAAGCCATTGTTCCACAAATCTAAAAACTCACAACAATATCAGATTGAAATGTTAGCTGTCGCTTTAGGTATTATCACGAACTTTGATAATTAATATTTTGTACCAACAATAACCTTCTGCGTAGATATTATCAGAAACTTTGATAATTCACACATTAAGTGCCCCATTTTATAACAAAAAATGTCTGCATAAAACCCCAACTTCAAAGAAGCCGCGCTATCCGGCGGTTGGCTTTGTGCCACACACACACACATTTTCTGTTGCGCATGCACACCAACCCCAACTTCAAAGAAGCCGCGCCGTCGGTTCTCTTTGATAATTAATGCATGAGTGTACCATTTTTATAATAAAATCACCCCACTCCTATTTCTTAGTTAAAAAAGAAAAAATGAATAATAAAAACAACCATATTTTGACTCAATTCAGTTTATTTATTTTTTATAAAATACATTTTTTTAATATGTTAGATTATAAAAATTTGCAGACTCATTCAATTCAGCTTGATGTGAAATCCTTAGATTAAAAGATTTTCCTATTTCACCTTCATTAACTATGTAGAAACTGCCTTCTTTGTTGATATCTTCGAGAACCTCATCGGATAAAATATCGAAACGCTTTGGTAGGTAAATAACATTCGACTCCAGTTCCAATAAAATCTTTGGTCCATATTGGGTTGAACTTCTACGAGCGTTTATTACCTTATATGCTTTATTAACCTCCATATCCTTTACCTTCAATATTTCTTTATAGCCACAAGCGTTGACACTACTCAAAACGTTATTTATCCTTTGGTGCTGATCCATTTTTTCCCTCTGATCAGATGTAACTTCAGCTGAATTTAATCTTATACTGATATATTCATGTAATTATCTCCATCTTATATAGTGCATTATTCTAGGCTAAAAGGCTAAGTTAAAGGTAGTTGCACAAACCCATGTTAGTGATCTGAACTTCTCACCACAGTTTTCCCACACATCCGGTGGTCCCTTTGTGCCCACTTAAAGACGACCGCACAAATGCATGCCAGCCATCTGAACTTCTAACGACGGCGGCCCCTTTGTACTTCAAAGAAGCCGCGCACATTTAATTCATTTTTCCACACATTTTCTACTGTGCATCTAACCGCAAAATCCTACGGCGGCTCCCTTTGTACTGCAAAGAAGCCGCGCACATTTCACCACCCACCCATCCAACCGCAAAATTTTACACTTACTCGCGGCCCCCCTTTGTACTTCAAAGAAGCCGCACACATGCACCCCCTTCGTACTTCAAAGAAGCCGCGCACATTTCACCACACACCCATCCCTTCAAAGAAGCCGCACACCTGCGACCCCTTTGTACTTCAAAGAAGCCGCACACATGCAACCCCCCCCCCCCCCCCCCCCCCCATTATACTTCAAAGAAGCCGCCCGGCGACCCCTTTGTACCACACACACACTTCAAAGAAGCCGCCCGGCGACCCCTTTGTACCACACACACATTTCACCACCCACCCAAAACCACCCACTCAAGGTCGAATAAGTACACATGCACTTGGTCCAGAAACCGCATAGCTTATCTACTGCAGTCCGGTTTTCGTTCTGGCCATAGCAGGGAAACTGTCTTGTTGAAAGTTTCTACTGATATACGCAATTCACTGGACAGTGATTTGTTGACAGCTTTAGTACTCCTCGACTTCACTAAAGCATTTGATTCCGTCGATCACAGTTTACTTTTATCGAAACTGCGAAAAATGTATAATTTTTCTCATTCCTCTTCTAGAATGATTTCAGATTTCCTTTTCAACCGCTCTCAGTATGTTAAAGTTGGAGATGCTAAATCGAAGTGGCTTATTCATAAATGATCTTCCTGATATTATTGAAGACGTGAACATTCACATGTATGCTGACGATGTTCAGACATATCTATCGCCGAATTGGGTTAATGGAGGACTGCATACACCGAGTTAACCGTGATTTAATAAATATCTCTGACTGGCCACTAGCAACCGACTCTTGTTACTCTTCTAAAGGAGAGATCTAGTGTTTTCAGAACTTCCACTATACATCTTAATGGAGTATTTTTGCGTTATGCCAGGAAGGTTAAGAATCTTGGGTTTTTTTTGGAGTGTTGTGACCATGTTAATTCCTCATTACAAAAGATTTATGGCGGCCTTCGATTGCTTCGTCTGTCGAGTAGTCTGCTCCAGGTTGAGTTAAAGCTAGTTAAGGCACTGCTAATTCCACATTTCACTTTCTGTAGTACAATTCATTCGCGGCTTAACTCTGCGTGCAGTCGTAAGTTAAATATAGCTGTCAATGATTGCGTACGTTTTGTTTATGGTTTTAGACGACACGATCACGTTTCTGCTTATAGAAATTCAGTACTAGGATGCTCTTTAAATACATACTTAGAAATAAGAGCATTAGTTTTCCTACGCAATTTGATAATCTCTAAGTTTCCTTCGTATTTATATAGTCACTTACAATTCTTGCAATCGTCCCCATCATGTAAGTCTTTGGATTCCTCGTGTACGTTATGTTGTTGGGCTACGTTCTTATTTGTCCGTTATTTCTCGTGTATGGAATTCCCTTCCGGTTACTGTTAGAGGGCAAACTCGGACATTCGATTTTAAGAATGAACTGAAGCGTTTTCTGGATTCTTCCTGAACTCAAATATGCCGATGACACAATTTTTCTACGTAGCTTAGATTAAGATTAAACCAATTTTTTATTTTATTATTTTTTTGATTTTTGCTCTGTGCGGTATTTTGATCTCTCGCTTAGTTTTATTTGATCTTAAATTTAATTAAATTCTTTGTTTTTTTTTCTCTTGCACTATATTTGAATTTCCAATTTTGTACTGTACTAGAAAAAGATTTAGTCTTTTGTACCAATCTTTGAATAAATTGTTATTATTATTAAAAAAAAAAAAATTAGGCAACTATAAATTAAGTATTTACTAGTGCACAATAGGTGTATTACCTTTTAATAATTTCATGGTTAAAAATCCTTTGACTTCTATGTTCTTTTGCTGACCATGCCAGGAAAGACTTATAGCGACTTCGTCCTCCATTAATTTTCTTAAATTCAAATTAATGAATTTAGTTATATTATTTTCTCTGCATGAGCTATACATATGTTTCTGGTTAAAAGAGAAAATAACTTATGTATTATAATCGATAATCAAAACGTTTTAGTATCTTACCAAATTATTTTCCACCTTATTGTCAGATTTACAATCTGCTTCCAATTCTTTAAAACAATCTACGGTTTTGTATGGGAGGCCAAGTGAAGTATCATCTTCTTCTCGATTAGTATTGGCAATTCTTTGTCTCATTAAGACCAGTTCTCTTAATATTGTTTTTTGATTTCGAATCAGACCGTCACATGTATTTTGCAGAGCATTCATTTTAATTTCCATACGGTCGTGTTTTTCGGAATCTATAAGTAGACAGAAGTTATATGATAACAATTCTCCTCCGCCAAAAGCATGAGTCAACAATTAATTGACTTCTCTGCTCCTCTTCGAACGTCAGGTTGAATATGCTTAATCTGCATTGATATGTGATATACATATATGATAGTTGAATATCATATGCTAATATTCTTGTGAACATTAAAATGCTATTACCTCGAAACTGTGTTTCTGATTATACGCGTTTTTTTCAAGGAGGCCTGTAGTGGTAGATTAGGGGAGAAATGGAAAGCAGTGGAGTACAACGAAATTACAAGACAACATATCCTTTAGCATTAAAAATATAACGTAGTGTAAAATTTAAGTATTCCTACTTGCTTCATATATAGGTAAAGCACATGTTACCGACTAGCTCGTTACCGGAAACGTGGAAAAGAAACAAAATATGTGTTTATGTTATATATATTTAGATGTTTCTGAACTATTAAGAAAAATAATACTTATAATATATTAATTAATACAGAAACTTTTTTCTGTCGATATACCCAGTAACTGGAGCTGGCTGGTAATAGGTGCGTTAACTCTCTTATTGTATTCAATTGGACTGAATTGCGTGGAAAAATTATGAAAACACAACAGCATAAAAAATCAAAACACAGTGCATGCAAATAATAGCTTACCATTGCTTAAAGAGCTACATGGAATTATATTTTCTGTAGATATATAGTCTTCAGATGAAATTCGTCTGGCTTTTGGCGGTCGCTGTGTAGACATATGTGGCAATTTATTATTTTATTTTAAGAAAATTAATACAGCCTAATTCTTCTTCAGACCAATTAAAGCTGCCATCGTCATCATTTTCTTCTCTAGAGTCTTTCTTAGTAGATGCATCTGAAATTACAAAATAAATTATTGTTATTGTAGACATAATTTAGATATATCTACCTGATTTATTAAATACAAGTTTTTTCTGTGACAGCGACATTACAGAAATCTGGAAAGGAAAATATCTAGTGCATAACAGGGACGTAAATAGTTTTAGAAGAGCTTTAAAATTCCATAATTTTGCATTTGCAAATTCTTCAAGCAAATTGATTAAGATATCTTCACAGGCATAATAAATTTTTAAATTTTTAAATCGGAAGATATGATTGGTGAATGAAATAAATTATGCAAATTAAGAACAAAATACCCAGATATATATACATCACAATTTCTTGCTCTAATTTGTACAATTTTAAATATTTTGACATTAATGCAACAAAAATTATGTGGTATAAAATTGAAAATTTCCAATTCCTATGCAATATTTCACGATAAAGTGATCCACTTAATTGCCAATTAAGAGTAGCATATGGTGAAATTTCTTCTTTTGGAGAAATATGTGCCTGTATTTCAAAAAGCCTATTCTGTAAATGCTGTAGAGGCTGAGATTTCTTTTTGATTAATTTTTTTATACCCTGTATATAGTTCTCAAATTTAAATGTACTAAAATTGTCTAAGTTCCCAAATCTTAAAACGTCATTGGTTAAATGTATCAAGTTGTGGTATAATGTCCACAACACACCAACAACACAACACACCAACAACGACACCGAACTAATTGCATAGAGTTGCGAATTTTTTTTTACATATTTTTGTATTATTTTAGAGGCACATTGATTATTGTGAATGCACTCTTTTTCGTCACATAAAACTCGCACAGCAGAAAATAATAATAAGAAATGGTTGTAATTGGGTTCTGATAGTATTCATTTTATGGCAAAATAGCCGTAGCTCGGTGGCTTTCCACCTGTCCAATTCGTAAAGCTTTCTAGAAAACTCTGGGGTGATACATGTCTTAAAAGCATTTAACTGTTCATCTAAAGAACTGATTTGTTTCTATGAAAAAAGAAAGAATTTTTGTTTTTTTTATATAGACCCAATACTTAATTTTTTGTCGATTAACACCAAGAAGGACGCAATACATATAGTCCACAGGGAACTGTGATACGCAACCTATATCAAGTTTTTCTAATATGATCTGGTTTATATTTTTTGGTGGTGTTGTGGTTGGCTTCGACTACGGAATCCAACATCTGTTCGCAAAGGTTTGTCTATTTCCAGGTAAGTGACTCTATGCTCGATATAATGACTCTCGATTTCACATCAACAAGGATTTAGCTGGAGCGTCACATATAAATGCACGAATGCTTACATTTACTAAATTATTGTTGTTCCTAATTCCCTGTATTGGTAATTCGTTCATTTCATTGACAAATTCCTTCAGAAAAACATCTATATTACAGGGTTTACTAGGCCCATGGAATGCTCCGATTAAAAAGACCTCACTGTATCCCTTAACGTTTCCCAATATTGGCCACAATTGACTGTTTGAACTTTTGGATAAGAGAAGACCATCTATTCCAATATCCAGTTCAATGTTTGAACCTAAATATTTGTGCACTTTAAAAAAGTTTTGCAATTGATAAGCAATACCGATATGCAGATATGAACCATTAGACACGGATAATAAATTAGTTTTTTCTGCAGTTTCTTTTAGAGTTCAGCAATCTTTTGGTAGATTTAAATTATGATTTCTTAAAACTTTTAACAAATCATTCATTGCCTCATTTGTTGAATTAAACTTGGCATACCACTCAGCCAAATCACTTTGTAAACTTTTCGAGCATTCTTCAATGTCGGCTGCATACTCATCTGAACTAAAGCAGTTGCTTTCTACAGAAGTGTCTTCTGAAGCTGACGAATCCAAATTGGTAGTGGGGTTTGCCTCATTTAGGTCGTAAAAGTTAAAACTTTTTGAACTTCCGTCTATGTTAGTGTATTTTTCCACCGGAGACGCAAAAGATAGGAGAATTTCCACCTCATTTTTAATTTTCCTGTTTTTATTACTAAGTGACATGCCTGCTTTTTTAATTATCTTAATTCAGAAAAGAAATTATATCTAGATTTCCAATTATTGGGATAAGACCAAAGCCAAGTAAGAAATTAAAAAATTAAAATGGGTAATAACAATTCCTTTTCTACAATACAAGCCTTATTGACAAAAGTAAATTGCTGAGGGATAAGCAATTATTATAGCTGATTATGAATCTTAATATGGTTTACAATTTCTCCAGCAGTGCGGAATAATTGGAAATCCTGGAAGAAAAAAGTTACCATAGTAGATTTTGTTTGCGATTTTTTTCTATATTTTTCTTACAGCCCTCTGAAGCAAAGAAAATGCTAAATTGAATAGCGGCGCAGAGCCAATATTTAAAAACGAGTTTCTAGTTGCTCGTACAAATTATTAATATAGGGAGAAAGTCGTACCAGAGTAAGGAAAAACTTCAATAAAATGCTTATATTGTGATAATAATAGCGTCAAAACTTGACCTACTCCGGAAAATCAATTGTCCGTTTATATAGCAAGAACATCATACAGGCTATGCTTTATTTGGAATAATAATAAATAACTACTAACTCTAATAATAACATTAACTACTACCAGTTATATCGTTGGTACCTTTTAGTCTAAGTGTACTTCTTCTATGTAATTTATTAATTTCTACTCTATATATTATTGTTCTATTAAGATTTTATTGTTTATTTTGCTAATTTGTCACTATATTTCTACTATTTAATTCTCGAGGTTGCTCAACGTTTCTACGTAGCTTGAGCAGGGCACATAAATAAGTTTTTAGATTTAATTCACATAATAATAACTTACAATGATAAGTTTTTATAATATGTATTCCACAAAACACTAATAGAACCTTCCGGCATTAATATTTAGTCCACTAAACATGCTTTCCGCTAATAAATATCAAAGAAAAAATACTGCAAACAAATACAAGCCAATTAATAATAATAAACCACACAACACTAAAAAAGCTTTCCGGCAATAATATTTATTAAACACGCTTTCCGCCAATAAATCGCAACGAAAAAATACTGCAGCTAAATGCAAGCCATTAACAATGCGAATAAATGACATCTGTAAAGCTGAAAATGGCGTCCTGTAAGCGTGTGTGTGAGAATGCCGTCACTTTTTCCACTGGAATTCCGTCGGAAAATTACACACCTGGAATTTAAAGCGTACAGAAGATGCGATTTATGTATTATGTAAATAAACAGTAGTGCCGGTGACAATAAAGTATAATGAAGGCTTAACTTTGATTATTAACGAAGGCTTAACTAGGTTGAAGTACCTGGTTGGGCGGCAAATAGCATAATCTTCTACGATTCCAGTTTAATGACTGTATATGTACCTGCAATTGACGAATTGCGCTGAAAAGTCACTGATCCAAGAAATAATATAGGTAAATTGATGATCCAATGATTCGACCAAAACAGTAGCGATCTTCAAGATCGATAATCTTGGCACCGAGATTCTCCACACAGCCCCTTCTTTTCTGCAATTTGCAAGCAAAAAGCAATCCGCTGGAGTGGCTCCCAAGTGTCTTTCTAAAAGCAACTTTTGATAATTTTATTGCAAATCTTCTATGTACATGCGAAAACCAGGAATCAATAAATGATGTTAATCACAAACATACAAAAGAAACGTTTCGATTAGCGAAAAAATTAAAAATTTTAGATAGAACAAAATTTGACAATCTACTCACTCTGCTTTTTCATATTGTATTAGTTTAGTGTAATTTAGTTTATTTTATTTTGTTCTTGCTTGTTCCTTAGTTTTTGTTTTGTTTTTTTTTTTTTTTAAATAATTAACTTTTTGCTTTTGCTTTTTATCTTATTTTTAAATTTAGATTTATTTTTCATTTTATACTTTTTCTTTTTATAATTTTCTTTTCCCAATTCACTTTGTACAATAAGATTTTGTAATTTTTGTACGGAAATAAATGATTATTGTTATTGTTAATGTTGTTGTTGATGTATTTGTTATTTGCCAAATTTTGTACTAATTTTAAATTTACTCTTTCCAAATTTTAAGTTTTTTGCTACCTTCATTTGGGACAAGGCCAGTTCGTGTTTATACGGCGACTCTGTTATAATAGCCATTTTCTCACACCGATCATATGCCACCCACTAGTTGGGCCATGGGTATAATCGAGCAAGTGCATCCAGGTACAGATGAGCTAGTACGGGTAGTAAAAGTCAAAAGGCAAACCGGTAGCTTTCTACGACCAATTGCCAAAATTAGTCCTCTACACCCAGAGAAATTTCTAGTCAAAAATGACAATTTTTTAACTATTTTTATGGTTCAATATGGGATAACCAGAAAAATAGTTACTTCTGGTCAATTTTGATCATAAAGTATAGTTATCTATGTTTTGACTACAGTTGTAGTCACTTTCAACAAAGTTCTAGCTACATGTGACCACAGAATGTAGTCAATATATGTGTAACTATTATTCCAGTATTTTAACTAGATTTGTAGTTACTTTCCACTAGAAATCTAGTATCTTATATGACAATGCCCATGGTTATTTTCAACTACAATTTATTGTTATCTTTGACATAATTATGGTCAACATAATATATAGTCATATAGTAACTGAATTTATAGTCATCATTCTGACTATACATCTAGCTAAGGCAATTGTTATGCTCAAAATCAGCGAATTATGGAAAAATGAATGAAATGCTGTATGTTAAAGAAAATCTTTTTATTTGCATTTATATACAGGGTGTTCGGTAAATGTCTTTAATTCTTCAAGGGGATGAAAGTAGAGGTCATTTGGGTAAAAAAAGTCTAGATACTTTTATATCGAACTCCGCTTGGTTTTCGATTAAATCGATAATATCGGTTTTCGAGATTTTGCATACCTCTTCAGAGTAATTTCGTTATAAGTTCTATTGTAATTAATGGATTCAGACGTTCAAACCTTTATTTAAAAGAACACATATTGGCCTTTCTAAGAATGCATAATTAGTTATAATTGTGCCTTCAATTATTTAAAAAAGAAGCAGTTTTCTCTAGAATTTTTTATTTCACCAAAATTTTTCTCGCGCTTCAGTGTACATTTATTCGAAATGTCACCATTGCACGAACTTGGCAAAACCATGAAAAAATTTGCGAATTATGTCCCCTTTCCAAAATGACCTCCCTAAGTGCTATCAACAATAACAATCAAAAGTTATAAGCAAACATTTGGAAGATGTGCCCATCGATGTAATCTTCAGTTTTTTCGTAGGATTCTATCTCCTCCTACAGTTTTTAACCTACGACAACCATTTATATGTCATTGTACGGGAATCTGAACTGGCTATTAGAAAGGGTACTTTTCGATTTCGAATTTCGAAAATGGAGGGGGTAATTTCGAAAAAAACATTTTTTTACCAAACTTGATATTTACGTAGATTTCGTTATTCCGCATTTTCATTTTTGCGGGAGGGGCGGGAGTTCAAAGTTTCAACTTTAAGCGGCTAAATTTGAATAAAAACCACCAAAAATGTCTTTTCTATTTATGAATTTAGGACTTACTTGCTAGAACAATGCTTCGTTGTGCGTGCATTCCAACGAGTGTTTTGCCAGAGAGACGCCTTGATTTCTCAACTGTGAATGAATGTACTGGGAGGGATCGCCATAGGGGAGTATTACTACCTACTCTCTATTCGACCACCTTATCCTCGTAACTGGCCACAGGATCTCATTTCAACGATTCAGACCTGGTGCAGAATCAGGCCAGCATTTCACCTTAAGTGGAATGCTCTAAGGTACACGCAATTCGCGTCGATTCCAATCAGGTTTAATCCTGAATTAATAGATTCAGTGTTCAGTAATGCTCGGGGTTTTGAAGCTGACACGCATAGACTGACAGTTCTCGGAGATATTATTGATATCTCTGGAAACTGTCGAATAAACACTAACACTTCACAACTACACGACCTGGCTGCTTCTGCGCGAGAGAGATTTCGCCAACTTGGGACCAGTGACCCTGGCACTAAGTTGGAAGATGCTTTCGTTCTGGACAGGCCACCACACACACCTTTCAGCACACTTACAACACGTGTGCTCCGTGACGTGCTTATGTCAATAAGACCTCCGGAGTATACAGGATACAACAGATGGCGAACACACCTCGGGGTGAATATGGGCGTGATGGGAGGGATAACTTGCAGAGTAGTCTACAGTTATCCTTCTAGTTACAAAGATGCTGATGTAGCATTCAAATTGCTGCATCACAGTCTTATGCATCCTAATCAGTTGTCATATATCGACCGCCGAGATCAGAGGATTTGCACAGTTTGTGCTGGTAAAGGCACCCTGTTTCACAGGTTCTTCACTTGTCCGGCTTTGCAGGGTCTAATGGATCTCGTGCGCGGTATGTGTCAGTTGATCCACCCGAATTTCGGCATTACTAGGACATCGTTTTTATGGGGACCAAAGGTTTGTAGTCGGGTGAATTGTTTGATTAGCTTTGTGTTGACACTGGCCAAATCTACAATTCACCTGTACTACATAAGAGTCGAAGATGGGAATCAGAACACTGACCCACAACACCACGCACACGCACTTAAGCGCCACTTCGTTGACAGGTTGAAGAGACGTTTACGTCTTGAATATCTGGCAACGAACGCAGACACATTCAACTGCACATGGCAACCACTCCCGTCGGTGCAGGACGGAGCTCTTGTCTTTCGCTGGTGATAGCAGGCCACAGCATTTGCAACACTAGTCCACGGGGCTTCTCCCCGCTTAGGAATCGTTGCACGTGCTGTGGGAAGGACAAGCACTCTGTTAGAGATGCTAAGCTGGAGGGATGATGAGGGCAGTTTGTAGAGGTCTATGATACTACAGGCTGCCCTCGCGGGACTCTATAACGGTATCGGGTAAATTTTTTCGTTCGCTCGGTTATTAATTTTTTTATTCGGTTTCGGTCTCGGTGCAAAATTGCAAAATTTATTTGTTGAAATTTCGGTCGTTTAAGTAATAATTTTTATTAGATAATTTTTGGGAAATTTGGATCTTCTTTGAACTGCCACTTACCCTATTGTCAAAATAGGGACAAGTGAAAAATTTTTTGTTTTTCATCTTTTAGGCATTTTCCAAAATTCTTGTAGCCGTTTTTTAGTCTCTTTTGAGAATTTTGTCTTGTTTGTTTTCCTTTTGTTTGTGTCTTTTTTCTTGTTGATTAGTTTTTCTAATTGTTTTAATTGTTTAATTGTCTCTATTGACCTTTTATAACTTTTAGATTAGCTAGCGACCTTTTGTTTACACATTGTAGAGCCTTTTGCCACCTATTTTTAAGGAATTTTGAAAAGAGCCAAAGAGCCAAAAAATAAAGAGCTTATATACATAAAAAAAATTATTATGATGATTATGTTTTAGTAGTAGCATGCTTCTGCAATTCGCTCTTACCACTTTTTAATCAAACATGAGATGCCAAGCAACAACATGTTATGTGGTCCTCCCCGTTTGATATCCAACCTCAACTTTTGAAATAAAGTTTTATAAAAAAAACAAAAGTAAAAGCACAATAAAAATATTAAAAACCTTTGAATTCAGGATCACAAAGCCATTCTTCCCGGAACTTTTGCCCATAAACGGTTCGCTTTTCGCAAAAACCATTTCTAATTTTTTTTTTAAATCCTTTATATTAACTTCACAGCCATGTCCGCAAACTTAGAAAGTCAAAATTGACCCACTTCTCGGTATCCAATCGAGCTGAAATTTTCCACATCGATTTGTCGTCGATGACAATGCACTTTGGCACCACACATATACGCATACACTTAAAATTAAGTTTTAAAAAATATAGTAGGGTAGAACACTATCTCAATCGCCTCGAATATAAAGGATTTTTTGTGAAAAACTTCGTTTTTACGGGTTGATTTTTTCTTTTTTGATGTATCTTACACTTGCTGTCGTCCTGAACTTGAATCACTAGAAATGAAAAGCTTTTTTAGAGTTTATTTCCATAACGCTATTTATGTTATAATTATTTACACTAAATTATCTGCATTATGCATTTTCACTACATAAAAAAACACATCAGAAGAGTGGGTGGAGGTGCGTATAAAATAAAACCAAGTGTACATACAGGTCATTGACAATTGAACATTAATAGTCCACTTCCACTCCATTCCAATTCCAATGATTCTCATTCTGTTCTGTGCTAGTGTTTCTTCAACTTGCAGAAGTTCTCTGTTGCTTGAAGCAAATAAGTTCTTAGAAACTTGTGGTACACAAAATATCACTAGATTTCGTCACTTTTGGAACTTTTATCCCTAAATTCGAAAATTATCCCTATATCTATGGAGGAATAAAATCTCCAAGTCGGCATCACTGCATATAATCAGTGTTGCCAGAAAAACTCCTGATAAATGTGCTATTTTTGTATTTTCATTGGGCTAAAAAAGTGCCTCTTTTCGAGAAAATATGCTGAAAACATGATGACATTTTTTTCTTTAAATTGTGTCATTATTGTAAATATTTAGGAAAAATTATATATATGTATATATGTATATACAGGGTGTTTCATAATTGGTGCACCAAACTCAAGGGTTTGATAGCTGAGGTGGAGACGAGCAAAAAATTATCAGGTGGGGGGGGGGGGGGGGGTAAGACGCGTCGTTTCGGCGGCGGTAGTGGGGGTTAAGATTTTTAGTACTTCTTCCACTTTACACCCTGTAACTTTCTTGTTATACACCCTATCAAGGAGGGATTCATCTCAGATGATAGCAAACCGTCTAAGTTTTCCAGTGAATGTCCAATCAGCCTTCTTGTCACCTTTTGTAGTAGGACGTCAAAGTCAAAATATTGGAAAAAAATCCTAATTTTTTCAAATTTTAACGATTTTCCCGCCAAAATGCATGAAACTATAGGGTTTTATTACAAGATTTAGAAACCCCGGAATGTTACCTTTAATTAATTGGATTATCAAGCAAATTAATTTCTCTTTTTGCTACACATTTTAAAATGATTGGAGAAAATCCCGTTTCTACAGCATTTAGCTGCAATTTCATCTCCAACCATAAGTTATAAAAATCTCCCAAAGTTAGTTGTTCCTTTTGAAGGTGCAAAGTCGCTACCTTGAGTGGCTTTAGTGCAGCTACAAGGACTTCTATTAGTTCCCACCGAGTTAAAGATAAAAAGGAAGTATCTTTGCATCCTCTCCTACAAAAATGTCTACAGCGTAGAAGGTTGTCCAACATATCGTACGTAGAACCCCAACGAGTTGCAACGTCCAATGTTGGTTTTTTTAAATACGATTCTTTTAAAGCATACCTAAATAAGGAGAAATTAGAATATATATATAATGGAATTTGATGTGAATTGAGAAATGACATCTAGTAAAAGGCACAACATAGTTACCTGTACGTTGGCGTTCTTAATACTTTAGGATTTTTCCGTGCTTCGTTTATATGATCTTGGTAATGACCAGCTAGGAAATCGTTAACAGCTAATTGCAAGGTACGTGCTGCACACTTTACGGAGACAATCTTGTCTAAAGATATTTTTGACAATATATCATCACACCTTCTATCAATATGTCCATTATAATTGTCATTGTCATCACTATCACTGCCATCGTCACATAAAAAAATTAATTCTACCGATTTAACAATATTTCTGCCATTGTCAGTTGTAATCGAGTAAATTTGTTTTTTGTCTATTTGAAATTCTTGTAAAATGTTCTCAATAATCAATTTTAAATTTTAAAGTTCTACTACAGCTAAAGTACATATAAAAATTTTTTTTGTACTATGAATTATATGTTTATACCCAGCAAAGCACGATCATGACGAATCGCGCTATCTACTTTTAAAGAAATTAATCTGCCCTTAACAAGAGCTTTTAATTTTTCTTTTAATACATTATACTGTCATCCACATAGTTCATAATATTTTTAGAATTAATTTGAGGAATTGTTAACCCTTTAAAAATTTGTTCAGTGAGTACTTTAAGATGTTCACTATCGAAAAATGAAAATGGTGCACATTTCTGTGTTTCTAAACCGACACAAGCACCTACAGCATCATCTACAGATATTTCGATTGAAAATTTAACTTTTTTAGATGATTCTTTTTTCATGGCTTCAGCTCGGTTCACTTGTGAAATTTTTTTATTTCTTCTTGATATCTTTCATTGTGTCATTTGCCTTTTTAGATTTGTAATAAAATTTCCTCGAAAGGTATAATTACATATCTTACAAATGAGTTTGTCTTCTTCCACTTTATAAAACCCTCGCACTACTTCATTTCCTTTTCTACCCATTTTACACTACTGAACTTACTTTGAGAACCACTCAGTCAAACGCAATCAGACAGACTACATAAATTACCGTTACAGCAAGTACGTAACCAGTTCTAATAAATTCTCCAATATCTATTGTTATTTATCTGCCAGAGTGATAATGATTAAAATTTTGCATGTATTATGAGAAATATTGTTATTAATGAATTGGCAAACAATATTTAATTACAATACAAGTGGAGAGCGAAACAATATCAAATACGAAATCCGGGTATGACACTATTTATTTTCAGTATTTCTGCGTGCTATTTAAATTAAAGAAGCTGGTTGCATTGCAATTTATGATTTTGTATTTTCATAACATTTCATTGCTTCACATTGGAAAGGAAAAGTGGTTTGTGGAACAGTTATAATTTCTGCTTGAAATTTCTTTGAGTAACGACTTGTAATATTAGAATTTTCACAAAAATGTATTTATTTGCAATCTTTGTTGCGGTACGGGAACACAAATATTTCGTGGATATTCCCGTTGAAATACGGAGATATCAGTCTGTATGGCTTGTAAAAGATTTTCAGCAGCGCCTGCTAAATATTGAATTTTTAAAAAAGTTGTTAGCGAACTACATCCAGGGAAATATGGTTTCTTTTGGACTTAAAAATTTGATAAAAGACAATTTATTCAACATGTGAAGCATTGCTAAAAAATTGTTCTCATATAATAGAAATTTTGGAAAGCCATAAGGATTACGAAACAGATGAAGAAGACGATATTGTAAATTTAATAAGGTAAGCAATGTTATTAGTTTTGAAAAATTACTGAAAGCAAAAGTGTAATTGTATTTTATAGTGAATACTATTTCTTATTAACGGAAGAGGGGGAGCAAGCAGGACCAAATTGCTCGTGCAGCTAAATTTATATGCCAAAACTAAAAAAAAAAAAACATTAAAATAAAGGATAACCAATGCAATAAATTTTGGTATTTTATTTATATATGTTTTTTGTTTTCTTTTCTCAATACTGCCTGTCGTGAAATTTGAAGTACGGTCACGATATGAACAAAACAAAAGTCAAACAACCATTCTGTACACTTTTGTATTGGGCTTCGAATGCAAGTCTGAATACATTTCAAAGAAGGGAAGTCTGTTTTCTGAAGGAATTTACAATTGTTCTAAGAGCATACATAAATAGTGAAAATATTGAGTGAATTTTACTACTCAAATAGTACAAAAAACCAAATTTAATGACAATAAGTTAATTGGACCTATAATATTGTGTTGAGTTTTATTTTGATCGAAAAAATAAGACTCAATCGTTATCTATTTCTGATTCCAAATTATAAAAATCAGACATGACTTTTATTTTTGACCGAAAAAAATAAAACTCAGGTGTGATGATTATTGATGATTTTAAGAAGAAAAAATTAGATGTGAGACTTTTTCTTGAATGAAACTCATATTTAATGATTATTAGTGATTTAAAGATTAAAACTTAAAAATAATTATTATTGACTTTTTTTTAATTTAATTCTACCACATAATGAATGTAGATTTATTATGTGTACATAATTGATCTCCTCCTTAAATGATTTTTTCACATAAGTAAATATACTTTTTGATTTGATTTGAATTTCTTGCAAAAAAATAATTAAAAGTGTTTTATTTGTTCTTTAATTCTTAATCACAAAATAATTTCATGGAATAATTTCATTGAATGCAAGTGAATTCACACAGACTTCAATGAATGCAAAGCATTCCTGAGTAATATGCAGCTCAAGTAGGTAATGCATTCTCTTTCTAAAAGCAAAAAGAATGCATTTGGCAATATGTTTTGAGGAATGTGGCATTGTATTTCCTAATTCATAATACTGAAGAGGATTTAAAGAATGGAAAATATGTATTCTTCATTCCTTTGAATCGGCCAATAACTGTAAAAAAAAAATCAATTTGCAAGAAACTCTTTTCATATGTTCTATATGTTATTAAGACAAAACCGATCGCTTATTCGGAAATAGCGCGCTCAAAAATCTATATATCAACTTTTAGGTCAAAAACTTCCAATTAGACGTATACAACAAACTAATATCTGCAGAGTAGACGTAATCAAAAAAGTTCTATAAATTGAAAAGTTTTTTTAATGTAAAATTGTCTTGATTTTTAGTGATTGTTTATTGAATAATTTCAGCCTGAAGCAATACGCACTTATTTTTCAGAAATAACACGTTTTGAACAATATTTCTTTCACATTCCGCATAAATTTTACTGTGAGATTCTACTTTCAGTGATACCCCAAAATGAAAAATTCTTTAACAAGTGACTTAAATATCTGGCTGAAGAAAATAAAAGTCAAAGAAAATGGTTTTATGGTTTGATTGAAAAATAAAAGTAAAGAAATGACTTTTATTATTTGACCGAAAAATAAAAGTCGGATTTTGACTTTTATTATTTGATCAAAAAATATAAGTCATCTTTTGACTTTTGTTATTTGACTGAAAAATAAAAGTCATTTTTTGACTGAAAAATATACGTTAAAAATTACCGGTTATTAAAAACTTTTATTGTAAAAGTTTATTTTTACTTTTATTTATTTACTTTTATAAAAAGGGTCAAATTTTTCGGGGTCATGCCACGAGTTGAAAGAGCTTTCAAAAATGTACACACCATTAAAGTATTTTTTGTTGTATCACCTATTTTGTATTTGACTTTTTTGTTTGAAAATTAGAAAATACCAATTATTTTCGAGCCCTGGTAAAAGTTTTAACATGACATGTAAATGCTTTCCGAATTCCGAAAAATTTATAAAAGACTAGAAGGGAAAAAGAAAACTAAGGCAATAAACAACTATTCAACCAAATCCAAATGCACTATGACAGGAATGACCTGTGGAGAAAAGGGGGATAAGAACCAACTCCATAAATATTCATTTTGTTATATGTTAGTCTGCATTAAGATTTCGCAGCATTGTAACGGACAAAATATGTAATAATATTTTTGCAGAGATATTTTAAACAGACAAACAATTTTAAATCTATTTTACGTGAGGGAATATTTCAGAGATTATTGCAAGACCTCGACAAGCATGTGCAAAACTCTTGGGTTGGTATAACTGATAAACATTTACGATATATTTATATAATTTTAATATAATTTTGTTATATTTTATAAAGGGTGTACTCACAGTGACTTATCCAACACTTTTGGCAGCGGCGTATTCCTCTTGCACTATGGCGGCTGGAGCATTTAATTAAAAACCTCGTGTCTTCCACTTTTTATTTCTTCTTTATTCGATGTAACTTCACTTAATTACTTTCCTTTTCCTTTTTAACAAAATGAACACTTAACTTATTTTCTATTTTCTTTTAAACAAATGAACACTTAACTTATTTTCTATTATCCTTTTAAGATTACTATCCGAACCAACCAATGCAAGTAGGTATTTCAAAAAACATTTTCTTTTTTGGACTTTTCAATTCTATAAGAGCCGTGACGATCCCGATCGCGTACAAAAATCAACTGTCCTCGACTTGGATCTTTTTAATCGAAAGTCTAGTTGTTCAGGATAGGAAAGTGCTTAATTAGCATTCCTATCCTGAGAAAATTATTTACCGCTGGGCATGTTTAAACATGCCCAGAATTATCGCGACGAACGATGGTTGGAATTGAAATTTGATATTTTCATAAATATCCAACCATCGTCGTGCTATCGTGCATACATTGTTGCGATCACAATGTATGCAGCTCGCGACAATTTGCTGATAAGAGCTTTTTTCGGTGAAGACTTGATTGTTTCAGTCTTCACCGACGTAAAATTTTCATGCGCCCGATATATATGTATGTATGTATGTACATACATATCGTATATACGACAAATCTTACTGAAGGTAAGATTTATCGTGGGGCTATTTTCTATGAAAACGACTTGGGTTGATATTTAACACTTTTGTTTGTCCCAAGTCATTTTGTGGGAAATACTTTTTGTTTTTAATAAAGGAATGTGGAGAAATTGCTGATGGCAATTTCTTCGACTTATAGATAGATAAGCTAACCAAGTTTTAAGCATGGTTAGCTTCTACATATTATGCATGAATGATAATTTATTAATTATATATATCAATTTTAACCTCTTTTTAGGTATGTTGTATTGTATATACAACAATCCTTCCCTCCGCGAAAAAGAGAGTTATTCTTGGAAGAGGAATAACTCTCGGGGAAGGAGAGGGGACTAAGTAATTTGTGCACGTTAGCACAATTGTTTTGTTTAGACGGTAGATAAAAATGATTTTGGATCAAAAGTCTAATCTCAATTGGATATTTTGTTTATGTTTATGTGTGAGATACATTGTAAGGTATCTTGGGGTACTTGCAGCCACTTTTGAGCGTTCATGGTTCATTCGTCATGAGTTTCCGAGTCGCTTTAGGTCGTCATCCCTGGTACTGCCCCGAATTTATGGTCTCACGTGCCACCATGATTTGTGTGGTCCGTGTTGTCCGTGATTGGCAGGGACCAATTCGCCTGATTGAGCATCGACGGGGCCAGCGGCCCGAAGTCATTTGGATGGAAGATGCCGTGGCTGGACACTCCTTTCATGTGGACTATTCTTTGATCCCCCATGGAGGGATGGGGTGGTCCGCTGCAGGTATGGAAATGGAACTTTTAGGTTTTTTTTTTTTGTTAATAAGATGTTTCTCTCTTTATTGGAGGCACCCTGGTGGTGACTGGGGTGCAGGCGATTTGCGTCTGCTGCGTGTTTTCTACAGCAGATCCGGTCACGGAGCTCTATAGAGTGCTCTTCGCAACTCCTCCTGGGTCTCCCGAGCCGGAGTCTCCACCGGGGTATGATGAGGCCGTGGGTGCGGTCGAGGCCCCTGAAAACTGGGACGACGAAGTCGAAACGGATAACTCCGACTGAAGTGTTGGTGGTTGACGTCCTGGACGCAGCCCAGTATTGCTGCCTTTTCCCCACTTATAGGATTAGTTTTTCTTTTTGTATCTTTCCTATCTTTCTATTCTATTCCATAAATTTTTATTAAATCTTTTATATATTAAAAAAAAATTATCGTTCTTATTTAAACTTCCTAGTCCCCTTTTTAGGATTTGGTTCTGGTTTGTTTTTCTTTAGTTTAGTCGGCGTGGTCGTTTGGTTTGGCAATGGCTTTTTCTTTTCTTTTTTTTACATATTTTCTTATTTCTATTAAAAAAAATTTTTGTTATCTTCCTAATGTCTAAAATTGTTTCTAATTATCTATTCCTATTCTATTCTTATCTTTTTCTTTAAAATTTTTTTTTTATTTATTTTTTTGCTAATTTCTACTGTTTTTTTTTTTTGTTAATTATTTGTATATCAACTTTAACCTGGTAAAACATTTATTGGTATATTATAGTGCATACTCTTAGTGGTTATTTAATTTTTATGCTAGATTAGTTTTGTTATCTTTTGTTATATTTATTTTATTTCTTATGCATTTTTATTTATATTGTTTATTATTATTATTTGACACTAGCGGGGGAGGATATCCTTGATTTTGGGTTTCTCTCCCCTTTTGTCATTATTATTGTATCTTATTACTAAGTTATTTATTTGGGGTTAATAGAAACCACTTACATTTTTTTTTTATGTGTTCTACTTCCAGTGATAGTGCTTCGTTATTGTGACCGTTTGAAGTGGTGACATTAGACCACTTGCACTGACCTAGCAGGTGGTAGGGTGCGGGTAATTTTAAGAGGGGTAGGTTCGATTATTTCGATTTGTTCGATTTGTTCCTCCGCCTCTGGGGTTTTCTCGGATTTGCGTGAACTGTAATTTTTAATGAATGGGACTAGCTATTTGGCGACCAGGTACAGTACCATACATGTGATGGCAACACCAGTTAACGATACTGATGTTGCCGCTAGGACATGTGTAGGGTGGTGACTGATATGAGGAACTGTTTTTTTCTAATTTTTCGTCCAGTTCTTTTACTGACTGGGTACCTTCTAGGATGATGCTGTTAGTGTCATCTCCTGAATATAGTTCTATCTGTATTTTTTCAGACTGTACTTTGTTTTTGGTTTCATTGAGATATTTTTGTTGGGTTGTTTGAGCCTCAATGACTGGATATTCTCTGCCTCATAGTGTAGGAATTGGGATCCTACTTGCAATTGGCAGGGATGGTTGATAGTGATTATTCCTTGATTATTCTTTGAAGTTAGGAATTGTTGGATACACTGAAGGTGTACAATTGTTGGTTCTGTCAAGGAAAATATCCAAGAATTCGGTTTACTTAGTTTAATAAGTAGGTCTCTGGGAGGTATTTGTGCTCTGAATTGGCACTTTGGCTCTTCCTTTAGTGGATTAAAGAGCAGCTTCACTATACATTCTTTAGACATTGTTGCCTTTGTTACAGGAATGCTTAGCTTAGCGATGTAAGTGTCCTCTTTGGAATATTGAGTGATCTTTTTAAAGCTTTTAAGATCTTGTGTTTTTAATAATAGGATATCCTGTGTCTGTACCTGGTGCGCTACGTGCGAGTACTATATATCGGGTACCAATGATTGTTTTTTGTTAATATGTATGGGAAAACTGTGTACTCTATACAACTTCATTTGTGGTAGATTGAAAATCGGAAGTTGTATTCGAATGACTAATTTGTCTTGGACTAGACGCGCCTTTGTTTCCGCTGTCTGATATAGCAGTGAGAGACAATTTTGTGCATCTGGACAAGTAGCGTGGGACTTGTGGTATATCTCTAATAGACTTTTGGGAGACACCACTAGCGGATGTAACTGGTGATTTTTACTGGAGATTATTATGTCGAGTAAGGCTTGCTGCCTGTACTCAATCTCGACAATTTGTAAGGTCAGGCTTGAAATTATTTCCTGCCTCAATTGTCTCATCAGTAAATCATCTGTTATGTTTTGCATTCTATTTACCTGGAGATTTATTTGACGTTGTCTTTCCTGCAGAGATGTCAATGGTTTTTGGATGTGCTGTAGTATAGTTTTGACTACACTGATCTGCTGTCTTTCCAGGTCGGCTAGTGCTTTTGTATTTGTTTCGAGCTCCTCGAGTCGACTGTATACCTCCTGTTCATTAGTGCTGTCCATGGTCCCGAATAGGTAGTGCATTGCATTCCCTATTCCATCAAAGATAGATCTTGTTGATCTTGATTTTGGGACCACTTCTCGAATGACACTTGTTCTTCTCTTGATATTTTCCAAGAGAGAATGAACATGTTTTTGTTGAACCGGGCATAGCTCACCCGTTTGAGAGCGATTTGAACATAGTCGGTGAACTAAGTGTTCCGCCTGTTCTGCCATGAGCGTCTGGTTGTCCAGTTCTATTAGATTGATCTCTGTTAAGATGTTCCATGTACTATGGTAGACTCGTAATTTTCCTAGATCCTCATACAGTATTCCTGGATTGTTCAGGGGCCCTATTGTGTAGGGTTTCCTTTGGATTTGTCCCATTGCCAGATGGAAACAGCATATTAACACTAAATAGAGTATTGCTTAATTGAATCGTCGATAGTTGTATAGTGGGGGCTTAGTTGCTAAAAGGAAGACGAGATAGAACAGGGTAGGAGGACTGTAAGTCAGTTCATGCTAAATCTCGTCAAAGTAGGAGCATTGTATTCATTTAAAAATTGAATTGGGAGGTTGTTTAATTTACTACAATGAGTAAAAAGTAAATCATGAAGAGGAATACAGAACTCTCAATGCAAGGTATGACGGATGCAAGTCAAGGCAAGCAAGATTTTTATTGGTAGAAATTTTTTTTTTAATTTACTCATAGAATGTATATATGGGTACGTTTATTTAGCGTATTTTTTATTGATTTAAATAAAACTTAGGTAAGGGTCGACTTCGTGAGTCGTAGTAAATAATTCCGAGTGCGGAACGCTTAAGTAGGTAGTGGCTAGTTTAATTGGCGAATTTTGTTTCAGTGGAACTTATTTTCTAAAGATATATGTATCAGTATACTACTCATAATAGGGCTTTAAACGGTTGTTGTGTACGACAACCTGCCGCTTGCCTATTTTTATGGTAGTGTTTGTTGGACTGGGTACATTGATTACCAGATATGGGCCAACCCAGATTTCAGACAGTTTGTGTTTGCGGCTTTCACTTTTGAGGAGGACTTTGTCTCCTAGGTGGAAAGTGAGAGGCCTGACTGTTTTGTCGTAATATGCCTTTGAGCGTTGTTTGCTGACTAAGAGATTTTTACGAGCCGTGGCATACGATTTTTGGAGTCTGTATTTGAGCATATGATAATAACTTTCGTGGTTGTAAACGGGTTCAGGATCCCGTTTTAAATTAGATGGGACATCCGCTGTGAAGCCGTAAAGGCAATCCATCGGGGTTTTAGTACCCTCGTGTACACTGTTATTGTACACGAATGCAGCGTTTCGTAGGAATTGATCCCATGTTTTAGGATTTTCATCTACGATTGTACGCAGATATTCGATTAATGGTCTATGGGCACGCTCTAGTGTTCCATTAGACTGTGGATGGTATGCGGAAGTCTGTAACTTCTTTACCTTTAGGAGTTTGCAGACCTTCTTGAATAGCTCACTCAGGAAATTAGTTCCCTGATCGGTGACTATTCTCTTTGGAATGCGATAACGCGTGACAATCTCATTGAAAAAGATTTGCGCCACCGTTACTGCTTCTCCATTAGGTATGGCATACCAATCGACAAATTTGGTAAGGTTATCTTGAAAAGTTAAGATATATTTACTACCTGATATGGTCTCTTCTAGTGGACCTACTATATCGAGGTATACCTTGTCGAAAGGTTGTTCTGTGTTGTCCGTTATTACCATGGGCATCTTGAATTGTGGAGATGCTTTCATTGTTTGGCACTTAGGGCATTTTTTTATGTACTTTTTTATATCGCTAAGCATGTGTCTCCACCAACTTGCGTCTAATGCGAAAGGAGAGTCGTGATAATCCTTTAGGATTGTTTGAAATTCCTTGGGGCTCGTGATTATTTCAGGTGCCTTGACTGGACTTATAGCTTGTTCAAGCGTAGCCTGGGATTGTATTTCTGCCTCTGGGGGTTCATTTTCTTTATCTTCCGCTGTCGTGGGCTGTGTTTCAGCGCTGGAGCTAGTATGGGCCTCTTGGGCTCTTTGTTTTTGAGCTCTGGTCACGGCGAAGCAATGAGCGGGTTTCTTTATTTTCTTTTTATTTGGGAAATTATTTTCTTCCACATCAGAGTCCATAGTGTGGTGCACTTGGGCTTGTACTGTTAAGGTGTTGCCTGTATAGTCTTCATTTAATACTTGTGGAATGCGGCTTAATGCATCCGCATTGGTATTATACTTCCCTGGTTTATATTCGATGCTGTAATCGAATTCTGACAATTTGTGGTGAAATCTCACCAAACGGGAAGTCGGGTCTTTTACATTAAAGACACCTTTGAGAGGCTTGTGGTCAATATAGACCGTAAATTTCCTGCCTTGGAGGTAGCATCGGAAATTCCTAGTGGCCCAGACTATAGCCAATAACTCCTTTTCAATAGTGGAGTAGTTTTTCTCGGCTTTGTTTAGCGTTCGGCTTGCATAGGCGATTGGCTGGTCTTTTCCCACTTCTCCTTGGGAAAGTACAGCGCCTAATACTTCGTTGCTGGCGTCCGTTGTAAGATTGAAGGGTTTAGAAAAATCTGGATAGATTAAGAGTGGTGGGGAAATGAGAGCATGTTTAATGCTTTGAAATGCTTCGTGGCATTTCTCGGTCCAAGTGAATTTTACGTCCTTGCGGAGTAAATTCGTAATTGGACGAACTATTTTTGAGAAGTCCGGAATGAACTTCCTGTAGTTATTGGCAAGTCCTAAAAAGGACTGAACTTGCCTAACTGTTCTAGGAACAGGGAATGTTTGGACGCAGGCCGTCTTGCTGGGGTCTGGTAATGCACCTTCGCTAGAGCATTTGTGCCCTAGATAAACAACTTCTCGTCCCAAGAACTGGCACTTCTCTGGCTGCAGGTTGAGGTTGTTTTCTCTCAATTTGTCGAAGACTTTACGCTTAAATTCGTAGTGCCCGTAATTAGTGCTAAAAGCGGTCCTATGTCGATCTTTGTCGACTAAGACTTGGTGATAGCCGTTGGCCAAATCGAGAGTGGTAAAGTATCTGGCATGACCTAGTTGGTCAAGAATATCCTCGATTCGTGGTAGCGGAAAAGCATCGCCAATTGTCTTTTCGTTCAATTTGCGAAAATCGACAACGACGCGCCACCTTTTTTCACCATCGGGTCCCGCCTTTTTGGGGACTACTAATAAGGGTGAATTCCAAGGGCCTTTGCTAGTTTGGACTATCCCGTTGTCTAGCATTTCTCTTAATTGCTCGTTAATGACTTGCCTCTGGGTTTCTGGTAATCGACAGGCCTTTTGGTTTATTGGGGCCTGATCTTGTATTAAGGGGATATGGTAAGTGATAGCATTTGTATATGTGAGCTTATCACCTTTTAGAAAGAAGATATCATTGTACTCATAGCGGAGTTCGGATATCGAAGCTTTTTCTTCCGCGTTTTGATTTGGGTCTAGGCTGAGCTCTTGGTCTAGCCTGTTGACTCGTGGAGTATGTGTGGGATCTTCCTGTGTGCTGTAAGATAGCTGTATTTTCCGAAAAGCTTGCGTCTCTTTCCTCATTTTGTGTAGTTGTGTAATTACTATCTGTTTTACTTACATTACTAGATGGCAGGGAATGGGCTTCCTGCAGTTTTAGTGGTGGAGTACCATGTTTTATGGGTACTTTGATTGGTCCGAGTACTCGCACGCATTCGTATTTTGGCGTATGGGCCTTGAAAAATTTGTTTTCTTAATACTATTTGACGGTGGAGCCAACTTTGCCTTCAATGAGGTCTTACGGATCTCGCACGCTTCTTTTACCGGGCTCATGGGCCACTTTTTATTCTTAATACTAATTTTATTAAGTGGTGGAGTCGACTTTGCCTTTAAATAGGTCTTATTGAGCTCGCACGCACTGTTGATGGGGCTCTTGGACCACTGTTGTTCCTTAACACTAACTTTGTTGGGTGGTGAAATCGTCTTTGCCTGAGAATAGGTCTTACTGAGCTCACACGCACCTGTTGTTGGGCTTCTTATCCTTGTGGTTATCTTACAGCTAGGTATATTGGATGGAGGAGTCAGCTGCATTTTCTTGTCGGCTTCTGGAGCTCGCTCGCATCTTTAATTTGGCTATGGGGCCATGTAAAATTTTTGTAACTTCTTTTCTTGGACGGTGGAGTCATGGTTGCCTCTACTCGGGTTTTACTGAGCTCGCACGCGTCTTGTATGGGGCTCTTGGGCCTCGTTAGTAACTTATATCTAGGTATTTTTGAGGAGGAAGTCGTGCTCGACTTCTGTTCCGCCTTGGGAAGCTCACTGGTGTCTGTGTTGCTCGCTTGCGATTTATTCGGTTTGAGAACGTGTTGTGTATCAGCGGCTTCTCCTATTGGGGTGACGGCGTAGTCATATATAGGTAGCAGTTGTAATAATAAACTGTTGATGACTACCTGAAAATTGTTACTGTTGAGTATGGCAACTAGCACTGTTTCTTTCCCAGTAGGGAGTAAACTGTTGGCCAGGAAGACTCCATCGTCTATCTCTTTTGATAGACAGAGCATTTCTTCCTTCACTCGCAACGGGACTGTGGTGATCATTTGTGACCTAGCAGGTATTTATATTGGTTCTTGTAAGGTAACCAGATGCTGCCTCATTTCGTTGATCTTTTGATCACTCAGACAGCTTTTTTCGCATTCCAGTGGTTCCTTTTGAACCTGGCAGCCAGCATTACTCTTTTGAGATGCCTTGGAGACACTGCATTTAGATAGCTTAACTTGTTCAGGTTCCATCTTTTCTGCAAGTGACCTCACTTCGTCTGCTTTTCTGGAATACAACTTGTCCGTTTTGCATGACAAGGGCACAGTGAACTCTTCGGGATTTGTTTCCGTACAAGGAAACTTGAGCGCTTTATTTGGGCCTTCAACATTGCAATTGTTTGATAGGAAATCGTTTCCTAATAGGCCGTCGTCGGAAAGACCTGGCAGGTTTTGTACCACCTAAAACCACCTGAATTTTATTTTTAAAATTGAAGTTGCCCTTGCAATTTCCCAATGTCTTTCCGGTTCCAAAAGGGGTCTGTAAAGTGCATGCCTCATTGGAATTAATTATTTTGAGGTCTTTAATTGCTCTTCTCTTAATAATACTAACCTCAGCGCCAGTGTCCACTACTAGTTTTGTATGGCCGTTAAGGCTTATATCCAGTGGAAGTTTCACTGTAGGGACACCGGATTCGGCCGCTTGAGGTGACCATTTTGATTTGCGTTGTGGGTTTAAAGTCTAGCCGGGGAGTTTTGGGTCGACTGCATGGCGTTTCCCTGACTCCGGGCTTCCCATTTTTTCTTTTGGCGGCAATCTTCGTCTGCATGTCCTCGGCGACCGCAAAAGGTGCATTTGAGTCTTATATTAAAGACTTGAGGACTTTTTGTATTGTGGTGTTCTTGTATAGATCTGTTGGAGAGGCGTGGAGGAACAATCTGTTGTGTTTGTTGTGTTTTTCTGCAATCACGGACGTCATGTCCATAGATTTTGCAGTTTGAGCAGAAAGGGGTGTTTTTGCGCTTTGGGCAATCTGAATACGTATGACCCTTTCGCTGGCAGAAATTGCACGTGATGTTACGGACCAGTGCATCTGTGTCCGATTTTCTGGCATCAGTGTTTGTAAATGATCTTTGTCGTGACTGTGATGAACCTGGGTTATTCACGTTGCGTGAAAACTGATGTGGGTTTGGAGCTCGAGGTGATGCGAACATAGGTGTAGATGGCATTTGATAGTAAGGAGCTCTATAGTAAGCACTCACTCGTAAATCTGGGTCTACTGGAGCCATTGGAGGGGCTTGTGCCAGAAGACTCTGGACGAATGTAGCACCTTCCTGTAATTTCTCCATGTCCAGGGCTTTTTGAATTAATGCTTCTAAGTCACCTTCTCCCTGTGTGAGTAAATATTGACACAAATGTGGATTAGTTACTCCACTTTTAAAAGCATTTTTGGCGAAGTCCATTAGCTGTGTCTTCACAGCCGGGATTGCCTCAGCTCCATACTTTTGTGTCGCAGCCTCATTGCAGATCGTCAACAGCTGCTTCAATCTTGTAGCAAAAGCAGTGAGAGATTCCAATGGATTCTGGCGTGTGGTGATTCTATTCACCAATTCCTGATAAGTCTCACGGGGAAGGTATGTTCTGTTCAAACGTTCCTCTACCTCAGTGAATGAAGTAGGGACGTCTGAAGCGAATAGCTGATATGCATCACCTCTTAATCTTGTGGGGAGAACCTGTAGGAAAGCCACCTTTTCGTCATCGTCAAGGCACTGCATAGGTTACTTGCAGCAGCCGATGAAGGTCTGTAGCTCACGTCCCATTTGTGGGGTATTTTCACCCGAAAATAAGGGAACGAGTTGAGCTGTGAGATCAGCTACCTTAGAGTAGTCCACCATTGTGTTTAGTCTATTGACTGGAAATTTAAATTTGGGTGGACTAACTGGGCTTGTTTCTGGGCTGATTTCCGTTAAGGATTCTTGGAGCCAATCGATCAGCAGGTCTTCGGGAGTTGGTTCAGCTACTTCACCGTCACTGTCACTATCACTATCACTGTCTTTTAACCTAACACGCTTATTCTTTTCTAGATCTATACTGAGTGAGCGTCGAGCTTCGGAAAACTGTTCTAGTTCCTCTCGGAACTTTATTGTTTTTTCCTTTAAGGTATTTAACTAGGCGAGCCTGGTCTCACGCTCTGTTTTTTATTTGTGATCTAAGGCGTCACAATGGGTAATCGTCAGTTTATCCGATTCCCGCGCTCTCTCGTATAATTTATTTAAGAACTTATCTAAACTTACTTGACTATCGGACCTGGCTGAACGGTTCCGCTTCGAAGTCGAGGTCCTGTTGGGCAAAATTCAGCAGCAGATGCTGTACCTTCACCGGGGTGCTGTATTTTTGCACCGGGTTCTGATCCCGCGTCGGCTAAAGATGGAGAGTTTTCCCTCGCTGCTGTGTCTGTTTCCTGCTGAGGTTGAGCAGGATTGTCGGCTGGCATATGATGCACTCTTTGGTGAAAGGGGGGCTCCTTGCCTGCTTAGGTCCCTTTGCTGTGATGGAGAGGGGGGTTTCTTTAACCGCCTTCGAGTTCCCTCTCAATCCTTGGTCGGTTGATTTCGGTTTGTTTTGCAGCTGGGGGGGCCTTTGGGCCGTCTTAACTTCCCCTGGATCTAGTTGAAAAGGGGGCTTATGAGCCGTCTTCTATTTCCTCTTCAACTCAGTATCGTTGACTGCTAGTGTTTGGTCGTCTGCTTGGCAGAAACTTCAGCCTGCTTATCGAGCTGTGTCCTGGCTGATCGTCCTTCTGGGGGAGTTTGAAATATTTCTCCTCTTCCTTCTATGGACTGTTTGATTGTATCCCTCGGTGGTGCTTTTGCACTAATTAGGGTGAACGCTTGCCCGCCTGGAGCAGAGGCGCCTAGAGATGGTATCTACCCGAGTGTTGGGGGTGACTTGGCCTAAGTGGCTTAGTCAATGGGACCCCTTAGGATCGAAGGATTAAGGCTTTTCAAGCTTTTACGATCCTTTTGACTAGATCAAGCTTCCTCAATCCTACCGGCTGCGCCAATTTTGTTATATTTTATAAAGGGTGTACTCACAGTGACTTATCCAACACTTTTGGCAGCGGCGTATTCCTCTTGCACTATGGCGGCTGGAGCATTTAATTAAAAACCTCGTGTCTTCCACTTTTTATTTCTTCTTTATTCGATGTAACTTCACTTAATTACTTTCCTTTTCCTTTTTAACAAAATGAACACTTAACTTATTTTCTATTTTCTTTTAAACAAATGAACACTTAACTTATTTTCTATTATCCTTTTAAGATTACTAACCGAACCGACCAATGCAAGTAGGTATTTCAAAAAACATTTTCTTTTTTGGACTTTTCAATTCTATAAGAGCCGTGACGATCCCGATCGCGTACAAAAATCAACTGTCCTCGACTTGGATCTTTTTAATCGAAAGTCTAGTTGTTCAGGATAGGAAAGTGCTTAATTAGCATTCCTATCCTGAGAAAATTATTTACCGCTGGGCATGTTTAAACATGCCCAGAATTATCGCGACGAACGATGGTTGGAATTGAAATTTGATATTTTCATAAATATCCAACCATCGTCGTGCTATCGTGCATACAGTGTTGCGATCACAATGTATGCAGCTCGCGACAATTTGCTGATAAGAGCTTTTTTCGGTAAAGACTTGATCGTTTCAGTCTTCACCGACGTAAAATTGTCATGCGCCCGATATGTATGTATGTATGTATGTACATACATATCGTATATACGACAAATCTTACTGAAGGTAAGATTTATCGTGGGGCTATTTTCTATGAAAACGACTTGGGTTGATATTTAACACTTTTGTTTGTCCAAAGTCATTTTGTGGGAAATATTTTTTGTTTTTAATAAAGGAATGTGGAGAAATTGCTGATGGCAATTTCTTCGACTTATAGATAGATAAGCTAACCAAGTTTTAAGCATGGTTAGCTTCTACATATTATGCATGAATGATAATTTATTAATTATATATATCATTTTTAACTTCTTTTTAGGTATATTGTATTGTATATACAACAATTACATAAAAATTTAAAACAATTCAATTTTATAATTTTTTATTTTATCACATAAAAATAAAGCATTTCTTCACAGGAATAAATAAAAAATATATACATATATTCCATATAAATTCTCAAAAGCAAATTTAACATAAATTTAACAAGGGTAGCTTTATTAAAATGCATACATACAATGATAATCAAATATCATTAATTACTTGAAAGATTTCATTAGACAATTTAGACTCGTCTTCCTCATTAGTTGTCTGATTATATTCATATTTTTTATAACTTCTTCAGTTATATCAAAATTATGACAACATTTTTTTTTACATTTTAGGCTAGACCTTATAGTCAAAATTGAATTTAAAAGTTTAAGTCCCATTTTATTCCTTAGCTTCGTCTTAACAACATTCATATGACTAAAGAGGTACAGAGACCTCTGCATTTGAACACGGCAAAATTAAATATTCGATAGCAAATTCTGCTAATTCTTTGTTAGGCTTATTACTGTCTGCATCTTCGCAACGAGAAACTCCACCCAAAACTTTACGGAATGAGTCTTTTCATCTCAATCAATTAAGAAAATATTCTTGTATTGATAATTATTTTCAAATTACAATCATAAGTTCTTGTTTTTAGTAGTGAATAGTGATATTTCACAATTTGCTTTATGTTTTTTTCATAGTTTTAATACAAAAACATTGAATTTGCTTAAATATAAGTAGTATTTTAGGTAAACGTTGGCGCAGTTGATTCATTAGTTCACGCAAAAAATTTTCACACTTACTACGAAGGCGGATTTGACTTTCAGAATCTAATTAAGTATTTCCTGTTCTGCCAAAAAACCTAAATATGGACACTATTCCAAAGTTCTTTATTAAGGGGTGAACATATCGGGTCAAAATTTGGAATGTCTTTTGGCATTAAACTAAATGCAACATATTTTATTAAAAATATTAAGTATTCAACTACTTTGGTAATATCTGCCTAGTTACTTTGAAATAAGTTATTTACTTTTGTAACTTCTTGTAATATGTATTTTAGGAATTCCAGAAAAATGTAATTTTCAATATTTTCGTATAAATCCGAGAGAATTCTAGCTTTATGAAATTTTTCCAAAAGAACGGCAATTTCAAATTAGGTTTTTAATTCTATCCATTGAGTTGTTATTCTTTCAACTGCTTTGTAAATTGACATCCACCTTGTATGACATGCTCTCATTATTTTTATACCCTAGATGAAATCTATCTATATATATATATATATATATATATATATATATATATATCAAAAAAAAAAATTTCAAATTGGTGACCATACGAAATTTCATACGGGCATTCATCTAGGGTATCATAAGAATTGGTCTTAGCCCAATTTTAGCTTTTTTAATTGTTTTAAATTGGTTGTACCCTCATTGATAAGTTTGAATATGGAGGAATAAGTTTGGTGTCGTGAGCTAAGTTACTAAACCAGTTATATGTTTCAGAAACTAAATATTCAATTCTCTCGGGAAGGAAATGCCTTACAGCGCAGGACACGGAAAGTTGAAGAGAGTGGAAAACACATGGAATTAAAATTATGTTTGGGTTTTCTTTCTTTAATTTTGAATAAATCCTTTTGTTCAATCATAACGCTGGAGTTGTTTGTTCCTAAACCAGATAATTTGTTAATTAATAATGTAAATTCATTTAATATCGAAAACATTTCTTATATGATGCCGTCAGCATTACAGTCTTCTAGTCTTTCTAATTTTAAGAAAGTAGTAACTATTTCATTAAAACATTTGCTGAAATATTTTATTACTACTCCTAAGTATTTATATACGAAGATATCAGTCGATTCGTCCTTTCTTAAACTAAAATGTGAATCACCTATGTGAATATCCTTTATTAGCTGATTTTTAAAATATGGAACAATAACATTATCTATGTATGTATGCAGTGCACTTAGTTCTGTTTAGAGTCATATGCTTAATATTGTCATTTTTGTTACAATTTTGCTTTTGCCAATCTATGAAATGATCTACAGCACTTACGAACGTATGACAGGAAATGTATGTAGCAGATCTAATTTCAATTATTTTTATTTGAATATCCTTTTCATCGGAAATTAGTTCATTGATGTTTTTATGAAGGACTAAACTTACTGCAGCGTTAAGGTTCCTTTGAGATTCTATGTTATTCTTTATGACTGACAGCATTGGCACCAATAAGTAGTTACAGTTGCTGCATTTCCCTCGGACATTCCCATTAACTTCCACAACTTCAGGCCCATTTTTATATTTATTTTGCTTAGTCCATGAATGAATGACATATGTTTTCTGACAAAATAACATGTATTAAAAAATTAAAACTTGAACAAGCAAAACAATTTTTTAAAAATAATGCCAATGGTCAGTTAGCAGCACTAGCACGCCATTGAGCGATCAGTAATTAAAAAGCCTTTTTTAAAATACAGTGAACAGAATTGCAAAGGGTATGGGAAACTTAATAACTCAAAAGTGTATACAATGAGTGCTAATAATAATAACTACAACAAGCCGTTACAAACGGAAGACGGAAGTGTCGATATAACTGCTAGTGATTTTTTTAAAACAAAACTTGATATACCACCAATCTGTGGAGTTAAATCAAGCACAAAGATAATTCATGAAGTCTTGAATAATGCAAACTTGAAGACTACAATATAAAAATTCTAAATAAATTGTCGACATAGTGCATGCGAATGTACCACGGTGCTTGGGGTAATATCCTACACAACATTGCTTTAACTTCTCCTGTCATAATTCTGTACACCTATGAATACACCCACATACCCACTTCACTAAATAGTAATTCTTCAACAATAGATTTATTCTTAACAAATTGCCCAAGCTTAGTTTCTCAACCTAGGGATGTAAATGAACTTTCATCTGATCATCTTCCAATTACAACTCAGGGCGCTATATCTGGTACAATGAAGTCCTCAATTTACACCTTTAATCGCGCCAACTGGGTTGCTTATAAAAGATATATTTCAAACAATTTATCGATTGTAAATTTGGCAACCGACACTATAAATGAAACTACTAAAATTGATCATATGATCACTAATATGCACGATGTGATTAATGAAGCGATTAATTACTCCCTAAAATTTTAGTAAATACTACAATAAATCAACCTCTTCTAAGCAGTGTAGTAAGTCTTATCTACCTAAGAAATACGGCTAGGTAAAACTAAATAGATACTGAACAAATGCCCACGCAAATGAGGTTAAGGAATTAATCAAAAACAAAAAACGCGAAATATCAAATTTTAGAAATACAAGTTGGAATAACAAATTGGCAAGTTTAACCAAAACTGATAAGTCTTTCTGAAATATAACAAAACTAATTAAAAACAAAAAGATAGGAATCCCTACACTTTAATATCAAGGCAACAGAATTATCACAAATTTGGTAAAAGCTGAAGTTTTAGCAAAATGGTTTCTCAAATAACCACCGTATAGCACATAACTTAAGGCAGAGACACATCCAAGGAAGCCTAAGGCCTGGCCTCTCTCAGGCTTCTTCGCGGCTCGTGTCAAGGCTTACCTCAGAGAATTGAAAACAAAATGACAACAGCGGGTTTGGTATTGTCATTGTAATTTTGACAGTATTTGCGACAATTCCTACATTCTGGGCAGAAATAATTTATTATCGGTTTTAAATTTTGTTGTGTTATGTACTGATGGACAACGAACTTTAGAACCAATTTAGAAATAATAAAGTTTTCGAATTATTTCTAGTTCTAATTTAATATTATAAATGCTTGTGATGTGAAGATAAATAGACGATTATGGGTCCGCGAAATTTATACAAGAAGAAAAATTCATGGTTTTTCAAATCAAACTTTTAAGATAATAAAAGAACGAGACCATGCACATTTTTCCAACGCAACTAGGATGACCCCGAATCAATTTGATGTGTTATTTGCGTTAATAAAACACAAATGGATCAAAAGCTCCAACAGTGACCTTGTTGTAAATATGACTTTTCTATAAATTGTAGCATTCTTACATTAATTGCTTTAATTGGTACTTGTCACACGCTGCCCCAATGCAGATTTTGGTGTGGAGCTTCAAAATGGAAGAGTCTACGGTACGAGGAATCGTGTATAAAACTTGCGAAAACATTTGGAAGATTCTATCTGAATTATATTTGTCACCTCCGTATGAAATTGTCTGGGAAGCTTACGCCCATGGGTGTGCGACCAGATGGAATTTTCCAAACTGTGTTGTCGCTATTGATGGAAAACATGGAAACATCATTTGCCCACCAAAAGCGGGATCCTTATATTTCAATTATAAAGGACATCATAGTATCGTCAGCGACAACGAACAAGTAGATATGAACTCTCTCATCCCAAGCCCGGCCATACTTTTTAAAGTTTGAGTGACCAACATTTAGAAATGCATTATCTAAAAAGCAGCAAATGTTGCGAAAGTATGAACTGAGAGAATTCGAGCTTGAAGGTTTTCTGCCGTCGCGTCGCTCCTAAAGTTTCTCTTAACATTTTTCTATTTATAGTTCATTCATAATTAAAGTTCAGACATCCATTCATTGTGCTCCCATTCAATATGAATGACCAACAATAAGTCTCATGACAGAGAGAAGGGACATATTCAATGAAGTGCACTAAGCCTTATACATATATGCGTGTAGGACTGTCAGCGTATATACGAGTATGTAGCTTTTTTTATATGCGAAAGTGGAAAAATTAATTACTTTCCCTTGTTCTAAACTATTATTGCTACGGAAATATGGTTTTCCATTAATTTTTAGAGCCATTGCATTGCAAATTCAGTACCGCTAAGGTACGTAGTAGGTATTCTAGTGAATAGATGTCATTTTAATGTGTTATTTTCATTAAGGATACTTTTTTCATTTTTGTTTTGTTTTGATAAATATTGGAAAAGGTAAAATAAAAAACACAAATTTTGACGGAATTCCGTAAGTTTTATTTTCTTATTAAGTCTCTAACTATATAAGAGGGTATATACTTCAGCTTCATAATTGCATGTAGAAATACGTCTAGTTGTAGGAATAATTGGAGATTTTTCAAAAAAAAAAAAAAATATGAAGAGCGGATCAAGGCCTCTCAGTTGTAGGTAAAAAGAAGTTATATATACATGCTATACATACGTTCAAATTAGGAAACGAAAGTACTTCAAACAATGAGGGTTGTACGCTCGGTCTTGATAGAGATCTTCTTGGTTTTAATCTTATTCAGAGGAGAATATTGAAGGCACTTGTTCGTTTTGCCATTCTGAGAGCAAGAAAATTAAATTTGTATAGATATGATAATGAAAAATTGAAGATAACAGTAAAAAACTATAGAATGGAAACAAAAAACTGCAGAAATGATATGAAAATATATAAAAAAAACATACAAATAATACATAATAGCAAAAAGTTGATTTTGTCTCGAATGTGTCTGAACATCCCAAAACATTTTGAAAAATGCTTTTAAATAGTAAAATAATTTATACCAAACAAGGAAAATATCGTGCGCAAGCCATATTTTTCAAATCAGCTGTGTAACGAAGAGCTTATCAGGCGACAGATCCACCTACATCCACTCTTACCTGGATATAGATGGATACTGCATCCGACACCTCTTTGCTACAAAATCATCGCTGTATTAGCGTGGGTGGCCGAACAGCGAAGATGCCGCTAGCGATCAGCCGGCTTGGGGTGGTCCTTGCCACCCACATTCCTTGATGCTTGTTAAGCTGTGCATACTCGACAAGATAGCTGACCAGACAGACGGACGGACAGAAAACAAAGAACTTGTTTCTGTGACTGCAGACGGACAGACAGACAAAAAAAAAGATCTATGCAGGCTTCCTTCTCCTTGTGGAACCTAAAAGCCTAGAAAGAAGAAAATTTGTTTTATTAAATGCTGCAAAAGAAAACGGAAGACCTCAACAACGCCGAACAAGTCTTAATCCACCCGAAGATTTTACGACGCTGGAAAGACGAACGGTCGAGAGAGAGAGAGAGAGAACGAAGAGGAGTCTCAGATGTTGAGACCCCGGCTTTGGGTAATATTGGGCCCAGATGCCCCCAACCGCCCTGGCTAAGCCTCCAAAGCCTTACCTTTTACTTGCTTAGCCACCTTTATAGCTAGTGTGTGTGTGTGCATATGTGTGTGGCTACTCCGCTGCCATCACCCCCCTCCCGAATGAATAATTTAGGCTGACATCAGTACCAAACTTGCGAAAGTGCGCATATAAAAGAAATAAACGAAAGCTAGGCCAGTAGGTAGGGTCAGGTGGAACTCACCCCTCTATCACGCTGCCTTTGGCATCACACTGTTGTACCTAAAACTAGTACATATTCTGAAAAGGGAAGAAAAAAACATATCGCACGGCGAAAAGAAAAAAAACGTATAGATGATAAAATAAATATGTTAGGTTTATTAGATATGCTAAATATGTTTCTTTTCTCCTCTCTTATCCAGTCCTTAATCGAGTAATAAAGCCGTACTAACCTAGCGTAGAACTAGTTATATGTAAATAAAATAACCTAATATATATAAGTGGCAAAAAAAAAATTCAGTGTGTACTTTACAAAATTCAACAAGATTGCCATATTTTTGAACAAGAGGGATAATCTTGATTTGAGAGCTACATGTGAGAACTATGTATACCTATTAGCATATATATATATTGTATAAAATTTTAAATAAAAAAAAAAGATAATTTATAGATAATACAAAAAAAAAACAAAATATCTTATTCATCAAAGAACTTACAATTGTTCCATTAAATCACCTGGTATGTGATACTTGGGGATTCTGCCAAGCGCCAATGTGAAGCAGGGTGAGCTGGTTAATTTCTCTTTGTTAAGTTATTTCTTCATTCACTATTTGTTTAAAAAAAAGTTGACAGGATTTAGCCTGTTGTCTGCCCCGCGTTTGTTCGGCGTGCTCCTACTCCTAACTGCGATCTTCGAAGAGTACCAATAAAACCATAAACTCGAATTGAAGCTAAAGAAAACAATCCTCAGATACGCCTTTCCCTTCAGGTAAACTCTGCTGCTCCTGAAGATCCCGAGAGATATCGAACAATTATGAACTGTCACCAAAAGAGTTTGCCACTAACTCCTAACTCGCAGGTAAATCTTGTGTAGTATTGCAAAACCTACTGAACAACCTAATACTTAGGTCGCCCAATGCCCTCTCAATTTAAAATGATATTTTCCGTATATGGATCGCAGGTGGCTCTTGAACAGTTGCTGGAAAATTTTTCACCAAATGTAGCTTTGTTTTCAAATAGAAATGTCGTATTCCAAGCGCAGGTAACTTTTAATTAAAAGAAAAATAAAGTTGGATCTTAATTCCAGGTAACTTTCACATACTTTCTGGGAAAATTTGCAATTACTCCCTTTTTATTTTAGGTAAAAGAAAATGTTGGAGGCCGCACACAGGTAACTCGAGACAGCTACTGAAAAATTTTGTCACCAGGTGCGTACACTTTCAATAATTTCTGAGAAAATTTACAATCAGCACTTTTATTTCAGGTAAAACTCAAATGTGGAATTCCAATCACAGTTAACTTTTAATTTTGAAAAAAAAAATTATTAATTTCAGTCCTAGATAATCCTGAGAATAACTTTCCATTCACAGATGAAAATATTGGATGCCAATCACAGATAACTCAAAAGTTACTGGAAAACTTTGTCACCATGTATGCGCACTTTCAATAATTTCTGAGAAAATTTACAATTAGCACTTTTATTTCAGGTAAAAATCAAATGTCGAGTTTCAATTACAGGTGACTTTGGATTTCAAACAAAAAAAATAGTGCACTTCAGTCACAGATAATCCTGAGAACAATTTTCCATTCACAGAGGCAAATATTTATTGGATTTTAATCACAGGTAACTTTTAATTTTGAACAATAAAATAGTGCACTTCAATCACAGATAATATTGAGAATAATTTTCCATTCACAGATGGAAATATTGGAAGTCAATCACAGATAACTCAAAAGTTACTGGAATACTTTGGCGCCATGTATGCGCACTTTCGATAATTTCTGAGAAAATTTACAATTAACAGTTTTATTTCAGGTGAAAATCGCGAACCCGTCGTTCAACGCTAACATTTTTCGCTCGCGGCTTCCAATTTTATCAATTTCAGACAAAAAAAAAAATTTACTATTACTTAGCTTTCAACTATGTTCGGTACGCTCTGCCAATGCTATCGTCAACAAGCTTAAAATCCAACTGAGCGCCCTACGCAGTCTGCCTACATCGCAGCCGTTCTGTTCTTCAGTCACCGGCTGGCGAGCCATTCTTTACTTTTTCGATTTCTGGATGTTCTCGATTCTATACACTGCTAGGGAACGGGTCGTGTCTCAATCGCCTGTTCGGGGGCAGCCGACTCCGAGTAGTCAGCGGCATTCACGAGGAATTTTCGGGCAGGTCTGCTGTAATCAGTGGTGCCGTTCACTTGCTGGAGAAAATCCGCAACTTTCATTAGATTTACTTTTAAAAATCCGGAGATTTCAAATATTTTATTTCTGTATACATTGTTATTATTCCTAATATAACAAAAAAAAACGTCATTATGTAGTTAGTTCAAAGTATAAATATTTATTTTAAACAAAAAACATAACAAAAGGAAAAAACCATAACAAAACTGTTTATTCAATTAAATGAAGAAATATCGATACGTACATGTATTAAATATGTACCTACTTTTCAATTTTCTTTTAACAATTTCTCATTGCATCTAAATATTCTTTAGTTGGCGCAAATGTTAGACAATTTTCATTTCTATCATTAGAGTGCGATCTTACTATAGTTATTGCATTTAAAGTTGTATTGCACATCTTATTCCGTTTTTTTTTATTTAACATCTGTTACGATGCTAAATATACGCTCGGATTCCGCATTTGAATGAGGCAAAGCTAACACTAACTCCGACAGCTTATATAAATTTGCAAATATTAAATTATCAAAGTTTTTGACTTCTTTCATGAAATACCAAAATTCTTCAATGGGCTTCTTCATTAATGCTTGTTTCTCTTCTTCACTAAAATGAATGGGCAAAACTTTCTACTCGTTTTCGGTGTCGAATATATTGGAGTACTGCTCGAAATATTTTAAAAAAAGTGTTATTTGTTTTAAATTATTGGGTCTATTTGCAGTCAATGCTATTTTAGGATCCAGAAATTGAAATTGTTTGAAAAGTTGTCGGTCAAGAGGTAGCCTTTTTCGAATTTGTTTGCAGCTTTCAATGTAAAATTTCAGAGCATTTTTTCTTATTTCCGTTTCATCCAAAAAATCCAATTTATTTGTTTTGATATAATCTTCACATTCACTTCCCAAATATATACTACTTAAATTCTGATGACAGGATTCTTCTGAAACATCGACGAATAGGTCTAGCTTATTAGTTGTGAGCAATTTTGAGAAAAATTTGTTCAGATTCAAGCTGTAGTCGGTGAATTAAAACTTTCTTTGATTGAAACAAACCGTTTAATTCATTGAAGAAATTCAAAGAATATTTGAGAAAATAAAATTAAGCTTTTACTTTAAACGAGCTTAAATTGTTTAGTATATTTTTTGTAGTAGCGAGATTTTCTTCCAATTCTGCTAATAAAAAATATTGATATAATACGTTCCAAAGATCTAGTAGTCTACTTATGCAATGTTGCATACAAAGCCAACGGGTTATGCTTAATTTTAGCATTTTCTTAACGTTCATGTTAAAAGAATTTTGAAATTCTTCCAGCTGAACACATCTTTTGGCGCTACCTGTTGTGTAAGAGCAGACAGATCTTAGAAAGTCTTCCAGGTATGAGGGAATGAATTTTAAGGCAGAACTTGCTGCTAGTGCTCCGCTATGACAAATGCAATTAATAACAACAAGCACATCTGTATCTGTTTGTAATCTGGACCTGAAGGAATTATGTTCTCCCAGCATAACATTAGCGTTGTCTGACGCAAATCCGATTACGTTCTTGATATTAAGATTATGTTTATGCAAACATTCTAGAAATTTTCTGTAAATATTTTGAGCACTACAATCCAGAGCATCCATTTCAGTAAGCTCAAGGAGCTCGGTCCTTATCCTTCCATCTAAATAGTACCTAACTAGCAAAACCAAATTTTTTCTCGAACTTATGTCAGTGTTTTCATCAACTAAAATACTGAAGTATTTGTTTTGTAAATTATTTACAGTTTTTTTTACTTCTTGAGGTGCTAAAACTTCAGTGATTATTTCAGTACATTTAGTCCTATGTAATTTTATATCTCCAATTACCTTAGTGTCCAGCGATTTAATTAGTGGCACCAGGTGATCGATCACTGAGATAGCTATATTATGCTCAGCCATGAAAGCACTAAGCTTAAGTTCACTTTCCTGAATTTTGTCCAATCTCGAATTTTCTGTAGCCCGAGAAAAAATTGCTTTTACACTTGTATGTTGTTTTGCTGCTTTGCTATTAATTTGGTGCTTTTTACAGGTAGTGTTTGGCAAGATCCTTTTGTCAGCTTTTAATGAGCAATTACACACCACACATCTACATTTTAAATCATTTCCAGGAAACTCCTTAAGCCATCCACGAAACAATTTATCTTCCATCCAATCCTTTTTGAATTTTTGCTGGTATTTTCTGGCTTTTTTTGTAAGCGGACGCGGACTATTCTCTTCTTCATTACAGCTGCTAGAACTCGACCTGCGTAAACGTTTCGAATTTTATGGGTTATATTTAGGTTTTTCTACATTCAATTTATAACTTACATAATTTGGGAACATACAAAAGTTTAAGAACAGCACACGAACTCCATTAAGTCTAAGTGTCAAGTTATCTGTCAAGTGTCAATCAACAGTATAACTTTTACAGCATATGAAGTTGGATGCAGTTTCTACCAATTAAGGCATAAACACAATTGCGACTGCACCGTAGTTGTATTCTTGTATTAGGTGTAAATGAATTCTCAATGAAATCTTCAATAAAATATTTTATTATTTATTTAAGTCTAAAATTCCGTAGATATGAATCTAAAATGCGAAATCCGTATATTCGAATTTTGAGGTAAAAAAATCCGTAGAATCCGGAAAAATCCGTAGGAACGGCAACAGTGGCTGTAATACATTGTGTGATGGGATCACGCGATGTTTTACGACTAGGCGCGTTGCCGTTTGTTTGTTGGAACTTTCGCTGACAAACGGTGTCTGCCTGGAAATTCTTGAACTTAAGATGGAGCGTAGATGCCAAATTTATGATTTAGCTTTTTTTCAGGTGGATTTGGGAAGGAAAGATTTTTGCCGCGTTGTCGAATTATTTGTTCGAATAAATTCTTATGTTTTGCCGCCCTTTTGAATTTTTGTAATGTTGCGTCTTTTCAGGTTTTATAGACTTTCTTTTCTTTCTTTTCAGGGTTTGTTATGTTTTCCTGTTAGGTTTATTAAGAAAAGAAATCATGATTTCTGCGTGTTCTGCATGGATTGGGATTTTTCTTTTTCGGAACACTATCTTTGCTTTTCTTTTCTTTGCAGGTTTCTCAGAGACTTTTTACTTTTCAGACTTTATGCTTTATGGAGAGGTCGTGTGGGTTACTTTTCAAGATTATAGAAACTTTTACCCCTTTCCAGGTACCCAGAAATTTGAGAAGAAAAAAAAAATAAAGAATAAATAATAATAATAAAGAAAAATTAAGATAAGGAAAAGAAAATTTTACGATAAGAAGAAGAAAAGAAGGGAAAAAAAATACAAAAAGAAAAGGAAAAGTATCGTGAGGGCAGAACGCTACCGCTGCCACATGTAACTTCATGAGGAAGTTGAATTATACTCCTCTGATTAATTTCAGCTCCAATTATTATTTTGCATAGGCTCTGCTTTATTTTTACTAAATTAAGATAGATGCATTTTTCTGTACAATATATCCACATATTATTATTTATACGTTTGTCCAGCTCTTAAGGATTACACCGATATTAAAAGATAAATTAACAAATAAAAAGGCTAGATTTGGTCTTAGACCAATTCTTATGATACTCTAGAGACGAATGCAATTTCGTATGGTCACCCTTCAGTGCAAGTTTGATCGTTGATCGTGGTTTTTTGTATATATTTCTCGAACGGTTCGTCGGACAGTAAAAATGGTTATAACGAATTTCATAAGCTTTATCGTTATCACAATATACGTAAAGTCCGAAATTTTTGTATGGCAACACAAAGAAAGGATTGCCCGAATTAGCCCGTTTTTGAAATTGCAGTTACTATTCTTGTGACAATTTTGTGTACAAAATTTCAGCTCTCGCGTTGTTAGTCAGATTCCAAATATATAGTGAAAACCCTTAGTTTTGTCTCGCAACACCAAGAAGGATTTGCCGATTCCAATGTTTCTTTTCGTAAAAACCTTGTCCTAAAAATACGAAAAAAAACACCCAAACCGGTGGAGCCGTTTTCAAGCGATGATGCAACAAACATGCTGCAATTGATTATTATTTATATAGATTTTGGAGAGAAGTTAATAAAATATGTTTTAATACTTCATTAGTTCTCAAAGTGCCATTGAAATCGTAGGGGACTCTAGTCTGAAAATTGATAATTTTGATAATTTTTGTATGGAATTGCTGCAAATGTATATAAGTATATCTCATCATTCTGGGGAAGTTAACTCGTTAAAATGGATTCTCTTTAATTTCGCAGCAGAGAATCTGTTTATTTCATGGGAGAGGTTGGAGAGGGCCTCCGTGAAGGACTTCCCAGACGCAATAAACAGAAAGTCGTCAGCAAGCTGTAGAAAATTGACAGAGTCAGATGTAGACTCGTGTAGACTCCTGGAATAAATATTGAAGAGCACTGAACTGGTGGGTGTGGTTTAGGTGGACCGATCTTCGGGATAGGAACATGAGGATCCAGCGCACAGCTCTGATGAATGTTTAGGTCTGTGACACTCCTGTGCAGTATGGGGAGAGATACTGCTTCATACGCAGACGAAATGTCAACCGTGAGGATGATGGCTTTTCGTTTATTTAGTTTGCGACTGGCTAAGAGGCTCAGAGCTCTATTTATGCAGCCATTGATTGAGCGACCTTTCGTGGCAGCAGCAGCGGGTAGGGGATGAGAGGGTGCATTTGGTGAGATAGATTTCAGGATGGTTAGGGATTTGGAGTCATCCCATTCCTGCCTGGAGGATGCTTGAATATTTTGAAGAAGCGCCTAGAATCTGACGTGTCAACGCTGTCAATGAATTTTGATGCATGAGATACTTTTGCTCTGCTGATGGCTCCTCTTAAGAGTTTGGAGATTGCCTTGTATTTTCTTAGATGAATTTCCGACGTGAGTCCGGTAAGAGCTAGAAAGGCCTCCTTTTTTAGATTGTATAGGCGCTGGATTTCTGAGTTCCACAAAGCTTTGGGGGCGAACTTATCGTGGGGTTTTTGGAAGGTATTTCCTAATGATCTCCTCAATATCCTCTATGATTCTGCCTGATGTGGGTAAGAGGTTTAGCTCGTCAATGACTTTGGCCTCGTTTAGGAAAACCCTAGAGGGGGGTGGGGGGTGCAGGGACAAAGGAAGCGACAACCGGTAAGCGGTGTGAGTTACCAATCTGATGCCGCTGAGTATTGAAGACGATCGAGTGGGGAGGGGGGAGATAGGTGAAACATAGGTTAAGAGTGGAGCCAATCTCAGGAGTGCTCAGGCATGGGATAAAAGTAGCTCCGTCAGGCAGGAATATGCTTAGGACATGAGAGTGTTTTAAGATGGAAGCCCTTGCGAGTGGAAGTTTCATTACAGACTACTCTAGGGTCCCACATGCGATCCCTCGCATTGAGATCTCCACAGAGAATGACTGAGGTGAAGCTGAATAGAAACGTGAAAAGGTCCTGTATGGCACCTTGAAGGTGGATACGTCGATAGCGGATGCCGCATAGACTGAGGCTACCACTAGATTGAGATTGGGATTGGAAATTTGGATTATAGCACAGTCAAAGGCTGAGTGGAAGGGGATTCTGATATAAGATAGGCCCGAGCGCACTGCCAGGAGAGTGCCTCCATGGCCATCCGGACGGTCGCACCTGATTAGATTAAAGCCTCTCAGAGAGACAAATTGATTCGATTTGAGCCATGTCTCATTTAGAGACATAACATCGAAATGCTGATGGGCATTGAAAAGTTCAAGATAGCACTTATTGGCAGAAAAACTTTGGATATTGTTATGTAAAAGCTTAATGATGGGAGGAGATAGGGGGTATAAGTGACAGTCCAAAGATTGGGCTGAGAAAAAGACAGTAGAGCATCAGAGTTTGAGAGGGAAGAAGAAAGTGTAAGGAACAGAATAAGTAGGAGAGTAATAGTATGGATTAGAGGGAACAGTGGAACCACCTGGGTCTTGGATTGAGCTGGCAGCATGGTTGATGGTGATAGCATCAGTGGAAACATTGAGAAGATCGATGCGTTTTTTGACTTGCCTTACAAATGAGGAGGGTGACTTTTGAAAAGCTTAGGAATTGATGAGTTCAATAACCTAGGAGATAAATTTCTCGTAAACTGAAACTTTGAGGTTTAGAGGCGTGAGACCCACACCTACTCTTCCGTCAGATTTGTCTCTGAACATAGCGTGAAAGTCCGGTGGGGTAGGTTTGTGAAAAGTGTAAGCCTTCGCAACACTTGGGTAGAGTCATGGGGTTAGAGCCTTATTTGCCTTGTGAGTTGGATCATGGGTCTTGAGTTGCTGAGTGAGGGCTGGAAAAACTTTGTCGCAATTGACTTCATCAAGCAAAACGGACTTATTGGTAAAGGCAGGGTTTAAAGAACTAGCTAGTTTGCTGGTTTCCCTTCTCGAGATACTTTTGATGGTCAGCAATTTTATAATTGTCTTCTCATGTTCCTTTGCTGAACACTCAGGGTGATTGGGCTTGTGACAGCCCTTGCAGTTCATGCAGAAGTGCGGTTTGGTGCAACCACTCATGTCTTCACATGACTCGCTGCAGCATGAAGGACAGTGCGACAGATTAGATTTACACTGCAGTGACGTGTGCCCCCATCTTTGACACCTCGAGCACTGCCTGGGAGATGGATTGTAAGAATCGACACTGGTGTCGGAATTCTATTGTCTTCATCTAATTTTTTGGTGAAACGGTGGTTGATAACTTTGAGGGAAGGTTCAATGTTTTCCAGAATTTCTTCCTCAGTTAAATCCGTCGGAATTTCCCTAATGATGCCCTGCTTCCTGACGTAAGAGGCAGGGATGTAGCACTTAAGCTAGTTTCCGGAGAAATCAGTTAAGACCGTTTGATTGGCAGCATTTGAGCTGACGAAGACAACTTTAACTGTGTTAAATGAATTCTGAAAAATTTCGGTGTAACTGGGGCAGGAATATCTCCTTAGTATTTTCGCGATAAATATGTCGCTGAGCTTAGATTTCCTCGCTTGTTCAGACTCAACAGCCCGTTGAATTAAAACCCAGTAGGGGTTTTTATACAAGCTGGAGTATACAACCATCTCCGGGCTTGCTAACACAGAGACACCCGAGCTTCAAATGGTCGTTGCAGGAGAGGTGAACTTGGGATGTTCAGTTATAGAGTGTTTTCTTGGGTGTATCTCAACTTTAACTGTTGGGGAAATATCTCCTCTCTGTGATGAGTTTAGATACGAGCGAGACGTCACGGAGTTGAAAGCAGACTAGTTGTTTCAGTCTCGCTTAGAATTGCTTCTGGACCTGTCCTTTCTAATCTTACTAGAAGCTTCAATCTCATTAGCACGATGTTTGCGAGATGCTTTAATGATTTTACTATTGGGGGTTGAGGTTACGCAAGTCATGTTGACTGTAGCATTCGAGACCCAATAGGATCCACCAACTTCATGTCGTCGTTTGGGTCACCCACTTTGGCTAGTAGGGAACACACAGGTTGAGAGACACCAGCAGATGGAAGCAGACAAGCTACTAAAAATTTCCAATAGGCACCACGAGGGCCAGTAGGTACGCTTAAATGTTAGGTTATGTGATGGGATAGTAACAGGTATGTATATGACAAAAACTCACCTTAATAAATATTTGACCAACTTTTAAAAGTGAACTTCAAATTATGCTACCTGAGAGTTGACTCCGGATGTAATTATACAATGGGCACACCATCCCCACAGTGATACACTGAAGAAAATATTCAATTTGGAAACGACAGGAGATTAGAGTATCTACTTCACTGGCCAATAGGGTCGAACCGAATGTCGGTAACTCTTTGATGATCGGCATAAATAACATGTGCCATCAAACTCTTGACGTTTGCTGGTATTTTCCTGTGCTGTATCGAAGCAATGCAAAGTCTTTCCTAGCATACATTCAACCCCAGACTTAGTCGGGAAGTGTTGGAAGACGCATCGATTTTGTGATCGTTCCTCAATGCATGGCATTGCCAGTGTGATGTTTGTTTTTGATGGCTTGAGAAGCCGCTGTGGTTTTATTAAGGCAGAATATGCCGCTTCAGAGATGGGATGGCAGAGTATGCCGATGTTGTGAGGCAGAGTATGCCGCTGTTCAATAGGATGGCAGAGTATGCCGATGTTACTATGTATTGAGGCAGAGTATGCCGCTGTTCAATAGGATGGCAGAGTATGCCGATGTTATTGCGAGAAATAATAGACACCTTTCGATAGTCAAATTAATTCTGATTTTTATTGATCAGGCACTGGTTATTTATACAATTTTCTTACATACTAAACAATGTGTCTAATAATTCTAAAGGGGGGAGTTATTGCAGAATTGCAATACTTGAAGCAATAATCGAATTCATTGATCATAGTTGCAGTGTCAACAATTCTGATCACTGAACTTCATAATAAATCACTTCTTATTGGTTTGGTAGAGCGATGACCTCAGATACATTTATGTTTTCATAATTGAACGTTTTTGCTTGCAAAGCGAAATTTGCGTATGTTGCAAATTCCTCTTAAGGTCGAGCAAACTTTGTTTTGTTTTTCTTTTCGTTTATCGTTCTGATTTCTGTTTATTTTTCTTATCTGTGGTCATGGCTCTACAATGCATGGTTAAGGCATGTAACATTATCTGTTACAAGTTAAGTTGAAAGATATTATTCTTTCATTGCTTTACATCCTCACCCTTAAAAAAAAAAAAATTGTTGTACATTAAAAAAAATTTTTTTTTGTATCTGTACTTATGTTATTGTATTTATTCTACTTTCAATTTATTTATTATCCTGAGCTCTTTAGTATTCTTATTAGGTTACTTAGTCTGTCATGACAGGGTTTTACTTAGTATTATCTAGTCTTATATGTAGGTAATTTGTTATAAATGATATTAACAATGTCTATGCTATATTATCAGTAGTGTTTCCTTATTTAAATTTGCTTTTTATCAGCCTATTGTTATGTACTTCTTTGGGTTTATTGTTTATTAGAATTGTGGAGTTGACTCCATTTTGACCTATAACTTTGTAAGGTCCATCAAAAGGACTTTCAAGCTTCCTTCTTGTACCGATTCTCAGGTATACATGGTCATTTATTTCGAATTTCGAAGGATTGCAATTTATGTCTTTTATAGGCTTTCTGTGCTCTTGCTTGTTCGACGTGTTTTTTATTTATTTCATGAGCTCTTTCTAATCTTGTTACTAATTCTTTTGCATAATTATGTATGCTTTCTATTTGCCCTTTGTTTTTCAAGATTTCCGCAGGTAGAGTTGCTATCTTCCCAAAAACTAGCTCAAAGGGTATATAACTCGTATCCGTATGTGGTGTCGTATTATAACAAAATACATAGTAGGGAATTAGCTCGTCCTAGTTGTCTTCTTTGGAGAACATTCTTAGATATTCATTCAAGACTCTGTGGTTTCGTTCAATGGACCCTAGTGTTTCATGATGGAATGGTGTGGACGTGACATGCTCTATATTCAGAAGCTTGCAGATATGTTTGAGCAGTTCATTCACAAATTCTGTTCCTTTGTCTGTTTTCAATTTTTTGAAACATCCATATTTTAGAATGAATCGTTCAACAATCGTTTTTGCTACCGAGCTTGCTTCTTTTGTTTCCATTGGGTATGCTTCTATGAATTTTGTTAACTCGCACTGTAGCGTTAGAATATATCTAAAACCATTTGACATCCTAAATGGTCCTACTGTGTCAATTACGATTGTTTCGAAACTAGTGGATGGCGTGTCTGTTATCACTAGCGGTTCCTTTGTGTATCTTATGTATTTATTCTTTGCGCATTTCTCACATCTGTTTATGTATTCTTTAACCATCTTGTTAAGGTTTTTCCAGATGTACTGTTGTTTTAGCTTATTTATGCAGCGTTTAATTCCAGCATGCCCACCGTGCATGGTGTCGTGGTATTCTTTGATCAATTCCTCCTTTTTATTGGGCTCATTAATTTTTATTGGGGGTTCATAAAGTAATATTCTTAGTGGTGTTGCCTTACCACTTTTATTATTCTGCTGCAGCTTATTGAATTTCTTCTTGAATTCATTTATTTCCATATAGTTGAATATAGCATCGTCCTTTGCGAGTGCTAATTCTTTAATGTTATTCTCGTTCATCTTTTGTATCAGCTTCTCCATTATGTAACCAGAGTTAGATATAGGATTATCGCTGTACTGAACGGTTACCCCTTTCTTAGTTATATTTATTTTTGGCAAGCTTTGTCTTTTTCTTTGCGCATATGCTGGATCTAATTTTATTTCGAATTGAATCTTTACTATATTTCTTATATCGGAGAGGGATGTACATTCCCATATATAGAATTGGTCGGATTCTACATTGTCCCTTTTTTTATTCCGTTTTGCTGCTCTTTCGGCATATTGTGTGTGATAACATTTACTTCCGTCGGTATCATTGACTTTAACTTGTCAGAATCTATCTTTATTCTTGACAAGGCATCTGTGTTTGTGTTCATTTTTCCTTGTTTATACACAATCTCGAAGTCATAGTCCGTAAGGTCTAAACGAATTCTTGTTAACTTTAATGATGGATTTTTGTGCGTGAAAAGACTGACCAGCGGCCGGTGATCTGTTACGACCGTGAATTTATTGCCATAGAGATAGGGTCTAAAAAAATTTATTCTCCAGTGAATTCCAAGCAATTCTTTCTCGATAATTGATTTGTTTAATTCGTGCTTATTTAATGTCTTACTGGCATATGATATTGGCAAATCTTGTCCAATTTCGCCTTGCGAAAGCACTGCTCCAAGCGCAAAATTTGAAGCGTCGGTCGTTAAAATGAACGGTTTGTTAAAATTTGGATATTTGAGAACTGGTGAAGTTATCAGCTTTGTTTTGAGTGTTTCGAATGATATCCTGCATTCTTCTGTCCAAAGAAACAACTTGTTTTTCTTTAGGAGTTCATTGAGTGGTCGAGCAATTTCTGCAAAATTCGATATAAAACGTCTGTAGTAGTTGCAGAAGGCTTCAAATCGTCGCACGTCATCCACGTTCTGTGGTGCTGGATACATTCGTATTACTTCATGTTTACTGGGATCGGTTTTGACTCCTTTTTTTGTAATTAAATGGGCTAGATATAGTACTTCAGGTTTCAAAAAGTTGCACTTGCTTGGATTAAGCTTTAAATTGTATTTTTGAAGTCTTTTTAGTACTCTTCCCAGATTTTGATTGTGGTCTTTAAGACTATAGCCATGTATTATAATATCATCAACGTATATAAATGCGCCGTCATCTAGGCCGCTTAGTGCAATAGAGAGCATTCTTTGAAAGCTGTTCGTTGATATCTTTAGTCCGAAGGGTAATCTTTTAAATTGATAGTGCCCCTGATTGGTTGAGAATGCTGTTAGTTTTCTTGAATCATCTTCGAGCTCTATTTGATGGAAAGAATTTGTCATATCGAGTGTTGGGAAGTATTTCGCTCTTCCTAGTCTATCTAGTATGTCTTCTAACTTTGTTAGAGGATATTTATCATTTATTACTTTTTTATTTAACTGCCTGAAGTCCACAACTAGTCTCCATTTCTTTTCGTCACCAGACTTTTTTGGTACTATGAGGAGTGGTGAGTTGTATGGACTTACTGAAGGCTCGATTACATCACTCTGTAGTAGCTTATCGACTTCTTTGTTTATTTGGTCGATTTGTGAGTGTGGCAACCTATAGTTTTTTATGTAGACGGGGTTATTATCTGTTGTACTAATGTTTTGTTTATAAAACTTATTTGTTGATAACCTCTCCTCTTCTGCGTGAAATACTTCCTGATATTTTCTACATATTTCTTTAATTGAACCTTTAGCGTTTTCATCTAACCCTTCTAATTTGAATTCTTGTAAGAGTTTTTGAAATCGTTGTTCTGTGTTATCTCTTTTTGGTATTCTCATTATCCTATATTCTTTCAGCACATGTACCCTTGGTGCGAATGCTTTCAAAGTCACTGTATGGTTATTTGAATTTAGCAGTTTTATATGTTGTACTCCATGCTTTGGTATGATTGTGTTACTTAAGAAGACTCCTTTTATTAATTCTTCACCGCAGATTACGCTTTCTTCATCAACGTCGAGTGTTATGGCTGAATAATCTCAGTTCTCGGTGGTATTTCTATTTCATTTTCATATTTGTTTGCCATTGGTATAGTCAGTTCTTCAGTGTTTGTTGCTACAGTTATCGTGAAAGTTTCATAATCTATTTTACATCGGTATTTCATTAGAAAATCTCTTCCTATTATTTCATGTGTGGTAATTGGTGTTTGTGAAATTTATGTTCTATGTCATTGCCTTCATACGTTAACTGTAACTTCGCTGTGCCCAAGGAATATGTCTCATTATTCGTTATTCCCTTCATCTTGCATTGTTCATTTGTGTCGATTGCCTGATTTAATAAATGTACTTTACAGATAGAGATGTCTGCTCCTGAGTCAATGAGGAAGTTTAATTTTGCTTTTGTGAACTTGTCCATCAGCGTTATGTAATTCGTAGTGTAGATGTTGTAAATTTTTGAATTTCGAATTACTCTATTCTGTGCTGATTTTCTCCTGGACTTTGCGCATTGCTCGTTTCTTGCCGAAAATTTACACTTCTTCTCTGGTTTTGTTGGGAGTTTCTATAGAAATTTCTTCCACTACTATTGTGATTATTATTGTTATTGTTCCAATTTCTCTGCTTCTGCCAACCATTGTTTCTGTTTTGGTTGTTTAGTTGGACCCTGTTATTTGTTCTATTTTGGTAGTTTTTCTGATACCTATTGTCATTGTTGTTTCTGTAATTATGGTTTCTGGAGTTAGTGTGGTTTCCGTAATTATTGCGGTGTCTATTTTGTTGAATGTATTGATTTCTGTTGATATTGAGTATTCTTGATTCATTTGTTAAGGGTTGCTCGACTTGATTTGCGAGGCTTATGGCATCTATTAATGTTTTTGGGTGTGATGCCATAATTATTGGTTTGAGGTGATCATTCAGTCCACTCTGAAACGTACTCAGCCCAACTTTGTCATTTAATTTGCAGATCACTTCCCTGTGTTCTTCTCCTATTTCGTTTATCTGCACTTTGTTTAGTTCTGCAATTATTTCCAATATCCTGTCTGAGAAATCTTGAACTTTCATTCCATTCTGTTTGCAATTTGCTAGTTTTTGTTGTAAGTTTTCTGTGTTGTTTCTTGTCTTGAAAGCCTCTGTCAAGGCTGTCTTTAGGTCTTTTAGTGTTGTTGGTTTAGCAACTGCGGACAATTTATTTCTTACTTTTTTACTCAGGCGTGCTAGCCATACGAATTCTATTAGCTGTGGCTGTTCTTCGTTTTTTAGTGTTTTTCCGTACATCTCTATAAGCTTATAAAATTTGACAAATCTTTTATATTGCCTCCAAATTCTAGCAATATTTTAATTGCTACAGCTAGGTCAAATGTGTTCGAGCCCATTTTTCTTGTTTTATTTTGTGGTTATTCTTGATCTGATTCATCAAGTTCTGAATCTTCTGTGTTATCCAAAATCGTTTTGGTTGTTTCTTCTAAAATCACTTTAAGTTCTATGAACTTTGTGTTAAATTTATTCTGCAAGTCTTCCGCTTGCTTTCCTTTGTTTGTGCATATATTCGCATCCAATTCCTTTTGATTTGCTTGGCTGCAGCTTGGTTTTTTAATAAATTTCTGCTTGAAAATACTCTTTGCGGATTCTTTGTAAATGTCTCTAGCAATTTCTTTATCTCAATGAAAAGTCTCTCGCAATTTTCAATGTATTTATTTGTAATTATGATTAAAGTGTTATAGAATATTAAAAGAAATTAACTTGGTGATTATATATTTACAGAGCCCAAAAAAAAAATAATATTGCTATAATTAATTAAATTACATAAAAATTTATAGTTAAATTGATAAGATTTTTTTTTTTTTGTTTTTTTAATTTCAGCAAGCTTGCTTACATTTCTAGTGACACTTTTATTAATTAATTTTTGTACAAACTTTTTCCCTAAGTAAAACGTGATAGCTAGAAGGATGATCATTATTACAATAGTCACGGCTGTTGGTACATGCAGAAGGTCGTGAATGGTTATAGATTGTGGTGTCGTTCCTGATGCTGCTGCTGCATTCTGGGCTATTATTACCTCTTTCGATTGAGGTTTTCCCAACTTAATCCGTTAAGTTTCTGTATTAGCTGTTTCTTAAGATTTTTATCTGCTGTTATGGGGATTACCCTATACAGCTCTGCGATTTGCCGCCTAAGTCTTACAGCTATGCCGCCTCTTTTCTTTTTTGTGTGCTTTTGTACTGTATATTCCTCTCTTGGTTGTTTGTGCTGTTGTGATCTCTGTCTGTATTCACAAATTGTAATCGGTTTGGATCCTGCTTCTGGATTTTCTTGGATGGCTTCTTCTATGGAAATTTTTTGGTTTTTTGTCACTATTGTTTTCAATTTTTTTTTCTGGAGGTGTTTCTGTTTCCTCTATATGTTTTCTCTTTCGATAAATAGTTGGTGCTTCCAAGTTGTTTTTTTGCTTGACAGATTGCCAAAGTTCTTCCGTAGTTTTCCCAGCATTCGGTTTTAGTATGGTTATTTGTTGTTTTGGAGTTGTGAGGCGTCTAGGTGCTGTTCTCTTTCTAATTGTTGGGTCCTCTAGATGTTCTGTCGTTGGTTCGATTTGCAGGGTCGCCATGTGATGTTTGTTTTTGATGGCTTGAGAAGCCGCTGTGGTTTTATTAAGGCAGAATATGCCGCTTCAGAGATGGGATGGCAGAGTATGCCGATGGTGAGGCAGAGTATGCCGCTGTTCAACAGGATGGCAGAGTATGCCGATGTTTACTATGTATTGAGGCAGAGTATGCCGCTGTTCAATAGGATGGCAGAGTATGCCGATGTTATTGCGAAAAATAATAGACACCTTTCGATAGTCAAATTAATTCTGATTTTTATTGATCAGGCACTGGTTATTTATACAATTTTCTTACATACTAAACAATGTGTCTAATAATTCTAAAGGGGGGAGTTATTGCAGAATTGCAATACTTGAAGCAATAATCGAATTCATTGATCATAGTTGCAGCGTCAACAATTCTGATCACTGAACTTCATAATGAATCACTTCTTATTGGTTTGGTAGAGCGATGACCTCAGATACATTTATGTTTTCATAATTGAACGTTTTTGCTTGCAAAGCGAAATTTGCGTATGTTGCAAATTCCTCTTAAGGTCGAGCAAACTTTGTTTGTTTTGTTTTTCTTTTCGTTTATCGTTCTGATTTCTGTTTATTTTTCTTATCTGTGGTCATGGCTCTACAATGCATGGTTAAGGCATGTAACATTATCTGTTACAAGTTAAGTTGAAAGATATTATTCTTTCATTGCTTTACACCAGCTTTTTCCCCAAATCCGTCAGGAAGATACGGTGACTAGTGGTGCTCCTTACAGATATTCATGTTGTCAATGCCACCTTTTACACTCTTGTAGTAGTGTATATTTTCTGGTTTATTTTTTAGGCCACTTGCTTCGTCTGTGTAGAGTATTACACTTTTTTTTTTTTTTTTGGAACATGTGAGCCATAGTGGTTTTGGTTGTACTAAATCCAAACAGAGACGACAGTGGTTCCCGTGATTTGTTAGCAAACATTTGTGAGAACATATATTGCTTATTTTTCTTCAGTGTGCCCACTACGATAAGATTCTTTAACATCAAAAGTTTCATGTCCTGTTGTTTTTTTGCCAGTATAAATTTGACCACATAGGAATTTTTTGCATCACACATCTTGTCTTGATGCCATATTTTACAGACTTAGATGAAATATGTATATTTGGTGAATTCGATTTCAAACCGATTGGTCCTACGTTATCTTGCGCTAGAAGTTGTAAAGTTTCTGTGGTACATTTGTACCACATCGCTCATAATTGGAGAATTTCATACCCGCTCACATGAAGGTTAAAGAACAATCTATGATAGTTAATATTGTGGTATAAACACACATTTTATTAGTTAAATTGATCAAGTACTACGAAAATGCTTAGCGGACTATTATATTGTATTTTTTAAATGTAGATAATTGTAACTTTAATAGTAGGTACATATGGTATATTTTGTGTTTAAAATGCAAGGATTTTTAGTTAAATTAAATAATGTTACTCCTAACAGTGTAAGTTCAGCAAGAAATTGTAACATTACCAACGATTTTAACCAAACAACTTGACATTTGTACAATTCTTTCTTACTAAATTTTAACAAGACTTGCATAATTTCAATTTTGAAATTTTTAATATAACCACGAAAAGCTCGTTTAGATTAAACAATAATGTGACTATTCTGTGCAATTTGAACGAATATTAAATTAACCACGACGAATTTTAAAATTGACCAAGAAGTTTTTTCTCAGTGCAAGGAAAATTTCCGTGTTTTTAGCCACTGCTTTTTTTCCAGCTGACTTTCACTTGCTATTTCTTCTATAGGCTGAGTCTTGTTGCCTCTTTCATTTTCTTCAACAGTAATCAAAACAATAAGAAAGCTATTATTTTTAAATGGAAGTTGTCATACCTGCAGGTGTCAATTTTGTTTTTCTAAGACGAGCCGTAAAAAAACCAGCGTTTCTAAAAGACACTGCGATAGAACGATATTTGTTATAAAGTTTCCACTTGCTTTTGTTTTTTTTTGTATAATAATATTCCCTTAACATAAGACAGCGGAAATATTGAATAAAATTTGATGTGAATGAAAAAATTTAAATATGTAGGCACCCGAAATTTTAAATATAAATATACTCATACTTCTACTACTACTCTTATTTTCCTTTAATCGTGTAAGATGTGGTGCTTTTAGTGGATATGAGAATTAATACGCTGTCACTAATGTATACATTTTTTTTGAGAAATAATTAAATACGGAATTTTTGCGAAAGATAGGATGCTTAGCCAACCACAAGACATCCCAACGTAATAAGTGTGACAATAAATTCATTCACCATTTAATTCTGCCTCAGAATCCAAGACACTGTTTACAATGTCGGCCAAACAATCATTCATTTTAATAGTGAACATTTTTCAAGCTAAAATTAATATATTATGCCCCTGATACTTATAATTACAGAACCGAAATAACTATAAAAAATTATATATAGAAATGAACTAAGAATAAAGCGGTGCTTACACTTAAATATACACATACACTTTGAGCCTAATCCTAATTCTCTTGGGAAGCAAAAAGTTTGAAGCCACAAATGCCCCTACACACAAAACGAGAACCAGCTTATTCAAACCGTAAATTTCGACAAATTCCCGAAAAATCTCTAATTTCGTTATACTTATATAAAATCAAACGCACTGCTGGACTGAATACTGATAAAAAATGATTCGAAGAGCAAATACACGTTAAGAGTAAAAATTACTCACTTTATATACGAGTATTCACCTTTTATATGAACTTTAACACTGCACTTGTGAACTACATCTATCCACTTTTTCCAACATGATACAAATCTTACAGAGCACATTATTCTTTTATATTCTTGAAGTCAGTTTTGTGAGTAAGTTACTCATGAATTAAGTATGCTTAACCATTTCACTACCAACTTTTTGTATATGGAGGAAAAATGCTTTTCGTATGTAAAATGGCTTAGGAGCTTCCTCTTGTTATATAACTTTTATCGCTTACCTTGAGATTGGTTCTGGGTTTCGGAACTGCTAATCCAAGTCTAAGGACAACACTTGTTTGCTTTTTCCTTGTAAGCCACCTTTTTTATTTTATTTACACCACTTTAAATACGACCAGCAGATTGTAAAATCTCACTAAATATATTTTGACAAACTTTTTAATATATTTGATCTAATTTTCTTTTTTATTTTGATATAATATTCTTTTTTTTTTTTAAACAAAACTAACAAAATCTCACTTAATAGATTTTTATATAATATTCTTTTTTTAAAACAACACTAACAACAAAAATTGGAAAAACTCCGAACCGCTTGAAAAATAAAAACCAACTCGATCCAACTCCTTTTAAAAAACAACTCAACTCTTTTTTAATTTTCCTCCGAACCGCCATATTTTAATTCAAAAAATTGCCTTCATCGTGATCAAGAGCCGTTGTTCAGGGTAGAAAATGCTTAGTTGCATTTTCTTACCTTGAGAAAATTTTACCATTTGTTCTGGACTTGTTCAATGTTGTCCAGAATTATTCGCGTTGGACGATGGCTTCAAAAATGTAATCTTACACTTTTTAAAACATCCGTCCTGTCGTTTGAAATCGCGGCGCGCATATACACACAATGCATTTATGCGGCGCGCGTTTCTTATCGCGAAAAAAGGTTTTTACGTAATATGTATGTACGTATGTACATACATATTGTACTTTTCGCGGCAAATCGTACTGAAGGTACGAATGTATGATTTGCCTTTTGATTTATTTTTTAATTAAATTGTTTGAATAACAAAATTTTTAAGCAAAACGACTCGGGTTGTAAACTGAAACTTTTGTTTTTCCCAAGCCGTTTTATGGGAATAAAATGTCTGGTATGTGAGGAAAATTGCTGATGCAATTTTCTTCACCCATTTAAGAGATAAGCTAACCATGTTTTAAGCATGATTAGCTTATGTGAAAATTTACTGAATATAATTTTTATGTTTTGCCCTTTTTTCAGGTTTATATGGAAATTTAATTTATTTTAGGTATATAACAATCCTTCCCCCTGAGAAAAAGAGAATTATTCTTTGAAGAGGAATAATTCTCAGGGGAATTTGTTGTTGATGCATTTGTTGGTGGCTGGGTCTTGGTCGGTTTTCCGTTGTGTCTTTGCTCTTGCTTTGCAAAAATATACATATGTATGTATAATTTTTTTGGTTGTTTTTACCGGAATGTATAATGCCTTTATATATTTCTCTAAGCGTTCGCTAATTCCAATCTTACGTTTTTTTTTTTTGTAATTTAGTGTTTCCTTAATACTATTATCTTATCTAGTTCTATTTATTGATTTATTTGTTTATATCTACTTTTGAAGTTACATTTGTTTAAATTTACATATGTCTAATGCCTTATAATTTTTTCTTGGTTATCTTATTTTTTTTTCTTTATTGTATTATTTTTATTTACTATTTTTCTATTTATAATGTTAGTACTTTAACTTTTCATTTTATATCTATTTAGCATAGTTATTTATATTATTGTATTTTAATATCTTATTTGTTAAATAATTATTTTTTTGTATTGCTTAATGTTACTGCTTTTTTTTTGTAATTAAATTTTGATTATATCTTAATTGGTTATATAATTGTTTTAATTCTACTATATTATGCCTTTGTTTCTTCTATTTTCTTAATTCCTAGAGCTTTGTTTGTATCTTTTGAATATATATTTTCTATCTCTTAATGTCTAGTTTTTATTTCACTTATTTTCTATCAGCCAGTGTAGTAAAAGGAGAAAGGGCTGTGCTTGTAACAGAACAATAGCGAAGACAAAGGGAAAGACAAAAATGGGTATTGCGGTGCTTGACTTATACTAATTGTATAGATCTCGCTTTAGAGAGACTTTGGGTACGTTTTAATTTTTCTTGGGGTGTTGCGTAAACCGGTTCCATAGGAATGTTTTCAGTTGTGGGCTGTCGTCTACGTTCCGCAACCCATGCCATGAATGCCGGTATGACATATTTTGCTATTGCCACCACTAATGCAATTAGCAACAAGAGTCCTGTCATTGATAAGGATGTGATAGAGAGTATATGAGGAATCGTGGGCTTTGGTCCAAAGTGAATGTTGTTCACTTTGGTACGGATTTCGTCTAGAGATTTTGTATCTAGGTGGATACGTTGGTTTGTATCATCTCCGAGGAGCGACGTGGGTTGTTTCTCAAGGTTTTTAGGAGCGGATATCTTGGACATATATTCTGCCAATACCTCTTGAGTTTCGTTTGTGCCTGGGAAGTAGATTGGTTGGAGAATCCTAAGCGGATGCAGATTTTCTGCTTCATAATAAAGTGTATGAGGCCCTATTTGCAAGGAGCAAGGTTTGTTGATTGTATTGATTCCTTGTCCTGTAAGACGATGAGTGAGTAACTGTTGAGTACAAGTTATATGTACTATAGTAGTTTTGGTTAAGGAGTACATCGACGAATTTGGTCTATTGAGTTTAATTATTGTGTCTCTTGGGGGAATTTGAGCTCTGATGTTACATTGTGGGTGTTCGGCCAGTGGATTGAATAAAAGTTTGATAACACATTCATCTGTTTTTGTAGCCTTGGTGATTGGTGTATTCAGCTTACCAACCCACGTATCCTCATCGATTCCCTTTGAAATTTTTTTGAAAGGTCTCAGGTTTTTTGGGTTCAGCAACAGAAATTCCTGAGTCTGGATTTGGCTTGCCACATGGGAAAATCCGATGGCAGGTATTAATAAGTGGTTTGAATCCACCCGTACGGGAAAACATCTAATCTGTTGGATTTTCATCCTGGGAATATTAAATATGGGAAGTTTGATTCGGATAACCAATTTTTCCTGTAACAAATGTGTCTTAACATCTGCTGTTTGATACAGAACTGACAAACAGTCCTGTAGATTGGGACAAGTGGAGTGAGATTTGTGATAAAGTTCTAGCAAGAGATTCGGGGAAATTAAAAGGTGATAAATTTGATTATTTCTGCTGGACACTATTATATCCAGTAGAACTTGTTGTCTAAATTCCAAGTCTATCATTTGTAGTGTCCGACTAGAAACGATCTCTTGTCTTATTTGGTGGGCTATCAAATCGTCCGTTGTGTTCTGCAGATGGTTAATCTGATTGGTTATCTGATGTTGTCGTTCCGACAGTGAGGATAGGGGTTTTTGAATTTGTTCAAACGTGGTTTTTATTACGCTGATGTGTTGTTTTTCCAGGTCAGCTAAGGTTTGGGTATTTACCTTTAATTCGCTTAGTCGGCTGTACACCTCTTGTTCGCTATCCATAGTGCCAAAGAGAGAGTGCATCGCATTACTTATCCCATCAAAGATGGATCGGGGCTTGCGTGACTTAGGAACTGCCTCTTTAATGACATTGGTGCGTCTTTTGATGTTTTCCATCAGGGCATGTACATGTTTGGTTTGTAGGGTACATAGATCTTGATCAAAAGATTTGTTACCACATAGTTGATGCACGTAGTGTTCCGCACGTTCCGCCAGTTTTGTCTGATTGTCCAGCTCGCCCAGATCTAACTCAGTGATGATGCTCCAAGTGTCGTGGTAAACTGATAGGCTTCCAAGAGCCTCGAATAGTACTCTCGTATTATTTAGGGGACTGATTGAATAAGGTGTGGGCTCCTATCATGGTCAGGAACATTCCGTAGCAAATTATTGACCTCATTGTTATCTAGGAGAGTATAGGATAGGAAATGGGCTTTCTGTTGACTTTGTAGCTTACATGCTATTATATATGTACCTTAGGAGTACTTAGATTATATTGACACCATGTTATTCGTAGAAAGGTTTTAGACGGTTGTTATGTACCGTCACCTCTCGTTTGCGAATTTTAATTGGTGTGTTTACTGAACTGGGGATGCCGGTTACCGTATAGGATCCTACCCAAATCTGGGAGAGCTTATGTTTACGACTATCGCTCTTGAGTAGAACCTTGTCCCCTCTGTGAAATGTCAGGGGGCGTACAGCTTTGTCATAGTAATTTTTCGAGTGCTGTTTACTCATCAGCAGCTTTTTTTGTGCCCTGGCGTAAGACTTCTGAAGCTTATACCTGAGAATATGGTAGTAGCTCTCGTGGTTATACACGGGTTCGGGGTCTCGTTTTAAGTTGGAAGGAACGTCCGCTGTGAAGCCGTAGAGGCAGTCCATGGGAGTTAATTTTGTCCCTTCGTGTACACTGTTATTATACACAAAAGCAGCGGTTCGCAGAGAACTATCCCATGACCTGGGATTTTCGTCCACTATAGTTCGTAGATATTCAATCAATGGTCTATGTGCACGTTCGAGTGCTCCATTTGATTGGGGATGATAAGCTGAGGTCTACAGCTTATTTATCCTAAGGAGTTTGCATACCTTTTTGAATAGGTCACTCAGGAAATTACTTCCCTGATCGGTGACTATTCTTTTGGGAATGCGGTATCGCATGACTATTTCGTCGAAGAAAATTTGCGCTACCGTTATAGCTTCCCCATTCGGTCTGGCATACCAATCTACGAACTTCGTGAGGTTATCCTGAAACGTTAATATATATTTGTTTCCGGCTTCAGTCTCCTCTACTGGGCCGACTATATCTAGATAGATTTTATCGAATGGTTGTTCCGCTATGTCTGTAATCACCATTGGCATTTTATACTGTGGTGAGGCCTTCATTGTTTGACATTTGGCACACTGCTTAATGTGTTTTTTGATGTCACTAAGCATGTGCCTCCACCAATACTTTCTTCGAATCCGTTTATAGGTTTTTATCGCTCCCTGGTGGCCACCAAAGAGAGAATCATGGTAATCCTTTAAGATTAATTGAATCTCCTCTGGGCTCGTGATTACTTCAGGGGGACGAGTATCGTCTATAATTTGTGGATTGGTACTAGGTGGACTGTCAAGGTCTGCGGCCTCTTCTGGATGATGAGTTTGTTGTTTTTGTTCTTTTAGTTTGGCCTGGCTGTCTGGATTTGTTCCACTTTCCTGAATGTTTCGTGTCTGGGCTCTTGTTACTGCATTGCATTGCAGACACTCCTTTCGGTCCGATGAGTGTTTTTCCTCCTCTATATCCGAGTCCATTTGGTGGTGGACTATAGCTTCTACCGTGAAGGTTGTAGTTTCCTTGTCTTTGTCATTATCCCGTCGAATGCGGCTTAAAGCATCGGCATTCGTGTTGTACTCTCCGGGCTTATACTCAATTTTATAATTGAGCTCGGAAAGTTTATGGTGAAATCTCACCAGACGGGAAGTGGGGTCCTTAGCATTGAAGACCCCCTTGAGCGGTGTGTGATCTGTATAGACCGTGAACTCTCGGCCGTGCAGATAACACCTGCAATTTTTAGTCGCCCAAACTATAGCCAGTAACTCTTTCTCAATCGTGGAATAGTTACGTTCGGCTTTGTTCAGGGTACGGCTGGCGTAGGCAATTGGCTGGGCATTTCCTACCTCTCCTTGAGATAGGACTGCTCCAAGAGCCTCGCTGCTGGCGTCTGTGGTAACGTTAAAGGGTTTTGAAAAATCGGGATATATTAAGAGTGGACGGGAAATTAAAGCGTTTTTTATGCTTTGAAATGCCTCTTGGCTTTTCTCAGTCCATTTAAACTTTACATCCTTTCAGAGTAAGTTTGTTAGAGGACGTACTGTTTTCGAAAAGTCGGGTATGAATTTTCTGTAGTAATTGGAAAGGCCCAAAAATGATTGCACTTACCTTACTGTCTTAGGAATGGGGAAAGTTTGGACGCATGCCATTTTGCTAGGGTCAGGTAGTGCGCCTTGGTTAGAACATTTGTGTCCTAGATACACTACCTCGCTCCTGAAAAATTCACATTTCTCAGGTTGAAGTTTCAGGTTATTTTCTCTTAACCTGTCAAAGACTTTGCAAAGCTTTTCGTTGTGGTCTGCCAGTTTTTTTTCCATAGATGACGATGTCATCTAAGTAGACGAACATTCTAGGCCTTGTAGGCCAGTTAATATGAAATTCATTAAACGCTGAAATGTGGCCGGGGCTCCTTTGAGTCCGAACGGCATACGTTTGAATTCATAATGCCCGTAGTTGGTACTAAAAGCCGTTTTTGCTCGATCTTTCGGATCGACGAGTACCTGATGATAGCCATTGGCTAGGTCTAGGGTGGTGAAGTATCTTGAATGGCCCAGTTGATCGAGGATATCCTCAATCCGAGGTAGAGGGAAGGCGTCGCCAATCGTTTTTTCATTCAACTTGCTTAAATCAACGACGACACGCCACCTTTTCTCACCATCTGGTCCCGCTTTTTTGGGGACGACTAGCAGTGGTGAGTTCCATGGGCTTTTGCTGGGCTGGACAATGTCGTTGTCCAGCATTTCTTGGAGTTGCTCATTTATGACATTTCGCTGTGTCTCTGGTAACCGATACATCTTTTGTTTAATAGGTGCTTGGTCTTCCAGAAGGATGTCGTGGGTGATGGCATTGGTATGTGTAAGCCTGTCACTTTTTAAAAAGAATATGTCATCGTATTCGTAACAGAGATTTGTTATTGAGGCTTTTTCCTCAGTATTTAGGGTTTCATCTAGACTGAGTTCGTGCTCTAATCTGGTGAGGCGGGGCTGAATACTGGTGTCTTCTTGTTCGACATCGTTTGGGAACAAGTACCTTATATGGTGTAGGGTGGCCGTCTGATCGGCGCTTATTGCCCTGTTTTTATTATTCTTAAATCTATTTTTATTTAATGACTTCATAGTGTTACTATGCTAATTGATTTTACTTCTTAACCTAGTTCTTTAATATATGAGTGGCGCTGGGCCAGGTGGATCTGCGGGAGTTGCTAACGGCAGCCCTTTTGTATGCTGGCCAGCGCCTGACGTTGGGGTTTTCATGAAAGACCCGCAAGCGTCTTGGAGCAGTTTCTTATTACTATTTTTATCTGGCTCTCGTTTTATGGGGACGACAGTGTAGTCTTTAATGGGAACCAGATTTAGGTTCACGCTGTTTAGAACTACTTGTGAACTGCGCGTGTTGAGGATTTCTATGGGGACTGCCTTTAACCCAGCCGAGAGTAAGCTGTTTGCTAAGAAGACTCCGTCGTCTATTTCTTTTGACGGACTGAGCATTTCTTCCTGCAACTGCAACGGAACTTTGACTACGATCTGAGACCTTGCTGGTGCGCACACAGGTTCATTTAAATTCACCTGATGCTGTCCAGTCTTACAGGTCGGAACCTCGGTAATCAAGTCACCCTTATCGCGTTTCTGTAAGTCACAGCCGACTTCTTCTGACTGAGAAGCTTTGAGAATACTTGGGGTAGAAGGTGTATACCCGTCGGGTTTAATATCTTCTACCAGTGTCTCTTTGTTTACTGCGTTTTGTGAACACGGGTTGTCCGATGCGGTTTCTAATGGAACAGCAAACTCTTCTGGATTGGTTTCCGTGCGAGGAAATCGCAGAACCTTGTTGGGTCCCCCAACATTACAGCATTTGGCTAGGAAATCATTTCCTAGCAAGCCGTCGTCGGAAATACCTGGGATGTTTTTTACCACCTGAAAGTTGCAAGGTAAGTTGTTTTTTAGCATGAAGTTTCCTTGGCAACTTCCTAAGGTTTTTCCGGTGCCAAAAGGGCTTTGAAGCGTTAATTTCTTGTTGGGATTTATTAGCTCGCGAGATCTGAGAGCTTTTTTCTTAATTATACTGATCTCAGCGCCGGTGTCCACTATTAGCTGAGCCTGACCATTTAGACCTATGTCTAGAGGAAGTCGAGCCGGGGAGTTTTGGGTCGACTCTTTGTCGTTTCCCTGCTTTTTATCCTCCCATTTTTGTTTTTGTCGACATTCGTCGATCTTGTGTCCACGACGCCCACAAAAATCTCATTTTTGTCTTATATTAAAGACTCTGGCGCCTTTTGTATTGTTCGGGTCTGACTGTTGCGGATTATTAGGCTGTCCTCGTGTAAAACGAGTTGCAGACTGTCCTTGGCTATTTCGACAGTCGCGAATGTCATGCTCGTGATTTCTGCAGTTAGTGCAGAAGGGGGTGTTCTTGCGTTTCAGACACTCCGTGTAGGTGTGTCCCCGCTTCCGGTAGAAATTACAAGTGATGTGTTGTACCAGATTTTGTGTATACGGTTGTCGAGAATCCCTTCGTGGAAATGGCGGGCGTAGTGGTTGAGCATGTACATAAGGGGGATTATTAAACTGCTGGGGGTCTTGTGCTCGTGGTGATGCATACATGGGCGGCTGTTGTGCTTGATTGTAAGGCGTTCGGCTAAGAGCGCGAACTCGAAGACTTGGATCTATTGGTGCCATTGGATATGGCTGTTGTGTTAGTGGCGTTTGAACGAAAACTGTTCCTGCTTGTAGCTTTTCCATATCTAGAGCCTTTTGTATCAGCTGCTCTAGATCATTTTCTACCGGAGTGAGGAGGTACTGGCATAGGTGGGGATTGTTCACTCCACTTTTGAGGGCATTTTTGGCGAAGTCCGCCAACTGTGTCTTCACAGCTGGGGCTGCCGTTGCGCCGTACTTCAGTACCGCTGCCTTGTTGCAAAGCATCAGCAACTACTTCACTCTTGTTGTGAAGACAGTGAGAGTTTCCAACGGGTTTTGCCTCATTGTGATCAATTTGTTGACCAATTCTTGATATGATTCTCGTGGTAAGTAGGTTCTGTTCAGACGTTCCTCCGCCTCACTAAAAGTAGTTGGAACGTCCAAAGCGAACAGCTGATAGGCATCGCCACGAAGCCTTGTGGGCAAGATATGTAGGAAGGCTGCTTTTTCTTCCTCACAACAGTGTAAGGCCTGTTTGCAACAGCCAATAAATGTTTGCAGCTCACGACCTAACTGTAGGGCATTTTCACCCGAAAACAGGGGAACTAGTTGTGCCGTGAGCTTCGCCACCTTTGCATAGTCTACCATTGTGATTATCTTTTTATTAGTAGGCTTGTAGGGTAGTCTGCTTGTGCCTTGTCGAGTTTCAGGGCTGGTTTCTGGACTTGATTCCGTGAAGGATACTTCTAGCCATCCACTAACCAGATTTTCGGCCGTACGTCAGAGGGATCACTACCTATGTCACTATCACTTTCAGCACTTACAACTACACTGGCAGAGCTCTTATCTAAACCTAGTGCACGTGGCCCGGCGAATTCGATAAGCTCCTGTTTGAATCGCTCTGTATCTTTTTTAAATTTTTCGAATTTTGTCAGCCTCTGCTCTCTGCCTTGACTTAATCTGTGGTCTAAAAACTTATCTAGACTTACTTTATTTGCTACGGTGGGACCAGTTAAAATAGTACCACTTCGAAGGCGAACTCCTGTTGTTTCTTGCTGTTGGGGTAAAGCTGAGTTGTGCTGGCTACTTGATTGTGTCGGGTTGTCTTCTGGGGCGTTGTTTGTACCTTACCGGAGGTGATGAAGATTTTCACCTGGGGATTTCTCCGCGTTGGATGAAGGTATGGAGTGTAATCTCGTGCCTGTCTCAGGTGCCGGTGTCGAGTTTCCTTCTGACATATGCGTCCCGTGTTGTCCAAAAGGGGGGCTTCCAGCCTTCTTGGAGTATTCCCTTCTGGAGTGTTTTTTGGTATTAGGGAGCTCCTGCCGTCTTAATTCCCTTGGCTGAGATTGAAAGGGAGGCTTTTGCCATCTTTGAAATCCCCTCCAACCCAGGAACGATGGTATCTCCCTTCTGGAGTTGGTTTTGAGTAGGTGTCCGTTGTCTCTTGTCCTTCTTGGTGCTGGAAAAAAGCTTCTGGTGTTCGGTGATGAATTTAAAGTTTGGAGGTCCAAATCTCTTAGTGCTGCTGTTCACTCTTAATGGGGTGAACGCTTACTCATCTGGAGCAGAGGCGCCTACAGATGATATCTACCCCGAGCGTTGGGGGTGACGTGGCCTTATAGCTTGGCTAGTGTCACAGGAAAAACTGTAGATTCTTGCATGATCAAGGCTTTTCAAGCGTTTAAGCTCTTTTGTATTGATCAAGCTTCCTTAATCCTACCGGCTGCGCCAATTGTTATAAATCTATATGTATATAGTTTTGGTTTAATAACACTAACCGTGGTGTCGGTCCTTAGTTGTTTCGCTGGTAGTCCAATTTATTTCTCTTTTTTTCACGGATTAAGATGTATAGCCACTTATATTTTGTTTAACTCTTTTTATTTTGAACCTTGATCTCCTTAGTTCCATATATTAACACTTTTTTATATATTGTAACTCTTTATTAACAATACCTAGTTACTATGATTATTTTTACACTTACGTTACAATTCACAACAACTTTTACTTTTTCTCTTACGCCCGACAGAATTAGAATATATCTTTTCTTTTAACTACTACCAACTAAATGCTTTCGAATCTTTTTATTATGTTGATTCGTTACAATTTACAAAAACTTTTTATTTTTTCTCTTCTAAAAATCAGACCGCCGATTTTTCCTATTCGGTTCGTTCTTGCAAAACCTTAACCACTGACTGCCTCAACTCCATTTTTTCGCCCCCAAGAGTCTCTTTCAGCGGGCCACAAGTGCTTATCATGCATTTTTCGTCAAGAAAAATGTCACTTCGTTTGGACATGTTAAGATACTTCCTACCTCTCTTTGAGATAAATCTCCTCTGGGCTATTGGTTATCTGATGTTGTCGTTCAGACAGTGAGGATAAGGGTGTTTGAATTTGTTCAAACGTGGTTTTTATTACGCTGATCTGTTGCTTTTCCAGATCAGCTAAGGTTTGAGTATTTACCTCTAATTCGCTTAGTCGGCTGTACACCTCTTTTTTTTATATTCACTCACCTGGCAGGTATAAAGTGTCCCTTGTACAGGACACGACAGGTAAAGGGTGTAAAAATTCCTCCATCTTATATTTGAAATTTATATAAAAACTTCAAAATGGGAATAAATAATGGTACATATTGTAAGACGATTGCTATTATCAATTCAGTAAAGTACTTTCGAGTATAAATGATTGAAAAAATAATTAACAAATAGATTAATTTTTATGATATTTACTGAACAATTGGTTCCACGTTTTATACAAAGGAAAGTTTTACATGTTTCACACATTATGAAAGTTTTTTGTTTGCAATCAGGATACTTGCATCTACCAGCATTGGCAAATACAAACAAATACAGTAAAATGACCTACTGGATCCAATCGAACATAGTTTGGTGGTGGTAATAATTGTTTTATATTAGGTGGAGTTCTTGCTTCATCTAGAGAAGTGGAAGAAGTTGATGGACATCGAGTTCTTTTGTTAGCACCTTTATGGATCGATACCAAAGTGATCCACAAATCCATTTTGAAAGTCATCAAGTCCAGGGACAGAATGGCTAACCCTTTCTAATATTCCATTTTCAGAGCTATCTACTTTATACTCCATCCAACTTACTGTAACTGCCATGTCAAAAAAGTGCATTATAACCCGCAATGTCCACTTTTTGGATCTTATAAATATACAATAATATTGGATCCTTTGATCCAATAAATCTACTCCTCCCATTCCTGAATTGTATAACTGCACAACGTCAGGTCTAGGTATGTCAATACAGTTATGAGTTTTTTTATCGTATCGTTTTGCTTCGTCTATTTTCCTCTACCGAAAAAATTAGATGCTAGGTAGATCGCTTTATTGCCATACTATTTTGTAATTATTATTTTGCCATCGCGACTAATGATATGCTCAGATGTACCACGTCCTTTCTTTTTGATTTCTGTATCTGAAGGGAGAGGTGGATTCTTGAAACGATTGATACGAACTGTACCCGCCGCAAATGTTTTTCGACATTCAAGTATTTCCAAATGTTGATAAGATGTAAAAAAGTTATCGAAATGTAACTTATGGCCAACGTCACGTGGAATACGCTTAGCAAGCTTTAGAACTATTGCTACTGAGAACCCTAAGTTTTTGAAAGTTATCTCATTAATTTCAGTTGATGAGCCTTCACAAGCAACAAAATCATGGGGCATTCCAGTTTGTCCACAAATTATATAAACTTTAATGCCCCAGGGGCATGGCTTTCCTTTAATATATTGTTTTACTGCCTACTGACCCTTGAATGGAATTATCTGCTTATCAATACATAAGTTTTCTTCAAGTTTAAGTTGCAATAATCGTTGACTCACTTTTTCCATTATGGGCCTCACTTCATAAAATTTGTCAGCAAAATCTGATAGCTTAGCATTAATATATAAAACCTATTACGATTAATATTTTCTGTAAACGTTGGCAATGCTAATCAAAACATATTTATATGGTGAAATTTCAATACACCCATAATTCCATGTATTGCGAAACAGGTCTGTATTTCACTTCGCGTACACTAATTAAAATTGGTGCCTTGTTGAACACTATATATATTTGTGTAATGAGCAACATCTTCAAGGAACTGCGGAATAATATTAATACGATGTTTTTACTGCCTTACGAGTTCTTTCTTTACGAACAAATTCTATTGTACTGCTAGTGTCATTGATTCGGATGATCTCCATTGAATTTTATTTTTCAATGAGTACTGGAGTTCGTTTTCTGTTGACAACGATAATGCTGGAATAGTTTCATGTTCATTAGTATTAGATGGACGGACCTGCGGTTGACTTCAAAGTTTCTATTTCTTGCACTGCTCCTGATGTTTTAGCCGATGAACGAAGAATTGCCCTTCTTAAGAACTTTTCCCATAGATGGTACCTTTTATTTGGTTCAGTGGAAGCAAACACTTCATTGTAATGTGATCCATCATCTTCATCATCGCTTTTTCAATTATATCATCAGGACAAATTCTTTCTTTAGGAGCATTTATTTCAGCACAATGTATTTCTAAACGGTCGTCATCTTCACCATCATCCTCAAGATCAGACCTTTCTTCAGTCAACTCCAAGAGTTGGCTCTCAGTTAGATGTTTTTCTCTATCCATTCTTACTAAAATAATTCAATGTAAACGGAGGCACATCAGCTAAAAACAATTTAAATTGTACAAATTTCTCTAAAAAAAAAGTGAACATTACAACCACTTACTACTGGTGTTGTAACGAAGAGCTTGTCAGGCGACAGATCTACCTATATCCACTCTCACCTGGATATATATGGATACTGCATCCGACACCTCGTTGCTATAAAAATCATATCCAGGATATGCGTGGGTGGCTGCACAGCAATTGCCGCCAGCGATCAGTCGGCTAGGGGGAGTCCTTGCCACCCACATCCCTTCAATGCTTGTCAAGCTGTGCACAATTACAAAGATAGACCAGACAGACGGACGGACAGTAAAGAAAAGGGCTGGTATGTGTGACTTCAGACGGACGGGCAGACTAAAAAAAAGATCTATATGGGCTTCCTCCTTCTGGTGGTACCTGAAAGGCTGAAAAATAAACCAAAATCTATAAGATTGAATACGGTAAGAAGAGAAGAACAGAAGACCTCAGCAACGCCGAACAAGTACTAATTCACCAGGAAAGTTTTCAACGCTGGCAGATGAACGATTGAGAGAGAGTGAGAGAACTGAGAGGGGTCTCCGATGTTGTTGAGACCCCGGCTTTGGGTAATATTGGGCCCAGACGCCCCCATCTACCCTGGCTAAGCGTCCAAAGCCGTCATGTTATGCTTAGCCCCATGTGTCGGCGTGTGTAGGCCCCCCTCAGCGATGCCCCATCAAGCCTTCACCCTCCTCCTGTTGAAAATTATCTAAGCATCGTTAGGCTAGAGCGTGATATAAAGAATGGAATGAATGAAGAAACAGTGGGATGTACAGAATATCTGCAAAAAGAAAGAAGACGGAATATGAGAAAAAAACTCGCAAGACTATGTCCCATGTTAAACTTTGGATGGATATATTTGTTCGTACTTTCAGTCGTTAAACCTTTGGAATCCGTCGTTCATCACTCCTTACATGAACTAAAGACAATTAGATATTTAGGCTAAGATATGCCCTACTAAGCCTGACCTTAAACTACTTAATAGAATAACCAAGTGCCCATGGCACGCAAAAAAAACAAATAAAAATTTGCAATGTATGGAGAAAGAAACCTAATATCCAAAATACAATAGATGAAATGTAATATAGCTGTATAAAATGTAACGTAATAGTATACGTAGGTGATCGCAATGAAAAAGAAAACGAACTTACTGGGAATGGTATAGCACCCATTAGTGTACGAAATTCGCCCGATGCTGGCGTGGCGGGTGCACCCTTTTCAATCCGGTCTGCTGCTAGTTTTTTGTGGATCTGCTACTATCCTGGTATTGTCTGAGTGGGTTCATTGACCTCTTTTTTTATGTGGGTTCATTGACCTCTTTTTTTATGTGGGTTCATTGACCTCTTTTTTTTTCTTTCACCTTAGTCTGAGCTTCGTATCACTACTTTTAAACAATATGTGTCACACTTACATGCCACCAGAAAGCCTGCTTGAATACCGCACGGCTTGGAAGAATGAATGACGGAATTCGAATGCACAAGCAAACAAAGTCAAGGTTGACAGTCACTGACGTACTATTAATTTGTTCTTATTAAAGTAACATTAAGTGGTTAAGTTTACAGGTGGACACGTCTTGTACTACGCAGGTAATCACGAGCACTTTTAAAACTAGAGTCACTAATAAGAATATTTCCTTCTCAGACCGCCTTCAAGCATGGAAATTCTATCGCAGTATAAATGCACTACGCAGGTAATTATGTAAATTTATAAAAACTTCCGTCAATAATACGAAAATCGTCTCTTCAGATTGCCTTCATGGCATAAAACTAAGTCGAGGTATAATGCATTGCACAGGTAACTATATAAATTTATAAAAAACTACAGGCACTAATAGAAAAATCTTATTTTCAGATTTCCATCATCGCATAAAAAAATATTATCCTGTTATAAGGTGCTGCACAGGTAATTATGTAAACTTATCACAACTAGAGTCACTAATACGCAATATTCTTTTCAGATTGCCTTCATGGCATAAAAACTATATCCAGGTATAATGCACTGCACAGGTAGTTATGTAAACTTATCACAACTAGAGTCACTAATACGAAAATTTTCTTTTCAGATCGCCATCATTGCATAAAAAAAATTATATCGAAGTATAATGTACCACACAGGTGATTATATAAATTTATAGAAACTATAGTTACTAATAAGCAAATCTTCTTTCAGATTTCCTTCGTCGCATAAAAAAAAATTATCCTGGTATAAGGTGCTGCACAGGTAATTATGTAAACTTATCACAACTAGATTCACTAATACGAAAATTTTCTTCTCAGGTCGCCTTCATGGCATGAAAATTATCGAAGTATAATCCACTGCACAGGTAACTATATAAACTTATAAAACTAGAGTCACCAATACGAAAATCTTCTTTTCAGATCGCCATCATTGCATAAAAGAAATTATATCGAAGTATTATGCGCCACACAGGTAATTATATAAACTTACAAAAACTATAGTCACTAATAGGAAAATCTTCTTTTCAGATTTCCTTCATCATAGAAAAAAAATTATATCGAAGTATAATGTACCTCACAGGTAATTATATAAACTTATAAAAACTATAGTCACTAATAGGAAACATTTTCTTTTCAGATTTCAACGTTTCTGTTCAACGTGATTAACGCAGTATACCAAAAAAAAAAACTACTAACAATTGCTTACAAATTAGAATTCGCACTCCCTGCAACGCGACATATGGCCAGTTAACCCGCTCAGAACTCAAACTCAACTGCCCTGTCTGCCTACATTACAGCCGTTCCCCCGTTCAACCAACCGACTCATGATCATGAACGAGGTTTAATGCCGGCGACTGCACTGCTGACTATATGAGCGGTTGTGTGTGTATCATTTTCATGCAGGAATCGTTGCCACAGAACATTCTGCGAATTTCGGGCGAGCTTGCTGTAATGTATTACATGGTGGTGTCGCGTGATGCTTTATAGCTAGGCGAATTACAGTTGCGTGCCTGGAATGTTGGCTGGCTAGCGGTAAGTTGTATGTAGAAACATTTTAATTTGTGTGCATTTTGTACAAATTGGAAATTTTTTTCTTTTTTCATTTAAAATAATTTACTTGTTGGTGCTTTCCCTGCACGTTTTACGTTTTTCTTCTTTTCGGGGTTTTTGTAATATGGAGAAGTAGCATAGGGCTACTTCTCGGAAATATTCAAATTTTTACCCCTTTGCAGGAATTTGCAATATGGAGGAGTTGCATAGAGCTACTTCTCGGAAATGTTTAAGTTTTATCCCCTTTTTAGGTACCTCTGGGAAATCATGGGGGTTTCTCTACAGTCGTAGAGAAGCCAAACAAAAGTAGCGTTGGGGGGTATACGCTACAGTGTACCGTACAAGGGACACTAATTCTAGGTATTTTATGGTCATAGCATATTGCCGTCAACAGTATGCTACACTGAGCATAGCTGGGTCATGTATGCCCGGACTGCTTTCTGTATGGACGGAGCGTCTGTACGCACCGAACGCCACCTAATTGACATGGCAGCGCTTCCAGAGAGAACGAGTTTCATGAAGGAAAAGAAGAAGAAGAAGAAGAAGAAGGGACTGACAGAGAGATAGTGAAAAAGTGTGGTCGAAGAAGTCAAAAAAGAAAAAATCTAAATATATCGCGAAAAATAAAAAAATCAACCCGGTAGAGAAAAAGAACAACGAAACGTCTTGTATTCAATGTAAAGTTCGAAAAATTTAATATTGCAACTATCTCGCTAAGTATAAAGTTCCGGTGTAAAGAAAAATAGAATATTTGCGATTTGCAACGAAAGTGGGAACTGGTGGACAAACTATCAAGGTATTCTGTGTCACAAATGATTATCAATTTAGGCCAAAATTATTACTACGGGTCGAAAGTAAAACCAAATTAGAGATAAATATAACGCACCCACAGGAATTTATGCAAATACTCATCACACGTAAAGCTGTATACTATTGAATGTACTCCGACGTACAAATAATGCTATACAGTAATTTAGCTCTTTCAGTATAAATATATTCCCATTTACTCTCTAAATTATCTTCAGGAACTGTTGATTTGAGCTCATTTAAAACAAACTTGTTGTATAAAACCCTTTTTCTTTCAAATATTTAATTAGCTTGTATTCAAAGTTAAATTCTTCGAAAGACAGTTCTAAATTATTCAAATGGTCAGTAATTGGGCGCGCGGAGCACTACTTTCCAATATTGAAAATTAGGCGGCGTGTTTGTACGATTTATATTTAGGACTCATTTTCCTTGCAGAGCTGTATTCAAAAAGCAAAAAATACCCATCCTAGTGATAGTTCCAGTCCAAATAAAATTGATTTAAAAAGCAATAAGAATATATGTAGCTTCAACTGCCGACGATGGACTTCAATGCACTCAAACATCGTCTACACAAACTCCTTCGGATTGTCGACTCATATCTTACAGGCGTCTTAATTGTAGTTAAATAGCTTATTTTACGGGTTTGGATCAGAAAAGATTTGAGGTTCTTGTTACCTTGGTAGCAGATTATCACGGTTTGAGTGATTCCCTTCAAACTCTGAAAGAAGAGTTGCTAGTAACACATTTTAAGTATATATATATATATATATTATAAAACATCTGTTTGGTATAGATAGAAATACAATTTCAAATGTATTTAAGAAAAATACAGAGAGAATTTTTGTAATGCTTAAAAGTATTAACTTCTGGAATCTATCCAAAAATTCAGTTTGTCATGTTCACTGTAGAGAAATCCGAAAATCCGGACTTTCATTAACTATCATCACAATCTCAATTACACGTCTTTCTTTTATCTGCAGAAAAATTGTGAAATTACCTCAGTAATTTAGGGGTGAAATGTGACGACTCTATAGTTTCAAATAGAAGTAGTGATTTTGTAGAAAACTTGTTCTTTTACTTAAATCTGTCGATAGAAAAAGAACTTTATAAGTTTTCTGTAGTATTGTCTAAGTGCTTCGCAAAGCGCTGTGAGACAATATGCTTGACTGGTAGGAGCTGGAGAGCTCGCTATTAGCCAAGCGGATTATTCAGGTAGGAGCTATAAACCTGGCGTTATTGGTAATGCAAAGGCAAGAACTGAGGAAGCTCAATTACCTTTGGGTGTTTCCATTTCGGAGCAAAGGGAGCTCTACAGTTTGGTCAGTATGTTTGTTGTGGTATGTATGTAGATGAGTGATTGATCAGGACGTGAAGTCCAAACTGTCAGCATGAGCTGACAGATCACTCGATGACAGCGATAGCACAGGGCGGCACGCTAGCACCTCGGCTAAGGGTGCCGGAGAGTGTGGGGGGAGTTCCCGAAATAACCTGCCGCTTGTCATCACCCATAATCAAAAAAATTTCGTGCCTACTTCCAACAAGCCTAGCACACACTCGATCCTGAAGGGACCCTTACGTCACTTACCTGCATTCCATGGAAGGCGCAGATAGCATGCCTTCCTTGCCAAGCCCCATCCTCCCATTAACTTTGGGTGGCACAATCGTCCAAAGTCCCTTTGTTGACCTATAGAAAGAGAGAGAGACTAGGCAAGCCTAGATGACCTTGTTCTCACGCGATAGAGGGCTCCGGGATGTGAAGGAAAAAGTAAAAACTTAACTCATCATTACGTTATAATTGAAATTTTAATGAACTTAACCGTTTGTACCAATGACGGATGCTAGAGCCTTTTGACTAATGCTAAAATACATATCATGTTTTACAAATGTGTTCCACCAGATTCCTTGATGGCTTCCTTCTTAACTACGACAATCTAATTACTACTAACAATTTAGATCATATGTAGTTTCAATAATAATCGCGACAATATTTAGAAACTGAATCACCCAGGAGGGAATCTAGAATTCCGCAAGTTACCACTCTTCTATTTCTAGGTCAGAGCAATCTTGTGGCCTGATAGCCGTTTACGAATTAACACGAATTCAAGGATGTATATACAACAAAAAATCCAGAGAAAGTATATTATTCGAAGAAACGAAAAAACCTTGCTTTATACAAAAACATAATAAATGTCGACACTTGTAAAACGTATTTATATGTATAAAATTATATTTAACCCTCATGTTAAGAGTTGCACCATTTTCCCTTTTTTTCTTTCTAGCTTGTGTATGTTTACCTTACATTAATTGCGTAAACTCTGTATTTTTCTTTTTAATTTTTCTTTCTTTATAAGGATTTATTTATTTTTTTCTTTAAGCTCTCACTATGCATCGCTGAAGAAGCCACAACATCTCTAATCTTCAACCGTTTGCTCAAATAGCATCCATTTACGTTGTAAAGTACAATAAGTACTTTAAGTATTTATAAAATTTGCCGAGAAAAATAACAATTAAGATGTATATTTCGAAATTATATATATGTTGATTATTAAAAATATAAGAGATCTGCTTTAAATGGATGATATTCTTAGCGAATTAATCTCGAAATCTCTGGGTATGTTTGCCCGAAAAAAATTCTTTAATTTGTATTTCAAAAGTTGGGGTTGTTTTTAATAAATTGATACATAACAGATATGTTCAGTATTGCGATATGATTCTGAATATTATTTCTGTTGTAATAATATAAAAATAAAAATAATAGTTCATTTACGAGGGCCAACAGAAGTAATCAAATATATTCATATACAGACATTGTTAACCCAAATATTTTATACAGTTCTATACTTTAATACGGGAAAAATCAACAAATCGACTAAACATTTTTAAATTTCAGTACAAAAAGAATTATGTTTGTAATATAATATGGTAAGTAAATATATATTTAAAGTTGACTTACGTGTCGTCAGTCCCCCGAAGGAGCTCCTTAGAGTTGCTTGTACAACGTTCGAATACTGGAAATTAAGTGGTGAGATTATATTGTGTAAATAAAGGTTTCTTCGGTCCCCTGAATGATTAGATCTTATATGTCTATTCGTGAGTCAAACCAGATCACTTTAAAAAAAAAAACAATAACAATAAAGACAATAGAAGGGTGGTACCATCAGGACCGCTTTGCTTCGCTACACTCTAGTAAATTCATTCAATTGAGATAATGGCTTATCTAAATGCTTTAAATTATCATTACGCACTGATTCTCTAAATAATATTAAGTTGTTATCTGCTTTCGACTATACGCGTACTTTAATATTTCCTCCTGTAGATTAAATTCGAATTTTTCACTTTAAATTGGGCTCTCACTTAGTATTGGACGGGATCCGGATTCTTGATTCTAAATGAGGCTATCTTGTAGTTCAGTCTAGTGTGCTAATTTACCATTCTCTTACTATATAGCTTTAAGCGGCTTTGCCGCAAGTCGAACTTACAATAAATTTAAGGCTTACTTTGCCTAGTTTAGGTCGTGTTAATTCAAATTTATACTGTACCCTAGATTCTATTCTTATTTAAAAAGCTTTTGTCTTGTTAATTGACGGAATGGAATCTAAGCAATAAAATCTTTAAATATATTTCCTGTGTAACTTGTCTTCGCTTTCTTTAAACAAAATTATAACCTCTCCCGCACCATCCTGTGGCTGCTTTTCTGTATTCTCGGGGTACCATGCAATTTCTGTTTGTTTTTTTTTGTTTGTTTTTCCCCCCTTTTCAGCCACGAGCACTTAACTCCGGGTTCTCCTGTGTCTCCTTGAAAATTGCCGTACACGCCTGGCGACCTTCTTTTCTTATCCCGTAAAATCTCCGTTTCCAGCCTCAATCTCTGTACCTTTTCAATTTTTTTTTCAAATCCCTTTTTTTTTTATTTTTATTTTAGAAACAAAATTCGCCGATCCATTCAGTCTATCACACAGTCCCGGAAAACTTGTCACCGACTTCTTCTTCTTTTTATCTGTCACGTCGACATGGCGCCTGAACGTGAGGAAATGCAATTCTCTCGGTCGGGTGCGTTCGCTTTCCGCTGTGGACAGCAGCCGATATACACGCTACAGAACGTGTAGCATATTGCTATATACAATACGCTACGACCATAACAAGTTATATCAACACCTGGAGTTAAGGATTAACTCTGATTTATTTAATCTAAATGTACTGAATCTATAAATTAAATTATTTTTAAATTGCTGACATTACTCATTTCAATAACTCTGACCAATCACACACCTTCGGCCATTTCTTTATTCATTATTGATCATTTCTTCTGTGCATGCAAATAATGCACACCGGGTAACCAACGTCTCTTATGTATGCAGATTAGTGTGGCCATAAAATCTATGGATGTGCATTAGCGTTAAGATGTCTGAATTCTCCTTCATAATTTGTTAGCTAATTTAATTTGAAGCCTCTATACAAACTTTTAGTGAAATTTATCAATTTTTAGAGGTCACTCAAATCGAAAATAGTGATTTTTTTTACTGTTTTTGACTTACAGAAAACTGTTTCAACATTTTCCTTCATAACTTTTTAATTTGACAATATTTTTGCTTGATTATTTTTTTTCTAAGCTTATTGTAGTAAAAGGTGTTTTAGAAAATTAAATTTTAATATTTTTTATAAATTTTTTGAAACGAAGATTCGGACCAGTACCTCTAATTTTTTCGTTTCGCGGCAATTTTTTTGTAAATAAAAATTGCGCACGGGTATACTTTTTCTACTATAACGTAATCTACCATCTACCATCTAGCGACTATAACTTAAGGGGTCATGTAGTGTATGAACTGTTCTCAAAATGCGATTTTCGAAGGGGGAGCATTTTTACAAATTGCAAAGGTTTTGTGCCGACCCATAAAAGTATGGACTTTGTCATTGTAACAAAATGATTTATACAAAAAATAATCATGAAATTATCTACAGAAAAGATCTATGCATTGATTTCGTACAACGAATTTTTTCCCTGCAAATAGCAGTATAAGTAATTATACAAGTATCAAAGTCAATGATGTCAATAAATAAATATTCATATTTACTCTTGCTCTTGAAAGAGAAGGACGCCTTTATCATCGTTAAGTAAATCAGCGATGCAATCATATCTTTCATTTAATCCATTCACAGCAAATACAAAAATTTCATTCAATATCCCCTTTCACAACGTAAGAAACGTACGCAAAAAATCTAATCATCTATTTCATTCTTTTCAATTCAATTACCATTATTATTGTACATAGGTATACTCGTCCGCCGGAGTCCTCAGATAAAAGCGAGAATTATACATTCTCTCGCAATTAAACAGAAACGTACATAATATTATAGATAATCATTTTCTTATTTTTGCACAATATGAATAAAATATGTTAAAAAACTTTTAAAATAAAAAATATTCAAACATTTAAAGTCAAACGAGATAATATAATTTTAAAATATTGTTATTGGGTAGATTCAGTTTTGCAATGAAACTTTTCTTGGGTGAAAGAAAAAAATATTTTTTACTTAGTACCTATAATTTATTTATGAAAGTTATTTATTTTAAAAGTTTTTAAATTATTTTATTTTCTAATCACTACATTTTCGCTAAAAACTCATATAACAGTACATAATCTATCTAATATATGCAAATTAACTCGCATCTACGTTCTCTGGCAAATGTTGTGATGTAATCTTTTTCCTCTGTGGTAAGTATAGATTAGAAGATTATCGCTTTTTATTGTAAGTACTTCCATGTAAAAACATTTTACACAAAAAACTGGAAAATTTACTTCACATCAAAACCCATCGGCTAAACATATAACATTTAAGTTTTCACATGAAATATGTAAAACATTATCCTGAAGCGTTTAAAAGAAAAATCAGCCCCCCCACCCCGCAAGAATTTACACAACCTTTATACACAAATTCGAAAGTAACGCATTTTAAAGATATTCGGGTGAAAAAAGTCGGATGTAAAGAAATAGAAAATATGCCATTTAATAAATCTCAGCAAAAGTTTCAATTTGGTATTACACACGGCCAAAATTGCACAATTCCAAGGGTGTAGTTACCACTTTCCTCCAAAAACCCCCAAAAACGTAAAAAAATTAAGTCCGCTGACTAATTCTAAATCAAAAAATCCCATCCATACACGTTTACTATTCTAAAACTATTCCTAAAATTTCACAAATTTCGTCACGAAGGTCGGATAAAAGTTAGTTAAAAAAAGCTACGAATTTATTAACTTCGGTCAATATTTAAATAAATCGAGAGCAAAACCGACACAACCCGCACCTGCATATACTTCAGAATCTATCAATGAAAGTTACTATCAGGGGGTGTAAATCAATTGCCAAACGCTACGCTGCGTTCAGCGTACCAGCAATGTACGTATGCAAACTCTTGAGTGAATATGTGTCCCAAAAGTAAAATGCATTTAATTTTTTACATTGGCTTTGATGTTGTTAACATGCTGTAGGGATTTCAGCGTCACAGCGATGTCAGTGGCAACGGTTTTTGATTCTAATGTCGTTCCATCCATTCCACGCGAATATGATCATACCGTAACCCCCGGAATATACAAGCCATGAACAAAGTCGCAAAAAGAGAGCAGCGTGCCGGTCAGCAGGCGATATCCACAGTCTTCTTGCCTTGTCTTACTGCAGGAGTTTTTCATATAAAAGTTGCCTGTATTTTTTTCAAACCCTATAATTTGTTCTACATGCTATTTTTTTAAACTATTAGAAAGAAAACATTTGGCTGCAACTTGTTTTAACTTCATTTTTCTGCGGAAGCGACAGTTTTGGGCTTTAAGACCTGTTTAAGACGAAATTTTTGTTTTTCCTCTATGAGGAGTACACAAATAGCAGTGAGAGTGATCTCTTACTGCATGCTGTACCCGGCACGTTATGGTCTTTAAAGTGTCGGTGCCTTCGGCGACTTCATAGTCATACCAAAACCCTCGAGAATACTTCCCAAGCCATATGAAACAGAAATCTATATGTATGCGTTGTGAGTCCGTTTTCTAAAATGTTCTATATTGATACTTATGGAAAAGTGCCAAGCATTGACTTTATATATGCTATAGAGCCTAAACTACTATCCATACAGGAAAATAGTCTTCTAGTAATTTAAAGCTTAGTTCCTTACCTTCCCAAAGGCTACACTTAATATATACCTTACTTAACAAAATAATAAAATAGTTTTGATTGCAAACTAACCTTACCATTTTACGGTCAATTCCTCTCAGCTGAGTGAGAATTGCATGTGTGTATGTGCAGCCGGAGTCCATTTTTCAGTATGAATAGTAGTTTAGGGCGGAGGAGCTCTTCAAATCAAACTTTTGTCAGTTTTACATAAGAACACTGCAAATATTTTAGAATGTAAGGACTCCGTTGGGCCTCGCATGGGGTAGTGAGGGAGCCTGTTTCATGGCTTGTGAAGTATTCTCTAGGGTTTTGGTCATACGCTACATTTTGGTCAGCGTTCCATACAGTATGTTAGTAGAGGTATAATGACATTGGGTTGGGTGGTATTTTCTTAGTTTGTAGGAGAAAATTGGGCGTTACTTATAAAATATTTCAGTGATGCCTAAGGAGTAAACTTGTTTGAATTTTATAATTTTTTTCTAAGAATATTTGAATGCAAAGAGATTTGTTTTTATGTTTGGATTTTTCCATTTTGTCAAGGGAAGCAGTGCTTCCAAAGCGGAGCCGCCCTTGGTAGAAAAGTCAATGCCGAAGCAGGTAAATTATCGCGGATATGATCTCCCCAATTTAAATATAATTTCCACTAAAAAAACTTCTTTCTTTTAGTCCAAGGAATATGCGTGGAAAAAAAAATTTACTGGCACTGCAGGTAAGTATTCACCACACGATTAAACTATTATAGAAATAGTTTCGCTAATAATAAAAACTTCTTACATTTCCAGGAAATGCGCGTGAAGACGGGAAATGGTAAGTGTTCACAAACTAATTATTATCAATATAATTTCCACGAATAAAAAATGTTTTTCTTTCACAAATATATTTAAAGCTCCGAGCCCACGCTATTCTTACTTATTCTAAAATTTCTACCCATCTAATCCTTAAGCCACCGTTGTGTGTGTTGATTTGTCAGGGCACAATACCATGACACTGATGAATTGATGCTTAGGTACAATACCTATGCTTTCAGCTAAAACGATGTAGAAATGTAGGTAGAAATCAAAACGTGTTCAGTTCACCAACGTAGTGATATTCCCCCGATGCTTTTCTTGGTTTATATAAATATATTTCCTGAAATACAAAATAAGGTAGGCACAAAGAACCAAGTTCTAAATTCACATACGGAATACTTATCTGATATTTTCGTATTTCCATCGGAAAATCTTTCCTAAATTCCGAATATTTCACACGTTTCTGCCCTTTGAATCTGCAGTTCATCTAAATAAAAACAATTAAAATTCGTTTAAATGAACAAATTAATACAAAAATGCACTGAAGTACACTTACCTCTGCATATTTACATTTCTTGATGTCATCAACGCAGATAGGGCAACACCAAGAGGCGAGCGCTCATAACTGGATACAGCAGCTATATAAAGCCGACGAGCCGCAGCTGAAAACCATTCTTGGCTCAGAGTTCATCTGATTCGTAGACTAATCCGAGTTACAAGAATAATATTCCCAACCTCCATTATAGAAGATTAATTCTATATTTCAGAGACTAATCTGAAAATTCCTATCATTTCCCACGCCCAAGCAGAAGAATAATTCTGCGCAGAGATTAATCTGCAATACTCCTGCCCACACCTAAGCAGAAGAATAATTCTTCATCATTCTGCTACGTTTGTGCTGTCACGCACTAGCACCGAGCCTTTTGCTACCCTTGTGCTGTCACGCACTAGCACCGAGGATTTTGCAACCCTTGTCTTGTCACGCACTAGCACCGTGCATTTTGCTACCTTTGTGCTGTCACGCACTAGCACCGAGCATTTTGCAACCCTTGCGCTGTCACGCACTAGCACCGAGCATTTTGCTACTCTTATGCTGTCACGCACTAGAACAGAGCATTTTTCTACCCTTGCGCTCTCATACATGCAAGGAGTAGTTTTGCTATACGGGTCCACTTGGACGTTCTGAAAGTGTGAAAAAGGTCTATGGCTATTAAGCCCATTTCTATTTATTTCGCTTTGGCCTGGGAGGTTATTTACACCACCAAAAGGAAAATTATTGGAGTTTACACCACCAAAAGAGAAGTTTACACCACCGTAAATTTTTTCTATATTAAATCTGTAAAGTTTGAACTATCTGACATGCAGGCATATTGCTTAAGCGTCATGCTTAAAAGTCCTCTCCTAAAAACTTTTGTGGCCATATTTTGATATTCTTTTATCTTTGGTTTTGGATCTGTTTTGCATTTTTTTCCCAAGTTCAGTTCGCATTCTTCTAGACGTTGTTTTGACCAAACTGCCTCATAGTTATTCCATTGAGTTATCTACACCTTTGCATGTGCGATCTGAAAAATTTTTACAGGGAAAGTAATGGGCCGTTAAGGTCTCCTGCAATTCCTCCCATGTTTTAAAATTAGTATTCTCGCAAATTTCATAAGGAATTGTGCGCAATTTTAGTTTGGGGAGAAAAGATAAGGAAATTGCCTTCTCTTCTTCATCCAAAGAATTGCAATACGCCTGTGAAATATTGGAAAACACATGTGAATCGGATTCAGCTATTGAAGATGGCTGAGAGGAAAATATTGGCACTATTTTGTTTATGATATCTATTATGGTGGAGGTTGGTTCTCAGTGAAAAGTCTCGCTAAGACTGGTGCTGTTATTGGGGGTGTAAAGCCATGACCACGGTCAAGAATCACAAACAAAAATCAAAACGAAAAATGATTAAAATAAACAAAGTTTTTACGACCCCTAGAAGAATTTGCAAAGCAAGCAAATTACGCTATGCAAGCATAATTCTTGATTGATAAAATATTCATACCCGAGGTCATCGCTTTACACGAAAATTCAAATGACTTGTGATCAGATAAGCAGACACAACAAAATATGTTTAATTCAATTATTGCAATTTTGCATTAATCCCCACCTTTTGTATAAGCACTGTATAGGGAAGTCACCTGTATAAATAACCTGTGACAATTGATTAAAATTCAGAATTAAATCATTCATCAAGGTGTTTCTTTGATTCTCACCCTAAGATCGGCATACTCTGCCAGTAAATATATAGAGCGGCATACTCTACCCAAAGGACTACCTTACAGCGGCATACTCTGCCATAATATAAATATAGGCATACCCTGCCAATAAAAATAAAACAGTGGCATACTCTGCCATACCAATAAAAGATCGGCAAGTACCTGCCATCAAATAAAAAAATCACAGCGGCTCTTTAGCCAAAAAAACCGTAAGTTTGGCAGTTCTCTGCCTGGTATAAATTAAATAAATAAACCTAAATAAAAGGCTTCATCATGATTAGCATCCAGACATATTGTGAAGGAAACGTACTACATGGCGACCCTGCAAATCGGATCATCGACTCTTCTAAGCGGACGAACAGAACCACGCTTTCTAGATCACCTATAGAGATCGATAACCCGACCATACGTAAAAGAACGACCCCCAGGCGACCGATATGTCCGAAAAGAAAACAAATTCCAGAGACTAATGACGACACATCCACAACAACAGCAGACGAGAGTGCAGAAATAAAACCCAAAACAACAGAAGAGAAATTGCATGAGAAGTACATACCTACAACAACTACAGGAGGAAAGATAAACGAAGAAATTCCAGCATACACTCCAACTACGACGACCTTGCGAAACATACAAATTCCTGAATATATTCCAGCAGCAATAACAGCACCCATTAATCAGCTACAAGCAAAGACGAATTCACCTGCTGTATACATACCCACTAAACAACAAAAAAGCTCACTGCAAGAAGCACTGCAGAAAAACCACGCTGCCGGTTCAAAGTCAATTACGATAGCGTAGTACAAAAATAAAGAACAACCAGCAAGTAAACCCAGAGAAAAAATCACAACACAACTACCAAAAAAAAGAAAAGAGGGGCGGCATAGCAGTCAAACTACGGCAAAAAATAGCAGAGCTTTACAGGATAATTCCTATTACCACAGACAAGAGCTTAAAAAATGAGCTAATACAAAAGCTGAACCACCTGAAATGGGAAAGCCGCAATCGAAGGAAGTAATTGTAGCTCAAAACGCTGCAGCAGCAGCAACCAGCCCGGTGGTACAAACCATCTCAATACACGACGTCTTACATGTACCGACCGCAGTGACATTACTGATAATAGCAGCATTGATAGCAATTACAATCTACATGGGGCGAAGATACTTGCGCAAATACATCAAAAATAATATAAAACAGAGTGTGGATAACCTAGCTAACGTTTAGTTATAGCTTGCGGTATTCAAACTTATCATATAGGGAGCTTTTAAATCATTTTTTTTTTATATAGATGTTCAGATAGATCTTAGAAATAGAATTAAATTGAAAATATTTTTCTGCTGGTTTCTAGCTTTATGAATAAGATAATTTTAAATTTGTGTCTATAGATAACTTTTAGGGATAGAATTATGGAGATTATTTCTTGCTAGTAAAGTTTCATTTTATTCTTAGATAATAGATATTTTAATATGGTTTTATAAATCACTTTTTTTTCATGGGTAGCAATAAATAAATGAATTAACAAAGATTTTCTTTTTGTAATAACTGTCTTTGGGTTCTTCGAAACATATTTGATACTGATGGAAACATTCCAAAATCTTTTTGATGAATTAAAAAGATTACTAGAAACGTTTACGAAAAATCCACAGAGCACATTCTCTAGTAGGAATTTATTGGAAAAGTACGCTGCAGCCAAGAAAATAAAGAAAGAGTTCGATCTAATAGAATTAACCCAAAAAGGAAAAAAGGCAGACGAGCTTCAAAACAAGTTTAACGCGACATTCATAGAGCTGAAAAAGATACTAGAGCAGAAAACAAACGAAACTCTTAATAATACGGAAGATTCAGAATCAGAGGAATTAAATCTAGACTCAAATACTGAACGAAAGGAAGCCACAATGGGCACGAATAACTTTGATCTTGCTGTAGCAATAAAAATATTGTCAGAATTCGGAGGCAATACAAAAGATCTATGCAATTTTCTAAGTCTCGTAGATATGTACGGAAGAACACGTAAGACTGAGGCGCAGCCACAACTCATTGAATTCGTATGGCTAGCGCGTCTAAGCGAAAAAGTCAGAAACAAGATGTCCGCAGTTGCCAAACCGACATCTTTAACAAATCTAAAAACAGTTTTGACAGAATCTTTCAAAACAAGAGAGACCTCACAAAACTTGCAAATAAAATTATTAAATTGCAAACAACAGAACATGAAAGTCCAGGACTTCTCAGACAAAATTCTAGAGATAGTCGCGGACCTGAATAAAGTCCAAATAAACGAAATAGGTGAAGAACACAGAGCGGTAATCTGTAAACTGAACGACAGAATCGGATTAAATACCTTTCAAAATGGACTGAAAGATTCACTAAAACCAACCATCCTAGCCGCACAACCAAAAACGCTAAACGACGCGATAAGTCTCGCAAATCAGATTGAACAACCTCTAACAGATGACTCAACAATTTTTAGTTTCAATAGAAATCTCCGTAACCGGCAAACTAAAAGTAATATCTGAATGAGAGACTACCGAAACTACATCAATGGAAATATCAATGCAAATAGCTACAGAAACAATAATAACATGTACCAAAACAGACACAATCATTGGCATAACAGAGGGAATATGAATAACAACTACAGTAGTAGCCAAAGAAATAACCAGAATAGAAATAATGGCTGGCAGAATAGAGAGGAAGAAATTTTTCCAGAAACTCCCAGAGACGGATAAATTTTCTAAGCGAGACGAGCAATGCCCAAAGTCCAGGACGAAATTAGCAAAAAACAGAATAAGACGAAGTCTAAAAATATACAACATCAGAAGTTGTACAACAAATTATATAACGCTGACGGACAAACGCACAAAGACTAAATTAAACTTCCTCATTGACTCTGGAGCAGACATCTCAATTTGTAAAATAAATTCACTAAACCAAGAAATAAACAGGAGTGCTGTACAATAACTGGGATAACAAATAATGAAACGCACTCCTTGGGCACAGCTAAATTGCAGTTAGCATATGAGGAACACGTCATAGAACACAGGTTTCACATAGTGGATTCACAAACCCCAATCACCACACATGGAATATAGGAAGAGGTTTCCTGATGAAATATCTATACAAAATAGATCATGAAACCTTTACAATAACTGCGAACTTGACTAATGACGATGTTACGATACCAATGATAAACTAATTCAGAGATGAAATTACTATACCAGCAAGAACAGACTATCCGAGCAATAACACTCGACATAACAGAAGATAGCATAGTCTGCGGTGAAGAATTGATAAAAGGAGTATTTTTGAGTAATACAATTATACCAAGAAAAGGAGTCCAACATATAAAACTGCTGAACACCAATAACCACATCGTGAAATTAAAACCATTTGAAGCGAAGATACATCTGCTGAAAGACTATAAGATAATAAGATCACTAAAGGTAGAGATAAACCAAGGAAAAGATAAAACTGATGGACGATTTAACAAATTGTTGAAAGAACCAAAGTTGGAAGGATTGGACGAAAATGCAAAAAATTCGATCAAGGGAATTTGCAAAAAAATATCAAGAAGTATTTCACTTAGAAGACGAGAGGTTAACGACGAATAATTTCTATACACAAAATATAAACACAATAGACAATAACCCCGTCTACATAAAAAAATATAGACTACCGCACTCACAAATCGACGAAATAAACAAAGAAGTCAATATTCTAATACGAAATGATATAGTTGAATTTTCAATAAGCCTATACTCACCACTCCTCATAGTACCGAAAAAATGAGGTGAAGAAAAGAAATGGAGGCTAGTTGTAGATTTCAGGCAACTGAACAAGAAAGTGATCAACGACAAATACCCACTGACAAGATTAGAAGACAGACTAGGACGAGCAAAATATTTCTCAACGCTTGATATGACGAATTCGTTTCACCAAATAAAACTAGAAGAAAACTCAAGGAAATTAACGGCATTTTCAACCAATCAAGGACATTACCAATTTAAAAGATTACCTTTTGGACTGAAAATATCCACGAACAGTGTTCAGCGAATGCTCTCAATTGCATTAAGTGGACTGGAAGACGGCGCATTCATATATGTCGATGACATAATAATACATGGATGCAGCCCCAACAATCATAATCAAAACCTAGAGAGAGTGTTACAAAGACTTCAGCAGTATAACCTGAAGCTCAATCCAAACAAGTGCAACTTCCTAAAACCAGAAGTATTATATTTGGGTCATCTAATAACAAAGAATGGAGTCAAAACGGATTCCAGCAAGCATGAAGTAATAAAGGCGTACCCTATACCAAAAAATGTAGATGACGTACGACGATTCGTAGCCTTCTGCAACTATTATAGACGGTTCATACAAAATTTTGCAGAAATAGCACGACCACTCAATGCACTTCTAAAGAAGAATACACAGTTCCTTTGGACAGAAGATTGTAAAAAATCTTTCGAAATACTCAAAGCAAAGCTAATAACTTCACCAGTCCTACAATATCCAGATTTTAGCAAACCGTTCGTCCTGACAACGCATGCTTCAAATTTTGCACTTGGAGCAGTGCTCTCACAAGGTGAGATAGGATAAGATTTGCCGATATTCTATGCAAGTAAGACGTTGAACAAACATGAGTTAAACAAATCGATAATCGAAAAAGAATTGCTTGGTATACACTGGGGAATCAATTTCTTTAGACCCTATCTCTAGGGGAACAAATTCACAGTTGTAACAGATCATCGCCCGCTCGTCAGCCTCTTCACACATAAGAATCCTTCTTCGAAACTAACAAGAATTCGTTTAGACCTAATGGACTATGACTTTGAAATTGTGTATAAACTGGGAAAAATGAATACAAACGCAGATGCCCTGTCATGAATAAAAATGGACTCTGAAAAATTAAAATCAATGATACCGAAACAAATAAACAATATCACACGTAATATGGCAAAAAAGCAGCAAAACGGAATGGAGAGAAGTGATAGCGTAAAATCAGACCAACTCTATATATGGGAATGCACATCCATCTCCGACATAAGAAATATAAAAAAAATACAATTTGATACAGCGTACGCAAAAGAGAATGCGATACTTGAAAGTTTGCCAGAAATATATATAACTGAGAAAGGGGTAACCGTTCAGTACAGCGATAATCCTATATTTAACTCTGGTTCATAATGTAGAAGCTGATACAAAAAATGAACGAGAATAATATTAAAGAATTAGCACTCGCAAAAGACGATGCTATATTAAATCATATTAAAATAGATGAATTTAAAGAGAAATTAAATAAGCTGCAGCGAAATAATAAACGTGGTAAGGCAACACCATTGAAGATATTACTTTATGAACCCCCAATAAGGATACAAGCTCCAAAGAAAAAACCAGAATTAATAAAAGAGTACCATGACAGCATGCATGGTGGACACGCTGGAATTAAACGCTGCATAAACAAATTAAAACAAAGGTATACATGGAAAAACCTTAACAAAATGGTAAAAGAGTACATAAATAAGTGTGATAAATGTGCGAAGAACAAATTCAAAAAATACACAAAAGAACCTCTGGTGATAACAGACACACCAAACAGTAGTTTTGAAACGATCTCAGATGACACAGTAGGACCTCTAAGAATGTCAAACGGTTTCAGATACATCCTGATGCTGCAATGCGAATTGACAAAATTCGTTGAGGCATATCCAATGGAGACAAAAGAAGACTCCTCGGTAGCATAGACAATAGTTCAAAGATTCATTCTAAAGTATGGATGCTTCAAAACAGTGAAAACAGACAGAGGTACAGAATTTGTAAATGAACTACTTAAAAATATTTGCAAATTTCTGAACATAAAACATGTTACGTCCACACCGTTCCATCATGAAACTCTAGGAGCAATTGAAAGAAACCATAGAGTATTAAACGAATACTTGAGAACATTCTCAGAAGAAGACAAATGGGATGAACTAATTCCATACTATGTATTCTGTTACAATACAACACCACACACAGATACAAGTTATACACCATTTGAATTAGTATTTGGAAAAATAGCAACACTACCAGCAGAGATTCTGAAAAGTGGGGAACAAATAGATAGCATACACAGTTATGCAGAAGAACTTGCAATAAGGCTAAAAAGAGCTCATGAAAAAACCGAGGAACTATTAGAAGAAGCTAAAAAAGAGCGAAAGAGCATGAAAGATAAAAACTCTAACCCTCGAAGTTCAACGTCAACGATTACGTATACTTGAGAATGAATTCCAGGAAGAAATATGAAAGTCCTTACGACGGACCATTTAAAATCATTAAACGAAAAGGAATAAACTCCACAATCTTAATAAAAGAAAAACCCAAAGACGTACACAACAACAGGTTGATAAAATTTAAATTTAAGTAAGGTATTATTTCAAGATAATCAATAAATATAAGGCATTAAGTTCATAAAAATAATTAACAGCATACAAAGATAATATATATAATTTAGAACATGTTTAATTTAATGATATGCATAAGTTTAGGTAACAAAAAAAAATTTTTTTTTTTACACAAAAATTTTTTTTTTTCGTTTAAGGGTGAGGATGTAAAGCCATGACCACGGCTGACCGGAAAATATTGGCACTATTTTGTTTATGATATCTATTATGGTGGACGTTGCCGCAGTGGTGTTGTGCTAATTTTGTTTTTACCGGAACGCGTATATATAATTATATAGGCAGGGCCGATCCTGGGTAGGCGTCCGCTCTGTGCGGTCTCATGTCCCAAATTTAACGACGGGGGGTGATTTTCCATGATAATCCTGGCGGCGACGTTTTTTTTTTTTAGGTCTCATGTCCCAAATTTGTCGAGGGGGGGGGGGGGGGGGGGGGGGGATTTCCCCCAATTTTCGCCCGTCGCCAGGATCGGCCCTGTATATAGCATAAAAAGGAAAGGAAACGAAAATCATTACGAGACCCATTTTGTGTATTTGTATATATATATATATGTTTATTACAATAATAGGAACGTTTAATAAAAAATAGTTAACAAATTATAAAATACGCATAGTAGATACTCAAACAATATTGCATAAATATTTTTAACAATACATGTGTTAAAATATGAGCTTATAGACATTATAAATATAATTTATTTCAAACTTTAACGCGCAACTAAGGGCTCGCTTGTTCAACTACGGCACAGTGGGTTCCGCCTAGACTCCATAACCAGTGGACGCGATTCTGTTTCCGGCGACATTTCTTCGGCACTTGCTCAACGTCAGCGCTTCGATCAGGGCACATGTGCATCGATATAGTTATTACAGTCCACTTATACAATTAGTAAATTAAGTTTAGTTTTGTTTATTTATAATTTAAAATATTTGAAATTAAAGGCCAGAATTCGAAAAAGCTCGTTTTCTTATATTCAACATGAAAACACTAATGGTTTTTATAAAATATTCCAAATAGGATTATGTTCAGGATTTTGTGGTGGAATTTTCCTTGTGTCATCCGCTGAATGATGAGACCTTAACCAAGTTTTTACATAATCATCTGGTTTAAATAATTGTTGTGGTGGGCCATTCATTTTTATAAATAAAAGATTTGCTAGATTTTCAATTAATATTCTATTTCTTTGTTCATTTAAAATAATATTCATATTACTGAATCCGCGCTCACACTCTGCCGAACTGCAAGGTACAATATTTATGTATCGAATTAAGATTTCTACATCTTCAGGAATTACTTTGCCTCCAGTATCAATATAATCTCTAAACGCATTGGTACATCGCATCGGTGATGTTAAATTAAATCTGGTGCATAATGACTGGATTTCATTTTCTCCATAGCCAATATCAATATCTGCTGGCCACTCCGTTGGATCTAGTACTCGAAATTCACTTATGAAATCATTTTCTGTATGTAGTCTTCTAGTCATATTATTAATGAGACTTACAAGGAATTGATTTCTGTTAATAATAGTAATTTTTTATTATCTGTTAAAGTTAATGTTCCTAATTTCATCACTTGAACAGCCTCTGATGCTTCTATGAGTTTGTCTCCTTTTTAACGTCTTTTAGTGATTCCAAATAGCGAATAGTTCGACGGTTTAGTTTGTCCGTTACACTTCTGTTCTGTAACGCTTCAGACAAGATGGAAAGTTCATACAAAACGTCATACATTAATGCCAAGTTAATTATAAACTGTTTAGACATGATATATTATTTTAGACCAATGTATACACTCTGATCAGTTTTTGAACGAGTTTCATGAGTTGTGGCTTGATGAAAATGTTCAGCAAGAGATTTTAAATTTTGCCAAACTGCATTAATAGTTCTGAATGAACTAGCTATCCACCTTATTCCTAAAACACGTCTATTTTTTAATTCCTTCTCCCAAATTTTCCGCGCATGATTCTAGTTCGCGTTGATTTTTAGGAGATTGATGATAAATGGTATATAATTTATCCATAAATATATGAAAATGGTTAATACCATTTACTTCCGCGATAGCATCGTTAACAGAGAGCTCCAGACGATGATTTAAACAGTGCCACGTGATTATTTTTGGAAATTTATTCAATAATTTTGTAGCCACTCCTGACCTTTTTCCTAACCATTACACTTGCTCCGTCACTGGTAAATGCAATTAAATTTTGTTTCAATAATTCTCGTCGAAGCCATATTTTTCCAAATTATTAAAAGGTATTCTGTAATGGTGGATGCTGTTTGATCGGACAATTCCTATTAAATAAAAAAAAAGGAATCGTGGTTCGCTGATTTTATTTATTTCGAATTTTTAAAAATATAATTAGAGTAGATTTTTTACTTAATTGTTGTAGATTCATCAATGAGAATCGAAATCTTTCCATTTGTTTTAATAATTTCTGAACAAATTCTTAATTCATATTTTTGGATATGTGATTAATTATATTTGTGCAGGTATATCTGGACCGTAAACCAGGTGCCAAAATGGTTCCGTTTAATTCTTGCAATTGCAATAAATTATAATAATCCGAATATGGGGTCGGTCGTGTTTGGCTAAATAATAAGCAGTTCTAAATACTAAAGACGTGCTCTTAATAGACGCCTTATTTAAATTGTCTATTACATTTTTCTATTGGCTGATGCTGTTCGCTGTTTAAAATTTTTTCTGAATTAATGTGTGCTGTTGTTTTCGCGTGTTCAAAATTTTTTTTTTCTTAATGACGTTAACTGCGATTTTTTATCTTTACCGTAGTCAAGAACGGATGTGGAACTCCATTCCTTTGAAATATTTACACCACGGGTTTTAGATACCCCCTAAGTTCTGTATTTTGTTACAAAAAGAGCAACCTAATTTTCCGGATTCGGAAAGTAACCAAGGAAACTGTCTTTTCTTTCCTAACCACATTTCCGCACTCCAAATATTAGCCACGAGACTCCGTCAGAATCGTTATCATTATAAGTACTTGTTGACGTTGACGTTGATGCTATGGCTGCAAGTTCAACAGATTCCAGTTGATCAGCGTTGAAGTTGGTGTTGGATACTTGGCTCAATGTTGCATTTTCCTGGGTCATTGACTCATCTTCGCTGCTAGTTTTTAGTTTCTTTTTAAAAAAATCGGTGATGCTACTGTTTTTTCTTTTTTCACTCATGTTGAAATTACTAATAAAATAAATACTATTATTTAATAGGAAAAAAAAACGGACATTTTTTTGTTAATAATGAAAATGAAATATACTTACACTTTAAGTTATTAGATTAAAGATTATAGAAAAATGCAACTAATACATTACATATATGTAGCGCGCACGTAATCTTGTAGCGAGAGGTTCTTAGAAATATGCGAAATTGACACTAACACTTTTTAATCGACACTTTGACTTAGGTAGCGTAGGTAGCGTGCATAGAATATTTTGCTAACAGTAGTACTTATTAATCTTATTATTACATTGTATGTGACAAAGGTTTTAATGCATACAATAGTTTTGTGTGGCACTTATTCACTAACTAAAACTTCCACTTTCTATAAATGTGCTGTCGCAAAGATGGTTTGACACTGATTAAAAAAATGGTTTTAAATACTCAAATTCTTACACTAAGGGTGGGAAATATAAAAACTACAAAGATGGGAATTTCCCAGCAATGCACATTGTTATATACCTTTCCTGCTCGCTGGGCGCTGAGCAGATGACGTATCCAAAATCAACAGTCACTAAGGTGCCTTGAGCACTTTCTCCTTTTTTAAATAAAACATTTGCTTAACTCAACTTCTACTTAGGTATTTTATTTTCTAATCACCATCTCCCCGAGGGGGCTTTACACATCTTATTTTTCTTGAATATTTTATTACACACTGTTTTATACAAATTTATTCTTTTGTATTCGTTTAAAACACCGTTTTATACAAATTTATTCTTTTTTTTTCATAAAATTTCCCAGACCGCGCCGAGCCGGACCAAGTTAAAAAAAACAACTCTACTAAACTCTTTTTAAAACCCAACTCGAAACGAGACCGCGCCGCTTTTACGTTCAAAATTCAACTCAACTCTTGATCACATTCATCGTGATCAAGAGCCGTTGTTCAGGATCGAAAATGCTAAATTGCATTTTCTTATCCCGAGAAAATTTTACTTTTTCAATTCTGGACTTGTTCAAACATGTCTAGAATTATTCGCGTTGAACGATGGCTTCAAAATGTAATCTTACACTTTTGAAAACATCAGCCACCGTCCCGTCGTTTGACAATCGCGACGCGCATATACATGCAATGCATTTGTGTGGCGTGCGTTTCTTATTACAAAAGTTTTTTTGTCGTAATATGTATGTACTTATGTATATGCATGTTGAATTTTTTCGCGGGCAAATTGTACTGAAGGTACGATTTGCTTTTTGATTTATTTTGTAATTAAATTATTGAAATGACAAATATTGCTGAAGGCAAAATTTGTCGTGGAAATTTTTAAGTAAAACGACTTGGGTTGTAAACTGAAACTTTTGTTTTTCCCAAGTTGTTTTATGAGAAAAATTTTATAAATTATGTGGAATGTGAAGAAAATTGCTGATGCAATTTTCTTCATAAGTTTAAGAGATAAGCCAACCATGTTTTAAGCATGGTTAGCTTAGGTGAAAAAATTAATGAATATGATTTTCATTTTCTTGCCCTTTTTTCAGGTTTTTCTGGAAATTTTCCTTAATTTTAGGTATATAACAACATTTCAGATGAAAATCGGTACGTTTGTCGGCATTTTTCTTAGCATCCTGTAATAAACTAATAAAGTTTAAAACATCTACCAATACTGGAAACCAACATCTGGAAATTCTAGTTCACAACAAATGTATAATAAAAATTCTTAGCATTAGCCGGAGGCCATAGACAAACTAAGAACATACAAAGACTGGACACGTAGAACAAAAATATGCAACGCTTTTCTAGAATATAAAACTAACGATGCCTCCACGATGCCTCGACTTGGCACTTGATGACGCGCCCAAAGGGTAAGTCACCAATGCCTCGCTCCATACAAAATCACTGTTGCCTCGATCCGATGAAGACAAGGCCACAAGTTTTTCTCAGAAATTTATTGGAAATTTCTTCCTTCGAATTTTTATGCATTGGCCCGGCCGAGAGCAGTGCCTCGCTCGAATATAAAATCTAACAACAATGACTCGACCTGATGTAGGGAAGGCCGCAATTTTTTCTTAGAAATTTACTGGCATCTGAAAATAACTCCAGTCGGCACCCAGACTGAATAAAAATTCTGCCGAAACATTTTCTGTAAATTTCTAAGAAGAAATGAATGCTATTTGCGCATCTACCATCCAACCGATTTTCAAAATTCTTTCTACTAAATTCATTGTAGTGAATTTTTCCTCAATTTTTGAGACTAATACGAGGTTCCTAGGGTGCCGGGATATATTCTTGCCCACCCCTCCAATATATTATAATACCAAAAAAATATTCAGTGTAAGCATCTGTATATAAGCTGTGAGAACCAACACAATTTCGTTTAAATATGCATTTATAGCCCAAGACAATTAGCAATGTTTGGCTGAGTGAGTATTACGTTAGATCAGAATCTTAATCTAGGGGTCGTGGGTTCGATTGTTGCGGGCAAGTTCTTTTTTTTTATAGATGTATATATACGGCGGGTGTAGCTAAAGCGAACCAAGTCCAAGTAATATTGATTAGAGTTGGTCCATTGTGAAAAAATTCACAAATCTTTGTCAAGCATTTGGTTTTTACTCCTCTCTTGATGGCTTATACCATAGGCTGACAATAACTTTCATGAAATTTACAGCAACTGTTGCCGAGTAAATCGGACTTTTATTGTTTATTCAATGGGCCAACCCACACGTACTAAGCATGAGCACGGTTCAGCAGAAAACAAAACGTTCGGGACTCCGGTTCACGGTTCGGAAAAACAAGCCGGTTCGTTCCGGTTTTTGTTCCGGTTCGGGTTCGGTTCAAACCCTTGTTTATAATAATACATATAAAAATTCGTCAAAAATTAGAAGAAAAAAAAATCAGCAATTCTTTTTAATTTTTTTTTCAATACGTCAGCCAATTCCCGTTATCAGAAATCATCTTTAGTTCCGGAACGTGTTCCTGTCCAAAAAGGAAGTACCGGAACGACGTTCCGGAGCGTTCCGGCTCGACAACACCACTGGACGTTGGTTCTCAGTGAAAAGTCTTGCTAAGACTGGTGCTGTTATTGGGGGTGTAAAGCCATGACCACGGTCAAGAACCACAAACAAAAATCAAAACGAAAAATAATTAAAATAAACAAAGTTTTTACGACCCCTAGAAGAATTTGCAAAGCAAGCAAATTCCGCTATCCAAGCATAATTCTTGATTGAGAAAATATTCATACCCGAGGTCATCGCTTTACACGAAAATTCAAATGACTTGTGATCAGATAAGCTGATACAACAAAATATGTTTAATTCAATTATTGCAATTCTGCAATAACCCCCACCTTTTGTATAAGCACTGTATAGGGAAGTCACCTGTATAAATAACCTGTGACAATTGATTAAAATTCAGAATTAAATCATTCATCAAGGTGTTTCTTTGATTCTCACCCTAAGATCGGCATACTCTGCCAGTAAATATATAGAGCGGCATACTCTGCCCAAAGGACTACCTAACAGCGGCATACTCTGCCATAATATATATATAGGCATACCCTGCCAGTAAAATTAAAACAGCGGCATACTCTGCCATACTAATAAAAGATCGGCAAGTACCTGCCATCAAATAAAAAGGTCATAGCGGCTCTTTAGCCAAAAAAACCGTAAGTTTGGCAGTTCTCTGCCTGGTATAAATTAAATAAATAAACCTAAATAAAAAGCTTCATCATGACTAGCATCCAGACATATTGTGAAGCAAACGTACTACAGGGGTAGACATTATTCCAAAAAGAGTTGGAGTTTGCGTTATTTCGGAAGGTGGACTAGTTACTTGGAAGCGTTCCCAGTCAGTGAAAAGATCTTGATTTTTCTGAACCAACTCCTTAACTAAGGTGGTTCATTTCGCAATTTTTTCACAGAATGCTCTAATATGGTTGTCGGTTTCCTCAGCGGTTTTAAAGATGTTGAATGGACTGGATTTATAAAGGTTTCGACAGAACTCGTAGTGGGAGTAGGAGGTTTCGCTATTCTATGACCTGATCGCAGTACTGTTTCTTTAAGGGGTTCAGTATCACCTAGCAAAATACCTGCTTCCCTATTTTTGGGTTTAGGGGCATCTGCGCCTTCTAATCTAGGCATGCGCTATACCGATAAAATAAAAGAATTTTCTAATTTCACTCATGAATTTGCATCTACAAGATCAAAATTTAGTTAAAAGAACTATTGCGTATTATTCACACACAGTCAACAAAGTAATCTTCAGAAAATGTAACTTCTAATTTTTAGTTAAATATCGAGTAAAATTCAGAAACTCTATATAGGGGTAAAAAAAAATCAGTGCTTCCGTAACATCACAAAAAGTCAATTACAATTGCTTACATACACATATATAAACGAAAATTTTTCTTATAAATTAAAATTCAGAAAATTTAGCGCATCTTAACACTGTTATAAGAATTATATATCATATAATACAAATGTACTTTTGTATGCTGTAGGCTGCTTCATTCCTAAACAGTCGCTTCTTTACTTCTTTCTCAATCCGTTTATTTTGAAAGGCTACTGGCGGCTCTATTTCCTGGCAAGTTCACTTTTTCCTCAATCCTTGTATTAAGGTAGGCTGCGGGCTGTTCTGTTTCTTAACAGTTTTTACGTCTTTCTCAATTCCTGTATGTTTCTAGGCTGCTATTTCTTGGCAGGTTTCGCCTCTTCCTCACTTTTTATATTTTAATTAGATCCTGGCTGGTCTAATTCTGGTTTACACTGGCTTTATCTTTTCTAGATCGTAGATAGTCTCGTTCTCGCTGTCAAGTTGGTTTGGATTCGGATATAGCGCCTTTAATACCAGTTAAAGTATCAATAGACGCTTATAATTTAAAGCCTATTTCAATTCTATCTAATTATTCCGAATCCTACCGGCTGCGCCAAATGTGGTGTTTGATTTTGTACCACGCGAGAAAAAGTTGAAAAGGAGAAAAATTAATCATAACCTTTTTACAAAAATATATAAACACAACTCAAGTCATACAGTTTAATTTTTTATTTTTGGTGTAAATTAACTTTTTATTTTTCTCATTAATAATCGAATTAACTTTTTGTTTTCCTAGTTATTTATTACTCTATATATATATATATACACATATAAACGAAACTAAACTTGTTCCGACTAAACTTAATTCATCCGACTCACTATATTGTTACGTGCCACAAAGTGAATCAAGCGACATCTGTTAGGAATGGAAGCAACTTTAGGTTAGTGTCATCTTAGTAAACTTTGGGTTCGGAGAACGGAATATTCAGGAAGGTTCTAGGATAATTCGTAGAGTATAAATACGGCGCTCTGACAGCTAGGAGGCGGAGTATTATTTCAGACAGCGAAGTGAACGAAGTAAACTATTGGGATTGCGATAATTAGAAGTACAGTACTAGCGATAAATAAAGAGTTGATTTGATAATTATTTGTGAATTTGTGAGAGTAAACAGTAAAGTTAAATAAAGAAAGAACTTTTGAATTATATCTGAAATATTGTGTTTTAAATAACGAACTAAGGCCACGCTCGTAACAACTGGTGTCAGAAGTAAAATAAAAATCGCGCAAGAATGGGACGCAAACTAGAGGAGCTTCGCATACAGGAATTGAAAGTGGAGTTGGGGAAGCGGTCATTACAAACGACTGGCCTAAAGAATGTTCTAGTCGAGCGACTTAGACAAGCTTTGATAGAGGAAGAAAAGAATCCTGAGACATTCGTTTTCGAAGAAGAACCAGAAATTGAGGAAGAGCGTGCAATGAACATAGAACAGCTTTTAAGTACTTTAATGAGCAAAATGGAAGCCCGTTTTGATGAACAAAAGAATTCTCTCCAGGAACAAAAGAATTCTCTCCAAGAACAAAAGAATTCTCTCCAAGAACAAAAGAATTCTCTCCAGGAACAAAAGAATTCCCTCGAGGACCACAAGAAATCTATGGAAACCCGTTTGGACGAACAAAAGAATTCTCTCCAGGAACAAAAGAATTCTCTCGAGGACCACAAGAAATCTATGGAAACCCGTTTGGACGAACAAAAGAATTCTCTCCAGGAACACAAGAAATCTATAGAAACCCGTTTGGACGAACAAAAGAATTCTCTCCAGGAACAAAAGAATTCTATGGAATCACGTTTAGATGAGCAGAAGAATGCTTTGGATGAACAAAAGAATTCTATGGAATCCCGTTTAGATGAGCAGAAGAAATCACTGGAAACGCGTTTGGATGAACAAAAGAGTTCTCTGGAGAATTGTCTAGAAAGTCGCTTAGAGGAACAAAAGAATTTCCTGAAAAACTCGTTAGACGAACAAAATTTAAAAATTGAAGGAATCGAGCAAGAAGTGGCGGAAGTTCAACAAAAAGTGACCGAACAGCTTGACAATTTCAAATCAGATTTGGAGAAGATGAAGCATCGACAACCACGGCACGAAGGAATTGAAATATCCAATGCAGGCAGAATGAAACCTCCAATATTTGATGGACAAAATTCGTGGCATATTTTCAAGAGACAATTCGAGGCTGCTTCCGAAGTAAACGGATGGAATGATGCAGACAAAGCTACAGCTCTGGTATTAGCACTTCGAGGTTCTGCATCAGAGCTTTTACAAACTATACCGATAGAAAGGCAACGTGATTATACTTCATTAGTACAGGCGATAGAGTTACGTTATGGAGATGAACACATGCAGCAAGTATATCGCCTACAGCTACGCAACAGGATTCAAAAGCATGGCGAATCACTACAACAACTGCAGGCTGATGTGGAAAGATTAGCTTATCTCTCATACTCTAGCGTAAATGTGGATTTCCTTAATGAAGTGGCAACAGAAGCATTTGTGAACGCTATTGCAGATCAAAATTTACAACAAGCGTTGAGGCTAGCAGGAAAGAAATCAACAGCAGAAGCACTAGCCTATGCACTAGCGTATGAATCTGCCAGGCAAGCTTCTCGAAGTGCAGTACGAGTGAGAGAAATTTCGGTGGAGGAATGTACTTGTAATAGAATGCAGAGCAATTCTACACGCGGTATTCTGCGATGCTGGAATTGTAGTAGACCAGGACACCTCCAAAGGGACTGCAGAAAACGCCAACGAATGGAAGCGCTAGAAGAAGGGCAGAGATATCGAGCTGGGCAAAGATATCGAGTTGGGCAGCAGACTCACAGCAGAATACCGTCATCAGAGACCACTCCTTCGCGTGGTGTCATTCGATGCTGGAAATGTAGTAGACTGGGATACCTGCAAAACGACTGTAGGAAACGAGGACGAATGAAAACAACAGAAGAAGAAGGGAGAAGATGGCGAGCTAGAGAGCAAGCTTTCCGTGGAGAGACTAGACTGCAACCTCATGACTTTGAAATCCCATACCGCAAAGGACGTATCCACGGATATGCAGAAGCTTTTTCACAACGTCCATGCAATCCTGAATGGAATCATTGCGGACGGATGGAAGAAAAAGATGACGATGACTACAATGATGATAACGAAAGTCGAAAGAAGAAAGGAAAGAAATCCAAAGATGATGATGATAACGGTGATAAAAGTAAAAAGAAGAAAGGAAAGAAATCCAAAAGCGAGGACAATGAAAGAAAGAAAAAGACGAAAAGTAAAGGGTCTAAAGATGCTGATAATGACGATGATAAGGGTATAATGAAGGTCGGAAAAGGTAAAGATAAAGTTTCTGACGATGATGATAATAAGAAGCGCAAAGGCGGCAATGAAAAGGACGACAACGGCAATCAAAAGGGCAAGAAATTTGAGGACAAAGGAATCAAAGATAAAAGACGAAAGAAAAATCAAAGCATGGAAGAGTATTTCAACAGAACATTAATCAAACATCTGAGGAAGGTCTTCAACTATAATCAACGCGATTGGTTTCGACATATTCCTATATTTCTAATGGCTTATATATCAGCTATTTACAATATGACCAGACAAAGCCCATTTAAGGTCATTTTCGGAAAGGAAATGCGCTTACCTAGCGACCTCAAGTTTGGTATACCCAAAGGCGAACAAAAGTTACCAGAAGACTACGTCACAAAGCTCAGACAACGATTAGCTGATGTGCACGAGGCCACGAGACGTTCTCCAAAGTTACCACAACACTGGGAGAGACCGTATGCAGTTAAAACTAAAATTAATAACATGCCATACAAGAATCAGCGCGGTACAAGATGCAAAAGAAAAATCGTTCATCTAGATCGCTTGGGTCAATACGGAGAGCACCACGACCGTGGACCATCTGTTGTTCGGGACGAACAAATTTTAAGAAGGGGGCAGTGTTACGTGCCACAAAGTGAATCAAGCGACATCTGTTAGGAATGGAAGCAACTTTAGGTTAGTGTCATCTTAGTAAACTTTGGGTTCGGAGAACGGAATATTCAGGAAGGTTCTAGGATAATTCGTAGAGTATAAATACGGCGCTCTGACAGCTAGGAGGCGGAGTATTATTTCAGACAGCGAAGTGAACGAAGTAAACTATTGGGATTGCGATAATTAGAAGTACAGTACTAGCGATAAATAAAGAGTTGATTTGATAATTATTTGTGAATTTGTGAGAGTAAACAGTAAAGTTAAATAAAGAAAGAACTTTTGAATTATATCTGAAATATTGTGTTTTAAATAACGAACTAAGGCCACGCTCGTAACAATGTTGCTAAAAACTAACTCGACTAACTGTCAAGACTTAAACTCAACTTATTCTACTGCACTCGAAATTAATAAGTTCATTTAAAAAAAAATGCAGAATCGGCTACGCGTAATTTCTGTGCCAGAATTTTAGATGTTCTCAATCAAGATTATTTTTATTTCCTACTTCGCTTTGTTTACCTGTGAAGTAGGTCATTATTGCGAAAGTAAGTCACTCTGCAATAAATTCTGATTAGCCATTAAGTCATTCTTTATTTATGCTGACCAGGCATTGATCAGTGCACGTAAAATGCTTTTATTTTCTTTACATATGGGTTAATATGTAACATTAAAAAGTTTTAGGAAAACGTTTTGAAATTAATCATCCATAAATGTTGAAATAATTATACAACACTGAGTAATTCTTCCGATTTTCCATTTGAGAGGTGGTGAATTGTCTTCTTTTACTAGCACCATCATTCCGGGATGATCATTTTGGGATGGCTGCGTCCACTTATATCTGTGCTGCAAGTCGCATCGGTATTCATTTAACCATCTACGCCAAAATTCCTGTTTGACGTGTGAGACCAGCTTCTATCTTTGCAGTACATTCATTTTAAGCTCGCTTGAGTGTGGATCGACAATTACTGTTAGAGGCTCTCCGAAAGGAAAATATCGTGGTGTTAGTACCGTCAAGTCCTTAGGATCTGATGATAACGGAGTAATTGGTTTCGAATTTAAAATTGCCTCGATTTAAGTTGTTGACAACTCTTCGTAAGTAAGAGAGGCTGATGCTAGAAATTTTTATAGCAGTTCCTTTGCTGAGTTTATTGCAGCCTCCAACAGACCATTAAAATGTTGGGCGCGTGGTGGAATAAAATTAAATCTTATTCCCTTTTTGTGACATAATGCCGAAATGTTTTCTTGAGCTTTACTGGGATATAATATGTCTTGGAGCTCCTCGATTCGGTTTCTTGCTCCCACAAGATTGGTGGCGTTATCACAGTACAAATCTTTGCAATAGTCTCATCTGGCGATGAAGCGTTTAAGTCCGCCAAGAAACCCATCCGTGGTTAAGTCACAACTTCAAAGCAGAAGAACACTGCCAAATAAGTGTTTTGAGGTCGTTTTCCTCTAAACTTATAATGTGTCCAAATTGGACCACAGAAGTCCCATTTGTTATAACACTTTTTCTTTATTTATCAGCAACAGATATTCTGTCTGCCATAAAATTGAAAGTCGGGTCCGTTAAGGTCTCTCGATGGCCGTATGGGCGTCGAGTCTATATAAATATATGTGAAATTTTTTTTTAGACCTTTTCTTTTTATATTCGGTTCATGCACCATCTGATGGCTTAGCACTACAGTTATTTCAATTATTAAATAATTTTTTTTGACTGACCGCCGGCACCAAGGGGTTTTGGGATCTAACAAACGCACTACAATATTTTTTTGTTTAGGCCATGTAATTTGTTATTGTTATGATGTGCTTAAATAAATATTAAAAAAAAACACTGCCTTATTGCGTGTTCACTCTGAGTACGGGCAGAACAGGGTACATTAGTCATTATTTCGTTTTTACTGATTTCTTTGGCTGCAAGTGTTCTTAATTTGATTGGAGTTTGAAGGTTTCTAAATCTAGTTCTAGGGAATACACTTTGGTCAATGATTGATATTCCTGCACCAGTGTCTAAAAGACTGTCTATACGTTTGTTAACAATTGTTAATGTTATCATCGGTAATGCCGTATATGAGGCGTCACAGGAAAATTTTCGGATGGGATTACATCATTATGATCTGCAGTAACATCCATTGCTTCTCGTGGAGGACGATTTCTATTCGACTAACGATGGGTTTGTTCAATTTTACTTAAAAATGTCTCTAATATACTTTTTTCATTGAAACTAGGTTTAAAATCACTAGGGTTTTCATTGTCTGATGAGTACTTTAAATTGAGTTTGTCTAATACACAACTTAAGAACTTATATAGGGCACTTACATTCCTTGACTGGAAGTTATCAGCTTGTTCCTTTGGTTGCAAATAATCCTCTTGTGCTCCGAAAGACTCGATAAGTTGATCTTTAATGTCATTCCAACTAGGGTCCAGAAGTCGTCTGATAGCTGTTGCTGCTGTTTCTTGGATTTTAGCGCAGAGGATGCGATACAAGCTGTTCTTTGTATTAGCATCAGTCCTCATCCCGGCAACAGTTTGCACCTCACGAATGAAGGAAGATAGGGCGCAAGTATTATCTCCTGTGAATGGAGGAATCACCCTTGCTTCAGCCATTAGATCTTTTACAGTTAAAGATGTCAACGACATGCTGAATACTTGTTGAACTCTTTAAAGTGCACTGATATATTCTTTATCTTTCATAAATTAAGCACTTGGTAATGCACTTTCTTTTTTGAATACTAAATAATGCACTTCTTTGATGTTTTCCTATTGATCAATTCGGATAGATTGAGAATAAAGATTAACTCTGTTATATATATATACGAAGTATGGCTAGAAAATAACGAGACTACTGCTGCAAAACATTTTATTTTGAATTTATACATTTTTAGTTATTATTCCGCTTCCACAAACTTACTTGCTGGACGAACCTATGGACAACACGTCCCAGTTAACCGTAAATACCGAAAGAGCAGCACGTCTAGGCACAGCACTACTCCGTCACCAGCAGAGACATCGAATAAACACAAAGGAGTTCAATTAAGGGGTGGGACAGTATTGTGAGGTCCCGTACAAGTAAGCCCAAATAAATTAAATTTATATTTAAAATTTTGTGTGATCCCATTTATAAGCACTTATCACTTATCTCGAGAGCATAATCTCGCTAAAATAAACAAGTTCAAAGCAGACACAGACCAGTTTAAAGGCGAATAATAAATTTTTAAAGAATTCTCGCACTCTCCTGAAGGTGAGAAAAATACTAGTGGAAGTAGTAAGGCAGTGCTAAATTTAAGTGAAGAGTTTAGTGAAAGTGACTACACCATTGACCCCTTTTTAAATTCTCTTCTGGAATCAAGCCTTAAATATCTTAGTGACAGTCATATTAAGTCCATCCGACAAAACTGTTCACCAAATTTTAAAATGTCTGTTGACTTCGCCAAGGTAGTCAAGCTAAGGGCTCAAATGGTGCCACTTTTCTCTGGTGATTCCAGCCCTTATCTCAGCATTGAAAAATAAGCAATTTTGGGATGTTGTAAGCAAGTCCTTCAGTGCTTTAGTGAAGAGGAAAACGGTGCCTTTTTGCAAATTTTGTCTTCGTACCTTCGCGATGAGGCTTACCAAATGGTAACCTCCTTGAACTGGACCTCCTTGGATCACATAGATGCCGTTTTAAACCACACATATTGTGGTGTTTTGTTGGGAACCACAAAGGACTGGGAGTGCTTCTCGTTAACCGAGGCAGGTGCACCAGTCCTACAAAGATGATCACTATTCTTACTCGAATATTTTTTATGTTGTGGACCTTGTTTCTTTATTACGACTTTCACTTTTTATTAAAAGCGTTTTCTCTTTTATGAAAGATTATAGAAAGAACTTTATTGATTTTTCATTATAAAAGAGACCCCAACGATTATAATTCTCAAAGGATACCTTATTATTTGAAAAGAATTTAATAATTAGATATTTATTACATGAAAGGAACATTTATTTAGTTAGAACTTTAATAAAAAGAATTTAATCACTTAGCAGAATTAATTAGTTAGAACTTTTGTAGAGAGAACTTGGCAAGCTTTTTCGCGTTCACTTCCGGTTGATGCTCGACTCCCGCGACGATTCTTTTTCGGTCCCACACATATATCTCGCAGCCAACGTTGTTTGCTACCTTTTTTGTTGATCCAGCGATTTCGCGATAAAATGCGCGGAGGAAAATAATCGCGCGCCAATTTAATAATTAAAAAATGAAAATGTTCCGAGGAAGTATCCTGTTCTGCCCAATGAAAAATATTAGGATGTGGACAGTAAATAAGAACGCCGGGGAATATTTTAAAGTCAGTGGTTTATTGGACACACACGTAAAACTTATGTACAAAATTACAACTAGAACTAAACTTAACACAATTCAATTTCACTTATATAACAACACTTAAGAACTAAACTTCAATTGTGTAAATTGATTTTAATAAAGTCGCTTACTCACTAGTTTCACTTATGTTTCTAATTTTAATTTCAACACAATAATGTCAAAGCAACAATGGCACTATATATATATAAATATAATAATCAGTATGAAATATAGTATATGATCAATCAAACAAATTTACTTACCAATATAAACTATGGAATCGACTTTATGGCGTTGGTAATTAAATAGTTAGTGATTATCTTGTTCTAGTCGTTCCCCGGAGCAAGATACTTTACTTCAGTCGAGACCCAAAGCAAAGGTGTAATTTGATGAGTAGAATTCTTGTTCTAGTCGTTCCCCGGAACAAGATACTTTACTTCAATCGTCAATCGAGAGCCAAAGCAAAGTTGTATTAGTCGTGTTTATTCTAGTCGGTACCCAGAATAAATATCTTTATCTCATTTGAGACCCAAGATAAAGTTATTAGGCTAGTAAATTTTATTCCAGTCGCGATCCAGAATAAATATCTTTATCTCAGTCGGTACCCAAGATAAAGTTAATTTGTTAATAATTCTATTTTATTACCTCTAGCCAAGTCGATTTCCAAACGATGCGCAATCTATAAAAGCTAGATACGTAAAAGGAAAGATTCAAGTTGGCCTGCGACTTATATTTCCTCTGAATTGCGCACGGCTCCAACAAATTATTTTACATTGCGCATAGTAACCAAAGTACGATGACGTTAGCAGCTGTGCGTAGGTCAGAAGAGTACATTGACCCTAGCAGCTGTGCAAAGCAACTGGAGTTTTGAACATTTTTGTTGCCATTCCTAATTTTACCTAGCTAAAGTTATTAGGATTATAATTATACAATAAGATACCTATTACAATACTGCTAATTTACTATTTTAAAGATACATTTAAATGTACAGATTACTTAATCTAATTCCATTTGATTATCGAAGACAAGTTACTTTCCTCTTATTGGATTGTGTCCCGGATTTGTTTATGTGGAATGTAGCCATGATGTGTTGATTGTTATCTCCACTAAAAACTGCCTTATCGATGTGCTTGTAGGTAGATATACATCGTTTCGTTCCTAACCTATTTTCAATAATTAGAAATACTTGAAATTAGAATCTTTTAAACTATTTTACTTCCAGGTGGCTATTTAATGTTGGTTTGAACATATCCTCTGGCAAGAAATATTATATTTCTTATCGCTGGCGGGCGGCAATGCTCAGCGTCAGCAGTTCTGTACGCAAGAAAAACAAAGTGTACAAATTGTTCACTTTGTATGGCAGGAACTGAAAAATTTTCCTTGCAGGGCGTACATATTTGCACGGAAATGCTTATGCCCGTAATGAATGCAGGTAAGTTGGCCGTTATGAGTGCGAACTCATAACAATATCTTCCCCGGGAAACGTACGAGGACTTAGTAAAAAAATGTCGTCAATTCTCTTCGGGACATTTTATAATTTTATCCAAAAGGGTAGAACAAATCTGCACTCAGTGCAAACAGGCAGTGGAGACAAAATATGGAGCAGACGTGTATAAAAACACTAAGCCCCAACTAGAAGATTTTGCTATGACTGCTGTCAAAACAGGATCTTCAAGCCCACACTTGAGCACATATCTACTAGCTCAGAAAGAAAATTCATTGGAGAATTAATTCAGAAGGCACTGGCATGGAAAAACTACAACAATCGATCATTCATTCTTCTATCACAGGTGTCCAGCCACAACACAATTTTTTGCCCTTTACGGGTCATATTCCATCCACGTCAAATAATAATCTCCAGAGTGTGAATTATCATCCACCTGGGACACACGTCTCACCTAGCCCTGCTCAGGGATACCATCCTATAAAGATGCCACAGCATGTACAATCAATAACTCCTCCTAGGTCTGCTCTAAAACCAGTGGCTAATGCATTCCGGATTTCTGGTCGAAATGGCCAAGAGACACCTCAAATTAATCCCAGAGTGGCTCAAAATTTTATTAAAATACGAATCTTCTGTAGTTTTTGTAGAATTAAAGGACACACTCACGACACTGCACTGCATGTCGCAGCTACAATCATTATGCTCGCGGTTGTAAACAAAATCGCCAAGTAACAAACAATAGTTTCCAAGACAGGAGCACTAATGCCCCACATAGAGCAACAATAAACCAAAGTGCACTGAACTAACAAGTGCAAGATTTTTTGTGCATCTTATATTTCGAAAAGAAAAATAGTAGCGAAACGTTGTGACGATAGGATGGTGCACGAATTTATCCACCATCACCTGGTTAGTTTATTCACGGGGTATTATTTAGTATGGTACTAAAGGGTTTCGTTGAGATCGATTTCAAACATACAATTTTTCTATGATATTCTTGTTGAATTTTGATTAAGACTAGAATAATTAACAGGGCATAACAGTTTATAGGACGTATTCCGTTAAAAAGTTGCCAATAATGTGACGATTTTGTCTATATTGCGGGAATTAATTTGATATTATTATTTGGATTTTATAAATTTCGTTTTTCTATGTATTTCGGCAGTTTTAATTAAGGTTTTTAACATATTTATGTGTAGAGAGCTCTTTCTATCAAGCATTTTATGCTCACATCTGCTGCTGTAGTTTCTCCCCAACAATAATTGTGTTAACACATGATGACATCTACTTGTGCGGAGCTTGAAAGTGGTTTTTATCTGGGATTCAACCTCTTTATCTTAGGCTCTCGATGCACCTCTAGAGCTGTCGCGAATATTTTCCTTGTGCTGATTCGCAAATTTTTTTCTTTCGCGTCGCTTAATATAAACTTTTGGGTTTTCTATGACTGGCAAAAGAATATTGTAAGATATTGACTTTAAGCAATCATTTGGTGGGCAAAATGGTCCGCCCAAAAAGTAGGAGCGGGCAGGAAGAATGCGAACGCATCCCTGTGGATGGGGAGAAATTCCGGGATTTTTTTTTTGTTCTATATTAATGAGAAACTTTTCATATATTGCGAATTTTTGCAAAATGTACTGGAAGTAGTAAGAAATTTACGTAAGGGAAGATGGGGAAGATGCTGTACCTTGGACATGTGTGTACCTTGGTCATTTTATTTTTCACGCGGACTGTAGCTACCACCTAAATAAACGCACTTTTATCCGATTTAACTAATCAACAGATGACACTTAAGCTATTCTGGGAATTAGTTTGTCGGACAAACGAGCATTTATTGCGTTTTAAAGAAAAGTCGTGAAAAAAGTAAATATTTTCCAGTGATAAAGAATTGAAAGTGTTGGAGTTCTATTGTTTGTATATCTTTGGACTCTAACTAAGGTTAAACTTGTTTATATGTACTATGATAAATAGTAGTGCATCATGTGGTTAATTGCGCTTCTTAAAATATTTCACAGGCAGTTTTGTTTCTTTTGCAAGGTATATGTACCTTTTCACCACGGGCATGTAAAAAAAGCCATAGATCGGCCTTTAGTTAAAAAATAAATTAAAGGTGTATATCTATAGCAATTTTTTGTTTAGTAACCTGCTTTGCGAATATTGTTATTCTTGGTTGAATAAAGAGTGTTATTTAATTTAACTCTGTTGATATACCATCATTTCTTCTTAGTAAATTACAAATTTCCAAGGTAAAATACCCTGCTGTCCATGGTACAGCTGCATGTTGTACCTTGGATCAAAAGGAGTACCTTCATATTCCTTAAATATAAATTTTTAACTACATATTCGACTATTATTGGAAAGGTTATGGGTTAGACAATCTATAACAATCGGTTGCTTAAGATTTGTCCCATTAGTTTTGTCAAAAAAAACGACTATTTCAAAAAAGTAAAATTAAGTACGAAAGTGAGACAAGTCAGGCAACTGCTTCGTGTGGTTGCCATACAAAAATTTCGTTTTCCACTATATATTTGGATACTGCCAGGGAACGCCCTGACATAGAGAGCTGAAATTTGGTACATGGTGGTTTTATAGTAATAGCAAAAAAAACTTTAAAAATGGACTAAATCGGGCAAACTCTTCTTGGTGTTGCCATATAAAAATTTAGGTTTTTTACATATACTGTGAAAAAGATCAGTCCTACATAGACATTTTTATTGTACTAAAAACTTCTTCAGAATAGAAATCCTGTAAAATTGGTTATAAACATTTTTTCTGTCTAACGAACCGTTCTAGAAATATACGCGAAAACCACTTCAAAAATCAAACTTGCATAGATCGGTGACCATACGAAATTTCATATGGGCATTCAACTAGGGTATCATAAGAATTGGTCTTAGACCAATTCTAGCTTTTTTACTTGGTCTCTCTTAAATTTGCTATCTCCGTGCACGGTGTATTCTTTGTGGGAGAAGCATTGAAGAGTTAAGTAAATTTATTAAATAAATCTAATAAGCAACTCTTGAAATATTGCGAATTTTCGTCCTGGTATTAAGAATGGAAGGCGTTAGAAATATTAAGAATTTCATGCAAACCTTGGTATAAAGAATGGGAAAAGTTATGTAGGTTTTCCTTCTCTTTACGTAATATTGCTGTCGCCACGGTGTATTCAATGTGAGAAATGTATAGAAGAGTTGAGCAAATTTTACAAATTAAACAAATTAAATGTGTATATGAGGAATATTGCATAGTTTTTTTTTTCGAAGGTACCGATGTCGTAGGTGTGTTAGAATATGTGGTGGGACCATTGGCCATTATATAAGGTCTCCAACTGTGTGAGTTGGATCGGTGTGTCCTGCCACCACACTCATGTCGGAGCGTGTAAGCATTATGCATGCATGTTCAAAGCATATATATGAGTCCAGGTCGTCGCTCCTCTGGTGGTCCAGCTGGAGACAACCGATTGGTTATCTGGTTGGCTTCTGGCTCCCCACTCATCATTGGCATGCCTTTGGACGAATCTGTTCCAATTATGGTGGCGGTTACAGGTATGGTTAAGATTATGGATTTTCTTTAATGAATTTGGTTTTTCCGGGTGGGATTAGCTGAAATGCGTACAGGGTAAGTGCGTTCATCATTGATTTTCAAAAAATTTTCTTTGATAAGGAGAGGCTAGGTACGTTGTCGTAGATGCATCGTCTTTATTATTCCTGGTGTAACCAGGGAGTTCTTATATGTATTGTTCCCGCGTTCACTGAATGTATATATTATTAGTTATGTATAGAGCTGTTGAGTAAGTATTTATATTTCATTTCTTCTAAAAAATATGATGATGTTACATGCTTTGTTACGTCAAGGTATCTGTAACAGTTTTGTAGTGGGGCACTCTTGGCGATTCCAAGGAGTGCCCGGATTTTGCTATTGTTAGTTTTTGTTATAGGACTTCAGTGGAGATGCCGTACAGGCTAGCTATTGGCTATTCCGTATGTCATTTCGTTCCAGCCACGGAAGTTTTCAGCGGTATTCGCACATTATATTTGGGGAGGTTTTTAATCCTATTCTGGTGGTCACAGCACGAAAATCTTTTTTCATTGATCTGAAAAACTGATTGATAACCTAAACTAATTTGGGGTTTTATTAGAATGTCTTTCGTTGACTGGACTTATTTTGAAACAACGTAAATAAATATTTATAGTAATATTTTCTGATTGTAGTAACTTATTTCTCTAATTTGTTGGTTCAATGAAAATAGAAATCTTTGATTTTGTGTCGTAGCGGTCTGAATGTGTGCATTTTAATATTCAAAATTATTTTGAATTGTTAATCTTTTCAAGAAATGGTTGAATTTGAATTATATTAGATAAATTAAAATTTATTAAATGAAATTAAATTTCGTTAATTCGATATATTGCTTGTGCCTTATTATCTATTCATTTTTGGTTATTTATGCATAATAAGTACTAAAAGTGTATGTATCCAAGCAGTTGACTAAACTTACTGACTCCGGCTGACGGAGAAGCTGTCTTAACCTTGTAGGAGTACTCTTATTATTGCTTAGCAAAACCGCTCTTTTAATATATATAATACAAACTATTAGTGCTGTTAGCCTCTCTCCGGTTTGAGAGATCACCTCAACTACTTTGATACCCTGATTCAGTCGGGCTACATTCCTTGGAGTATATTTTCTTTTCTCTCCTTTTTCTGCCTCTTTTCTGTACTTATCACGAATGCTGTGCATTATTGATACCCACTACATCTATCTGGGACTGAGCCAAAATTTAACTAAAACTGGGTATGCATAAGTACCTTCTGCCTAAATACGGAACACGAGCTTCCAAGTTATAGTATAACTATATTTAACTCTCTTGTGCCACACTAATCTTTCGACACTTATATAGCTGTTCTTCCTCAGTAGTGAAGTCTTGCACTATCATACTACTGAATTATCTTTGCTATAAAAAAAGTACGCATTATCACCAACTCGAACTTGGGAAAACCATATTTTCATGTTCACTAAAAAAATATATAAAAGGTATATGTCATCACCCACTCAAACTTCAGAAAACCATATTTTCATGATGATGATCAATGCTTGGGACACAGCAAATATACCTGTACTCAATACCCTATCGAAGGACGTCGTTAGTTATTCACGCCTCCCTCAGACAACATTAGTTAGTTTTGCTTTATTATGGCAATCACAAAATGTGTAATCAACTAATCTTCATCACTAGAATACAATGTTGATTGCTTCACCATAAACAAATTTCGAGAAGGTAGAACCAGCATATCAAACCCTTGGAGGAAGATATTCCCCTACTTACTTGTATGCAAGCCAACTCCCTTACATCGAGCCTTCATCTACTATTGATTGTTAATATATTATAAATATCAAGTCCTTTTCGATTTATTTTCGAACAAAATAAGCCAACAAGAGCCAAATTCACCTTAGCACTCTACTGCCGGGAACGGTGAAAGTTAATATCTTTCAAATGCCGGGCCTTTGTACAGATAGAGTTGCAAATTATAAGGTTTGAAGTTCTGTCAAGTGAGCAGACTATAATCTGTATAATACCATTCAATAAGAGTGGTGTACGCGAGGAGTACAACCTACCTAACCAGATGAACAAAAAATAATTAACGGACAAGCGTGTTTTTTTTGGACTCTCTGTTTATGGCTTTAAGAAAGAAAAAAAATCAATCGGAAAGTTAGTATTTAAACACATTATGTATAGCTAAATATCTCTTTTCTCACACTTGAAGCAGAAATGTTAAGGGCTGTAAGCAATCGTATACATTTTTTTTTGTTAAAGGTAAACTGGTTCTACCTCGCCGAACTAAGTAAAAGTTACGAACATTTTTTTATTTATGGGAATTCAAGGTTGAATACCCCCGCATTTTTCGGGAATGCACTCAACGTAAGAGATAAAACTTTCGATCACGGATAACAAACGACTGTCCTCAGATACCCATTGTATTGATCCTATGCTATCCCAAGCCTGGAAAACTATTATACTTCCATTACATGACTTCGAATATAGTGAAAATAACGTTAGTAATTTCAGTCAGATTAAATCAATTATAAAATTGATTTCATTATCTGATCGCAGTAGGCTGACTATTTCTTACAACTGTGAATCTCTGCCAGTCATAGATGATATGCTGCACACGCTGACAGTACTCTTATATATCATTTAGATTTTCTCCCTATTAGAGTGCGTTCGTCTGCACTTTCTACAGACAAAATCCCTTGTACAATTTATGGAATATGAATCCGTCAAATTATCCTGCTTTTACCTAACCAATCCAAACTGTGTTACTAATTGCAACACGTTCCAGTACTCATGGAAGATGCCCATTACACGACTGTGTTACATACACAAACCCAACACACAATCCCAATGGATGTATGGCGACCGACATTCCTGCGGAGACGACTCCCAGAAAAACAAAAATATTAAATATCAAAAATTTAAAAAAAAAAGGTCCAAAAAATACTCTCGCGACAAATTTTGTCTTCAACAAAATTTGTCAACGCGGCACACTTTAAAAAAATAAAGCAAAAGACAAATCGTACCTTCAGTACGATTTGTCGTGAAAATTTCAATATGTATGTACGAACGTACATACATATCACAAAAAAGCTTTCGTCGTGAGAAATGCGCGCCGCCGAAATACATTGTATGTATATTCGCGGCGCGATTTCAGAACGACAGAACGGTCGCGGATGTTTATCAAAGCATCAAATTCCAAACCTCCGTCCAACGAAAAAATATTCTGGACTTGTTTAATCAAGTCCAGAATAAATGAAAATTTTCTCAGGGTGAAAATGCAACTATGCATTTTCTACCCTGAACGAAGGCTCTTGATCGCGACAAAAGTGATCAAGAGCGGAGTTGGTTTTAAAATCTCTTGGCGGTAGGATTTGATAGAAAAAGAGTTGCTTTCCACGCGGCGGTTAAGCAGAAAAACTTGTGATTAGAAAAGAGTCGGATTTTAGACTAAAAAACGGCGGGTCGTGAAAAAAGATCGGAGTTGAATTTTTTCAAAATCTTCTACGACCGGGGTGGTTAAGAAAAAACGGTGGTTTGCGGTCGAGTGTAAAAAAGTAACGAAATATAAATAAATTGTTGTAAAGAGTGTAAAAAAGTAACGAAATATAAATAAATTGTTGTAAAAAGTGTAAAAAAGTAACGAAATATAAATCAATTGTTGTAACGAAAAATAAATCAATTGTTGTAACGAAAAATAAATCAATTGTTGTAACGAAAAATAAGTCCATTGTTGTAACGAAAAATAAATCAATTGTTGTAAAAAGTAAAATAAATCAATTGTTGTAGAAAGAAAACTGAATCAAGTTTGTAAGGAAAGATACATCGAGTTTGTTAAAAAAAAAAAGAATTAAAATAAATTAAAACAAAATTTATTAAAAGAAACGTGTTTTGGATAAAGCCACAGCCAGAGTCACACGAAGGTACGTAACAAAAATTGGCGCAGCCGGTAGGATAGAGGAAGCCTACTTTACAAAAAACAAAAGTATAAGTGCTCGAAAACCCTCTATCCTACGAATCAAAAGGAGTTGAGGACGAAATCGAATACTGGGCAAGACACCCTACCCTTCGCCTGAAGTTGAGTCTGGCTTCAGGAGTATTTCGATCTAGTCGGCTCCCAACGCTCGGGGTCGGACAGCTTTAACTGCCTCTGTTTGAAAAAACACGCAGCCACCCCCTCATCAAAGCACAAAGTGCCAACGTGGGACAATAGCGGGCTTCATCCCAGCCCAGGAACATAAGACGTCCACAGCCGAAAATTTCAAAGCGAAACTTGAAGGAAGAATCCTCAACCGACAATCTGCGATCCGGAGCTGAAAGGGACTTCGAAGTAGGCAACGCGCCCCCCTTTCAGCTTTTATCCAGGGGAATTTAAGAAGGCCACGGGCCCCCCCCGGCAGCAAAAGAACTTCAATCACAAAAACCAGCGATCCTGAATCGAGAGGGACCTCGAAGAAGGCAATAAGCCCCCCTCTCAATTTGAACCAAGGGAACTAAGACGGCAGAAGCCCCCCTAGCTGCAAATTCTACATACGGTGGTCCATGAGCGAGGAAAGCTCCCACCAGGAGACGCCGCCGGAAATCTCACCAATTCCACCAACTCCACAACAATCTTCCTCACCGGGCGACGCACAGGAAGATCCGTCCCGGTACGAAGGAGGCAACGAGGGAGCAACATCTGCAACAGAGGGTGCTAATCTAACACCCCCAACAAATTCAACAGCACCAGGAGTAACATTAAGGAGTGGGACAATCCTTACAGGTCCCCCACAAGTAAGACCTTCTAGTTTAAATTTAGAAAATGATTTAAAATATCTAGAGGGGAAAGTGCGAGACTCCTCCGAACTTTCTGTTATACAGTGCGATTCTATCGATAAACAGCTCAAAAAGACCCGTGAACGGCGTCTTGAGCAAATCGCGCAATTCAAGGAAAGTACGGAAAAATTTAAAGAAAGCTTAAAACAGTTTGGGGAACTCTCGCACTCTCTCGAACCAGAAATTACCAATAATAGTGTAGAATTAAGAGAAGGTGCCATTGAAGACAGTGTCAGTGATTCCACCGTGAGTGAAATCCTATTGAATTGGCTGGGCGACTCCCTTTTGGAAACCAGCATAGAAGAAACTAGCTCCCCAAAAGTATCAAACTTAAGCTTCAGAATCCCCAATATAAACATGGCAGATTACGCGAAAATCGCCAAGTTAACTGCCCAGCTCGTTCCCCTATTCTCGGGAGAGCAGCACCCAAAATTGAGCCTGGAGCTCCAAACTTTCCTAGGATGCTGCAGGCAGGTAATCCAGTGCATTTCGGTGGAGGAACTATCGGCATTTTTGCAAATCTTCCCCACCAGACTTCGAGGCGAAGCTTACCAGCTGTTTGCCGCAAATATGCCTACTACTTTCAAAGAGGTAGAAGAACGGCTAAATCGTACATACCTGCCTAGGGAAACTTATCAGGAACTGGTAAATAAATTAATTACTACAAGGCAGTATCCTTTGGAAAACCTCACAGCCTTCACGGCACGAGTGAAACAAATGCTGGCACTCTGTAATGAAGCAGCAGAGTCCAAATATGGCGCTACAGCAGCCCCCGCTGTGAAAACACAGCTAGAAGACTTCGCGAAAAACGCACTAAAAACAGGAGTCAATAACCCGTATATGTGCCAATACCTTCTGACCATGACAGACGGCACGGTGGATGACCTCGTACAAAGAGCGCTTGACATGGAGCGTCTCCAGCAAAGTGCTCTATTTCTGCAACCTCCAGGGCACTTTCAATTCAGTACAGTGCAGAACCCAATACCACAGTCAATAAATGCACCTGTGATAAGTAATCCGCAAGGGATTCTAAATAATTCGCCTGCAAATCACCCCATATATAATCCAGGCATAATACCATGCGCACAGGATACCTGGCAAAACAGTGTGCCCACCAATGCAAGCACCAGTACATTTCCATCACAGTTCACACAGGCAAATATAAAACAGGAACCAAAATCACCAAATAGAAATTTTAATGTAAACAATAAAAATAATTATTTAAATAAAATCAGTTGTAGTTTTTGTAATCTAAGAGGCCACACATATGCTGATTGCCTCAAAAGGAAAAATACGCCCTATTGTGTGAACTGTAAAATGTATAACCATGACGTGCGTGACTGCAGGAAAAACAATAATAGTTTCCAGAGACCACACAACAATGGTGGACCATCGAATCAACGCCCTAGAGAGCCGCAGAATTCCAATAACAATTCCAGAGTATATAACGTAAGAAAAAAGTGTGAATTTTGTGGTCGTTCTGGACATGCAGTAAATAACTGCCAACAAAAACGTAAATGGGAGGCCCGGAGTCAGGGAAACGACGTACAGTCGACCCAAAAGTCCCCGGCTCGACTATAAATCTCCCGTCTAATAAAATAGGGTCCCCTCAGCAGCCCGATTCCAGTGTCGCTACAGTAAAACTACCCTTAGACATAGGCCTGAACGGCCAAGCTAAACTAGTAGTAGACACAGGCGCTGAGGTTAGTATAATAAAGAAAAGGTCGTTAAAAGATCTCAAAGAAATTAACCACAATGAGGCATGTACACTTCAGACCCCATTTGGTACCGGAAAGACGCTGGGAAATTGCCAGGGAAATTTCGTTTTCAAAAACAAAATTCCCTGCAAGTTTCAAGTCGTACAGAATTTGCCTGGCCTTTCCGATGATGGACTTCCAGGAAATGATTTCCTAGCAAAAAACTGTAACGTTGAGGGTCCTAATAAGGCACTAAGGTTTCCTCGCACGGAAACTAATCCAGACGAATTTGCTTTGCCATTAGATTTTGGAACGGACAAGCCACGTTCTGAAAAAGCAGTCGAAGTAAGAACACTTGTAGAAGAGGTAGAGTCTAAACAGGCTGAACTATCCACCTGCAGTGTCTTCAAGGCTTCTCAAACGAGAAAAGCTGGCTGCCAAGCTCCAAAAGAGCTCAAGGAATGTGAAAAAGGCTGTCTGGGCGAACAAGAGACCGATGAAATCAGGCAGCAATTGGTTACCTTTAAGGAACCAATCTGCATACCTGCCCGCTCTCAAATTGTTGCCCCAGTCCCGTTACAAATTCAAGAAGAAATGCTCTCTTTATCACAAGAGATAAGCGATGGAGTCTTCTTGGCAAACAGTTTGCTGTCATCTGGAGAAGAATTAGTGCTGGTCAGTATCCTCAATGCTAACAGTCATCAAGTAGTCATACATAGCTTAAAGTTACAGCTATTTCCAATAAACGACTACATATTAGTCCCATTAACACACACAAAAGACCACAAAAGAACACACATTCCACTACCAAATTTAGAGGCAATATCAAACAACACAAGAGACGGAACTGAGTGTCTAAAGCCTGCCAAAAAGGTGCATATAACTCTTCCGTCCAAGATCCCGAGGCATAAATCACTCTTAAACAAACAACGGCCATATAAAAACGGTAGCGAGTCGCTAAAGCCTATACTAAAGGTGCATATTACTCCACCGTCACACAACACAAAAAATTCTACATGGTCAAAAAGCAGTAGCATTGACGCGCATGAGTATCCCACACAACCTAAGGCAAAGACCACACAGGTGTACCAAACTCAGCCGTCAACAAGGCAGGAAGCAAATACCCTGTCAATTATTAAGAGCCACGAAATACAGCCTCAAAAGCAATCGCAAAATCCTCATCTATTTACAGGTCAAAAACCTAAAAGGAAGAGTAAGTCAAACCAAGGTTCAGCCGACAAAACGGCAATATTACAACATGTACGATATCTATACCCGGATAATGAGACTCCGGACGACCCAAAACAATATCCGCGTATTTCTAGGTTAGAGCAAGAACTCAGCCTAGACTCTAATTTAACCGCGGAAGAAAAAAATTCGATATCAGAATTCTGCGAAGAGTATAACGATATCTTCTTCCTCAAAGGTGACAAACTCACCTATACAAATGCGATAACGCATAATATTCCATTGGTGCAAGATCAAGCACCAATCAATCAAAAAATGTACCGCTTACCTGAAACACAGCGGAAAGTCATTAACGAGCAGCTAAAAGAAATGCTAGACAGCGGGATAGTCCAGTCTAGTAAGAGCCCTTGGAATTCACCTCTACTAGTTGTCCCCAAGAAAGCGGGACCTGACGGTGAAAAAAGGTGGCGCGTCGTTGTCGATTTTCGTAAATTAAACGAAAAGACAATTGGAGATGCATTCCCGCTACCCCGAATCGAGGATATTCTCGACCAACTAGGTCACGCAAGGTATTTCACCACACTCGATTTGGCCAACGGCTATCACCAAGTCCTTGTCGACAAAAAAGATCGACATAAAACTGCTTTCAGCACAAGTTATGGGCACTACGAGTTCAAGCGTATGCCATTCGGGCTCAAAGGAGCCCCCGCCACATTTCAACGCCTAATGAATTTCGTCCTAACAGGCCTACAAGGCCTCGAATGTTTTGTCTACCTAGATGACATTGTCATCTATGGTAAAAATTTAAACGACCACAACGAAAAGTTGAGGAAAGTCTTCAATAAGTTGAGAGAAAACAACTTAAAACTGCAGCCAGAAAAGTGCCAGTTTCTACGAAGAGAAGTTGTTTACCTAGGACATAAATGTTCTAGCGAAGGAGCCCTACCAGACCCAAGTAAGACGGCCTGCGTCCAAACATTTCCTGTTCCAAGAACAGTAAGGCAAGTCCAGTCATTTTTAGGACTTGCCAATTACTACAGGAAATTCATTCCAGACTTCTCCAAAATTGTACGTCCAATCACAAATTTACTCCGAAAGGATGTAAAATTCACTTGGACAGAGAAATGCCAAGAAGCATTCCAAAGCATAAAAAATGCTTTAATTTCTCCACCACTTTTAATTTACCCAGATTTTTCGAAATCTTTTAATCTCACTACAGACGCAAGTAACGAGGCTCTAGGAGCTGTTCTTTCTCAAGGAGAAGTCGGAAAGGACCAGCCCATTGCCTATGCAAGCCGCACATTAAACAAAGCCGAAAGAAATTACTCTACTATAGAGAAAGAGTTATTGGCTATTGTCTGGGCTACCAAGAATTTCAGGTGCTATCTTCAAGGCCGGAAATTCACGGTCTATACTGACCATAAACCTCTCAAAGGTGTCTTCAATGTGAAGGACCCTACTTCCCGTTTGGTGAGATTTCACCACAAATTATCTGAATTCGATTACAACATCGAATATAAACCAGGGAAGTACAACACTAATGCCGATGCACTAAGTCGCATCCCTCAAGCATTAAAAGAAGACAGTTTAGGCAATACCTTAACGGTAGAAGCCCTAGTCCACCACACGATGGACTCAGATGTGGAGGAAAACAATTCCACAAATAACATGAGAAAGAAGAAATCCGCTCATTGTTTCGTCGTGACTCGAGCTCAGAAGCAAAAGGCTCAAGAGACAGTAAATAGCTCCAGTGTGGAGACAGAAGAGCACACGAAAGCGGACCAAAACGAAATTCAACACACTGAGGCGGAAACACTAAACCCAGCATCGCTTGATCAAAAAGTAGGTACTGGCAAGACACCCGAAGTTATCACGAGCCCTATGGAAATCCGAACAATCTTAAAAGATTATCACGATTCTCCATTTGGTGGCCATCAAGGGGTCATAAAAACTTACAAACGCATAAGACGCAAGTATTGGTGGAGACACATGCTTAGCGATATTAAAAAATACATTAAAAAATGCCCAAAGTGCCAGACGATGAAAGCATCTCCACAATATAAAATGCCAATGGTCATCACGGACATCGCAGAGCAACCGTTCGACAAAGTTTACCTCGATATTGTAGGTCCATTAGAAGAGACCACATCAGGTAACAAATATATCTTGACCTTCCAAGATAATTTAACAAAATTTGTCGACTGGTATGCAATACCTAATGCAGAAGCAGTCACAGTAGCGCAAGTTTTCTTTGATGAAATCGTTACGCGCTATCGCATACCCAAAAGAATACTCACCGATCAGGGAACAAATTTCCTGAGTGAATTATTCAAAAGAGTATGTAAGCTTCTAAAGGTAAAGAAGTTACAGACTTCGGCATACCACCCACAGTCTAACGGAGCACTAGAGCGTGCCCACAGGCCACTGATTGAATACCTGCGAACAATCGTAGATGAAAATCCCAAAACATGGGACCAATACCTACGAACCGCTGCATTCGTGTATAACAATAGTGTACACGAGGGTACTAAACTTACCCCAATGGACTGCCTATACGGCTTCACAGCGGATGTCCCATCAAATTTAAAACGGGATCCCGAACCCGTTTACAATCATGAGAGCTACTATCACATACTGAAGTATAAGCTCCAAAAATCATATGCCACGGCAAGAAAGAACTTATTGGCAAGTAAACAGCGCTCAAAGGGGTACTACGATAAGACGGTACGGCCCTTAACTTTCCATGTAGGAGACAAGGTCCTCATCATGAATGAAAGCAGAAAACATAAGCTTTCCCAAATCTGGGTAGGACCTTATCAGGTAATCGCAATACCAAGTGATGTGAATACCACAATCAAAATTGGTAAGCGAACGGTAACGGTACATAATAACCGTTTGAAACCATATTTCGAATAAAAATATATCAAACAAAAATGAACCAGGTTGACTTGAAATTCCCACTATAGTGTCCATTAAACCTCATTTCAATACACCCCCATAAACATTTGCGGTGGAGTCACTCCACTGCCCAGTTTAAATCGGCACAATGTACGTACAAGTATGCTTAAAGGATTGTTTTCTTCTCCTGAATTGTCCACAGAAATGGCGCTAAAATTCATCATAGTTGTCCTCTTCATCCAGTACACAACTGGAGCAACCGCTGACAAACCTTATGTAATAACCCAGCTAAATGGCTCGGGTATATTTTTCGAGGACCTAGGAAATCTGATGGTATATCATGACACCTGGAATGTCCTCACCGAGATAGACTTGGATGAACTAGATGCACAGATAAAGCTAGCAGAATATGCAGAGCACTTAGTGCATAAACTCTGCATAAATATAACAAACCCAGAAGACCTCTGTAACGTGCAGCAACTACACATACACGCTATTATAGACAGCGTACGAAAGCGCACGGAAACTATTAGGGAACTAGTACCAGGAAAACGCAAGGCCAGATCGCTATTTGATGGAATAGGCAATGCCATGCACTATTTGTTTGGAACTATGGACAGCAACAACGAAAAAGAAATTTACAGCAGGTTAGAAGAACTTGAATCGAATACACAAGCCCTAGCCGAGCTAGAGAAACAACAAATCAGTGTTGTAAAAACTACCTTGGAAAAGATTCAAAAACCGCTGGCAATGTTAATAGACAGACAACAAAAAATAGCCCACCAGGTAAACGATCTCCACCATGTGGCCGATGATTTAACTAGGAGGCAACTGAGACAAGAGATTATATCAAGCTTATTGCTCCAAATCATCGAAGTTGAATATCGACAACAAGCCCTCCTGGATATAATAATGGCTAGTAAAACCAATCATATTCATCCACTCCTAATGTCTCCCAAAAATCTGTTGGAGATATACCGCAAGACGGCCTCGAATTGCCCAAATGCCCAAAATTGTCTATCTGTCCTATATCAGACAGCAGGAGCTCAGTCGCTCCTTATGCAGAATAAATTGGTGGTGAGGATTACTCTCCCAATTTTCAATCTGCCAAAAATGAGGCTACAACAGATTCAATGCTATCCTGTATCCAAGTCAGCAAATTACTCATTAATTCCAGACCCTGGTTATTCATACATAGCCAATAGCGAAAAAACTCAGGAATTTCTCTTATTAAGAGGCGATGACATGAAAAATTTCAAAAAAATAACAAGTAATTTGGAAGAAAACACGTATGTAGGCCGGCTGAACACGCCTATAATCAAAGCGGCAACGTCCAACGAATGTGCCATTAAATTGCTATACAACCCTCTAAGTGAAGTGCCCAAATGCAAGACCAGAGTACAAATCCCACAAAAAGACATGCTGATCAAATTAAGTAAGCCCAATACGTGGCTATTTTCTTTTATCACCTCCACTGTGCTACACATCACATGTCCAGATCACCTTGTAATCTCGAAACTGGAAGGACAAGGGATATTAGAGATAACGCAAACATGTCAAGTTCAAATAGGTGACAAAGTGCTTAAATACGAAGGTCAGAGTAAATTTCCACTAAAAATTATCCAGCCGAATCAGTTTCCTGAGCTCAACCACTCTCTACTCAACGTAAACCTGACTGAAATTTTACAAGGAACTCAAAACCACAGTCTGGGGAAAATCGAAATCTTAACGGGAGACAATATCCATAAATCAATTTATACCGACACCCATTCGCTGGAAGAAATCCGAAACAAAATTATAAAATACCAAGAAAAGATATCAAGTAAAAACTCCCATATCCTGTCCACAACTTCTCTATCATTTACGAGCCTACTAGTTCTGGCCATAATGATCGCTGTGGCAGTAAAATATCTTAACCCTGTTGTCATCAAGATGAGACAACAGAGAAATCAACCACAAGGTAACCCCGAAATTTCATCAGAGGGAATTCCTTTAGAAGAGCGAACTCCCGCTCCCCAACCCAGTTTAAGGCGAGCCAGAAGCCTCCCCAAAACAAAATCAGTCCAAATTGTTTAAAAAACGGAACACGGACACTGTCCACATGGCTCACTAAATAAAAGTAGAACTTGCAGAAAAAGTAGACCTGGACACATGTACAAAGCATAAAAACAAAACAAATTGTAGTAAAAATATAAACAGAAATAAAACAGACCTAAGGTGTCAAAAGGAAAAAATGTATTAAAATTAAGTTAAGTTAGAATGAATAAAAATAGGTAGTAGAAATGTTGGAATTAAAGAGAACAAAAAATGCATATAAAAAGAAAAATGTATAAAATTAACAAAAAAAAAACAAACATTAATACCAGGCTACTAGTTAACAACGAAATGGTTATAGGATTAAAATTAAACTAGTAAAATAATAAATAAAAACAGTAAGAAATTGTAACAAATACGTACAAGCTAATCAGAAAAACAAAAATTTGTTAACTGAGGTAGATAACAACAAAATAAGAAAAGAGAGGTAAGAACCTTTCAAAAAATTAGAAAATTAAATCACCAAAATGTAACAGCCTAGCCGAACCGACCGCCGAATCCGAGCCGCCAAAATAGCACCCACAATAACAATAATAAAGAAAGTAGTAGAAATAAAATAATAAATAAAACAGTAAGAAATTGTAACAAAGAAAATAATAATTGTTGTTCCTTTAGAGATAAAAAACGAGATTGCAAAAACTTCCGATAGAGGTTCCCGAGGCATTGAAAGACAACATATACAAGATTATTCTATAGAATATCATTTTTCAAAATATATATATCATTTTTGGTGCAAACACCTGCCCGCGGGTTGAATCGGCGGCTGAAAATTTTATGAAATATCACTTTTTTTCTAATATCTGAATATTGGCAAATAAACGAAGTGATTGACTTTGGTAAATATATATCTCGTATAGACAAAAACGACGTCAGAATTCAATATTTGAGAATTTTGGTTATTTTTATTTTTCAGTTGCCGATTTTGGCTACTGGATGGTGTTTGCGCCAAGAATTACCTATATATTGTTACAAAATTGTTTTTTTTCTGACTTTCGTAGTACCGACATATGTGTATGTAGATTCCTACCACAGCAAAAATTATATGTGTACCATAAATAAATGAATTCGTGCAAGCGGGCGATCCCAACAAACAGTATACGATTATAAATATATTGAGGAGGAAATGACTCGCTCAATCGCAGTTTGATTTCAATCTCTAAGTTATTCTCCACTCGATTTCGAGCCAAAAACGAAACAAAAAGATCACTAATTCGTACCGAAATGGCGGCTCAATATCGACTTTTCAAAGATTTCTCGTTTATTGTTACTATACCTACATAAAGGTCATATGTATTCGCGATTTCTCCGTGATTTCGAATTAGATAAAAGAATAAACTACGATTTATGAAAGTACTCCACCTCCAATTGAAACTAAACAAGTAAACTATGAGGAACATTTAACATTTCTCAAATGCAAATTATATTTTCACAGCACTCATTTCAGTTTATAGTTTTTTTCGGCCGAATACTTGAAAAATAATGACACTGACACGCTTCCTTTGTCATGTACAATCTGAAAAAATCATGTATCTACCGGGCTTTAGCCCCTAAGTAAACCTAAAACAGAAAACCAACCTCAAACTCTCGCCACCGTACAACGTAGGTGTAACCAATAGAAGCAACCAAAAGGAAGAACATTATCAAAAGCCAAAAAAAAAATAAAAAAAAAAAAACACAAAAACACACATAAAAAGGTAATCGCTTTACGTAGTTTTTATTTAAAAAAAAAAAAAACTTTTTTATACAATAAAAAGGAGAAATGGGAGGAAAGGCCGAGTGCCTTTCACCCCACCCCCGGAGTTACACTAGAATGAAATTAAACACAGGAAAAAGAAGAGAGAAAGTATAGTATAAAACTTGGTAAACCGGGAGCCAGATAATGGAGGGCAAACTTCAGTCCTCATATTCATCTTCATCGTCGTCACTCCACATTACCGTGGTGTTCAGATTCCCTGGGGGAGGGGTCGCCGTGTACATCTGCACCACTTCGGCCAAGGGATCCGAGAAAATGGGCCAGCAACAGGCACATAACCCGTGAACGCCACTGAGTACCAAGGTACCACCTGGAAGAACAAAGCAGGTTAGTAATTTGAATAACAATTCAAAAAACTATTAAAACACTCACCTACGGCAGTCCAGGATTGGCCTTGATGAGGGTATAAATTTAGCCGGACCTGGTAGAAGCGGCCGCTCTCAGCATCCCCGGCCCAAATGGTCAGGGGGCGCTCGCCCCGCCTGCGGAGCACCAAACGTATGGGGCCAACCCAGCCGGGTATTACGTGTACAACACATATCCCATACAGAACGGTACTTCGTCCCTCGGGACTATAAAAAGGTTGGTTGCTCAATTTTTGTGCAAATAGCATGATGAACTCCGCCTCAGTTTCAAATATCAACTGAATCAAAATCAAAGCCAAGAACTCCAGCATCCCAAAGACAACCCACTTCATCCTGTAAAATGCTTGACAAGGAAAAAAAAAGATAAGCCATACAATATAACAACACCATGAGTATTCCTCTTCAAAGAATACTCATATTTTTCGTGTGGGGAAGGAATTGTTACATACACAAACCCAACACACAATCCCAATGGATGTATGGCGACCGACATTCCTGCGGAGACGACTCCCAGAAAAACAAAAATATTAAATATCAAAAATTTAAAAAAAAAAAGGTCCAAAAAATACTCTCGCGACAAATTTTGTCTTCAACAAAATTTGTCAACGCGGCACACTTTAAAAAAATAAAGCAAAAGACAAATCGTACCTTCAGTACGATTTGTCGTGAAAATTTCAATATGTATGTACGAACGTACATACATATCACAAAAAAGCTTTCGTCGTGAGAAATGCGCGCCGCCGAAATACATTGTATGTATATGCGCGGCGCGATTTCAGAACGACAGAACGGTCGCGGATGTTTATCAAAGCATCAAATTCCAAACCTCCGTCCAACGAAAAAATATCCTGGACTTGTTTAATCAAGTCCAGAAAAAATGAAAATTTTCTCAGGGTGAAAATGCAACTATGCATTTTCTACCCTGACCGAAGGCTCTTGATCGCGACAAAAGTGATCAAGAGCGGAGTTGGTTTTAAAATCTCTTGGCGGTAGGATTTGATAGAAAAAGAGTTGCTTTCCACGCGGCGGTTAAGCAGAAAATCTTGTGATTAGAAAAGAGTCGGATTTTAGACTAAAAAACGGCGGGTCGTGAAAAAAGATCGGAGTTGAATTTTTTCAAAATCTTCTACGACCGGGGTGGTTAAGAAAAAACGGTGGTTTGCGGTCGAGTGTAAAAAAGTAACGAAATATAAATAAATTGTTGTAAAGAGTGTAAAAAAGTAACGAAATATAAATAAATTGTTGTAAAAAGTGTAAAAAAGTAACGAAATATAAATCAATTGTTGTAACGAAAAATAAATCAATTGTTGTAACGAAAAATAAATCAATTGTTGTAACGAAAAATAAGTCCATTGTTGTAACGAAAAATAAATCAATTGTTGTAAAAAGTAAAATAAATCAATTGTTGTAGAAAGAAAACTGAATCAAGTTTGTAAGGAAAGATACATCGAGTTTGTTAAAAAAAGAAGAATTAAAATAAATTAAAACAAAATTTATTAAAAGAAACCTGTTTTGGATAAAGCCACAGCCAGAGTCACACGAAGGTACGTAACAACTGCTCGCTTTCAGAATTTGCCCGTTAACAAAGTGTTTTACAATTGATTCCAGACATTGTTATCGTATTGTCTCAATACGTATATTTTGCGATACCAACACAAATTATCTACATGTGTTTGGCTGTAATCCTCTCTATCTGATAATTAATCCACTAGGGGAGCAGATAATACCGTTTAAAACAAGTTAAGATCACCTTTCACTACTTTATCCACACTTTAACTACATCGGCACTCGCTTGATACTATTTTCAACTGGGATCCTTTTCACGTTTCTCCAGATGGCAGCCATGTTAATGTTAATCTTGATTCTTGATAGTCGCACCTATCGGAGCGGATCGTGTGTGTGAACCACACACGGTGACAGCACTTACTAACTTAGGAGTACCCTTTGAGGATTTGGGCAATTTAAGATTATTTCATAGCACATGGAATATACTCAATGAGATAGACCTAAGTGAATTGCACAACCAAACTGTGTTAGCAGTACGGACGGAAAGCCTGTAGGGTAACTTTTTTTCACGGGACAGGAATTATAACTGAAACAACTCTTTATCATTAACACCTTTTTAATTCACAAAACTTCCTTATTCCAACTTCGGTTTTATTATCATTAAACTATGCTTTTTCTATTTTTGCTGGGTTAATTTCTCTTTTCCAATCTAATTCGATTTATTCTTTTTGAAGACCGAAAACCGCTCACCGTTCAAACGGCAAAATCAAACTCACTTACTTCTTGGTTCTGGAGCTCACTTCCCTTTCGTCACTTTCGTGACCCAATTCTGCGATCAGAACGAATCAGCAGAATTGCGCATACTTTCATTTCTTATCTATGGTTGCGAGAGGTCAATGCTTTTTGTGAAGACACTGGATTAATTGCAAAATGCATGTTAATCCAGGTCGGAAATTTCGCAATGCCTCTGATCAATAATTTGTGTTTTATTGCTCGAATATATAAATATATATATATATATATATAATTATAATACATTACAGCATCATTTATCCTCATCCTCATCATATACGTCAACGAAACCGAAATCGAGGAGCTGTGTAATACCCAAAAAGTACAAGCTCATTCCGTAATCGAAAATATCAAAAAGCGAACCAACACTATACAGGAACTGTTGCCGAAATCCCGTCTGTAACGATCATTCTTCGGCGGTATGGGCAATGCTATGTATTTCCTCTTTGGAACAATGGATAGTAATAATGAACGTGAGATATACAGGCGCCTGGAGGAAATGGAGCTTGACAAAAAGGTATTAATCGAAATACAAAAGCAACAAATAAGCGTGGTTAAAAGCACACTGAATAAAATTCAGAAACCCATGGCCTCCCTCATAGATAGACAGCAACAAACGGCTTATCAAGTCAACAATTCACAAGCCGCGACCGATAAAGTAAATTAAAGGCAACTACGACAAGAAATTGTAGCAAATATTTTGCCGCAAGTAATAGAAATCGAATTCCGGCAACAAAACCTACTAGATATGATTCTTGCTAGCAAGCATAACCAAGTCCACCCCTTATTAATATCACCCAACACCTTACTAGAAATTTTTTACAAGGCTCATTCATAGTGTCCAAATATGCAGAAATATCTAGCAGTCCTCTATCAAACGTCAGAAACGTGATATCACCTCCTGAATGAAAAACTCGTACACAGTAAAAAAATTTTTTTGGAAATTTACAACGATAAACATTTATCATAGTAATATTGCTCTCCCGTGTAAAGTCACACACCAGAAAGTTAAACGTTAAAACTGCATGTAAAATTGCAAGGAAGTTGTGTAATTGACTGCTGTTTGTGTAGATAATTTTACACACAAGTTTTGTAAATTAACTATTTGAGATACAGATACCAACTGTACCTATCTGTAAAAACTATGTAATATTACACAAGGGTTGTGTCATTAACTACTAGTTCCGTAGGTAATTTTGCAAAAATAATCTGTACATTTACTATTTTCGATAGTAATTTGTGATTACTATATGTAATATTACGTTGGTGCTGTGCCATTAAATACTATTTCCTTAGGTTATTTTGCAGACATATTTTGTAAATCTACTATTTGAGATAGTAATAAAAAGAAAAGGTAGGAAACATTTCTTGTGATAACAAATTTTTTTTATTCAAAAATGTTGTCATGTAGGCTCTCATGACAATAGTTTATATGGTCGTTGAATAATGAATATATTTTTTTCACAAGAAATGTATCAATGTTTCCTAACTATTTTTTTTATGGAGTTAAACGATTTGTGCAGTGAGCTGCTCATTATATTAGTAGATTTGTGAAGATTTGAACATCCGAATTGCCTGAAAAGGTAAAGATTCAGTTTTAATAATAACTGCGAAAGATGAACATTAATTAAAAGTTTACCTCGTAAATATGGACCTCCAGTAATTTTTATAATAAATTTGACCACAGATGAATAAAGACTTATTATGTTTTGTATAAATCTAATAAATGCCCATTAGTCATGCACAGTGATTGCTAGCACCATAAACAATGTTGGAATATATGTAACCTGCCTATCGGTCATGCAAAAAAAAGTTTCTAACGTGTACCGATATGTATTATGTATATTTACTTATTTACAGAATAAAATTACATGCTGTTTAGTTTACAAATATTTTGTCTGTCTGTCCAGACATTTTTAACAGAGCACTGATATTGGCGGAACAATCTATGAATTATGGAGATTTACAGTACTATTAAAATGTTGAGACAAGGTTGTACAAAAACTTTTAGGCAAAAAAATACCACAACAAAATGACTGGATATATAACAAAAGAAGTATGTAAAAAAGCTAGAATTGGTCTAAGACCAATTCTTATGATACCCTAGTTGAATGCCTGTATGTAATTTTGTATGGTTACCTCTCTATGCAAGTATAATTTTTGAAATGGTTTTTCGCATATATTTCTAAAATGGTTCGTCGGACAGTACAAATCGTTATAACCAATTTCATAGGATTTCACATTCTGCAGCACTTTAAAGCAGTCTAGAATTCATCCTTTTCACAGTATACATAAAAGTCCTAAATTTTTATATGGCAACACCAAGAAGGGGTAGCCCGAATTGGGTAATTTTTGAAACTTTATTTGATTTTACTATGAAAACATCATGTACAAAATTTCAACTCTCTATGTCGACGCGTTCTCAGGCAGTGTCCAAATATATAGTGGATAACGAAATTTTTGTATGGCAACCCCACGAAGTAGTTGTTTTATTTTCGAACTTACTTTTACTTTTGTTTTAAAGTCGGCCCTTTACTATGTAGGGGGCGGATGCGGTTGTGGGCAAGGTATACTGGGTGGACTTGCCTCTATACCCGCACCAAGGACAGTCTTGGGTTGGCGCTGGAAAGTTCTGTGTTAGATTTTCGCAGTTGTTGACTTATTTAACAATACCTTTTTTGCTTTCAGGTGCCACATTCCACATCACTGGGCGATATGGGCTGTATGCGTGCTGCCGCCCCGTCTTTAATGACTGCATTTGTTCGCAAGATCATGGCCACACCTCCCCCTTGTTGACCCTCCGGACCCGCGGACTAGGCTCGCCGCTAATAATCTTTTTTTTTCAAAAAGTTTTTTTCTAGCTTTCCTATCCTCCTTCTTTTTCGTGTTGTAAAAAAAAAAAAAAATTAAAAAAAAACTTAGTAATCCCCAGTTTAAGCTTTGGTTGGTTGCTATCTAACTACTATAAAAATATATTATAATATTGTAACTATTGGTATCATGCAATAATAAATAAAAATGTTGTAGTAGCCTAGTAAAACTTTTCTTGTCTTATACTTTTTTTTTTACTATATGCTAATTAATTTTAATGTAATTCTTTATTTCTACGGTTACCTTATATTTTAGCACTTTTTGTTTTTGCCTTAAGCTATTTTTCCGGCACCTTACATTTATTAATAGACTACTAGTGGTATTTTAGTTTATTACTTAAATCCTTTATTTATTGATTTATTTCTACTATTTTCTATATTTTATTTATATAGGTATACTAATATATAGTTTGTTTATACATTAAAAAAAATTTTTTTTTGTATCTACCTGCTGTTTCTATTTAATTCTATTCAATATTCTATAATTCTATCCTTTTACCTATTTATCTTTAATTCTAATGTCATATTTTTTTTTATATATATATACGTATGCAGTTATATCCTATTTAGGCTCTGCTGCCTGGCATTCATACAGTTTATACATATTTTTTTTTTGTGTTTGTTTAACCATGATACTATACATTTTTTGCCAATATCTTACCAGGACTACTTTCCATTTGGACAATTCAAGTTATCCCGTGGCTTATGTTGGCAGTTTTGATGTTCACACCTTTACACTGATTGAACTGATTTGGTCCCTTGGGGACGATCGAGCTCGTTTTAAAATGGGTGGGGGAGATTGGGTTCGCTCTTCTAAAGGAATTCTCTCTGGTAAAATTTCGGGGTTACCTTGTGGGTGATGCGCCCGCTGTCCTACCCTGGTGCGCTGGATGTTAAGTCTTCCCCTCTTAAATTCGGATGTCCTCATCCGTCAAATCTCAAAAAATTTGGGTCGTTGAACTATGTGTTGTTGCGGTAAGTTGAAAATAGTAGATTGTGTTATTGTTGCAGCTGACTGGGTGTTTCCATCTTCCTTTGTATCTGTGTTAATCACATGTTGAGTAGTTTCATCTCTTTTCTGGATTATGTCTATTTGTATTTTCCTTTTCCTTGCCATGGATGATATTATGAACGCTAATATGATCCCTATTGTGGTGAGAAGTCCATAACTGGTCCATTGATGTAGATTTTTATCAGATTTCAGGAGTTCTATACGCTTGGTGTTGTTGATTTGGAGTTCCTTCATCATTTCCAGTGATAGTAATTCTCGGTATTGCTCTTCTATTGGGTTGAGTTGTAAGATAGCGGGTAAGGCGTGTAAGGTTGACTTTTCTTTTGATATGAAGGTTTTCCCATCGATACTAATCGTTGTATTATGAAATTTGACAAGGAATGTACCATTCAGATCATGCAGGGTATCTTCTGCTTTCATGACACCATTGAATTGATTTAGCAGAAGAATTCCTTCAGAGACTTCATCGATTGTAGGCACGTGTTGATTGTTGATCTTGGTGCAGGTCGCATTGAGACTTTTGAGGAGATGTGGAATACAAGTCGTTTTACTAATATCTATAACGTTCCTTTGATTGCAAATTGATAAGTAGCCTAAAGTTTTACAATTACCTATTTTAGCAAAAATATTATCTTTATTTCTTAAGATCTTGTCATAAGGAATTTCATTAATAACATTGTTTCTCTTAATAGGTTTAAGCAGTAATTCTTCAAATGTTACATTGGTTGTTATAGGGATATTTATTACATAGAATAGTGAAATGCTATTTGTAATGACTTTCACGTTAGCAAAGTCTAAAGCTTCCTCTGGTGTTGAGTATGGTAAATTTTCTTTATTTAAAATGTCTGTGGCCGATTGGATCTCCCTTTTTGATAACATTATTCAGTTAATTACTCCTGACTTATCCCAATGAATGGCACATCCAATGTTCGTTAGTTCTTCCTTAATTAATTTTAGTTTGTACTGAATATCTAAGACTGCCTAATCATGATATTGTTTTTCTTCTTTAATTAATTTTAATATCTCGTTAGTTCTAGTTATAATATTATTGATTCTTTCATTATAGAGTTCATTAATAACAACTTGTTTATTATTATTCTGTAAGACGCTGTTCATTTTGGTTTGTATATATAAAATCTTCATGGTCTGGATTTCCCGTAATCCATTTCCATGCGCTCCCAATGAAATCCAATGACCTTTTAACTTTATGTGGTTTTAAATTACTGAATAAATCTTTAATTTGTGTTAACTCGTGATTAAGGTATGGGAATAGGGAATGATTTTTGGGGATGTGGTTTTCTAGGAATGAAGTAATCTCGGATATAAATGATTCGTACTGAATGAGGTCGATAATATGGATTAATTTGAAGTTACCGTCCTGGATCCTTGCGGTACCCGTGTTCAAGGCTATTATGTGTGAGTTGGAGTAATCCAAAATCTGGACCTCGCTTCTGGTTTGGCAGAGTGCGAATCTGGAATGAGAAATATTCAATTTCTAATGTTGCTTTTGTGGATGTTTTGCCTGATTCTGTAAGGACTGTTGTATTATGGTTTTCTTTTACTATTTCCTTAGTGTACATAGGGGTTAGTTTTGACCCTATTCTTTTATTATGTTTAACAAATATGGTCTCCCCAACTTCGTAATTTTTGATGGGCTTTCTTTTTTTATTATGATATTGGATGGCTTGTTCTTGTTTTTGTTTCAACTTTTCTATGTTTTTTGCACGAGTTTCCTCAAACATTTCGGGATTGACTGCTGGATCTCGTCCATAGAACAGCTCAACTGGTTTTTTTCCAGTAGTGGAGTGTAATGGTGAAATTGTATTCTTTTACTGATCGTTCTAACAGTTCTTCAAATGATCGTCCAAATCCGTCTTTTTCAGACATCTCATTATCTCAGATAAGGTGGAATGGAAACGTTCAACTTGTCCGTTTACCTCGCTCTTGTAAGATGGTGTTCTGTACACTGTTATGCCTAGTTCATCCTCCATCATAGAAGTGATCGAGGCTGAATTCAACGCTTTCTCGTCATCAATCACAATATTTTCGGGAATACAAAAAAAGAACAATAAATCCCGCAGGGGTCGTCTTATATCTTCTATTGACCTAGATTTTATTATTTTGGCTTGTGCTAGTTTAGTAAACTTGCCAAGGGCTGTGAGAACCAGATGTTTTTCTGTAGAGTAGATGCCTATGTGTAGTGTATGGCCAGGATAATTTGGAATAGGTGTTGGGTTTATGTGTTGATTATTTGGGTGTCTGTCGTATTTGTTTTCTTTACATGTCCTGCACTGATTTACTAGTTTCTTTATTCTCGAACTCATTCGCGGAAAACAATATTTTTCTAATACTTGATGCTATTTTCTTCGGCATTTCGGTGAGCTCTTCGATGAATACTCAATATTGCCTCTTCCTGTTCTGTCTCACTTGTTAGGTCTCGAACCAGTGTTTGAGTGTATCTAATCTTATAATCCCTAAAATGTGTAGGGTAAATATCTTGAGCTAGTCCCATTATACCTTCATCAGTTTTTAACCCATTTATGGTAAGAGGATTGAGGTATCTTTTAAATATATTTATGATATCTGTTTTTGTGGATCTTTGTTGTGTCAGAATGTGTCTAAGGTAGCTAGGAAAAGGCGATTTTAATTGATAACCTGCTTCATCGCCTATTTGTAATATTATTTGATTGCGAAAGACATTAATCGGAACCTCTACTGTTGGGATTTAATTATGGGATGAACTCTCGTCACTGTGTCGAGTCATGGTAAGTGGATTGGTATGGGTTATTAAAGGTAGTCTTGATTCATAGTTCATAGTTATATTCTTCCAAAATGGCTTTCCAGCGTTTCATTTTGCAATTTGTATTTTTGTTGCTGAGAGCGTACGTGAGGGGTTGGTGATCTGTATGAATTTTTACCTTTCTGGCTCCATAGAGGTAGTTCCTTAAAGAATTCAAAGACCAAATTATTGCCAGCATTTCCTTTTCATTGGCGGCATAATTCTCTTCGGTTTTGTTTAATGTTCTCGACAAAAATGTAATGGGCCGATTATTTTGTGACAATACGGCTCCTATGGCGTAGTTGGAGGCGTCTGTTGTAAGTTCGAACTCTTTTTCGAAGTCTGGGTGACTAAGAACGACTTCTTTCGATATTAGTGATTTTTTATTTTTTGAAAAGCTTCCATGGCCTCATTGTCAAGATTAATGATTTTATTTTTGGAGAGGTTTTTGGACACACGTCCATCTTCCTCTCTTAAAAGGGATGTCAGGGGTTTGGCGAGTTTCGCGTAATCTCTAATGAAGCGGCGATAGTAACCTGACATTCCGAGAAATGATCTTAGATCTTTGAGTGTCCTAGGGTAAGGTAATTTAACTATTGCCTCAACTTTATTGGGATTTGTTTTGATTCCGTCCCTAGATACTATAAACCCAAGAAACTCGACTTCTTTTTGGAGGAACTCGCATTTATCTAGCTGTATTTTCATGTTGGCAGCTTCCAGCGCTTTAAACACTACTTCAAGATTATTGAAGTGCTCTGTTTCATCTTTACCAAATATTATTATGTCATCTATGTAGACATAACACCTCTCCCCTATGTGTTCTCGTAAAATATCGTCTAGGGTTCTTTGGAAGATGGCAGGGGCATTTTTTAGGCCAAAGGGTAGTCTAGTGAATTCGTACTTTCCGTTATTGATGGAAAAGGCCGTTTTTTCGATATCAGATTCTCTAAGAGGTATCTGATGGAAGCCACTCTTCAGATCTGCGATGGTGAATAAATTGTTTTTCCCTAGGTTTGCAAGCATTTCGTTAATCTCAGGAATGGGATATTTATCAGGTATTGTAACAGTGTTCAATTTCCGATAGTCAATGACCATCCTCTACTTTTTCTCACCAGATGCGTCCATTTTCTTTGGGAGACCCAGACTGGAGAATCATATGGTGATCTAGATGGTCTTATAATGCCGTTTTCGAGTAATTCCTGGACTTGATCTTCAACTTCCTTTTTCAGTGACATAGGGTAGTATGATTTTGAGTACACTGGGTCGTCTGTGGTGGTACGAGTTTTCCCCTTAACGATCGTAGTGTAGGTCAGTTTTTCATTTGGCTCTGAGAACAATTTATGTCATTCTTTTATAATAGCGTTTAATTTAGCGATTTGTTCTTTAGTCATATGGGAGCTTCTAATATTAATTGAGTTGACAGAATCAGATATGTGTTGTTTTAGCCATATCCGAATGTTTGGTTTGATGACCATGTAATTTTCATTTGTATGGATGACAGCTTTCAATTCTTTTAAGCTGCCATTGCCGATAATTCCGTCAAATGAGATAAGACTGGCTAATATGAAGAATTTTAAATTTCCAGTTTCTGGACCAAATAAATTTATCAAAGCATGATGTGTTATTTCAATATTTCCTCCAACCGAAGTGGCGAGGAATATTTTGTTATTCTGAATGGGATATAGAACATGTCGTTGTTGGATGTAGTTTTTACTGGACCCAGTATCTACTAGGATTTTTAGTGTTTTTCCGCTCTTCGTTACATATTCAAAATATGGAAGCGAAGAGCGCTTTAGCCTAAAAAATGGATATCGTCTAATTGTTCAGATGGGTCTAGAACAGAGCTATTACTAAGGTCCACGTAATCTGTTAGAGATTGATCGTGGTTCACAACTTCTGTTCTAATGTCCTGCTCATATTCATTCAAGTCGTTGTACTGAGATTGCTGTGTTGTGATTGCTGTTCAGTATCATCGTATTCGTCGGTTTGGTTTTGTTCGACGTAATGTACTCTTTGTTGTTTATTAGGATGATACACTTGTTGGGATTGTGGTCGTTTATCCACAAATTGACGTAAATTATATCTTTTCTGATAGTTCTGGTAATTTGCTGCATGGGAGTGTAATGAGCGGTCTATCTCCATGGGCTCAGGCCTAGCTGTGGGCTTGGGAGGTAGCCCCATCGGTGGTTTCGGTGATTGGTAAAATTGGGGACGTTGCTGCCAGGAGTATTGTGGTCTTTGAAACCTTTGGGGATTATAAACTAATTCTGGGTAGAATTGTGCTCTAGATGCTGGAATCGGAGTAGTTTGTTGGCGTTGGATATTATTTCTTCTTGGTGCAATGGGAGGTATTGAACGATGCTGTGTTCTATAATAGGTATGATTGGCATGTTGAATCCAATATTCTTCGTTTTCTAATTTCAAACAAAGGTGAAGTGCCTGGGGCAGATCTACTGGTTCCCTCATACTTAGAAGTCTAGGCAGATCTCCTTTAAGTCCTCTAACAAACGTGTCTAAAACCTTATCCCGATAAGCCCGTGTCATGTTTGTTAATGACTCTTGGCTCATTTCCATACTGCTGAGTTTATTTAAGATTTTAAGTTAAGATATTTAAGTGATAGATGGTGATACACCGTTTGATAGAATTCTGGAATAGATTGATTACTTTATATCAGCGTGGTCATTTGGTATTCCAAGGTTCCCAGATCCCCTTTTGTCGGCATAATGTAGGGTAAGACACTTTGAAATTTTCTCCCAATTTAGAGAAGTATTATAAGATTCCAAGGCAATATCTGCGTGCCTTGTATTCTTATTTCTGATAACATTTAGGATTCCGTAATATTTCGGTGATCTTTTCAAATGCTCGTAAATTCTCAGGATTCTCTCCACGCTTTTTTTCCACGAGGAAAATTCTCCTGATTGTCCAGAGAGCTCCCTGAGGCTTTTAACAACCTCAGGTATTTTATCCATGTCGGATAAATTTCCTTCGTGACCAGCGTCAATTCGTTGGTCGATATCATTATTAATATCCCCTTCAGGGTTAATGAGGGATTGAAGGATGACTCTACCTTCTCTTTTTAGAGCGTCTATAACTAGTCTATTTATAGTTTCGGCTAACTGAGTTTCAATCACATTATTTGTATTATGGATGGTTGGGGTAGTAGATAAATGATTGGAAGCTGGTGGGCTTGCATTTGGTATATTTAAAACAGGCTGTTTTAGAATGTTATTGTTATCACTGTTACTCATTTTTGTGGGTTTGATTGCGATTTCTTTAGAAAGTAATAGGGAGAGAAAAAAAAATTCTGATTTCCTAAGAAGTTTTTTTCTGTCACTTTAATGAACTTTAGGAACTCTTATTGTCCCACAAAGATTTTCACGCACAGGAAGAAGAGAGAAAAAAGGGAAAATCAAAAATATTCTTTAAAGAATCAATAATAAATATTGCCTTGTGCACTATAGCTTAATAGAACCAATACGAATCTAATTTAATTCTGTTTTACTCAAACAGGGATTTTTTTTCACTATAATTCGTAAAACTAATTCAAATTTAGTTCATCAAAAATTCATTTCACTACCATTTGTAAAGTCAATTCACTAAGATTCGTAAAATCAGTTAAAATAATTTCGATCAATAAAATTTGTTTCAATATAATTCATAAAATCAATTAATATTAGTTTCAATCAAATCGAAAAACATTGTTCACTATTATCCGAAAATAAATTCACTATAATTCGTAAAATCAATAAAAATTAATAATTTTAGTAAAAAATTTCTTGCACTATTATCTATGAAATTAGTTTGAATTTATGGAAAATATTTTTATTTTTATTTGTAGAATCTATGTATTAGTTTTTGTTTCAAGCAATGCAAAATTTATATTCTTACGATCTATGATTGCAATTAGATTTTTTCTATAGTCAATAAAAATTTGTTCACTAAACTGCAAAATTTCTTTACTTTTATTTTAATAAAATTTTTCTTCACTTTGGTTATCTTATTTCACTTATTTGTTTAAATTATTTTTCAATTAATTTCCTTTAAAGTTCTAACTTACATAAAAATAATAAGATACGGGGTTCGCATCTTTTTGGGATTATCCGCTGCTGTGTGCTGGTATAGAGTTGGTTTGGTCATCCTATCTATTTGAATGTCGGATTTTCCAGGCGTGGTGGGCTTGGTTGTCCCTTTGCTTATTAATCCTTCATGTTTCTTTATCCTGATATTTTACACACTTTACACTTTTTACACCGGTCCCTGCTCGGGCGCCAGTTAATCTTTTTACTTTTAAAAACTTTTAAAAAAAATAAGAACAACAATTAAATAAACTTTTGTATGATTTATTTTATATGACCGTTTACAAAACCCGTTAAAAATTAACTGAACTAAATCTAACAATTTTTCATTTTCCTAACTAAATTAAATTGCTGAAATTGCGAATCCCACGATTTCGCTCGACTGCCGGCACCTGTTGATAAAACGTGATGCGGTGTCTCGTTACGCGTACTTCTGCTGCGATGGATGTTAAGTTATATAGATTCATGAATATCGTCTCCCGTTAAAATCTCAATTTGCCCCAGACTGGTTTTGAGATTCTTGTAAAATTTCGGCCAGGTTTACATTGAGTAGAGAATGGTTTAGCTCAGGAAACTGATTCAGCTGAATAATTTTTAGTGGATATTTACTCTGATCTTCATATTTAAGCACCTTCTCTTGTAATTGAATTTGACATGGTTGCGTTATTTCAAGTAGCCCCTGCCCCTCTAATTTTGAGATCACAAAGTGATCTGGACACGTAATATGTAACACCGTGGAGGTGATGAACGAGAATAGTCATGCGTTCGGCTTGTTCAGTTTTATCAACATGTCTTTTTGGGTAACTTGTACTCTACACTTGCATTTGGGCACTTCATTTAAAGGATTAAATAATAATTTAACTACGCATTCATTGGATGTTGCTGCTTTGATTATTGGCGTATTTAGGCGACCTATGCACGTGTTTTCTTCCATACTGTGAGTAATTTGTTTGAAGCTTTTCATGTTTTCGCTCTTTAATAGGAGGAACTCATGTGTTTGTGCGCTATTTGCCACGTATTGATATCCCGGGTGCGGAATTTCTGAGTAATTTGGCGTGTGTGGTACAAGAGAGCATGGAATTTGTTGGAGCCTCCTTTTTGGTAAATTGAAAATTGGGAGAGTAATTTTCATTACCATTTGTTCTGCATGAGGTTTGACTGGGCTCCTAGTGTTTGGTAGAAGACGGCTAAGCAATTCTGATCGTTAGGACAATACGAGGTTGTTTTGCGTTATATTCGTAGCAAATTTTGTGGAGATAAGAGGAGTGGATGAATATGATTTGTTCTACTCGCCATTATTATTTCCAGAAGGGCTTGCTGTCGGTATTCGACTTCTATTACTTAATAATTCGACTCAACGTCCGCGCTACCGCCGCGTGTAAAATTTTAATCACAACTCGAATAAAATTTTTTTGACAACCGCCGTATTTCGTTTTTAAAAACCAAGTCGCTTTCGTTTTTTAACTCGACTGCGCTCTTGATCACTTTCATCGCGATCAAGAGCCCTCTCAGTGTAGAAAATGCATAGTTTGCATTTCTACCCTGAGAAAAATTTTCATTGATTCTGGACTTGATTAAACAAGTCCAGAATATTTTTCGATGGACGGTGGCTTGAAAAAATGTAATTTGATGTTTTTGTAAACATCGGCCACCGTCCCGTCGCTTGAAATTGCGGCGTCGTATACATATAATGCATTTTCGCGGCGCGCATTCCTTATCACGAAAGCTTTTATTGTATTTACGTCTGTACCTACATATTATATTTCTTGCGACAGGCAAAATTTATCATGGGAACTTTCCTGTTGAAATTTTATGGAGTGTGAAGAAAATTGCTGATGCAATTCTCTTTACTCGTTTTGGTAGATAAGCTAATCATGGTCTCGGTATGATTAGCTTATGTAAAAATGAAATAAATTTAATTTAATTTTCTAGGAATACAACAATTAAACCTATTGCGCATTTTCACAGCTTTTCTAGGAATACAACAATATTTTATAGTATAAGAAGCTGAAACCAATATTCAATAAATGATTAAGATATAAATTTGTTTTATAAAAATCTTGCACTTAACTTGTACTCACATGATCTATATATGGCAGCTAATTTACTTGACTTTTTATTTGATTGAGTTTTGGGATTACGATACTCTTTATTGCAGTCGATACCCGCAATAAAGTGGCTTTGTTAGTAATTGTCTTATTACAGTCGAGACCCGCAATAAGACTCTTTATTACAGTCCATTCCCGCAATAAAGTGTTTAGTGTTAGTGATCTTCGTACTACAGTCGAGACCCGCAATACGAAACTTTTTACAGTCGAGACCCGCAATAAAATGATTTGTTAGGAATAGATTAGTCAGTCGAGACTCGGCTTAAAGTGAATGTTAGTAAGTATCTTAACTTCAGTCGAGACCTGAAGCAAGATTCTTTATTTCCTTCGAGACCAGAAATAAAGTGTTAGTACTATTTTTATTGCAGTCGCTACCCTCAATAAAAAAACCTTTAGTTTAATCGCTATCGAAAATAAAATCCTTAATCCAGTCGATACAAAGAATAAGAATATTTTATTTTAGCCGTCAATTAAATAAAGTATTTAATTTGTTAATAAGATGTAACACTAGAAAAAAACACTAGGAAATAACACTAAGGAATAAACCGCCAGGTTAATCACTGCACTGCTAAATCACAAAAGAGATCGAATCAAGTCAAACTGCTGTTTTTATAGTCACAGTTTGGGCACGGCACCAAAGAACGGTCGTCAAAGGCGCATGGCAACAATATTGGCATAGCAACAACTTGCATAACAACAATAACCTGACAAAGCAACTGCACCTCATGAAGTGCTACCATTTTAGTTACTCCTGCTATCAAGCTGTTCTCAACTTATTATCTAAAAAATATTTTGAGTAAATTCAATTTATTTCCACTTCAATAAGGTCTAAATACCAAACAGCTTTCGCTTTTTGTTGATTTAGAAATTTTATTTACCAAGAATAATTTATACATTAATAAAAGCAATACATTGAACTGACATACACGTAGCTGGCAAGCAGCACGCATGAGTTGCTGCCCTTGTTCCTAAATGTGCTATCACAATATTCTGCTGTGCAGTGGTTTGCTATAGAGTTATCTCAGTTCGTGTGCTGCTTGTACCAAGTTTCGTTCCAGTACCTACCTCAATTCCATTTTATCTTCTTGTGAGTTTTCTTTCTTCAAATTGTTACCACTGGGACGTATTTATTGACATCCAGTTGACTTGAGTTGACAGTAACAAATATTTACATTCACTTCGTGGGAATTAAACACACTATTTAGGTAAGATGAATTTATGATATTAATTAAAGATTTAGTTCTTGGTGTTTTGTTTTATTTCCCTTTTTAGGATCTTCTTCGTGACGAGGCGACAAGAATGAATTTTAACTTTTTGGGCATACATGCAATTCGAATAAACATTTGCACCACGGAGGAATTTAAAGCAATGCACCTTTAGTAAACTCATTACGGTTGGCGAGACAATGTGTTGGTTAGGAGAATAGGTAAGTGGTTACATTATATTTTGTTTTGTATGAATTAACTATTGTTTCTTTTCAGACATTGTTTCCAGTTTGAAACATGCTGCCCCCGTTGAAAGGCTAGAATGTCTTTCAAATGTATCGGTCTCAGATTTAAAATCTTGTTGCTAAATTTGTTTAAACACTGCATTAAACAACCGATACCAGATTATTAAATAGAAGAAAAATGTTGTGTAACTTGAAGATATTTTATCTTGTTTTATTTCAACACTTATCCCAAATCCAATCTTTAAAGCCCCTGTTGTTAAAAGGAAAGCGAATTTACTGAATTTTGGAGTGGAGATTACGAAAATATAACCTTGGGGCCATATGTTTACATTGGTATTAAACCAGTATTAAGCCTAAAGCGATCGCAATTAAATTTACCATCTACGTTGTCTCAGTGTGGAAGTGGTATGCTCAAATTTCGTCTTAAATAACTTTCTGAACACTTATATACAGCAAATTTATTTTCCGAACTCTTCCTTCATAGAATGTCATAATCAGTTGTCAGATAAAGTAAACCGCGTGAAACGTTTTTTGTAAAAATGTCTAAAAGTCAGAATTTAAAAAGTTTTGAGAAGGAAAACATTTTCCAACTAGTTCGGAAATATAAGAGCATTATTGAATGCAAGGAAAAGGAATGTGGCATCTGTAAGTGACCGAAACCGAGCCTGGGAGAAAATTCTGGAAGAATTCAACGCAACAGCAAGGCCGTATATATAGATCACGAATGGGATTGGTTTTAGCATAGCAGACTAATACTCTCTAGGGACGAAAGAATAACTGAGCATTAATGTGAACTCAATAATCGGAATTTTATGTATATAATTTATGATGACGTTCCAATTTAATCGAAAAATTCTATTTATCTATAAGTGCTATATTTAGATAATTGAGTTCACGGTAATTCTCAATTAATGCTCCTTGGGTCTGCAGAAATTTAAAAAGTTATGTTTTAAAAATCTTGTTTAACGGTTGTTTACATTCCAAAAAAAAAAACAATATAAAGGTCCACTTTTTATAAAAAAAGAAATAATTACAGAATTACATTTTATCTTCATTCATTTCAATTTTAACATTTCGATGAACGATTAGCAAAACGATTATATTGGTGGCACCAAATAAGCAAATTAAAAAAAAACAAAACATTTTATTTTCAGAAAATTTTAGATATAGTTATGTAATTATCTAAAATGCCCTAAAAGTAAACAAATATATTTTTTAAGCTTTTTAAATAAAACCATGGGGCGTTCATGGATAATATTAGTTACCATATTATAATTAGTTACAATTAAAGTTGTTGTGTTGTTTTAACGACAAAAAACAAATTAGACTCTACTTAATAGATAAGAGCTCTTCTCTTATCCTCTTAACTGGACTGTCAAAGACCGTTGGCAGAAATTGGTTTTCTGCGTGGAGAGTTAAGAAATGTCAGAGGTCAGTTGATCTCTCACATTTTGTGCAGATTTTTTTTAAGAGATTTTGTATTCTAGAAAACAAAAATAGCTGTCAAATATATCTTAACATAAGAGCTCTACACTGAGGTACCCTAAAATCTCTTATCTCACTTTTAGTCGCAGAAATTGTTTTGTTTCAAATACCGAAATTTTTGGATAAAAATACTGTCAAGTAAGTACATATTTATATAATACGTATATATAACATAAAAAATAATGTACAAGTTTGTTAAATATAAAATAATTATACAATATAAGCCATGCATAGACGATAGCTCTGGGGAATCCGTTTGCTATTCTGAGCCTGTATTCATCAAGTTCAGAATGCCAAAATTTTTCGCCTTTAAACTGATTGAAATGACATAGCCTTACGATAATCTACATTGATCGACAATGGTATCGTCACTTTAAATTAATTAATTTTTGTGCTACAGGTTGATACGAAAATCCTATTGGACGTAATGGCGTAATAATTCAATTATCATTAAGTGCTGTGAATTTATCATACAATAATCAATAATTGTTACCTGATTAAAGACGCACACATTTAAAGAACTACAGCGTAGCAAAATTATTGTGTCTAGGCACAAGTGTAGCAAAATGCATGTGCTTCGTGCTGGATACGTGTGGGTGGGCCCTATTGCCATCATTGCCTCGCCAAAAATGTCTGCTTCCTTCTTGCAAAGTGAATTGCCTTTCACAGCTGGGCTGACTCAAAAGGGAGTGTTCAGATTGTCCAAAGCCATTTAACCTCTTAAAATTAAAGTTTGTCCAGAAAAATTTATAAAGATTACTAGTTCTGCTAGAATCTCTTACTTGCTAATAAATTTAAGCGGTTAAGAGATGTCGTAAAAGTCTCTTATGTAGAACTAGAGGGTTAGATTTAATATTTAAAATGTGAACAAAATTCAATATACTAATGTATATACATGCATAGTGGGCTGCTTTTATTGTTTTATTCCTCTCTTTTGCACACGTTTTTCCTAAATTTGCTTTACATGAAAGAGCCACGGAGGAAGGAAATAAAATGATAAGGCCAATTGCTATGAGCCGCTACATATAAAGAATGTTGGGTAAAAATTGGGCTTATCAGATAAACAAAAGTATAGGCTACAACGATGTGAGGGGGGGGGGTTGAATCCAAACCCATCGCATATATACGCCCTTGGCAACAGACCTGTATAAGAGAACAGTACAACAAATGAAAGCATTTTATAAAAATGCGAAGTGTTCGCTAAAGAAAACTTGCCAATGAAAAAAAGAAACGTTTCAAAACAGGCGGAGGAAAATTTGTTGGCGATATTCAGGAAAACAATATATTGGTGGATATTGTTACTGATGAAATTACTCCATTGGAAAATAGCTTTGATTCCAGTTGCGATTACTTTTGTGAAACATCTCGGGTATATAATATATCAATATGTACATACATACATGCATACAACATATAGAGAAGTCATCTCGAAGAAAAATATATCGATAAAACTGTATGTCTTCTAAAATACTGCTACCTACAATTTTCTTCTGAATTATTTCTCAATTTACTGTATGCTAATGGTAATAAAAGTTAAAATTACTTAACATAATTTTTTTTTGTAGAATGATCAACTAGAAGAAGAATTGCAGCAATTGTTGGATACAGATGAAAATCATCTTGAAAACAGGCTGAGACCTAATAAAAACACACCAGCTTCAGCCTTTACAGAAACTGAAGCAAGCAAAAATTTTACCAGAAAATGGAAAAATAATGACGACCTGAGGAACTTCGTGAAAGAATTCTCCGAGTTAAAAAAAGAGAAGTTGGAGACTGAAATTATAAAAAACAGGAAAAAAACTGAAATTAAGCAACTGACGGAAAACTGATGCTGCTACTGTATATATATGTTCTTAGGAAGCTTTTTATTTAATATATTTTTCCATTTGAGTTGAACAATAAAAATTTAAATTACATAAAATAATGCTGTATGTAGTTGTACTTGTTTTTCTCCACTGATGCAGGCATTAGTTGAAAAAATTTGAAATCACATAGTTCCTAGTTGAAAAGTCAGAACATTCTTCTGGTGATACTCCAAAATTTGGTTTTGGTAGCGGTTCCATTTCTACTTCTGGCGGGGCAAGTCACTTTTTTCAACATATTGTGTAGCACGGCTGTTGCCACAATTACATTAAGCGTGATTATTACGTTTAATCGACATTCTGAAAGCAAAAATGTATGAAATTTCGTCAAGAGCTACAAAATAGCTACTTACTTATTCCTAAAACATGAAATCGTCGTTTCCAAACACCTTTGTTCTTTCAATGATTTGTCGTATTGATATAAGCGCAGCATTGTATTTTATTTCAGCTCTACTTTGTGGATTAGACAAGGGGGTTATGATATTTTTTTGCATGATTAATCCGAATCACCGATTAGAAATGAATGTTGAGATTTTCCAATTTCTAATTCAAGTTGTAATTTTGAAAAGTTGAAAATCATTTGATCGTATATTAATTTAAATTCACTAACAAACCGCGAAACAATATCTATTATTCGCATATCGTGATCACAAACAATTTGTACGTTTATGGAAAACCAACTCTTGCGATTTCTAAAGCGATATTCAAATTCCTCTTCAGAGAACTTTTCAAATACATTTTCTCGCTCGCTGTACTTACGCGTTTTGCACGAACCAGGTATAAATTTATATGAATTTAACACTGAAATAAATTCGCTGTCGGATGAGGAATCATACGAAGATGAAGAAGAATGATAAACTGATGACATTTCGTCTAACAAAAAACTCTCTTTTAAAATAAACTATAAAAAATTATTATTTCTTACTTACCATCCATATCGATACGTGAGTAATTTCTTATAACCTATTGGCTGAGCATTTATTGAAACTTTACTCAAAATAAAGTGAGACCAGCAATGCGACCACCAAAAACCGGTCTTATGACCAGCCTTAGATGTCAATAGAGACCTTTGTGAACATATCGTTGAGGCCAACTACGAATAAAATTGATGTAAAATCTTAGTTTGCGTTTTTTGGATTTTTGTAGCGCGTCCCAGGAAACGGTGATGTCTTCTACGGTGATCTGTTACAATCAAATGGAGATTATTATCTGGCTCGTCGGCAGTTACCAGTACAATGTCCTCCAGTATCTTGATTTTAGATGATGGGCTGCTGGGCTTCATCCACTATTGGTCCGGATCCAGATGGTCCTGGTGCTGGCTCTAGTTGTGTTGACCGACTTGGTGACTGTGGTGGAGAATCCGTAATTTCAATCACGTCCGATTCTTCTAGCTGCAGGAAGCTGAGCCGTCTGCCTAGTTTTTTAATTTGGGTTGCCAGAGTTACGTTATGGAGATGAACACATGCAGCAAGTATATCGCCTACAGCTACGCAACAGGATTCAAAAGCATGGCGAATCACTACAACAACTGCGGGCTGATGTGGAAAGATTAGGTTATCTCTCGTACTCTAGCGTAAATGCAGATTTCCTTAATGAAGTGGCAACAGAAGCATTTGTGAACGCTATTGTAGATCAAAATTTACAACAAGCGTTGAGGCTAGCAGGAAAGAAATCATCAGCAGAAGCACTAGCCTATGCACTAGCGTATGAATCTGCCAGGCAAGCTTCTCGAAGTGCAGTACGAGTGAGAGAAATTTCGGTGGAGGAATGTACTTGTAATAGAATGCAGCCATCACAGAGCATTTCTTCACGTGGTATTCTGCGGTGCTGGAATTGTAATAGACCAGGACACCTCCAAAGGGACTGCAGAAAACGCCGTCGAACAGAATCACCAGAAGAGGAGGACAGAACAGAATGCCAAAGATGTCGAGACAGGGAGCAAGCTATTCGGGGAGAGCCTAGAAATCAAACAGCGACTAGTCGCATCAGCTCCCCTGCTCAGCAATCGGAAAACGTGTAAAAACCAACTTCGGGGGGCAGAAGTTGGTTGGTAGAGTCGACAGCCCCGAAGTCATCATTCAGATAGCCCAGTTGCAGAGAAATAATAGCAGTCTTGTTATATATGGAAGTTTAGGAAAAAATGACTGCGTTGTCACTATCGACACTGGAGCTTCGAGATCAATTATTAGAGCGGATCTTGTCAAGAACAAATGGTTTCACAATACCACCAAATATTTACTAAGAACAGCAACTGGTGCCGCAGCACAAGTTTTTTTAGAAATAACTTTGGATATTCAACTAGGTGAACTACTATTTCCTCACAATTTCCTAGTTTCAGACATAATGGATGAATACATCCTTGGAGTAGACTTTATGACCACATATAAAATAAATTTAGATGTCGGAGAACGAATACTCAAATATGGCAACATAGAAATTCCTATGAGACTAGGAGGAGGAACAGATTATCCTGCAAAAATAGGGACGATGGTCTGTGAGAATATGACTCTCTCTGCATTCCGGAGACGCTAGTATGGACAAAGCTTACTGATGACATCGGGACCTGCCGATTCTATCTGGTGGAGCCTAACCCTACAAAAGTAACATCAAACATCATCGTTGGTAAGACTTTAGTGAAGGCAGAAGGCGCAACATTAATTCCAGTCAGAGTGATCAACACATCCGAAAATGAGGTACAACTAAAAGAAGGTGCTATAATTAGAAATTGTGAGCCTGTTTATCAGATTGTTAATTTGGAAAATGGTAGTAATATTAAGGAGGCAATACGTATACCAGCTACTACTCAACAGGTTCAGAAACTTCTTTCATCTAGTGCCTTAAGTGAACAGCAATACAACGATGCCAAAGAGATGATCGATGAATTTTCGGAATTATTTGCAATGAATGATGATGATTTCGGCAAAACAAATCTTGTCCAGCATCGGATCAATACAGGAGATTCTAGGCCCATTCGGCAACCACCACGAAGACTACCATTAGCCAAACAACCAGAAGTTGCAGATATGATAAATTCCATGAAAGAACAAGGCATAATTGAGGAATCTAACAGCCCTTGGAGATCGCCAGTTGTTTTGGTCAGGAAAAAGGATGGCAGCACCCGATTCTTTGTGGACTACCGCCAACTAAATAATGTAACAAGAAAGGATAGCTATCCGTTGCCAAGGATTGATGACACATTGGACACCCTTTCCGGAGCGCAATGGTTTTCCACATTGGATTTGAAGAGCGGTTACTGGCAAGTGGAAATACATCTCGAGGACCGAGACAAGACTGTTTTCTCAGTTGGAAGTGGCTTATGGCAATTCAAAGTTATGCCATTTGGATTATGTAATGCTCCAACCACATTCGAACCACTTATGGAATATGTTTTACGAGGATTAACCTGGAAAACATGTCTTGTCTACTTAGATGACATAATTGTGATCGGAAGGACATTCGAGGAACATAAAAACAACTTACGGGACGTACTTCAAAGACTGAGGGATGCGAAACTGAAGCTCAGTACGAATAAATGTGCTCTATTCACGAATGAATTAAAATATTTGGGGCATATAGTTTCATCACAAGGAGTAAGAACTGATCCAGAGAAGATAAGAGCTGTGAAATATTGGCCTGTTCCAAAGGACAAACATCAATTAAGGAGTTTTCTTGGATTAGCTACCTACTACAGGCGATTCGTAAAAGGTTTTGCAGATATAGCAAGGAGCCTACATCAACTTACAGAAAAAGGAAAGCCGTTCATATGGTCAGATAAATGTAACGAAAGTTTTGGAAATTTGAAGCAACAGCTCTGTGGAACTCCAGTGCTTCACTATCCAAAGCTGGGAAAAACTTTTATATTGGACACGGATGCCAGCAATGTAGGTATTGGTGCAGTGCTTTCACAGGAAGAGGATGGTCAAGAGGTGCCAGTAGCTTATTTTAGCAAAGCACTCTCAAAATCAGAGCGAAATTATTGTGCTACAAGGAAAGAGCTACGTGCCATTGTAAACTCAACCAAGCATTTCCATAAATATCTCTACGGGCAGAAATTTATCCTCCGCACTGACCATGCAGCGCTTAAATGGCTTTTGCAGTTTAAGAACCCTGAGGGGCAAGTGGCGAGATAGATAGAGCGACTCCAAGCTTATGACTTTGAAATCCAACACCGAAGAGGACGTATCGATGGAAATGCAGACGCCCTTTCACGACGTCCATGCAAAGTTGAATGCAAACATTGCGTTCGGCTGGAAGAAAAAGAAACAAAAGCGACAATACAGCTGATGACGGTGGAACCATCGACAGGTTGGAACAACGAGAGCTTGCGAACAGCACAACGGGAAGACCCAGACATATCACCTATTCTTGCTTGGAAAGAAGACATGGAAAGACCACAATGGCAAGATATCTCGGAGAGGAGTGAGAAACTGAAGAGCTACTGGGCTCAATGGAACTCTCTTCACGTTGAATATGGTATATTAAAGCGCAAGTGGGAACCAACTAACGGCGAGTCATTCCGAATGCAGATAGTCGTGCCAGCATCCCAGGTCAAAGATGTTCTAGAAGAAATGCACAGTGGATCATCTGGAGCACATTTGGGGGTGAATAAAACAATTTCCAAAATACGCGAAAGGTTTTATTGGTTACATATGCGAGAGGATGTTGAGGTATGGTGCCGCAGATGCACTATCTGTGCTTCTTGCAAAGAACCACCACACAGAAGTAGAGGAGAAATGCATAAGTATAATGTAGGAGCCCCATTTGAATGGATAGCCGTAGACATCGTTGGACCTTTTCCAGAAACAGATAACGGTAACCGTTATATATTAGTTGCTATTGACTATTTCAGTAAATGGCCTGAAGCTTATGCAATCCCTAATCAAGAGTCTACCACAGTAGCGGATCAAGTAGTAATGAATTGGGTCAGTAGATTTGGTGTTCCTCATGAACTTAATTCGGACCAAGGACGGGACTTCGAATCACGGACTTTCCAAGAGATGTGTAGAATTCTGGGAATAAGAAAAACCAGAACAACTCCTCTGCATCCACAATCTGATGGCATGGTAGAGCGCTTCAACAGAATATTGGTCGAGCATCTAAGGAAAGTAGTCGACTATCACCAACGCGATTGGGATCGATATATTCCCATGTTCTTAATGGCCTATCGATCAGCTGTACACAACACGACCGGACAAACTCCAGCAAAAGTGATATTCGGAAAGGAGATGCGTTTACCTAGCGATCTCAAGTTTGGTACACCCAGAGGTGAACAAAAGTTACCAGACGATTATGTATCGGAACTTAGACAACGATTAGCTGATGATTATTTTACGTCCTTTATCTTCTTTCACTCGACACTTTAACTGAGTTAAATGATAACGCGCGAGGTAAAATATTAATAACTTTATTTCTTATTTTCTTATAATAAAAGAAGAACAAAGGAAAAGAACACCACAGAATAAAAATTTTGTAAATAACTGGGTAGCAAACTATTATAACTATATATACATATATATAATATTATAACACACAAAAATGATTTCAATTCCCCGATTTCTATTATTCGCCCGATATGTGAAGACTGAACTGCCTTTTCCGGTACGTGTACCTGCCGTTCATTGATGGTGCCTTCATTTTGCTGATGCCGCAATCAATATTTCATGAAATTGATTCGTTGCACCTTTGCCCGTACATTGCACCGGGCAATGAACTGACCTCATTGATGAATTCGGTTGACTTGCAGAATATTTCACTGAACTGTCCTCACGTGTCGTAGACATTTCGGGGGACCTTGAAATCCTATGGTTTCAATAACTGAAAGGATAAAATTATTATTAGATATGGATGTTTCTTGTGAGGGCATTTCCTCCCTGCACAAGTTAATCATCCGCTGATGAAGGAGTTACTTGAAGGGCGCTCCGACTCGCCCCTGCGTAAGGGAATGGGATGTAAGGATAGGTGAAATACTTTGGTTGGGGTTTCAGTATTAGGTGGAAAGTGAAGTGCCTTCATTTTTTAACGATGGATAGATTCTGGTCTGCTGCTTCAAACTGTCAAGGTTTATAGAGGTTGCAGTAGAGACTGGTGAGTCGATTGTTGTTATCGATATTGGAGAAGTCTCATTGCCTTGACAAGCTGCAGTTTGGCTGGTTACTACAGATGTCAGCTGAATGTCCGGATCTGAGTGGCATCGTCGCGCTTGTTTGTGCAATAGATATGTAGTGAGCGGGCTGCAGATTGCAGCCAATAGCCACCAACTCTTTCCATGAATGTTTTGAATAATGCGTATATTTATGATGATGCTCGCAAGGTATTTTATCAAGCGAATGACGAACCAGGTGCCCAAAATGGCAGATATAATATTTCCAAACGCAGTGAAAAACGACCAAGTTCCTTGCAGATAACTTTGAATTTGACTTAGATGCCCTGAAGAGAGCAAACGAATATTTTGCCGGTCAGTGTTATGTCCTATTATCACTTTCGTAAGGACATTTTCGATGGCTTTTCTCTCGGATGGATACATAATTTGTCTTCTCAATTCATCCGTGGCTTCATAGGTGTAGATTCCTGACTTGATCAGATCATGAGTATCTTCGCACTTCCATGGAATATCTTCCGATGGGTTTAGATGTTCGGGAGGTTCTAATCTATGATTTTCGGGTGTGAAGCCGTACCATGCGCCATGCAGTAAATATGCTGTGCTGAGAGTGTTAGAGCATGGTATTTCTGTACCGTATTCTTGTAACAGATGATTAGTTGGGGCCATGAAATAACTCTTGTTATTATATGTAACGGCGAGCTCGTTGTAACATCGATCAGTTTTCCTGACTGCGACTTCTACGGCTTGGCATCTTATGAGGTATATTACTTCTCCTCGTGATACAGCGGTGTAGCCAGGCTCTTTCATTTTCATGAAGACGAATTCAGAAGGATGATGATGCGCAACTGCCAATTGCGTCTCTAAGACTTGACGCTCCAGTTCACATTTCTTGTGTATCAGATGGGCATAAAGATCTTCAATCTGTTTTTTAATATGTCTCTCCACGTAGACGAATTTAGTATTAATATACGTAAAAAGATCTAAACTTTTTGTAGACTTTGTTTTAAATATATAATCGCCAGTGGTTTTCTTGACTATTATTAGCCTTGGATGTTCAGTTTGGAACCCGGGGTGGCGACAAACGGACGTGGCTTTTATAGTTTCCAAAGCGAAGATCACGTTGCCTATATCAACTGTGTACACTATGTGCATTTGTTGTTCAGTTACGTCTAAGGTTTGAATTTTTGTAGCATTGCCTTCGTATAGTACATTGTATGTTAATGCTTCACAGGACGTATCTGGAATCATATCCCAGAAATTCATACCATATTCGGGATCTACACATTTGCCTTTGAGATATGGGCAGAGAATATTGCTGCGTAAGATAACTTGATTATCTTCCAGTCGGACAGTAGTGATATAATCTGTTATTGTGAATTCCATAGCATGTATGACAATAACATTTTTCCAACTATTCGGGCCATAGGTATATGATGCTCCAACACAGTTTCCCTTTGCATCTACGAAACCTGCTATAATTTCTGTGTACCGAGATGTAGCGTTCTTTTCAATATTTTCAAGTAATTTGTTATTTAGCAAACGGTAAGTGCCCTGCTGATGAATCTTCATACACTCTTCTTGTGTTAGGTCAGTAATGAAGGTACTTAAGCCTCCCGCGGCCAACGAGAGATGGCTGAACATACCACAGAAATATACGGATTGCAATACATTAATTTTACATTGATAAACGTGGATTGATGTGACGTCTGTTAATTCTAATAACTGAATATCTTCGTGTTCTTGAAGGACTTTTGATGATTTGAAAGTGCATTTTTTCACACTTAGAACGGAAATTCTCGTACGATTAATCTTCTCATGGCCACAATCGTATGCTATCAAAGCCAAGACTCCTTGGAGGAGGACGAAAGGCAGAAATTGGTTCCACATGATGTATTTTATTCGCTGTGAAAGAGTTATACATAATTTTATAATTAATAAAGTTGACTAAAACTAAGCTTTTATTTCGATAAATAACTATTTAATAGGTTATGTCTTAAGCAAGTTGTTCCTTCTGATATGGCAGCACGCATATCTTGGTTATAGGTCTCTTCAATTGCGTGCTTGAAGTTTTGAGAGTCACAACTCGAGTTTGGTTATCCTTTCCTTTGTGTGTTTCTACAACTCTGGCCAACCGCCAGGCAGATGGAGAAAGATTTTCGTCTTTCAAAATGATGAGATCTCCAATGTGAACAGGGGATTGTTCAGACTTCCACTTCTGTCGATGCTGTAGTCGAGAGAGATATTCTGTCGACCATCGCTTCCAAAAGTCGTTTTTCAGTTTTTTGCAAATGTTGCCAGCGGGATAATGATGATATGTTTACATGGTCCCAATCAGACTCAGGTAAAGTTAATGGAGCATTTCCAATAAGGAAATGTCCTGGAGTGAGAGGAGTTAAATCTTCTGGATCTTCTGTTAGAGGGCATAGCGGCCGGGAGTTTAGTATTGCTTCGATTTGTATTAGAATCGTATTGAGTTCTTCGAATGTCAATAATGTTTGGTCAACTATCCTGCGAAGATGATATTTAATTGACTTCACTCCAGCCTCCCATAAGCCTCCAAAATGGGGAGTGGCTGGAGGAATGAAATGCCAAGTCACATTTTGTGTGGCAAAAGCCTCGCTGACCTTTTGAATGCTCACTTTTATGGCTTCATTTGTTTCCTTTTCAAGCATTTTAGAGGCTCCAATAAAATTGGTTCCGTTATCACTGTAGATGTCCTTACAGACTCCTCGCCTGGAGAAAAATCTACGTAACGCAGCGAAAAAGGCTTCCGACGTTAGGTCACTCACCACTTCGATATGCATGGCTTTCGTAGCGAAACAAACAAATTTAGCAATATATGCTTTGGAAGTTTTTGCATTACGAACTTTGCTTAATTTTATATTGATAGGACCTGCGAAGTCGATACCTACAGCATCGAATGGACGTTCTAAATTTACTCGTGGTGGGGGTAGATTGCCCATGATTTGGTTTGCAGTTTCTTTCCTCCAACGAAAGCGTGTTATACATTGGTGTAATAACTTTTTAATTGTACCTTTCACGCCTGGTATCCAATAACCTTTCCTTAAAGTTGCTAGTACTAAATTTGGACCGCCATGTAATGTGATTTTATGAATGTAATTAATTAATAAAGATATTAATTTCGATGTGCGGGATAGTATTATTGGATGCTTTTCTGCGAATGTTAAACTTGAATTTTCGAGACGACCTCCGACGCGTAAAATATTAGATTCATCTAAAAATGGGTTGAGAGATTTGATCGGACTTTTTGCAGATATTGGGAATTTTTTCTGCAATTCTTCCAGTTCTCGATAGTATGAATATTGTTGACTTTCCTGAACTAGTTTGAGTCTCGCCTCCTTTAGCTCCTGTACGGTTAGATAAGAGGGCATTGGTTTATTATTATTTCCTTTGCATTTTTCAAGAAATCGACGACAGTATGCAACAACTCTGCAAGCTCTGTTGAAGTTTGAAAATCTATTAGCTATTGGTTCTGTGTCTAATTTGAGTTGATAAGATCTGATTCTCTTCATTTCTTTCACTGTACGATCATAGTCAGGGTCCGCTGTGAGTTTCGGCCAGTCTTCAGAATTCGTTACCAACCACCATAAGTTGCTTTTCACAAGCTCGGATGCATGCACTCCCTGAGATGCTAGATCTGCGGGATTTTGCTCCGAAGGTACATGACGCCAACAACATTCAGTGGTGTTGTTATGAATTTCAGAAACTCGATTGGCGACAAATGACTTCCATCGATTTGGATGACTATTCAGCCAAGCGAGGACCACGGTAGAGTCCGTCCAGAGATGAAATGCTTCAGCTTGCCCTAAATGTTTTCGTAAGTGGGTCACCAATTTTAAAAGAAGATGTGCTCCACATAACTCCAATTGCGGTAGAGAAATTGTCTTGACAGGCGCAACTCGTGTTTTGGAAATAATTAGCTGAGTAGAAATATGCCCATCAGATGTAATAGTTCGTGCATAAATAACTGCTGCATATGCTCGTTCGGAGCTGTCACAAAATCCATGATATTCGATTTTCGCGGTGGTGAGATAACCTAGCCATCTAGGCAATCTTATTTGTTCGATGGCTTTTAAATCATAAGCGAACGTAACCCACTCTTGCAATAAGTCTTCTGGAAGGTGAGTATCCCAGTCTATTCCTACAAGCCAGAGCTTTTGCATTAAAATCTTTCCGCAAATTATAATAGGACTGAGCCACCCTGAAGCATCAAAGAGTTTGGCTATTTTTGATAAAATACTGCGTTTAGTTGGTGCTCCACTCATATCTATGGTTAGTTTATAACAGAAGGCGTCTTCCTTTGGATTCCAGCTAATCCCTAATGCCTTAATAGTTGACTCTCCGTCAAACAGCGCAATGGGTTCCTTGACTACGTCATCAGAGGCGAGATCATTTAATATATCTGGATGATTTGCCGCAAATTTGCGCAAGAGAAACCCTCCCCGTTTGAGCAGCAAAGTAAGATCTTACCTTAAATTAACGATTTTTTCGATACTGTCGTGACCAGTTAAAACGTTATCGACATAGAAATGGTTTAATAAACATTTCGATGCTTCAGGGAAGTCGCTTTTTTCATCTTCGGCTAGTTGCTGAAGGGTCCTGATTGCTAGATAAGGGGCGCATGAAACTCCAAAGGTTACTGTTATAAGACGGTAATCTTTTACATTCTGATTCACAGTCGATCTCCACAAAATACGTTGATATTCAGTATCATCAGGGTGTACCCAAATACATCGATACATTTTCTCTATATCAGCTGAAAAAACAAATTTGTGAAATCGACAACTTAATAAGAGAATCGTGAGATCCCTTTGAAGGGATGGTCCTGTCATTAGTAGCTCGTTCAATGATTTCCCTGATGATGTTTTACAAGAAGCGTCAAAAACTACCCTCAGCTTAGTGGTGGAATTCGCTTCTTTAATTACGGCGTGATGAGGGAGATAATTACTTTTAAAAGTTTCATTACCGGCCGGAAACTTCTTCATCTTTTCCTGCGGTACTACTTCTTCCATTTGATTCGAGGTAAGGTAATCCATGAGAACTTCATTATACTCTTTAAATAACCCTCTGTTTTGAATGGCCTTTTCCATAGAAAGGAGACGCTTCATAGCAATGTTGCGAGAGGAGCCTAGCCAGGGTTCTGATGCAGCTTTGAACGGTAGTCTAATAACGTAAGATCCGTCAGGTTTTCGTTCATGTGTTGTTTGATAGATTTCTTCACATAGGATGTCTTCGGGGTTTTCAGGCTTGAATGGATAAGGCTCTTCTATTTCCCAGAATGTTCTTAAGTCAAAATTTAACTCGAGGGTATTAACCAAAGAAATTACTTCGGTTTTAGCTGCTTTCGGTGTATTACTGTTAATTTGCCCAGATAATATCCATCCGAATATTGTATTTTGGCCCATGGGAGTGCCAAGAGGGCCTATTTTCACTCCCTCTCGTATAATTAAAGGGTTGCCATCTGCTCCAATTAAGATGTCTATTCGATTGGGTATATGATATGTAGGATCGGCTAAAGGTAAGTTATCGATGTGCTCCCATCTACCTTGAAGGAAGGCTTTGGATGGTAGAAAGTCTGTTAAAGTATCGAGGGAGACAGCATCTGCTTCCACACTTAGATCTTGATATCTTGATCTTAAGGTTAATTTTGCCATCTTACGTGAACTGGCAGCTTCGCTATTTGCCAGACCTGTGATCTTAACAAATGTATTACTCATTTTAATTTTCATTTGACGTATAAGAGAATTAGTCACGAATGTTATTTGAGACCCTGGGTCTATCAATGCTCTTGCTACTTGACGGCCTTCAGGGGTTTCAACATATAAAAGTGCCATGGCTAACAGTACCTGTCGGTTTTCTGATATGAAAAGCGAAGAAACATTTGAAGCTGATATTTCCATATTTGTTTTGTTGGGGCAGGTCATGAGGGATGACTTAGAATTTGTAATGCAATTTGATGCTAGGTTCGTCGTTTGTTTACTAAATGCTGAATGGAGTAAAGTGTGGCGCTTTTCTCCGCATTGAATACACCGTGCAGTACTTAGGCATTTATTAAATGTATGATATTTGCCTAGACAATTGATACAATATCCCTTTGATTTGGCAATTTTCAAGCGTTGCGTAGGTTGACATTTTAAGAATCTAGGGCATAGGCGAATGGGATGATTTTCATTGCAAATTTTACATGCTACTTGAGTCATGTGAAAATTTTGAAATTTTTATTTATTATTGCTTTCCTCGAATCTTTTGTGGTCATATGGAGAGTTCGTTTTCTGTTTTGTCCCAGATATCGCTTCCAATGTTCGAAATCTGAGCTCTAAGAATTTTTTAAATTCATTCCATGTAGGAACATCTGTAGTGTCGCCTATATACTCTTCCCATGCTTTATGAGTCTCTGCCGGAAGTCTTTGAATGATTAGATGAATGAGAAGGGGGTCCCAGTGCAAGGTGTTAATTTGCAAATTATTTAATGAAGCAATGCACTCACTGGTTACGTCCAAAAGACCCTTAATGGAATGTGCTGATTCAACTGAAAGTTTTTGTTGTGAGGTGAGGGTTTTTAATAGAGATGATACGAGAATGCGTTTATTTTCATATCTCTCGGTTAATGACTTCCAAGCGGATGCGCAATTTGCTTGAGTTATGCTAAATTGTTTTATTACATATGCTGCTTCACCTGTTAGAGTTGTTTTTAGATAATGAAATTTTTGGACATCTTCTAGATTGGGGTTTTGATGAATCACGACGAGATAAAGATCTCGAAAGCTTACCCAATCATTGTAATTACCAGAAAATTTCGGTAAAGATATTCTAGGGAGATTTGACTGCCCTTGGGATTTATTATCAACATGTGTTGAAGAATTTGTAGCGGATATACCCGGAATTGTGGGATCACCAGATTGAGCTGCCTTTTCTAACTTTTCTACATTTTCTTCCAGCTCACCTTTGAAGTCGTAAAAAAGTGCTTCTTGTGTTTGAAAAAGATCATCTTTGAAATAATCAATTTCGGAGTCTTCAGATGATTTTAGTTGACTTAGCGTAGCTTCATGGCCAAGAAATTTTTGCCAAAGATCATGCCAGCCATTTATGCGAGCAATATAATCACCATGTGTACGTCGAGGAAGAGGGGTTTTTTTGTGTTTGACACAAATTTGGTCATTTGCTCGATTAAGTTCTTTTGAGCTTGAATCAATTTAGCAACTTGATTTTCAGACATTTTTGTTAGTAGAGATAAACACTTGTCACTTAATTTGCACTTCACTTAGCCTAATGAAAGAGAATGGGACTTAGAGGTTTTGTAGAGGATACTTAAATACTCCACTAATGATGCTCCTGGATGCTATATCCGGCTCGAAGGACCAATGATTATTTTACGTCCTTTATCTTCTTTCACTCGACACTTTAACTGAGTTAAATGATAACGCGCGAGGTAAAATATTAATAACTTTATTTCTTATTTTCTTATAATAAAAGAAGAACAAAGGAAAAGAACACCACAGAATAAAAATTTTGTAAATAACTGGGTAGCAAACTATTATAACTATATATACATATATATAATATTATAACACACAAAAATGATTTCAATTCCCCGATTTCTATTATTCGCCCGATATGTGAAGACTGAACTGCCTTTTCCGGTACGTGTACCTGCCGTTCATTGATGGTGCCTTCATTTGGCTGATGCCGCAATCAATATTTCATGAAATTGATTCGTTGCACCTTTGCCCGTACATTGCACCGGGCAATGAACTGACCTCATTCATGAATTCGGTTGACTTGCAGAATATTTCACTGAACTGTCCTCACGTGTCGTAGACATTTCGGGGGACCTTGAAATCCTATGGTTTCAATAACTGAAAGGATAAAATTATTATTAGATATGGATGTTTCTTGTGAGGGCATTTCCTCCCTGCACAAGTTAATCATCCGCTGATGAAGGAGTTACTTGAAGGGCGCTCCGACTCGCCCCTGCGTAAGGGAATGGGATGTAAGGATAGGTGAAATACTTTGGTTGGGGTTTCAGTATTAGGTGGAAAGTGAAGTGCCTTCATTTTTTAACGATGGATAGATTCTGGTCTGCTGCTTCAAACTGTCAAGGTTTATAGAGGTTGCAGTAGAGACTGGTGAGTCGATTGTTGTTATCGATATTGGAGAAGTCTCATTGCCTTGACAAGCTGCAGTTTGGCTGGTTACTACAGATGTCAGCTGAATGTCCGGATCTGAGTGGCATCGTCGCGCTTGTTTGTGCAATAGATATGTAGTGAGCGGGCTGCAGATTGCAGCCAATAGCCACCAACTCTTTCCATGAATGTTTTGAATAATGCGTATATTTATGATGATGCTCGCAAGGTATTTTATCAAGCGAATGACGAACCAGGTGCCCAAAATGGCAGATATAATATTTCCAAACGCAGTGAAAAACGACCAAGTTCCTTGCAGATAACTTTGAATTTGACTTAGATGCCCTGAAGAGAGCAAACGAATATTTTGCCGGTCAGTGTTATGTCCTATTATCACTTTCGTAAGGACATTTTCGATGGCTTTTCTCTCGGATGGATACATAATTTGTCTTCTCAATTCATCCGTGGCTTCATAGGTGTAGATTCCTGACTTGATCAGATCATGAGTATCTTCGTACTTCCATGGAATATCTTCCGATGGGTTTAGATGTTCGGGAGGTTCTAATCTATGATTTTCGGGTGTGAAGCCGTACCATGCGCCATGCAGTAAATATGCTGTGCTGAGAGTGTTAGAGCATGGTATTTCTGTACCGTATTCTTGTAACAGATGATTAGTTGGGGCCATGAAATAACTCTTGTTATTATATGTAACGGCGAGCTCGTTGTAACATCGATCAGTTTTCCTGACTGCGACTTCTACGGCTTGGCATCTTATGAGGTATATTACTTCTCCTCGTGATACAGCGGTGTAGCCAGGCTCTTTCATTTTCATGAAGACGAATTCAGAAGGATGATGATGCGCAACTGCCAATTGCGTCTCTAAGACTTGACGCTCCAGTTCACATTTCTTGTGTATCAGATGGGCATAAAGATCTTCAATCTGTTTTTTAATATGTCTCTCCACGTAGACGAATTTAGTATTAATATACGTAAAAAGATCTAAACTTTTTGTAGACTTTGTTTTAAATATATAATCTCCAGTGGTTTTCTTGACTATTATTAGCCTTGGATGTTCAGTTTGGAACCCGGGGTGGCGACAAACGGACGTGGCTTTTATAGTTTCCAAAGCGAAGATCACGTTGCCTATATCAACTGTGTACACTATGTGCATTTGTTGTTCAGTTACGTCTAAGGTTTGAATTTTTGTAGCATTGCCTTCGTATAGTACATTGTATGTTAATGCTTCACAGGACGTATCTGGAATCATATCCCAGAAATTCATACCATATTCGGGATATACACATTTGCCTTTGAGATATGGGCAGAGAATATTGCTGCGTAAGATAACTTGATTATCTTCCAGTCGGACAGTAGTGATATAATCTGTTATTGTGAATTCCATAGCATGTATGACAATAACATTTTTCCAACTATTCGGGCCATAGGTATATGATGCTCCAACACAGTTTCCCTTTGCATCTACGAAACCTGCTATAATTTCTGTGTACCGAGATGTAGCGTTCTTTTCAATATTTTCAAGTAATTTGTTATTTAGCAAACGGTAAGTGCCCTGCTGATGAATCTTCATACACTCTTCTTGTGTTAGGTCAGTAATGAAGGTACTTAAGCCTCCCGCGGCCAACGAGAGATGGCTGAACATACCACAGAAATATACGGATTGCAATACATTAATTTGACATTGATAAACGTGGATTGATGTGACGTCTGTTAATTCTAATAACTGAATATCTTCGTGTTCTTGAAGGACTTTTGATGATTTGAAAGTGCATTTTTTCACAGTTAGAACGGAAATTCTCGTACGATTAATCTTCTCATGGCCACAATCGTATGCTATCAAAGACAAGACTCCTTGGAGGAGGACGAAAGGCAGAAATTGGTTCCACATGATGTATTTTATTCGCTGTGAAAGAGTTATACATAATTTTATAATTAATAAAGTTGACTAAAACTAAGCTTTTATTTCGATAAATAACTATTTAATAGGTTATGTCTTAAGCAAGTTGTTCCTTCTGATATGGCAGCACGCATATCTTGGTTATAGGTCTCTTCAATTGCGTGCTTGAAGTTTTGAGAGTCACAACTCGAGTTTGGTTATCCTTTCCTTTGTGTGTTTCTACAACTCTGGCCAACCGCCAGGCAGATGGAGAAAGATTTTCGTCTTTCAAAATGATGAGATCTCCAATGTGAACAGGGGATTGTTCAGACTTCCACTTCTGTCGATGCTGTAGTCGAGAGAGATATTCTGTCGACCATCGCTTCCAAAAGTCGTTTTTCAGTTTTTTGCAAATGTTGCCAGCGGGATAATGATGATATGTTTACATGGTCCCAATCAGACTCAGGTAAAGTTAATGGAGCATTTCCAATAAGGAAATGTCCTGGAATGAGAGGAGTTAAATCTTCTGAATCTTCTGTTAGAGGGCATAGCGGCCGGGAGTTTAGTATTGCTTCGATTTGTATTAGAATCGTATTGAGTTCTTCGAATGTCAATAATGTTTGGTCAACTATCCTGCGAAGATGATATTTAATTGACTTCACTCCAGCCTCCCATAAGCCTCCAAAATGGGGAGTGGCTGGAGGAATGAAATGCCAAGTCACATTTTGTGTGGCAAAAGCCTCGCTGACCTTTTGAATGCTCACTTTTATGGCTTCATTTGTTTCCTTTTCAAGCATTTTAGAGGCTCCAATAAAATTGGTTCCGTTATCACTGTAGATGTCCTTACAGACTCCTCGCCTGGAGAAAAATCTACGTAACGCAGCGAAAAAGGCTTCCGACGTTAGGTCACTCACCACTTCGATATGCATGGCTTTCGTAGCGAAACAAACAAATTTAGCAATATATGCTTTGGAAGTTTTTGCATTACGAACTTTGCTTAATTTTATATTGATAGGACCTGCGAAGTCGATACCTACAGCATCGAATGGACGTTCTAAATTTACTCGTGGTGGGGGTAGATTGCCCATGATTTGGTTTGCAGTTTCTTTCCTCCAACGAAAGCGTGTTATACATTGGTGTAATAACTTTTTAATTGTACCTTTCACGCCTGGTATCCAATAACCTTTCCTTAAAGTTGCTAGTACTAAATTTGGACCGCCATGTAATGTGATTTTATGAATGTAATTAATTAATAAAGATATTAATTTCGATGTGCGGGATAGTATTATTGGATGCTTTTCTGCGAATGTTAAACTTGAATTTTCGAGACGACCTCCGACGCGTAAAATATTAGATTCATCTAAAAATGGGTTGAGAGATTTGATCGGACTTTTTGCAGATATTGGGAATTTTTTCTGCAATTCTTCCAGTTCTCGATAGTATGAATATTGTTGACTTTCCTGAACTAGTTTGAGTCTCGCCTCCTTTAGCTCCTGTACGGTTAGATAAGAGGGCATTGGTTTATTATTATTTCCTTTGCATTTTTCAAGAAATCGACGACAGTATGCAACAACTCTGCAAGCTCTGTTGAAGTTTGAAAATCTATTAGCTATTGGTTCTGTGTCTAATTTGAGTTGATAAGATCTGATTCTCTTCATTTCTTTCACTGTACGATCATAGTCAGGGTCCGCTGTGAGTTTCGGCCAGTCTTCAGAATTCGTTACCAACCACCATAAGTTGCTTTTCACAAGCTCGGATGCATGCACTCCCTGAGATGCTAGATCTGCGGGATTTTGCTCCGAAGGTACATGACGCCAACAACATTCAGTGGTGTTGTTATGAATTTCAGAAACTCGATTGGCGACAAATGACTTCCATCGATTTGGATGACTATTCAGCCAAGCGAGGACCACGGTAGAGTCCGTCCAGAGATGAAATGCTTCAGCTTGCCCTAAATGTTTTCGTAAGTGGGTCACCAATTTTAAAAGAAGATGTGCTCCACATAACTCCAATTGCGGTAGAGAAATTGTCTTGACAGGCGCAACTCGTGTTTTGGAAATAATTAGCTGAGTAGAAATATGCCCATCAGATGTAATAGTTCGTGCATAAATAACTGCTGCATATGCTCGTTCGGAGCTGTCACAAAATCCATGATATTCGATTTTCGCGGTGGTGAGATAACCTAGCCATCTAGGCAATCTTATTTGTTCGATGGCTTTTAAATCATAAGCGAACGTAACCCACTCTTGCAATAAGTCTTCTGGAAGGTGAGTATCCCAGTCTATTCCTACAAGCCAGAGCTTTTGCATTAAAATCTTTCCGCAAATTATAATAGGACTGAGCCACCCTGAAGCATCAAAGAGTTTGGCTATTTTTGATAAAATACTGCGTTTAGTTGGTGCTCCACTCATATCTATGGTTAGTTTATAACAGAAGGCGTCTTCCTTTGGATTCCAGCTAATCCCTAATGCCTTAATAGTTGACTCTCCGTCAAACAGCGCAATGGGTTCCTTGACTACGTCATCAGAGGCGAGATCATTTAATATATCTGGATGATTTGCCGCAAATTTGCGCAAGAGAAACCCTCCCCGTTTGAGCAGCAAAGTAAGATCTTACCTTAAATTAACGATTTTTTCGATACTGTCGTGACCAGTTAAAACGTTATCGACATAGAAATGGTTTAATAAACATTTCGATGCTTCAGGGAAGTCGCTTTTTTCATCTTCGGCTAGTTGCTGAAGGGTCCTGATTGCTAGATAAGGGGCGCATGAAACTCCAAAGGTTACTGTTATAAGACGGTAATCTTTTACATTCTGATTCACAGTCGATCTCCACAAAATACGTTGATATTCAGTATCATCAGGGTGTACCCAAATACATCGATACATTTTCTCTATATCAGCTGAAAAAACAAATTTGTGAAATCGACAACTTAATAAGAGAATCGTGAGATCCCTTTGAAGGGATGGTCCTGTCATTAGTAGCTCGTTCAATGATTTCCCTGATGATGTTTTACAAGAAGCGTCAAAAACTACCCTCAGCTTAGTGGTGGAATTCGCTTCTTTAATTACGGCGTGATGAGGGAGATAATTACTTTTAAAAGTTTCATTACCGGCCGGAAACTTCTTCATCTTTTCCTGCGGTACTACTTCTTCCATTTGATTCGAGGTAAGGTAATCCATGAGAACTTCATTATACTCTTTAAATAACCCTCTGTTTTGAATGGCCTTTTCCATAGAAAGGAGACGCTTCATAGCAATGTTGCGAGAGGAGCCTAGCCAGGGTTCTGATGCAGCTTTGAACGGTAGTCTAATAACGTAAGATCCGTCAGGTTTTCGTTCATGTGTTGTTTGATAGATTTCTTCACATAGGATGTCTTCGGGGTTTTCAGGCTTGAATGGATAAGGCTCTTCTATTTCCCAGAATGTTCTTAAGTCAAAATTTAACTCGAGGGTATTAACCAAAGAAATTACTTCGGTTTTAGCTGCTTTCGGTGTATTACTGTTAATTTGCCCAGATAATATCCATCCGAATATTGTATTTTGGCCCATGGGAGTGCCAAGAGGGCCTATTTTCACTCCCTCTCGTATAATTAAAGGGTTGCCATCTGCTCCAATTAAGATGTCTATTCGATTGGGTATATGATATGTAGGATCGGCTAAAGGTAAGTTATCGATGTGCTCCCATCTACCTTGAAGGAAGGCTTTGGATGGTAGAAAGTCTGTTAAAGTATCGAGGGAGACAGCATCTGCTTCCACACTTAGATCTTGATATCTTGATCTTAAGGTTAATTTTGCCATCTTACGTGAACTGGCAGCTTCGCTATTTGCCAGACCTGTGATCTTAACAAATGTATTACTCATTTTAATTTTCATTTGACGTATAAGAGAATTAGTCACGAATGTTATTTGAGACCCTGGGTCTATCAATGCTCTTGCTACTTGACGGCCTTCAGGGGTTTCAACATATAAAAGTGCCATGGCTAACAGTACCTGTCGGTTTTCTGATATGAAAAGCGAAGAAACATTTGAAGCTGATATTTCCATATTTGTTTTGTTGGGGCAGGTCATGAGGGATGACTTAGAATTTGTAATGCAATTTGATGCTAGGTTCGTCGTTTGTTTACTAAATGCTGAATGGAGTAAAGTGTGGCGCTTTTCTCCGCATTGAATACACCGTGCAGTACTTAGGCATTTATTAAATGTATGATATTTGCCTAGACAATTGATACAATATCCCTTTGATTTGGCAATTTTCAAGCGTTGCGTAGGTTGACATTTTAAGAATCTAGGGCATAGGCGAATGGGATGATTTTCATTGCAAATTTTACATGCTACTTGAGTCATGTGAAAATTTTGAAATTTTTATTTATTATTGCTTTCCTCGAATCTTTTGTGGTCATATGGAGAGTTCGTTTTCTGTTTTGTCCCAGATATCGCTTCCAATGTTCGAAATCTGAGCTCTAAGAATTTTTTTAATTCATTCCATGTAGGAACATCTGTAGTGTCGCCTATATACTCTTCCCATGCTTTATGAGTCTCTGCCGGAAGTCTTTGAATGATTAGATGAATGAGAAGGGGGTCCCAGTGCAAGGTGTTAATTTGCAAATTATTTAATGAAGCAATGCACTCACTGGTTACGTCCAAAAGACCCTTAATGGAATGTGCTGATTCAACTGAAAGTTTTTGTTGTGAGGTGAGGGTTTTTAATAGAGATGATACGAGAATGCGTTTATTTTCATATCTCTCGGTTAATGACTTCCAAGCGGATGCGCAATTTGCTTGAGTTATGCTAAATTGTTTTATTACATATGCTGCTTCACCTGTTAGAGTTGTTTTTAGATAATGAAATTTTTGGACATCTTCTAGATTGGGGTTTTGATGAATCACGACGAAATAAAGATCTCGAAAGCTTACCCAATCATTGTAATTACCAGAAAATTTCGGTAAAGATATTCTAGGGAGATTTGACTGCCCTTGGGATTTATTATCAACATGTGTTGAAGAATTTGTAGCGGATATACCCGGAATTGTGGGATCACCAGATTGAGCTGCCTTTTCTAACTTTTCTACATTTTCTACCAGCTCACCTTTGAAGTCGTAAAAAAGTGCTTCTTGTGTTTGAAAAAGATCATCTTTGAAATAATCAATTTCGGAGTCTTCAGATGATTTTAGTTGACTTAGCGTAGCTTCATGGCCAAGAAATTTTTGCCAAAGATCATGCCAGCCATTTATGCGAGCAATATAATCACCATGTGTACGTCGAGGAAGAGGGGTTTTTTTGTGTTTGACACAAATTTGGTCATTTGCTCGATTAAGTTCTTTTGAGCTTGAATCAATTTAGCAACTTGATTTTCAGACATTTTTGTTAGTAGAGATAAACACTTGTCACTTAATTTGCACTTCACTTAGCCTAATGAAAGAGAATGGGACTTAGAGGTTTTGTAGAGGATACTTAAATACTCCACTAATGATGCTCCTGGATGCTGTATCCGGCTCGAAGGACCAATGATTATTTTACGTCCTTTATCTTCTTTCACTCGACACTTTAACTGAGTTAAATGATAACGCGCGAGTTAAAATATTAATAACTTTATTTCTTATTTTCTTATAATAAAAGAAGAACAAAGGAAAAGAACACCACAGAATAAAAATTTTGTAAATAACTGGGTAGCAAACTATTATAACTATATATACATATATATAATATTATAACACACAAAAATGATTTCAATTCCCCGATTTCTATTATTCGCCCGATATGTGAAGACTGAACTGCCTTTTCCGGTACGTGTACCTGCCGTTCATTGATGGTGCCTTCATTTTGCTGATGCCGCAATCAATATTTCATGAAATTGATTCGTTGCACCTTTGCCCGTACATTGCACCGGGCAATGAACTGACCTCATTCATGAATTCGGTTGACTTGCAGAATATTTCACTGAACTGTCCTCACGTGTTGAAGTCACGAGAGCAAAATTAGCAATAAATACCGATCGGATGAAGACCCGCTATGACTGACGTGCTAACTCAGCAGGATTTAATGAAGGTGACCTTGTTGGGCTGTACAACCCGAAACGACGTAAGGGACGTTCTCCCAAATTACAACAACACTGGGAAGGACCGTATTCAGTAGTGACTAGAATAAATGACGTAGTATGTACAATTGATACAATAACCCTTTGATTTGGCAATTTTCAAGCGTTGCGTAGGTTGACATTTTAAGAATCTAGGGCATAGGCGAATGGGATGATTTTCATTGCAAATTTTACATGCTACTTGAGTCATGTGAAAATTTTGAAATTTTTATTTATTATTGCTTTCCTCGAATCTTTTGTGGTCATATGGAGAGTTCGTTTTCTGTTTTGTCCCAGATATCGCTTCCAATGTTCGAAATCTGAGCTCTAAGAATTTTTTAAATTCATTCCATGTAGGAACATCTGTAGTGTCGCCTATATACTCTTCCCATGCTTTATGAGTCTCTGCCGGAAGTCTTTGAATGATTAGATGAATGAGAAGGGGGTCCCAGTGCAAGGTGTTAATTTGCAAATTATTTAATGAAGCAATGCACTCACTGGTTACGTCCAAAAGACCCTTAATGGAATGTGCTGATTCAACTGAAAGTTTTTGTTGTGAGGTGAGGGTTTTTAATAGAGATGATACGAGAATGCGTTTATTTTCATATCTCTCGGTTAATGACTTCCAAGCGGATGCGCAATTTGCTTGAGTTATGCTAAATTGTTTTATTACATATGCTGCTTCACCTGTTAGAGTTGTTTTTAGATAATGAAATTTTTGGACATCTTCTAGATTGGGGTTTTGATGAATCACGACGAGATAAAGATCTCGAAAGCTTACCCAATCATTGTAATTACCAGAAAATTTCGGTAAAGATATTCTAGGGAGATTTGACTGCCCTTGGGATTTATTATCAACATGTGTTGAAGAATTTGTAGCGGATATACCCGGAATTGTGGGATCACCAGATTGAGCTGCCTTTTCTAACTTTTCTACATTTTCTACCAGCTCACCTTTGAAGTCGTAAAAAAGTGCTTCTTGTGTTTGAAAAAGATCATCTTTGAAATAATCAATTTCGGAGTCTTCAGATGATTTTAGTTGACTTAGCGTAGCTTCATGGCCAAGAAATTTTTGCCAAAGATCATGCCAGCCATTTATGCGAGCAATATAATCACCATGTGTACGTCGAGGAAGAGGGGTTTTTTTGTGTTTGACACAAATTTGGTCATTTGCTCGATTAAGTTCTTTTGAGCTTGAATCAATTTAGCAACTTGATTTTCAGACATTTTTGTTAGTAGAGATAAACACTTGTCACTTAATTTGCACTTCACTTAGCCTAATGAAAGAGAATGGGACTTAGAGGTTTTGTAGAGGATACTTAAATACTCCACTAATGATGCTCCTGGATGCTATATCCGGCTCGAAGGACCAATGATTATTTTACGTCCTTTATCTTCTTTCACTCGACACTTTAACTGAGTTAAATGATAACGCGCGAGGTAAAATATTAATAACTTTATTTCTTATTTTCTTATAATAAAAGAAGAACAAAGGAAAAGAACACCACAGAATAAAAATTTTGTAAATAACTGGGTAGCAAACTATTATAACTATATATACATATATATAATATTATAACACACAAAAATGATTTCAATTCCCCGATTTCTATTATTCGCCCGATATGTGAAGACTGAACTGCCTTTTCCGGTACGTGTACCTGCCGTTCATTGATGGTGCCTTCATTTTGCTGATGCCGCAATCAATATTTCATGAAATTGATTCGTTGCACCTTTGCCCGTACATTGCACCGGGCAATGAACTGACCTCATTCATGAATTCGGTTGACTTGCAGAATATTTCACTGAACTGTCCTCACGTGTTGAAGTCACGAGAGCAAAATTAGCAATAAATACCGATCGGATGAAGACCCGCTATGACTGACGTGCTAACTCAGCAGGATTTAATGAAGGTGACCTTGTTGGACTGTACAACCCGAAACGACGTAAGGGACGTTCTCCCAAATTACAACAACACTGGGAAGGACCGTATTCAGTAGTGACTAGAATAAATGACGTAGTATGTAGGATTCAGCGGGGTACAAGAGGCAAATGGAAAATCGTTCATCTAGATCGTTTATGTCAATACTGCGAGCATCAAGACCGTGGATCACCTGTTGTTCGGGACGAACAATTTTAAGAAGGGGGCAGTGTTACGCGCCACAAAGTGATACAAGCGACATCTTTTCAAAATGGAAACAACTTTAGGTTAGTGACATCCTAGTAAACTGGGTTTGGAGGATGAAATATTCAAGAAGGTTCTAGGATAATTCGTAGAGTATAAATACGGCGCTGCTCACATACAGGAGGCGAGTATAATTTCAGACAGCGAAGTGAACGAAGTAAACTATTTGGATTGCGATAATTAAAAGTATAGTATAGCGATAAATAAAGAGTTGATTTGATAATTATTTGTGAATTTGTGAGAGTAAACAGTAAAGTTAAATAAAGAAAGAACTTTTGAATTATATCTGAAATATTTTGTTTTAAATAACGAATTAAGGCCACGCTCGTAACAGTATCTTATAATTAGACATAAGTCAACCGGTATAACACCTTCGTAGAGATCATGTGCAATACAAGTTCGTTAAAGACAGAATTTCGCTTGATTCCTCTGTAATTGCATAGACATCTTTTGCGTAACTATTATTACAGCGATTTTGTGTATTTATGCTTCAGAGACTTTTGAAGTCATTAAGTGTTATATAGCAGTATCTACAAAAGTATTGCGATGAAATAAAATTTTCTAAAAATCCACCTATTTGATGAGATCCAAAATTATCGCCACAAATTGCTATTATTGTTCGTTGAATATTATAGCTGAGTGAAGAAATTCCTTCAGTCTCAAGAATTTTAAGATCAGAAATTAATTTTTCGAAAACTTTGTTGTAATCAAATGCTTTGACATAAGTTTCCTTACAAAGTAGAAGTAGTTGAATATTATCTACTTTAGATCTGTTTTGAAGTAAAAGATTTCCTAGAATAAAATATACTGCTAATATCTTATGTTTAGTTCTTGCCGAGCCCAATGGATTACATACTTCAAACGAATAACTTGTCATTAAAAACATATTATTTCGATAAGCTAGACCATCATAGTATTGATAAAGTTTGAAGCACAGGTACATATTAATAATAACAATTGATGTGCTTTTTGTTTTGACCTGAGTATTTCAAGCGGATGCACAGTATTTTCACTGTTCAGAAAAAAATTATTTCGTGTATAACTTGAAATTTGTAAGCTCGTGATGCTCTACGTCGAACTTTGATAACACTTTTTCTTTGATATCTTTTAGGATATTTTTACTAGATTATATTTTACACAAATGTTTTTCAATTCAGCGATGCATGAAGCCTTGCAGATTCGTGATTCTCTATTAATTTCTTCTATAATCAAACCGATAATATTTTCTGGTATATTATGTTTTGCTTAGAGTTATAATAACTGTCACAAGGAACACTATTATAAAACTCAGAAGATTCGATGACATTGGTGGTATTAGAAAAAGATTGCTTTTCGCTGACTTCATAAGCTGATGAAATATTATCTTTATGCGAATTATATTTGAAAAAATACATTCTTCGTATATGTGATCGAAATGACTACATATTTTTTAAAACATTAAAACAATCGTGAAGGACATTTTATAGAGTGTTTACTATTCTTTAAATGCTTTAATATATGGCGTACTATTAAAATATCCTTATTACAAGAAAATACGCATTCATTTTCCTTTCACTTAAATTGATCAAACATTTTTTGGCTGCTGTAGATACTCTCACCATATTTTCTATTCTTATGTGGTATGAATGATACTTTAAAAAAATATCTACGCACAAATCACACATGAACTTTCCACATTTTACAAGGCGATGAATTTGGAGATGTTTTTCATAATCACATATATTTTTTTCTGATATAGCGCATATTAAACACTTATACATTATGTCAATTATAAAGAAAAAATCAGGGAAAAGTATACCGCGATTTAGATTTTCCGTCGCCGCTTAGTAACCGCTTGAAAACAACAATAAAAACCCAGCAGAAATGTGAAAGATATTCCTTGGTAACACTTTCCTCACCTGAATATACTCGAATAATATTATTTACCGAATTGTATAAATCTCCGCACTCTAAAATTCTTGTTTTCAAAACAAATTAACTCTGTGCTGAGTAGAAACAAAACAAGCATGTGTTGTGACTCAGGTGCCCAATGCCCCGAATCACAACCATAAGCTCAATACATCAATATATTATCCTATACAATATATTGATGTATCACAAAAATGACCCTGAAAATCCACAATTATTTCATTCATTTCAATTTAATTTAAATTGCACTAAAAACCATTCCCCCATATTATAATAAAATGCAATTAAGCATAAATTGCATTTTATTATCAGGCACACGTTCCATTCTCACAATATGCATACTTACCTACATACAGTGTCTTCTTCTTTTTCTTTTTCAAATATTCACTGTACATACGTACAGTACTTACCCATTCCAATCTAAATCTATGTACATACATCCATACAATTATTACGAATTATTCACGCCCTGTTATATGCCATGCACCAAGGGAATGTCTTTTGAATACTTTCTTACCTTGTGGGCGAAAGACAAGTCGCTTTGTACTCCCAACACTTGGGCGTGTTTGGTGGTGAGGACGGTTAATAATTCATTACACCAATTTATCGAGAACACAAATTTTCACTTTATTCTTTTTATCTTTTTCTTTTCGTGTTGTTTATCCAAAACGACTCGAATGTCTTACAATTAAATACTTTTTCTTTAAACACAATAAATTTTCTCTCTTTTATAACTTTTTCTTTTAAAATCAAATACGACCGAATCTCTTACAATTATATACTTTTTCTTTAAACACTCAAAATTTTTTTCGTTATCTCGACGCAATTCTCCTACGAGCCTTTTTCTTCTAAGTTAAAAAACGAACTCCGCTTTTGATCACTTTCATTGCGATCAAGAGCCATCGTTCAGGGTAGAAAATGCATAGTTTGCATTTCTACCCTGAGAAATTTTTTCATTCGTTCTGGACTTGATTAAACAAGTCCACAATATTTTTCGATGGACGGTGGCTTGAAAATAAATGTAATTCTATCCTTTAATAAACATCAGCCACCGTCCCGTCGTTTGAAAATCGTGGCGCTCACATACATGTAATGTATTTGTGCTGCGCGACTTTCTTATCGTGAAATTCTTTAGCGTAATATTTGTGTGCTAGATGGTGCTGTCTTTGCGTGTATGTGTGTGTACATAACAGCCCTCTTAAAATTAATTTTTCAAGACAGGCACACAACTGCATATCGGATGTCAGTTTTTCATTGCTGAAATTACGGAACATCTAAACTCGTTTTACATTCTCTCACGTGCGTTTTTACAGAAAATAAATTTGCTACAAAAAGATTGGGATGACTTTGAAACAACTCATCCCGAAATAATTTCAAATGCGGGCCCAAATGATAGAGACAATAACGTTCATATAAAAATGGAAGCAACATATACAGATGCAATAATTGCGATCCAGGAACAGCTGGATTCGAGATTCCAAAATATAACAGTAGATAAGCTATGTGGGTTCTGGATCACTTTTTTAAGCCTCCAGGATTTCGCCAATGTCGCTAGGTGGTTTGAGCCCGTGCTAAATACAGGTTTGTGTCTTGGTTGTATTGGTTTGTGTCTTGGATACACCATTGCGCCTTGGATGCACCATGTGTTGCGCCTAAATGTAGGCTTTTGGTTTCATTGAGTCTCGACTGCGCCCTAGCGGGATTAATCGGTACTACCGAGATGTATCATTTGATCTTGACTGCACCCTAGCGGCATTAGCCGGTACTAACAGCATGCTCCCGTACTACGGTTTTCTTAAATAGATATGTGTTGCGCCTAAATGTAGGCTTTTGGTTTCATTGTGTTTCGACTGCGCCCTAGCGGGATTAATCGGTACTACCGGGATGTGTCATTTGGTCTTTACTGCGCCCTAGCGGCATTATCCGGTACTACCAGCATGCTCCGTTACTACGGTTTCCTTAAATAGATATGTGGTGCGCCTAAATGTAGGCTTTTGGTTTTGAACTAATATTAGTAATAATTAAAGTTAACGCTAGGAAATTTTTGTTCATGCCAATGGATTCTAGATGGTTGGGGTGGGGGTATTAGAGGGGACGAAATTTTCATCAGAAATCTTCTACGCGCCATTTCTTGAGTAAGGTACCCTAGCGGTCTTAGCCGGAACTACCAGCATGCCTTGATTTTGCTGTTTTCTTTTATTAGCGGGAGAGTTCTAGATATCGGCATGACGTCATCATGGTTTTGCTGCACCTAAATAAGTTTTCTTAGCAGGGAAGTTGTAGATATCAGCATTATTCGAATGTCAGTGAGGGTTCTGGGGTATGTGTGTATTGAAAAGTCTTATGTTTTATAAACACTTGTTTTTATTTCCAATAAAATTTCTTATTATAAAAGTATTTCTTATAGCACATTGTCCAATATGAACTTGGCAAGATGGCGCATTTGTATTAATCTCTATTAGTTTTCCACAGTTGTATTCATCTTCAACGTTAATAATGATTTCACCCTCTCCAACTATCTTCTGCACCCAATGAACTTTTTCAGCTCCCTTTACATATACGGTTATGTTTCGAAGCAGTGGTTCAAGTATAGTGTACAGCTTGTGATACGGTATGTAGCCATCATCCCAGCGGAGTCCATGAAAATTGTGTTGAAGCCATTTTACTTGTCTCTTTTTTGCTGAAGTCAAATCTTTGTACGGTGGTTGAAATATAAAGTGCTGCATCTGGTTTTCATTGTTTAAAATTGCCAGTTCTTTAGTGATGAATTCATTGAGATTTGTTTTGAATCCTTGGACGTCTACGATGACAGCCATCTTCTTAATTTAACTTTCTAACTTCACTTGTCAGCGGACTGTATTCCACTATTCGATCGTGTAGAAGCAGGCAATATGCTGTTGTATTAACCGGTATATTTTCAGATGTCTTGAATTCTAGCCTTATGTCAACAGGTCCAGTTTTTATTGTTTCATTTTGATGTGAGCAATCAATGACAGCGATCGGAGCATCGGTTTTGAACTTCTCCCATGTGAGGAACGGCTGATACTGATGACCATAGTATGATTGTGTAAACTTTATATACATCTCATACAGCAATGCGTATCTATTCAAATCAAATTTCAAATTCAAATCATCATAGGGATATGATTCTGAGTTCTGGAATTATCGTCTGTCCTGCTCCGGATCAATATGAGTTCATGTTTGGAATTTATCAGAATTTTCTTGTAATCTTCAGCGAATCCCAATAAATATTTCAGAGGTACACAATAGTTAAACAGTCCATTGGCTGGTATAACGGATGAATCTGGTGACCAGCTGCCGTTGAGTAGTATCCTGCTTACATTTGCATTTAGCGATACGTAGTTTTTTAATGTTGTCGCAATCCCAAGATTTCTTGTACGATCGATTTCCACTGCATTCAATTCGTAGCGTATTTCCTCGAAAAGAAATGGTAGAGCGTTGTTAGCTAATTTAGCAGTTGCTGAAACGGTTCCATCCAGCTTTGTTAGAGATCCCTCAATGTAAAGAAAACTCCTGCTGGGTAGAAGATTCTAGTCCTGATGTTGTACAGAGATACGGATTTCATCGCTGTTTTTAAATGATGTTAGAAATGGTGAATAGGAGTGATGTTCAAATTTAGTAACACTGTTATTAAAGCGAGCGTCTGATGCAATATCTAGTATTCCTTTATTCATTGTTTCAGCGTTAAGCCTATCGATTGTAAATATGCTGTATTTGCAGGTGTTAATGTAGGTCTTGAGCGCTTCAAGGTTGTCCGCTGACTAATGATCTTGTCTGCTCCGAACTCGTATTTATCATTATTGTATATCAACATGCTGTGGCTTCAAATGTAACCTAATGGTTATAGTCTCTCCTCTAAAGTGATTAAATCACTGTCTTGGTCAAGGAGCTTCAATGTTAGAGAACTTATACGTTTGGTGTTCACAGGCAAATAGATTACATTTTTGGGTACCTCCCCTATTTTATACCCAGGCCCAACGGTCGGGGAAAACTCGTGGAGAGTGTGTACTTGTGTGTTGTTGAAGAATGATCCTGATATAATATTACATTCGATGCGTATAGTATTTAATTAAATGATGTTGACTGGCAACTCTGATGTATGCACTATATTAGCAGATAAGTTTCTTTTACTGAATCCTAGCAGAGGAGCTATGGATCTCTGTTTTTCAAAATGTATTTCTTCAGTTGCCTTAACTTCACTCTTCAGTGTATTATTGTTAGCCTTTATTGTAACCTTTATCCTTCTCCCTTCTTTATCCAAGTATCCTTGTACATATTTTGCTATATCATCAATCTCATAGAATCCAAGAGGTATCTCAACAACCTCATCCCCTACATGAACCAGATTATTGCTCACATCAATATTTGGTATAGAGTTGTATGTTTGAAAATCAATTAATCCACAAACATAATCCGTTGCTAGCTCCAGCGGGGGAAGGTACTCAGCAGTGAGTAGAGATGAATTTCCCGTGAGAGTAAGTGTTAATGACATGGCGGTTGATAATGAACTGTCACAATTTCAATATAGATACATTTATTTATAGATAATAATTAATGTCTATAACAATTATATAAAAACTCTAAACATAAGTGACCGCAAATTACTGCATCATAATTCTGATAAGAACTGTAGTTGTACGTAATATTACTACCCAAGTAGTTTATGAGCTCCCTTGGTGGTTGGAGATTGCCAAAGCTATCAAAGTATTCGATGTTATCACCTTTCTTGTAGTACGCTACCCAGTGTGTACCTGCTCAAGTTGAGATGTCCAAGTTAACAATACCGCTTTCTCGCTTCCATGGCTTTTTAGGAAGATTATCACGCATAAATACTCCTCTGAAGTGCGGCAAGTGTGTGGTATACTTGTGAAGATCCAACTCGTTTAGCGGTCGTTTGGGTAGCGTCTTTAATAGTTTTTTGGTTGACGTTGTAGATAGAGTCCAAGTCCTTTTCTGTATGGCTTCAAGAACAGCCCGTTTCCATCTTTACCAACCGCTATAGTTTCCATTGCTTGGTTATGACGTTTGCATTCTTCCAATTTTGCCTTTGCCGCACTGGTATCATTTACTGCTTTAGCTGTGCCTGCTGCACCTCCCGATAGTGCTCCCAATGCTGAAAGCCCAGCAAACAACGGGATGAGGAACGGAAGTGCTCCGCCAACCTTTGGTACAGTTATCACTCGTGGAGTTTTAATTGATTTCTTCTTTCTTTTCACAATATTTTTAGCTGCACTAAGAGCTATTTTTGTAGCTTCCATCAAGTCTTTTGGTTTTTTGATTTTTAAAATCTTACGTGCATTTCGTACTGCTTCTCGGAATGTGGGTTGGCGTTTATTTTTAACCTTAACACCCATACCTAGCTTAATTTTAGCCTTCATTGCGTTTGTAATAAGCCAGGCGTTGGCACGTTCACTCAAATTTGCATCCGTAGATTTTGCACGCTGCCAGGCTTTTTCAGCTAATATTATATCAGCTATATGTCGATCTCTTGTATCTTTATGTCGCGAGTATGCTATATCGTGTTCCTTGCAGGCTGCATCCAGTGGATTAATGCCCGGATCTCCTCTCGCCAATCTTTGTTGTAACTTTGTTCCTGGTCCACAGTACTGGTATCCCGGTAGATGTAATTCTACAGGTAATTTGTAGATGATTGAATTTAATAGTCCTCTGCCCCCTTTCAAAGATTTTCTGCAGCGTTTCGATTTGTGATCCGACATCTTATAAGGTTTCGATGATACTGTTGAAATGTAATATAATCACGTGTACTTATAAGAATCACGTTAGTCTTCAATATGCGGTTCATTAAACAACAACAAGCTTTTCCTGTTCGAAATGCTGATGTAGCTGTTATGAAGGTGAAAAAGAAGCATGGTTCCCTATTGCCTAATAGTAAAAGAAGCATCATTGTTGGACCATCCAATTGTGGACAAACTAATGTTATGATAAGTTTGCTGCAACATCCCAATGGTTTGAGATATGAAAATATTTACATGTATTCCAAATCTTTACATCAACCAAAGTATGAATACTTGAAGTGAGTGATGACTCCCATATCAGGATTGGGGTATTGTACATTCTCAAACAACTGCGACGTTCTAGCACCAGAGGAAGCCAAATCACATTCAGTGTTTATTTTCGATGATGTAGCATGTGAAAAGCAAGATAATGTGCGATCCTATTTTTGCATGCGTCGCCACGAAGATATAGACAGCTTCTATCTCTGTCAAACATATACGCATATACCATAGCACTTAATACGTGACAATGCTAATTTAATCATCTTATTCAAGCAAGATGACTTGAATTTGAAACATATCTATAATGATCATGTGAATACAGACATGAAGTTTGATAAATTTCGAAGAGCCAGTGCTGAGTGTTGCGGAAGGATGAATATGGTTTCTTTATGATTGATAAGGATAGCTCATTAAACAAGGGGCGCTACCGTAAAGGATTTGATACCTTCATTGTACTATAAAAGGATGAAACATGCGAAACCTTCATTAGTCGAAGTTGTAACTCAGTCGAAAGCACGCCGAGTCCTGTGGACCTGCTGAGTAGATTAAAGCTGTTCACCGATTATCAGACCTGTTTGAAAAGCTGTTAACCTGTTATCAGAGCTGTTTTAAAAGCTGTTAAGCTGTTATCAGAGCTTTTTAAAAGCTGTTAGGCTGTTATCAGAGCTGTTTGAAAAGCTGTTAAGCTGTTATCAGAGCTGTTTGGAAAGCTGTTAAGCTGTTATCAGAGCTGTTTGGAAAGCTGTTAAGCTGTTATCAGAGCTATTTGAAAAGCTGTTAAGCTGTTACCAGAGCTGTTCGGAAAGCTGTTAAGCTGTTATCAGAGCTGTTTGGAAAGCTGTTTACCTGTAATCAGAGCTGTTTGAAAAGTCGTTATTCTGTTAATATCAAAGATGAATGAAAATCTATTAAAAGAACTCATCAAGACAAGGAATGCAGTGCGAAGGAAATTTAAAGCTCTAAGGATGGGAAGGATTGAAGCAGAAGCTCAACTTGAAGAAACCTTTAAGCCAATCACTAAACCCTTAAAAGAGTTTGTTAGAAGAGTCAAATACGAGCCACCGGATATAGCCAAGTTTGAGACAAAAGACACAAAAGAAGAAGAAGAAGAAGAAGAAGAAGAAGAAGAAGAAGAAGAAGAAGAAGAAGTAGAAAAAAAGAAGAAGAAGAAGCAAAAGAAGAAGCCAATGACATTGTGGAACCTTTTACCCCTCCAAAACGAAAATATGTGAAAATGGAGGCTAGTAGCATACCTATAAATTATAGAGATTATTCCTTAACATCTGAAGAAGAATTCGCAACACCTAAACATTCAAGAACATTGACAGGAAGGTCTCCTGTCACCTCCCCCGATACGTCTGGATACATAGTTTCAAACTATTTAAAGCTATTCACTGATAATAGCCCTAAAATTGATCCAACCTATGGAGTTTACTATGATGACAACGCATGGAGAATCGGCAATTCAACGTTTGATTTTGATGATGTAGGAAATATTGTTATCAAGGGGAAGAGCTATAAAACAACTTTGGGGTTATGTGAGCTGCTATTTATGAAAGATCCTGTAAAAAGTCTATATACTAAAGAGGATTTAACTAAAATTGGATCTATTTTGCGAGATACCAATGCATATAAACGTGACTATGCTGAAGATGGGCAAACAAAGGGTACTAGAGCGGCTAAGTATAAAGCTATAATCAGTAAACTTATACAGCATAAAGGCATGGGACTATTGCGTCTGCCTAAAGAAAACATTGATCAAATTTACTGGGATGATCCAAATGAATTAGTGGATAGACTGCGTCTTCTAATGGCATCAAAGCAGGCTGGAAACACCAGTCACAACAATGAAATTGTATCTATCCTGGAGGAGTTGCGAGAAGCAGATATTATAGTTTAAATACTACTTCATTACCATACTTCATCACAATCTACAGATGAGCGTTGACAAGCTTGGACGTTTCTCTAAGCGAGGATATCTTTGGAAAGCAGGTGAACGTGGACCAACAGGAGCTCAGGGATCAGCCGGTAAACAAGGAATTCAAGGACCAGCTGGTGAACAAGGAGAGCGGGGTATTGGATTTAATTTAATGATAAACGGAGACTACGATCTAAACCCAAAATGTATAAAACGACTTGGTGAGCCCCTTGAAAACGATGATGCTGCTACCAAAGACTATGTTGACAAGAAAATTAAAATAAGTGTTGAAGAAATAAAAAAAACTATTAATATAGAGGTGACAAATTTAACGCTATATATCAATGATGAAATCGCGAAGATTGAAAACTATCTGTTTACTTCAGTAATAAATAAGAAAGACTTGACACCAAAAGATGGTGTATATGAGTAAAAACTCTTGAGAAATCTGTTTCATTTATAATCACGATGAGTAAGAGACAAGTGGTAAATGAGCTGCATAAACCAGCGAGAAAAAATTTTAAACGACGTCGTGTGATTATCAAAGGACTAGATGACTTGTGGCAGGCAGACTTGGTTGAAATGGATCCCTACAAGTATGTGAACAAGGGTTACCGCTATCTGCTGACAGTAATTGATACCTTCTCCAAATATGCATGGGCAATTCCAATTAAAAGAAAAACTGGTGTAGAAGTAAGAGATGCCATGCAGTCTATATTAAGCGAGGGACGAATACCTAAAAACCTGCAGACTGATGATGGAAAGGAATTCTACAACAGCCTCTTTAAAAATCTAATGATAAAGCATGCAATTAATCATTACTCTACGTACAGTTTCCTCAAAGCATCAATAGTGGAACGATTTAACCGAACTCTAAAGGATATGATGTGGAAGGAATTCAGCTTTAATGGAACTTATCAGTGGATTGGTATGGTAAAGAAACTGCTCACTGAATACAACTCAAGAATACATCGAACTACGAAAATGAGACCACGTGATATCAACACCTCCAATGAGAAACAACTGCTTTCAACTGTATACAGTCATATAAAGATTGTTGTTCCTGCAAAGTATAAAGTTGGAGATTTTGTACGCATCAGCAAATACAAACATATATTTGAGAAAGGCTATACACCAAACTGGACAGCTGAGATTTTTAAAATAATTAAAGTTCAAAACACAAACCCCATCACATATCAGCTGGAAGATTATCAAGGAAATCCAATCACAGGAGGCTTTTATGAATTGGAGCTGCTGATAGTTAAACACCCAGACCTATATCTCGTAGAGAAAATCTTAAAGAAGAGTGGAGATAAAGCTTACGTTAAATGGCTCGGATTTTCATCAAAACACAATTCTTGGATTAATAACAAAGATGTTTTATAATTTCTTGAAAAAGCACCTATAATGCAATTTAAAATAAATATGTATTTATAATACTTTATACATGTAGCTATAATGCAAATTACTTTAATAAATGAAACTAAAACTATAATACATAATTTATTTACACTAGATTTAGATTCTTTCTGGGGTTGCCACTTGTTGATCTGATGAAATGGAGTAATGCCCCAAGGTTAAGTATCCGCCGTTCCGCTCATAATATGTCGCTTATTTTCATAAGGACTCATATCCAAATAAATGCACAGCTACACACATCCACCCGCGCTTTAGGTAACGTTTCCTCAGCCACCAAGTAGCCCAGCCCAACATACCACAGGCACTAATATTAAAGTAAACAACTGAAATCAAACTCAAGCTGACAAGTATACAGCCCCCGATATAAATTCGCGTAGGGTATTTCACATCATTACTTAAGCCGTATACATTCTACCCAAGCCTTGGTATAGGTAACGTAGCCGAATCCAACACACCACAGACAATCCTAGTCATAGTATCAGATATTGACACTAAAGCTCTCAGCCAACCTCCAGTACCTATCCCCAAAGTGATCTCGTGTCCTCAAGCCCGAGATGATGTAGTATCGGTTAATGGCACCAGGGGACCTTGCTCAAGAAATGGTGTTTGCACTCGAAAGAGCAACTGTGAATTTTCTCTGCACGCACCCCCAAGACCCAATAATAATAATAATTTGCTAAGGTTGTGAAATTCGAATCATGCTGATATCTACAACTTCCCTGCTAAGAAAACGTGCAGCATTTGAAAACAGCAAAACCATGATGACGTAATGCTGATATCTAGAACTGTCCCGCTAATAAAAGAAAACAGCAAAACCAAGGCTAAGGCGGCTAGGGTACCTTACTCAAGAAATGGCGTTTGCGCCCAAACAGATGTCGCTAATATCTCGAAAACCAGAGCCCGTAGAGGATTTCTGATGAAAATTTCATTACCCCCTCCCCCTATCTCTATTATCCCCCCCACCACATACCACCCCTCTAGAATCCATTGGCATGAACAAAAATTTCCTACTATTAACTTTAATTATTAGTTCAAAACCAAAAGCCTACATTTAGGCGCTCAAGAAAAATCAATTATTACTAATATTAATTCAAAACCAGGCGCAACACTTGAAAACAACAAAAGCCTACATTTAGGCGCACCACACATCCAAAAAGTGAAGCAAAAAACTTCCCAAAACCGTGGCATGCTGCCACGTGTGGGCAAAAGTGAAGCAAAAAACTTCCCAAGCCCGTAGCATGCTGCCACGTGTGGGCCAAAAGTGAAGCAAAAAACTTCACATATCCAAGAGAATCGTACCACACATCCAAGAAAGCCGTAGTACCGGAGCATGCTGGTAGTATCGGCTAATGTCTCACTGACATCTTCTAGAATCTGTTCATGGTGATGTCATGTTGTGAAATTCGAATGATGCTGAACAAAGCCTACATTTAGACGCAGCATCCCCATGAGCAAAAAAACTTGAATTATTACTAATATTAACTATATCTAAAACGATTTTACCGCTAATATCTCGAAAACCAAAGCCCGTAGAGGATTTCTGATGAAAATTTCGTTCCCCCTCTAACCCGCGCCCCTCTAACACCTTCTAGAATCTATTGGCATGAACAAAACTATCCTAGGTAGCTTGAATTATTAATAATATTAACTATAAAAGAAAAGGTAAAATCGCTAATATCTCAAAAACCAGAGCCCGAAGCGGATTTCTGATGAAAATTTCGCCCCCCCTAATAACAACACCCCAACCATCTAGAATCCATTGGCATGAACAAAAATTTCCTAGCGTTAACTTTAATTATTACTAATATTAGTTCAAAACCAAAAGCCTACATTTAGGTGCACCACATATCTATTTAAGAAAACCGTAGTACGGGAGCATGCTGGTAGTACCTGCTAATGCCGCTAGGGCGCAGGCAAGACCAAATGACACATCCCGGTAGTACCGATTAATCCCGCTAGGGCGCAGTCGAGACTCAATGAAACCAAAAGCCTACATTTAGGCGCAACACATATCTATTCAAGAAAACCGTAGTACGGGAGCATGCTGTTAGTACCGGCTAATGCCGCTAGGGTGCAGTCAAAATCAAATGACACATCTCGGTAGTACCGATTAATCCCGCTAGGGCGCAGTCGAGACTCAATGAAACCAAAAGCCTACATTTAGGCGCAACACATGGTGCATCCAAGGCGCAATGGTGTATGCAAGACATAAACCAATACAACCAAGACACAAACCTACATTTAGCACGGGCTCAAACCACCTAGCGACGGTAAAGCCATCTGTGGCGAAATCCTGCAGGCTTAAAAAAGTGATCCAGAACCCGCATAGCTTATCTACTTATAACGAATATTACAAATAATTCCAGAGACCATCAAAACAATATCTCTTTTAGACACCAATCAAATTTTCTCATATCGAACTTGAGATCACTTATTCCAAATATCAGTGGAAATCCGAAAGATCTCCACAAATTTATCACAAGTTGCGACGACACATACGCAAAGGCGACGACGGCGAACGAAAAGCGCTCCCTCTTTAGATTAATAAGGAATAAATTATCTGCAGAAGCGTATGATGTATATAGGTACAATAAAATATTTCAGATTGGCCCGAATTAAAATCGCTTTTGACTCAAACGTTTGAAGTCAAAATCCCGAGATCTACCTTGCAGTCTCAGCTAGCCAATTCGCGACAAAACAGAGAGGAAATTGTGAAAGACTCCAAAGTCTGGATACAATTCTGTCTAAATCAAATGTGGCAATACACTTTTACACAACGGATAGACTGCTTCTGAAATGATAATCAGGCTGTAAAAACGATTGATTGTATCAAGGAACATGCATTACGTCTAGAACTCTCCAAGTAACAGAAAAAATCAGATTCCAATTAGGCAAAACATTAATCAAAATTTGCAGTGTTACAAGTCTCACAGACAAGGGCATATAGCCTAAAATTGAACACAAACTCGGAGCCTTATTCTTAATTACAACACCATTCAAAGATTTAATTCTCAACTACAACGCCGTCCAAACTTCAGTAACTCTACATCCCCATCACAAGTCCCAACATGTCGATCTGTCATCGGAAGGGACATACCATCGAGGAATGCAGGACAAGATCAGCGAACAATTCTCAGCTTAATAGTGGCCGAGGAATTTCTAATAACTTTCAAAGAGCAAGTACAGCTCCGCAGACAAACGCGGTTAATATACCACCATTACGCAGAAGCCCGAACTGATCCAATATCCAACAAAGTAGACAGCCACATAATAGTAACTGGCAACAGTCAGCACTCCGAGAAAGTTGAACTCCACTGCCGAGATATATTAATGCAAATATCTCGGCTAGATCACCATCACCAAAGAAAAAAAACGGTAGAATTTCATCGGCATCCAGCCAGGGAAGCTGGACGCAGCGGGGATTCACCTTTTGGCAACCCCTCGTACATACAAACAATGACACAAATTCACAGGGATCCCGAAACAATATCGAAACAGGCAGCAATAAATTAATTCGTATGCCCGTCAAAATTAATAAAAGTTCTTTAATTCTTTCTTTTGGCTGTCGATATATGCTCTGCTCCACAGCTTACTTTCTTGAACCATACTGGAGCAGAAATAAGCCTAATAGAACTCCATCCATTAAAACCATTAAATACATTTCCTCTTAATGTTTCACAAGGCTTGAAGCCAAAAGAACATCTATCTCCATCGAATGCTTCAAAAAAGGGAAACCAAGAGGTAAGGTGAAGCAAAATCTATCTCCATCAGTAGTTCCAAACAGAACGGAACTAACAAGTCATGACAATCTATCCTCATCAATAGCTTCACAAGAGAAGAAGCTAAAACGTATAAACGTATCTCCATCAATAGCCGTACAAAAGGCTCAATCAAGTAAAATTCTATCTCCTTCATCAATAGACTCACAAAAAATGATATCTAAGAAGAAATCAAAGGAAAAATCAAGGAATGTCAATATATGTTTACCCTCATGAAGCCCTATCGAGTCGGAATCATTAAATAAAATTCCAGCGCGATCAGAATTCAACATTGAAATTCCAACTCCTTCTGTTCAAAATGAATCGGTCTGTTTCAAGACGGAAATAAGGCCAGGTTTATTTCTTGGAAACTCGATCGTCGAACCAGTCAATGGTATGGCAAAAGTCCTCATCCTCAACACAAACGAGGAGGATGCCGATCTGGGCCCTTACGAGGTGAATCCAGTATACCAAGATTTGGACGACTTTGTGGTCATCTCTAAAGACTCTGATAGAGATCCAATTAAGGGAAGAAAAGAAAACTGCAAAAAAAATTGGATAATTGTAATTTAGAAGAGTCTGAGAGTATTCGTGATATCTCTAAGGAATTCAATGATCTCTTCTTCATAGAAGGGGATTTCCTATCTTATACAGATGCGATTACCCACAAGATCGAGACACTCTAAGACAAACCGCCCATCTATACCAAGCCTTATCGACTTCCTGGAGCAAGCCGAACTGAAATAAACCGGCAAATACAAGAAATGCTTGAGTCAGACATCATCAGATCTTCACATAGTCGTTGGAATTCTCGACTTCTCTTGGTTCCCAAAAAACCAGACCAAAATGGAAATAAAAGGTGGCGAGGTGTGGTAGATTTTCGTCGTATTAACGACATTATTATTGGCGATGCGTACCCACTGCCTAATATCACCACAGTCGACTTAGCCAGTGGATTCCACTACGAATACAATCGTTTAAAATCAGCCCCTACAACATTTCAACGAGCCATGAATAATGTTTTATCTGACCTACAAGATATCTATTGCTTCATATACATGGACGATATTGTAGTCCATGGATACAATCTCAAATACCATAATAATAGACTCACAGCAGTATTTAGCCGACTCCGAAATTTCAACCTTGGCTTCAACCAGATAAGTGCCATTTTCTTAGAAAGGAAATTATGTATTTAGGGCACATAATTACAGAAAATGGAATCAAACCAGACCCTACAAAAATAAAGTCAGTTCAGTCCTATCCTAGACCCAAGATGGATGTCTAAACACTTATAACTACATACTTACATATCATTGGAATTTAAATTCTTAATTTGTAATCAGCATTGTAAAATATCACAGAAATGTATCACAGTTATGTATATTGCTCTCATTGTAAAAATTGCAGACAGAAAGTCCAGAATAGCTAATCACAGTTCTTGCTAAAAATTATTGATCATTTGTTGTTAGCTCGTTGTTGCAAAAATTTATCTCTCTATCGGATCAGTTTGGTATGTACACCTTTGTAAAGATAGTTTATTTGTTTAAAAAAAAAATAAATTTGAGTTGAAAAAGTTCATTTGTGGCTTAATTCTTTAATTAATTATTTTTTAAAGAAAGAAAGATCTCTCCTCAAGACTGATGAGATGGAGAATACGTCTTGAGGAATATGACAACAAGATAGTCCTTTAATCAGGTAAGCTCAACACAAATGCAGACGCTCTCAGTAGTGCTATTCCAGATGGTAGCAAAAATTTTGCAGAACCTGCCACCTGCGTAAATGTGGTAACAAGGAATCAGAGAGCTCAGGCGAATTCGAATACTCCCAACACGAGTATTATTACTCCAAGTTCCAGTTCCATCATCAACAAACAATTTCTCAGCTATAATAACTGCAACTAACTACCCTCCTACTAACTAAAAATGCGAATCCTAAATTTTTCATCTTGCAGATGCAAGATGCTGAACTTGAAAGAGTGCTGGATTCGAAACTAAAATTTTCAGATAAATCTCCAATTTCAAAAACTGAACTAAACTTCTTCAGGAGAAAAGACTCTATAATAATTATTTCAAAAGTCAATCTACCTTTTCGATTCCAAAGAGAAAGATCGAACATAGAAAAGATTTTATCTGAGATCTGCTCATACACAGAAATAGATCAGTTAAAACAAACAAATATCTCCTACCAATTTTAGATCCACAGAAGTTATTAATCATTAAAAACATTTTTACAAAGGTCCTCGCTAACAAGCATATAAACATCAAACGCCATCAAGATTCAATCAAATATTTATCCGCCATTCATGACATCGAACAAGTTTTGAGAGATTTTCATTTATTACCAACGGGAGGCCATCAAGGCGTTTCCCGTACAATTAAAAGAATCAAAAGGCAATTTTACTGGGCTGGCATGTCAGACGATATTATCAAGTAAACAAAGTATCGAGGAACCCAAAAATTCCAATGAAAATCTCGAGCACCGTTCAAAAGAGTGTACGTAGATGTTGTAGGGACCGCTGCCAATTTCTCATTCTGGAAACAAATACATCCTTACATTCCAAGACGACTTTTCAAAATTGTGTGAAGCTATTCCCATAGTCGGCACCGAGTCATTAGCGACATTAGTGGAAGCCTTCACGACAACAATAGTTTGTCGACATGGTATTCCAGAAAGCATCCTCCCAAATCAAGGTTCTAAGCTCATAAGTGGCATGTTCGCCGAGGTATCTAAATTGTTGAAATTAAAACGGCTTAAAACTACTCCATATCACCTTCAAACGAATGGTTCACTGGAGAGAAGCCACAGAGCCTTAGCAGAATATCTCCGATCTTATGTAGCAAAAGATCCACAAGACTGGGATACATGGGATAGCATGTTTGTCTACAATACCACTCCTCATTCGAATACTAATTATTCTCTACATATCTATCTATATCTATCTCCTATACGGATTCCCAGCCGAAATCCCAAATAATTTTAAATCTGCACCAAACGTCTGCTATAATTACGAGATTTATGCAAAGACGGTCTACAATACAGCTTCAAAATGGCTAAAGACATTGCCATGGCCAATAAAGAAAAATTCAAACTTAAATACGATTAGAACTCCGTCCAAAAATCATTTAATACTGGTGATAAAATCTTACTAAGGAGCAGAGTGAGAGATAATAAGTTTTCACCACTATGGTCAGGCCCGTATGAGATCATGGAGACAAAATCCCCTGAAAATTCAACTATACGAATTAATAATTAAATCAAAGGAGTCCATAACAATGACCTAAAACATCTTCATCATCTTCAAACATCATTCAGAGATATTAACATAGTGTCATCTCCCAGGTTCTCAAAATGATGCCAAATAGGGTTCTTCTTACTCTGCATCCCTCTAATCCACAGCTCAAGGATAGAAGTAAATCAGCTGAATGCCAGTGCTGGCATTTATTTCGAGGAAATTGTCAGAGCCAATTTCTACACCAACGGGTGGAAGTTAGTGACATCTTACGACCTAGAAAATTTCAAGTCCGAATTCAGGCATACGCAATTCAGCTGTCAGAAACTGAGCAGACATTCAGCCATGGCCCAGACTTGTAACGGTAAGTTATTACAAATTAACCTTATATTAGCGGGCATAAAATATAAAAATATATTGATAACGACTCAAAATAGGAAGCAAAGAGACGTTTCAATGCAATAACTCTAAAGCTCTCTACGGTACATTGGAAGAAGATGATGCCTAATTGTATGATGAACAAATCCGTAACCTCACCCTAAACCTAATCTCCCTCCTATCACTTATGAAAAGCCAAACTGCAATAGTAGAAGCAAGACAAAAGCCGCAATTGACATAGAATTCCTGTGTATGCATAAAAAATTAATATCAGTACAGATAGTCACATCATTGATGGAAAATAGAACACTTGATAATAAGGTATCAATTGAACTGGAATCAATCATTTCACTAGTCTTTTTAATGACATTCAGATATCAGAATAAACAGACAGAATTAATAGACATCCTAACTGATTCAAGGCATGGGAAATTTCATCCTACACTCATATCATCCAGAAAAATTGAAGAACTTTTATTGAACATCAGGCAGGAATTTCCAAATTCAATGATGCTTCCCATAAATTCCAGATATAATATAATTACGCAAATATACAAATAAAATAATAATAATAAATAATAAAATAATTATAGAGCTCAGAATCCCGCTTCCTTTCAAGCAACCATACCAAATATTTAAAGCAATGTAATTACCTACACTCCTTACGGATCATTCGTGTATATTGAAACATGAAAGGAATATATATTAATTAATTAGAATCGGGAACATTAAATTGAATTAACAGTCCAAGACATCCGCAATTGCGCAACATTAGATCAGATGCATTTTTATTACAAAATCTCATCCCTATCTATCCTAAGCACAGATACAAAAACAAACCAATGTGAAGTAAATTTGATAAAAAAGGAACCAATTACAGCGAAATGTGAAAATCCAAACGTTTGAACAGAATTGTTACTGGATGCAATTATCGCAACAAAACTCTTGGCTTTTCTCCCTCAAAGAATCCCTCCATGTATATATAATTTGTGAAGATTCTATTAGTTCACAAACCCTACAAGGAACTGAAACTATATATATTTACCCCGGCTGTTCTGTTCGTAGCAAAGAATTCATCTTGCACGGACATAAAAGTTTCGAAATTCAATTCTAACTTCATCCCAACAACTAACATATCCAATATAACATGGAATATGACGTTTTCCCCTATGGAAACAAATATAGGGACAAATCCCTTAAAAATTACGGACAACATGGATCTAGAGAAACTTCTAGAATCCATTCGTTTCCAAAAATATCAGGAACTAAATCCTCTCAATCCTATAAATTATCATCATGTACACCACTATGCACTGTCATACCTGACAATTGCATTAATCATTTTTATTAATAGGTAGCTACTTGTACGTAAAATATAAATCTAAAATGCGTAAGGCTAAAATCGTACCACCTGAACATGAACTAGAAGATGTGTCTAACGACACCACAAAATTCGTAAAGTACATTTTAAAATATATACACTATATGTATATACTAACATACATCCCATAGGCTCATATAGCATAAAGGCAATAAATAAATCAATTTTTTTTTCTTATATACGAAATTATACCTGAAATAAATAATAATGATGACAACCAAATCAAGTAACGACACGAAGGAGCATACTAAGCAAAACAAACGACCGTTGCAACCTCCTTTTCTCAATCCCTTTCATGCACAATAATATGCTTACTCATCAAAAATTATATGAACGATTTAAGGAAAAATGTAATCTCTAAAGTTCACTACTAACTATACGTATGTACACAGGTACCTATGTAAAGGAGAAACGAGAGGAAACGGATAATCTATGAGAGGAATGAAAAAAAATAATAAACCCAATACAAAAAATAAAGCGAAAAAAAATATTAATAACAACACACTAAAAGCAAAATTTTTCTTTATTATTTATAAAACCAAACAGGGCAAATTAAGTTCGTTATGTTTTCATATAAAAATATTGTTGCGAAACCAGCCACATCCCCCCCCACCCCATGGGGAGCCAAATCACAGTGCTGCGCGAGACAGACTGTAGTTTCACTACAGTCGTCGATGACCGTCTACAAAGATGTGATATCCTAGTGGGGACCACCACAAGGAAATTCACTCGCATCTGGTAATCACTGGATTCTGGCTGCTACAGCAGGGGGAACGGCCAACCATCGATGGGACGGAAGAGTCGAATATAGTCTAGCATGGAAGAAGCACCACCTAAGAGAATTAGAAATTTCGAGTCAGTGAATTCTCTACACACCAACATACATTCAGTCTGTTAGTGTTCCAGTCCGCGATTGTATTTCGCGACGAAAGTAAGCCGGTATTACAGAAATTTCACCGTCTGGCTCCGCTCACATCTTCAAGAAATACTCAAACAGAACGAGCTTCGTTTTCCCTTATAGGAGCGGTAACTAGCCCAACTTTTGTACATCAAATTTTTACGTGAAATTTTTCCCACCCCTGCCAAAGCTGTCAGAACTTCTGAGATCGTTAAGTTGAGTCGAGACACGTTTAAGTGTACCTTCTTTCTGTCCTTCGCAAAGCTTTTTTCCAATAGTTCTACACTATAGAGTTGAAGTGGTAAATTTTAAGTGGAACTTGTCGGTCGCTAGCAAAGTCATCTCGGCGGATTCTGCGTGGTTAAGTCGAGCTGAAACGCTTTCTTTTGAGGAACTTCGCCCTCTGATCTATGAATGTAGTATATCCCACATCCAAGTGTGAATTCGTTTTCACCTAGAAATTGTTTGTAGGTGAAGGTGAGAATCGCAAGTAAAAGAGGTTTTGTTACGACGACAGCTGTATATTAAAGTGCTCCCTAGCTACCGCTTGGCCGGAGCAATTTTCTATTACAATTGGAAATTGTTACAATATAAATGAAGAAAAAAAAATGCCCAGTGAGACAGCACCAGGGTTGTGTCCGGTCTCCAGCCCCGGGTACCCATATCCTCGGCTGAAAGCGTGGAACGCAATGTTATACATTTTGGCTTACCTTTGGGTGCGATAGTCCGATAAGTGTAAAACCACTTTTATTTTACCTTATTTTTTTTTGTTTTAACCTTATAATAACCTTAACACACCTTGGTCCACTGGTAAACAAAATCAAATATCTCAACACCGATAAGTTTTTTTGAAACTCAGATTGAATCCGACAAATTGATTATATAATGTTCTACACTTAAATCTCATAAATTGATTATAATCGCTTAACACCGGTCGATTGCCGTTTGATCCTTTTCCACCGATAGTTGTACAAAACCTTAATTTAGCGCTGATAAAATACTTATAATCTTTTCCACTTATATTTTTTATGATCCTGTTACGCTTATATTTTTTGTATCAACCGCTCAAAAACCAGAAAACAAACTCGTCAAGTTAAAAATCACCTGCTTTTTCAACTCCTCTACTTTCGGCCCCCAAGAATCTTTCTTGTTCGCAATTGCTTATAATGCACTTTTTCATGCGAATCAAAATGTCACTCCGTTTGAACATGTCCATACATGCCCAAACGAATTCCATTCATCGGAGGCTAGCAAAAATGGTAGCTGAATACCGCGAGCCAATGATAATCAAACGAAAGGTATGAACGTTCTTGCGTTTAGCGTAGGGAAAGCTTATTTTGCACTCTGCAATTGCAATTTTAAACCACCCATGGTATTCAGTGAATGGGCTCGGGTACCTTCTTTCATGGGAACTAGATTTAAATTCTAATTTGTTAGGACTACTTGTGATCTTCGGTAATCAAGTCAGCCTTATCGCATTCTTGTAAGTCACAGTCGACTTTTTCTGGTTGAGAGCCTCTGTGAACACCTGGGGTAGGAGGTGTATCCCCTTCGGATTTAATATATTCTACCAGTGTCTTTTTATTGACTGTGTCTTTGGAACACGGGTGGTTCGAGGCAGTTTTTTAATGAAACAGCAAACTCTTCTGGATTGATTTCCATGCGAGGAAATCGCAGAATCTTGTTGGGTCTCTCTACTTTGCAGTTTTTGGCTAGGAAATCATTTCCTAACAAGCCGTCGTCGGTAATACCTGGGATGTTTTTTACCACATGGAAATTGCAAGAGAAGTTACTTTTTAGCATGAAATTACCTTGGCAACTTCCTAAGGTTTTTCCGGTGCCAAAGGGGCTTTGAAGCGTTAATTTCTTGTTGGGATTTATTAGTGCGCGAGAATTGATGGTTTTTTTCTTAATTATACTGATCTCAGCGCCGGTGTCCAGTATTAGTTGTTCCTGACCATTTAGACCTACATATGTCTAGAGGAAGTCTGGCGGTGGGTACACTGTAGTTGGGCTTGTTTGTTGCTGGTAGGGTTTATAGTCGAGCCGGGGAGTTTTGGGTCGACTCTTTGTCGTTTCCCTGCTTTTTATCCTCCCATTTTTGTGTTTGTCGACATACGTCGATCTTGTGTCCGCGGTGCCCACAAAAATCACATTTTTGCCTTATATTAAAGACTCTGGGGCCTTTTGTATTGTTCGTGTCAGTCTTTTGTGGACTCTTAGGCGGACCTCGACAGTCGCGAATGTCTTGCCCATAACTTCTGCAGTTAGCGCAGAAGGGGGTGTTCTTACGTTTTAGACACTCCGCTCCCCGCTTCTGGCAGAAGTTACAAGTGATGTGTTGTACCAGATTTTGTGTATCCGGTTGTCTAGAATCCCTTCGTGGAATTGGCGGGCGTATCGGTTGAGCGTGTACATAAGGAAGATTGTTAAACGGTTCGGGCTCTTGTGGTCGTGGTGATGCATAATAGGGGGGCTATGGTGTTTGATTGTAAGGAGTTCGGCTAAGAGCTCGAACTCGGAGACTTGGATCTATTGGACCATTGGATATGGCTGTTGCGTTAGTGGCGCTTGGACGAAAACTGTGACTGCTTGAATCTTTTTCTTGTGTAAAGCCTTTTGAATCAGCTGCTCTAGATCGTTTTCTACCATCGTGAGGAGGTACTGGTATAAGTGAGGATTATTTACTCCACTTTTGAAGGCATTCTTGGCGAAGTCCGCCAACTGTGTTGCTCCGTACTTCAGTACCACTACCTCGTGCAAAGCATCAACAACTGCTTTACTCTTGTTGTGAAGGCAGTGAGAGTTTTCAACGAATTTTGCCTCATTATGATGACTTTATTGACCAATTCTTGGTGCTATTCTTGTGGTAGATAGGCTCTGTTCAGACGTTCCTCCACCTCACTAAAAGTAGTTGGAACGTTTGAAGCAAACAGCTGTAGGCATCGCCACGAAACCTTGTGGGCAAGATATCTAGGAAGGCTGCTTTTTCGTCCTCATTCAGACAGTGTAAGGCCTGTTTGCAACAGCTTATAAATGTTTGCAGGTCACGACCTAACATTTTCATTTGAAAATAGAGGGACAAGTTGTGCCGTGAGCTTGGCCGCCTTAGCGTAATCTACCATTGTGATAATCTTTTTGTTTATTCTTTTGTATGGTAGTCTACTGGTACCTTTTTTGGTTTCAGGGCTTGGTTCTGGACTAGAATCCGTGAAGGATACTTCTAGCCAGCCACTAAGGAGGTTTTTGGCAGATGTCTGCTCAGAGGCGTTACTACTAATGTCACTGACACCTTCTTCTCCTTCAGCACTTACAACTACACTGGCTGTGGTCGTATCTACACCTAGTTAGGGTGAGAGCCCGGCGAATTCGATAAGCTCTGTATCTTTTTTAAATTTTTCGATTTGCGTCAGCCCCTGCTCTCTGCTTTGACTTAATCTGTGAGATCTGTGCTCATGCTAGGGGGGCGGGGGGGGGGGGGGGGGTGCCGGATTAAAGGATAACTCAACCTTGTAAATTCAAATATAAAAATTTTAATTCAATATATTGCTTAAAAACTATTATCACAAATTCGCTTTTCTTAACCTACTACTATAATTCATTTATTTATTCTAAAACTAAGTAAATCCAATAATTCATTAAAGTAAAAAAAAAAAATGCTGTCACCGAGGTTTGCTCCCCTTATTTCTGAAAAGGAGAGAGAAAATCCACTATTAATAGAGTAGAAGTTCTGTGCTACACGAGTAAGCACGGTAGCTGTGCTGACACAATCATAACTTGACAGAAGTAAATTTCTGTGGCAGGAGTAAGCTCCTGCTTTAGACGTAGGACAAAATTAAGGCAGAAGTACATTTCTGCATAAGGAGTAGATTCCTACTCAGGTGGGAGACGCAAAAATAAGCAGAATTAAATTTCTGCAGTAGAAGTAAATTCCTACTCAGGTGTGGGATGAAATTAATGCAGAAGTAAATTTCTGCAGTAGGAGTAAATTCCTACTTAGGTGTGGGATGGAATTAGCAGAATTAAATTTCTGCAGTAGGAGTAAATTCCTACTTAGGTGTGGGATGGAATTAGTAGAAGTAAATTTCTGCAGTAGGAGTAAATTCCTACTTAGGTGTAGAATGGAATTAACAGAATTAAATTTCTGCAGTAGGAGTAAATTCCTACAAAATTTGGTTTGGATAATTAGGAAAATCAGAGTAAATTCTGATGTGTTCAGATCAAATTCTGAATTGGGAATGGGTGATTCTGCTGCAGCTCGTCGCCTTTTTATAGCCGCCGCGACCCGCTACGTTTCATGATGGGTTGCCTTGGCAACGCTCGTTCTCCAGGTTTGTTAAACTTTGACGGCGGCGTCCCACGTGACGTCACAATGGACCATTAAAGTTGCACTGAACTCTGGCTGCGGCGAAGGCGAGAACAGCTTATGTGATGTGTTGACATTTTGACATGTCAACTTGTGATCATCCAGCAGTAGGTAGAAAGAATGGTAAGTTTACAATATTTATTAATTTCATTAGTTATTTATGATAGTTTTTGTTTATTTTAAGGTGAAATATAATGGAGGAAGTTTTTGGACGGCTTTGGACCAAAGGGAGGAAGTTCCCTAGAATCAGATAAGTGGTTTTTATTTTAAATTATTTTAAGATAAGATTCTTTGCGTTCCTTTTTTGGTATCTTTTTAGGAACATATATTGGGGAAGGAGAAACCAGCGAGGCATTTTATGTGTGGACTGAACTGAAGGTCTCAGTGCGTGACAGTTAGCTTATCGGATTCTGCGCTTTCTCTAATAACTTGTCTAAAAAATTATCTAAACTTACTTTAGTTGCTAGTTAAAATGATACTGCTTCGAAGGCGAACTCCTGTTGTTTTTTGCGATGGATCTGGAGTCTGTCAATCCTGGGTACCTGATTGTGTTGGGTTGTCTTCTGAGGCGTTGTCTATACCTTCCCGGAGGTGCTGCGAATTGTAACCTGGGGATTGCTCCGCGTCGGATGAAGGTATAGAGTTTTCCTCTTGCATGTACTTCCCACGTTGTCCAAAAGGGGTTCTTTCAGCCTTCTTAGGGTGTTCCCTTCTGGAATGATCTTGCTGCTAGGGGGGCTCCTGCCGTCTTAATTCCCTTGGCTGAGATTTAAAGGGGCTTGTGCCGACTTCGAGATCCCTTTCCATCCTGGAACGAAGTTTCAAGTTTCCGGTGCTTCTGGTTGATACGGGGGGGGGGGGGGGGGGGGCTTAGGCCTACTTATTTTCCCCTGGATATGGTTGCGAGTAGGTGTCCGTAGTCCTGACTTCTTCACGGTGCTGGAAAAGAACTTGCGGTTCAATCTTATGGGGTGAAAGCTTGCTCGCCTGGAGCAGAGGCGCCTATAGATGATATTTACCCTGAGCGTTGGGGGTGACGTGGCCGTATAGAATGGCTGAGTCAAAGGATCCTCGTAGATTCTTGCAGGATCAAGGCTTTTCAAGCATTTCTGATATTTTGTTTTGATCACACTTACTTGATCCTACCCGCTGCGCCAATTATTATATTTAAATCTATCGCTCACCGTTTGAACTTGGTTTGCACTGATAATCAAATTGGGGACTCTTTTCATAAAATTTACGCACACACAACTTAAACTTTTTCTCTATTTCTTTATTAAAAAAAAACACACAACTTAACTTTCTATTCTATTTTTTGTTGTTTAAGGAAACAAAATTTAATTTTCTATTCTATTTTTTTTTTTTCGTTTTTATGTCTTAAAGAACGCGACATAACATTCTCTTCTACTTCTTTCTGTTTTTAAAATAAACTTTTATTTGTTATTCCATTCTTCTTCTTTTTTTAAAACACCGACCGACGATCAGGAAAAAGCTCTTTTCTTATCTCGTTCTGACAAAAACCAGAAAACCAACTCGTCAACTTAAAAATCAACTGCTTTTTCAACTCCTCTACTTTCGGCCCCCAAGAATCTTTTTCGTTCGCAAGTGCTTATTATGCACTTTTTCATGCGAATCAAAATGTTACTCCGTTTGAACATGTCCATACATGCCCAAGCCAATTCCATTCAAGGGAGGCTAGCAAAAATGGTAGCTGAATACCGCGATCCGCTGATAAGCAAACGAAAGGTATGAACGTTCTTGCGTTTAGCGTAGGGAAAACTTATTTTGCACTCTGCAATTGCAATTTTAAACTTTTTTTTCTGTTTTGCTTGGGAAAAATATTTTGTTCACGGAATTATGCTGACGTAATTGCTGACGCAATCTCTTCATCTCTTTTAGCGATAGGCTAGCCATGTTTTCAATCATGATTAGCATATGATAATTTTTTCGCATGCATACTTTTGTGTGTGTGCATACTATGTACACACATAGTATTATAATTTTTCTATTTTTGTTCAGGGTTATTAATGTTTTTAGGGGAAGACGGGGGAAAAGAGTGCTATGGGATATATGTAAAAACTTCTCAAAAGGGTTTGTATAGGCTTTTATGGGATACTAATCGATGTTTTGCATGCATATATCAATTCAGGTCCTATACACACTAAGGTTTTGTGTATGCATATGTATACACTAACCAAGATTTTGTATATAACAGCCATACTGGTAACCGCCATACGTACGAATAGCCTGAGAGCACTACAGCTCCGCTGAAAAGCAAAAGAGGAATTACCATTAGTATTGTTCTGTATAGACAAACAATACTTGATATTTAACTTTATTATATTTAATATCATAATCACTGTAAGACTGTAGGACTTGACAACATAAGTCAATGGTTGTATTAAGATTGCTGTCATCGTGCTGGTCATGACATTGGCAGCATATACATATATAACAAGTATTTACATAACAAGAAAACGAGCAAACTAATTACCTTGCACAGAGATTCCTATTCCATAGGCCGGATATAAGGTAAAATTGCAGTTGTTATATATTTTAGGGGTTTTGATTAACACAACAACACTTTTACCCACTATGCACTTTATTAGCTGACTTTCAATCACAATTTCTTTCTTTCAATCACAATTTCTTTCTTTCAATCACAATTTCTTTCTTTCAATTACAATTCTTCCGTTCAATTAGTATTCTTCACAAACTAACTTCTATATCTAATTTATGGTACAGTATATTTTCTTAACCGTATTTTCACTTTATTTGTTGTACCTTGTTTTCTTAAATGTGCTAATTGTAAACCTAATTCTTTGACCGATACTTCTTCAGATTTTTGTGCCAAACACGACGACATTTATTTCAGGAGATCTCAAAACCGACTGTACTTGACTTCGATTTTTGTAATCGCAAGTCTAATTGTTCAGGATAGGAAAGTGCTTAATTAGCATTCCTATCCTGAGAAAATTATTTACCGCTGGGCATGTTTAAACATGCCCAGAATTATCGCGACGGACGATAGTTGAAATTGAAATTTGATATTCTCATAAACATCAAACCATCGTCTTGCTATCGTGCATACATTGTTGCGATCACAATGTATGCAGCTCGCGACAATTTGCTGATAAGAGCTTTTTTTCGGTGAAGACTTGATCGTTTCAGTCTTCACCGACGTAAAATTTTCATGCGCCCGATAGGTATGTATGTATATATGTACATACATATCGTATTTACGACAAATCTTACTGAAGGTAAAATTTGTCGTGGGGCTTTTTTTTATTGAAGCGACCTGGGATGAAACTTAAAACTTTTATTTTTCCCAAGTCGTTTTGTGGGAAAATATTTGTTATTTGTTGCAAAGGAATTTGAAGAGATTGCTGATGGCAATTTCTTCGCCTTGTTAGGAGATAAGCTAACCATGTTTTAAGCATGATTAGCTTATTTCCATTTATGAAAATCAAATATTTTCCATGTTTTTTTTTAAAATGATAATTATTAATTATAATCATCGTTTTTAACCCTTTTTAGGTATACAACAATCCTTCCCCCTGCGAAAAAGAGGATTATTCTATGAAGAGGAATAATTCTCAGGGGAAGTTGTTGTTGGGGCTATATCGGTGGTTCGGCTATTGGGTGGTTTGGCGAAGGTTTTCGGGTTTACATATTGTCTTAGTTTCTATTTTTAAAAAAAAAATTTGTTATCTTCCTAATTTTTTTTTTTAAATTCTTCTTAAATATCTATTAATATTCTACTCTATTCCTTTATTACCTTATTAATTTCAACTGTTTTTTTTGTACTTTATGTATATATATCTTTTTTTTGTTACCCTTGTATATTTGTTTCGTTCTTTGTAAAAGTTAGTAGTTATTTAATTTTTATGCTAGGTTAGTTTTGTTATAATATTTATTACCCTTATTTGTAATTTTATGTTTTGTTCTTATTTATTTTTATGTGTACTGTTTAGTATTATTATTTATATACAGCGGGGGAGGATATCTTCTTACTTTGGTTTTTGGTTTGAATATATATATGTATATATATTTCTAATATACTATTATCTCTTAAATCTAGGTTTTAATACTTATTCTACTCTTCCCTTTTGTTTTTATTATTATCTATTATTACTAATTTCTTTATGGGTTTGCTGAAACCACTTACATTTACTTTCTATGTGCTCTACTATTAGTGATAGTGGTTATGACTGTTTGAAGTGGTGACACTATACCACTTGCACTGACCTTGTAGGTGGCAAGGTGCGGGTCCTTTTGAGAGGGGTAGGTTCTATTACTTCGATTTGTTCGATTTGTTCGATTTGTTCCTCCGTCTCTAGGGTTTTTTTCAGATTTGTGGGGACGATAATTTTTAATGAATGGTGTTAGCCATTTGGCGACCAGGTACAGTACCATACATGTGATGACAACACCAGTTAAGGATACTGATGTTGCAGCTAGGACATGTGTAGGGTGGTGACTGACTGGGTACCTTCTAGGATGATGCTGTTAATGTCATCTCCTGAATATAGTTGTGTCTGTATTTTTTCAGACTGTACTTTGTTTTTGGTTTCATTAAGATATTTATCCACTATTTGTTCTAATGGAGTTTTATTTGGGAAATAAGTGGGTTGTTTGAGACTCAATTGCTGGATATTCTCTGCCTCATAGTGTAGGATTTGTGATCCTACTTGTAGTTGACAGGGATGGTTGATAGTAATTATTTTTGAGGTTAAGAATTGTTGGGTTCACTGGGGGTGTACAATTGTTGGTTCTACCAACGAGAATATCCACGAATTGGGTTTACTTAATTTGATACATAGGTCTCTGGGAGGTATTTGTGCTCTGAATTGGCACTGTGGCTCTTCCTTTAATGGGTTAAAGAGCAGCTTCACTATGCATTCTTTGGACATTGTGGCCTTTGTAACGGGAATGCCTAGCTTAGCGATGTAAGTGTCCTCTTTGGAATATTGAGTGATCTTTTTGAAGGTTTTAAGATCTTGTGTTTTTAATAATAGAATATCTTGTGTCTGTATCTGGTGCGCTACGTGCGAGTACTGTATATCAGGTACCAATGATTGTTTTTATTAGCGTGTATAGGGAAACTGTGTATTCGATACAACTTCATTTGTGGTAGATTGAAATTCGGAAGTTGTATTCTAATAACTAATTTGTCTTGGACTGAACGAGCCTTTGTTTCCGCTGTCTGATATAACATATATATATATATATATATAGATATAATCGGGCGTGTACCTATTCCTATTAGGACTGCAACCGATAGAAATGAAGTCAGGAATATTTTCAAGAAATTTAAAGAACACATTCCCACTGATAAAACTGTGTCCATTTCAATACTCATCATTAATGCGCCTAGTTATCTCGAGTTAAAATTACTATGCGCCGAGGAATTTCAAAATTCCAATAAGAAGCCTATCCTTTTCTTCAACAAAATAATTCAATTGGAAGACCCCGTAATTATTAAACAAGTCATTTCAGATTATCATATCACTCCTTTAGGCGGTCATCAAGGGGAAACAAAAACCATCAATAAATTAAAGAAAATTTATTACTGGCAAGGTATGAATAAAGACATTAAGGAATTCATAAAAAAATGCTCTTCGTGCCAAGTGAACAAATTAAGACCCAACCAGAAAGTTCCTATGAAGATTACTACAACGAGCAGTAAACCCTTCGAAAAATTTTTTTTGGACATTGTAGGTCCCTTACCATCTAGTTATCTGAACAACAAGTATCTGCGCACGTTCCAAATGATTTAACAAAATATTCAGAAGCTATTCCATTAAGTAACACTGAAGCAAATACGGTAGCTTAAGCATTTGTTACACATATTGTCTGTAGACATGGACTACCTGAAGCTATTCTGACCGACCAAGGTTCCAATTTTTTGAGCTGAGTGTTTACCGAAGCTTTTGAATTATTAAAAATTCATAAGTTACAGACAACTCCTTACCATCCACAAACAAATGGAGCGCTAGAAAGAAGCCATCGAACTCTAGCCGAATATCTTCGACACTATGTGTCAAAAGATCCTCTAACCTGGGACACTTGGATCCCCTATGCCATGTTCACCTATAATAATTCCACTCACTCAAGCACTGGCTATACGCCACATGAACTTGTGTACGGATTTCCTGTAGAAATCCCTTCTTCCATATAAAAAGACCCCGAAGTCACATATAACTATGACAATTACGTAAATGAGCTAAAAGGTCGACTCCAATATTCCCACAAAATGGCAAGAGAAAGGCTTATAAAGAACAAGGAAAATTCCAAGTCTTATTATGATAAGGCTACAAAGCAAAAAACAATCGTAATTGGTGACAAAGTATTGATCAAAAACCACACTAGAAAAAATAAGCTAGCGCCTCTATGGGAAGGCCCATACGAAGTGATAGATACCACTTCTGCAGAAAATTCTATTGTGAGAATCAAAAATAAAAATAAGAAAATTCACAATAATAATCTGAAACTATTCATTGACTAACTCCCAAACATTCAATTCCTCCCCTCAGATCAAAATGAGCCCACTCATCAACTTATTCGTTCGTGGATTCATTGTATTATTGGTTTTATCCGACAGCCAAGCTAGTGGAACTCAAGTTACACATTTCTCAATAGCACCCGGAATCTACTTTGAGGAATTCGGAAATGCACAGATATACAGCAATACATGGAAATTAGTTATGTATTACAATTTAGACAATTTTTATTTTGAACTAGAATTATTGCAAAAATTTAGAGCAAAAATCATTGTGAAAACCAAATAAACACCCAAAGATTGATCTTGAATGAAATAGATCAGATCAACGAAATTTTGGAACCAAAAAATTTGAGAAGTAAGCGAGCTCTTTTGAACGTCATTAGTAGTATTAGCAAATCTTTATTTGGGACGCTGGATGAAGAGGATGCTAAACACTACGATGAACAAATACACATTCTGAGAGCTAACGAAGACCATCTCTTAGAATTGCTGAAATCTCAAACCCTGATTGTCGACAAAACTGTCAATATTTTCAACAAAACTTCAACGGGAATCCAAAATGACATCAAGGCGATTAAAGATAAATTTGAGAAGGTCACGAAGTCATTTAATCAACTCGCGACAGATGTTAACGAAAATTTCGCAATATTAGACCTAGAGAACGTTGTATCCATCACAATATTGTCTTTGATGAGATACCAAAATGCCCAAAAGGCCATTTTAGAAATGTTATTAGACATAAAGCACGGAACTCCCAATCCGCTCATAATAACCCCCTATCAACTTGAGCATCTCTTATCCACTATTCGGAAGAACCTTCCGTCGGGTACAACCTTACCTGTAGCCACTACGTAGAACCAACTCTTAGATCTATAGCCGTTAGCCGTACAAGTACCAATAAAATTAATAATTTATTCATTATAGAAATTAAAATACCCCTACCCTTAAATACAGAATTCCAAATGTATAAACTAATCCCCTTATCTACCCTAATTAAGGATTCATTCATTTATATAAAACCCACTACCGAATACTTGTTAGTCACACTAAATAAGGAAAAACATTATCCCTCTAGTAGTGAAGATATTACAAAATGTTTGCAAAAAACTCCTCACAATTACATTTGTCAAATAACGCATCCAATCCATAACTTAAATGCGAAGGACAACCAATGTGAAATGGAATTATTAAGGCACTCCCAAACGCCTCTCCTATCATGTGGAATGAACATCTTAAACATTTACACCTTATGGATACAATTATCCAACCCTAACAAGTGGTTATTCAGTTTGAAATCTCCTCGAACTGTAGATAATATTTGTGGTAACAATATCGAACCAATTACGATAAAGGCAACCGGCATTCTAGAAATATCGCCCAATTGCTATATAAGAAGCGATGATCAAACGCTCTATGGACACTCCGAAAAAATTTCAATCGCTGAAAAATTCTATTTGCCATCGATCAATCTAACGAACATCACAATGCTCCAAATACAATCACTATAAAAAATAGTGAACATCAGGCACTTTTTGAACTAAGCTAAGATATAAAGACATTAGAAAAGGCTGAAAACGAAAATCTAATTAACGTGACAGCACACGACATTCACCATTATTCCATTATCTATATAACGACAATGACCATTATAATCATATGCGCTATAAAAATAGCCCTACCCTATCTAAAAGCTAAAAGACTTAAAGCGACGGATATTCCGCCTTCATCAACTCAAGAGAGTGATATCGAAAAGGAAAATAATAAAGAAACCACTAAAACTGAAGGTAAAATTTGTCGTGGGGCTTTTTTTTTATTGAAACGACCTGGGATGAAACTTAACACTTTTATTTTTCCCAAGTCGTTTTGTGGGAAAATATTTGTTATTTGTTGCAAAGGAATTTGAAGAGATTGCTGATGGCAATTTCTTCGCCTTGTTAGGATATAAGCTAACCATGTTTTAAGCATGATTAGCTTATTTCCATTTATGATAATCAAATATTTTCCATGTTTTTTTAAAAATGATAATTATTAATTATAATTATCGTTTTTAACCCTTTTTAGGTATACAACACAGTTGTTGAATTTCCCTTCCCCGAAAGTGGTGCTGTGTCGGCCTTCGGCATGGAAGACGGGCCGTATTGGTCCACTCTACGTACACACCGGTCACCTGGACCGCGTAGGGCTCGGGTGGGCAAAATATGCTGCCGTTGTTGGTCACTTTACGGATGCAGATCATGTCGAAAAATGACGACAAACTCGATAGCAAATACCAAAGACGCTCAAAAATTGCAAGCGAAAATAAAAAAGGGGTAACCAAAATCGAGATTAACTTTGCATATCATTCCCCGACATAGCACACGTGAGCATATTTCGCTCACCATACAAACCATAAAGAATAAAAAGAATCTGCATTACCGATATACTCCTTGTAAAATAATATAAAAAAAATCCTAAACAAAAACACTATACAAATCAACCGAAGCTTAACTCCGCGGTTACATTTTGTTCTTATTTACTCGTTTCTCCTCCGTAATCGTAAATAATTAGAAAGCTGATTAGGGCAACATAGAGATAAGAAAATTAATCTGTTCAACTTATAAAGTAGAAAAAAAAAACGAACGCACATAAAAGCAATGGCAACGCAGCTGTCATAAAAATTACATTTTCCTTTTTTGCGATTGAGTGCAAATTTTTTTGTTTTGCACTCATATAAGTAGACCATACCTAGTAAGTAAATTTATTGACAATTTTTGCCATCCGAATGTGAAAATTGGATTTAGAATTTTTCTTAAATATGTAATAGAAAATATTTACTATCGGTCAATAAGTTAATTATAAACATTGATATCGTATAAGATATATACATAATATGTATACAGAAATAATAATAGGAATGTTAATTTCATTTTTGTAGTTATTATACATTATATGTATATATGCTTTGTTACTATATAATAAATATCCATTTCTCTTCTCCCATTATAGGCTAGACTGTTGAGGACGTGTAGTATATAATTAAAGATTTGCGTCTACTCAAACTTAATACGTTTCGTATAAATCTGATTGGGGAGGATTTTGCACGATATCTAGCACTTTGCCTAATACTTCCTGAGGTAATGCTCCATGAACGTAATTATAGCGCAGAAAATCTCTTTGAACTTTACTAACCGCGAATTGTGCCTCAGCTTGAACGAACCACGTAATGGGTGAATTGACCCAAAAATTCGGTAACTTAATTGAGATATTTGTAGCATGAACTTCGCTGGAGTGAGTGTTATTGTTATCTGATTTGTTATCTCCTTCCCCGCAAGGACTTTCGTTTTGAGATAGTGACATTGGAACTGTTATTAGCGTAACGTAAAGAAAATTTCAAGGTTATTACTATATATGTTGTATGAATCGCGTTACAATGCTACAATATATAAATCCACGAATAAAACTGCTTCAACCTTATCTAATGTGCTTGAAATTATTTTAATATCACTGATATTGATTTGAATTTAGACGATAGTTAATAATATAAATCACTACCGAAATAACCTGTATGACAGCGTATCAAAGCTTTGTGCACTGTGAAGATCCGTCGAATTTGCTTGCTGTTAAATTGAAATTTATTTAGTATTGAAAAAATAATGTAGATCACTAATTTAATTTAAATAATTTTAAAAGAAATTTTAGGATAAATTTTAAATATAAACCAAAAACAAAAATTTAATTGAAAAATAGTAATGATAAAGAAGATATTTTGACGTTTCCAGATTATGTTTTCTGCGATGAAAGAAAATTTTTGTTTGAACTGTACTCGGTGTATGATTCTCTCCCAAGTTCTATCAATGCTGCGATGGTAAGCGATGGCGATGATTAGCAGCAATATGTATTTCTTGTTTGCTTTTGTATGTGCGTTGAGGCCGTCGTTGAACTTATTTGGATGAATGTGTGTGCTCTTTGATATGACTGTGAAGCTCGTGAGTATATGTATAAATATACCTAAGGCACTGGTTATTGATATGGTATGCGTGAATATACGACCACGAGGCTCGATGTACCGTTGTATGAAGCTTAATTTTTGCAGGAATTTAGCTGGAAACTAAAATTATTACGCCTTGGAAATAATTTAGATTTTCATGATTTCTATTTTTTGGGTTTCCTGTGTCCGATGTGTCTGGTGTTACTCTCACTGACAGTTTTGCCGCATGCTGCAGATTATAATGCTCCTTGTAGGATTTATAAAGATGATTTTTTGATGAAATGTTGACTGGTTCCTTATGTGTTTCGCCAATAGTTGCCTATGTACTGCACCATAGCTTTTAGCGTCGGGGTCACCAATGTTGAGGACGTGTAGTATATAATTAAAGATTTGCGTCTACTCAAACTTAATACGTTTATTCCATCGTATCTTAACTCTATAAAACTAATATAAAAATACAAAACTTCTTGCTCTGATAATTTCAACACGCGAACTCTACGGATCTTTCGCTGTCAATGCCCAATCAGCTAATGAGAGTGATTTGTCTCTGCGAATTCGTAACGTGATGCGTTCGGATGCGCCAGTGCGCATGCATACCTTATTTCAGCAATCTTTAGGTAGCATTGCCAGGATTAATGATTTACTGCAGCATTTTATTTAATCTCTACGAATGTTATATTTTCTATATGAATGTTATTTAAGGTCACTACAAGACTACAATAGTAATACCCGAATAAGAGAGAACACTTTTCAATTCATGTTTTAATTAATTTAAACATAGAAAGCCGAGAGAAAAAAACTCTCCAACAGCACTTTATAAGTTATAACATCTCCCTCTAATGTAAAATATTTTATATCTTAATCAACATTATATACCTACGTAGATGTAATTATAACATAACCTTTTCTATCAAAACATTTAAACTTAATTTTTTTCTTAATAGGTGTTCATATTTAAAAGTATTAATTACCGTAAATTTTAAATTCTCATATAAATGTACTTAACTCCATGTTTGTTAAAAGAAATTTTTCTTCTAGATAGAATAAAACTTCCTTTTCTCCAGGGGAGAGGGATGTTGTGACTCAGGTGCCCAATGCCCCGAATCACAACCATAAGGTCAATACATCAATATATTGTCCTATACAATATATTGATGTATCACAGAAATGACCCTGAAAAGACAAAATTATTTCATTCATTCCCATTTAATTTAAATTGCTGTAAAAACCATTCTCCCATATTATAATAAAATGCAATTAAGCATAAATTGCATTTTATTATCAGGCACACGTTCCATTCTCACAATATGCATACTTACCTACATACAGTGTCTTCTTCTTTTTCTTTTTCAAATATTCACTGTACATACGAGTAAGTACAGTACTTACTTCTTCCAACCTAAATCTATGTGCATACATACATACAACTATTACGAATTATTCGCGCCATCTTAAAATTAATAGTTCAAGACAGGCACACAACTGCATATCGGATGTCAGTTTTACATTGCTGCATTTGCGATGCATCTAAACTTTTTTTTTTTTACATTTTCTCACGTACGTTTCCTTAAATGTCGTGAGAAAGAAATAAGAATAAAAGAGAGCTTTTTCAACTATCATGGGTACCTGGGGGCAACAATCCCAAACCTCGGGGAGTTGATTTTTGAGTCCGAGTGGAAAGTAATGAGAAACGAAAAATAAATTAAGCATTCGGGGATGTTTAGAGGAATTGTTCTAAACTGAAAGTGAAACTATTTTAAAAATAAAAATTGTGTTAAATTGAAAAATAAAAGAATAGTGTTAACCTTAACACAAACGTTAAATAAATAAAGTAGAAATTGTCTTTAACTAACGTAAAACTGTATTTGTTTTCTCTTCGACCAAAGAAAACTTCATTTCGGGACACGACAAGAAAACACGAATCACAAATAAAACATTCAAGAGTTTTCTCATCTGAGTGTTTTCCTTGATCCGTGCCCTCACTTCCCGCCGAACGCTTCTTTCTGAAAGTGCCAGGAAGCACGACGGATAGGCAACACAACACATGACTAGGAGCACCAAACGAGTGACAAAAAATGATTTTAATTTATCCGGGGTACCTTTGCATGCAGCGAAACTGCAATCTTTTATGTGAAAATTCCACTTTTGTATAAATACTCTTTTATCGTGTAGAATTTTGATTTATTTTTTCCTACATACCATATGTTGCGAAAAACATAAAACTACATGAAGTCGCATGTAATATCGCATCAGTAGGTAAGTGTAGTAAGGACGCATACACCAACAAAAAGTTGGGGTAAGTCTTTGATTTTGTAATCCACACAGCACACAGAAAACTGATATTAACCATAGCCCGCAGGAAACAAAACCAAGCTGTTATTATCGATTGATAAAACTGTTCAAACTGGAAAATGACCGTCGTATACAATGGCATAAAATCTATGAAAAAACCGATTCCATTAAAACAATTTCCTTATCAAATTAAAATTAAGGATTAGGTACAGTTGCCTTCCGCATCTAAATGTTTTTTTTTATGTTTTTACGTACTCTTAAATGAAATTTTTTATTGTCTGAAGTTAATAATGGAGGAAGAAAAAAATTCCAAGATTATCTTTTGTCACTTAATACCGCGTTGAATACAACAACCAAAACTTATTAAAATTCTAGAAAAAATTCGCGGAAAATGCTACAACGTAAAAAATATCTATTGAATCCGCTACTATAATAGGCAACAAACTGCCAACAATGGTAGCGGAAATTTACACAACTTTATGCGCACTGCATAACCTTATGTAAAGCAATTTCGCACTGTATGTAATTTTACATTGTTTACGCATTTTTCAATTTCCGATGTAAAGTGCGATATGTAAATTTACATAATGCTGTGGAATTAAGCTACATAAGTTGAACTTAATTTTACATTATTTATGATTTCTTCAATTCCGTATTTAAAGTACACAATATGTAAATTTACCTATGGTTATGTAATTTATTTCAATTGCCAATGTAATGTTTCGTACGGAAATTAATAAGCTACATACATAAACAAGTAAAAAAGGTAGAATTGGTCTAAGACCAATTCTTATGATCATGGCACTAATAAGTATAGATTAACAATCAACACGTAAAAGAAGTAATATTAGTTTCGTTGCTAACAGTTATCTAAGAAATCATCTTTATAAAAATCAATAAATATTTGTAGGTATGCAGTATTTCCATGATTGAGTATTTTTGAGAAAAATTCAATTATCAAAATACTGCGTACCCAAAAATATTTTTTGATTTTTTGATTTTTAAAACAGTTTTTAAGGTAATTGTTAGGATCGAAACTAGTAACACTTCTTTACATGTTTTATGATTATTAATCTATACTTATTAGTGTCATTGTTTTCTGCTTTATTTTGTTCATGCTATATATAAATATATACTATACCTGCAAGTAAAATTTATTTTGCAGAAATACTACGCCTTTGCGTGAAGTTCATTTCATTATTCTCACAAGTGTGAAAGAAATCCATTTATTTAGGATCCAAAGAAAAAGTCCAAAACACCCACAGAGATCTCATAGTGTATCGTTGTCAAAAAAGTGATTAGTCTTAATCAGTCAGAAGTTCCTTTAAGGCAGATAAGTGAGAGATGTCGGACGTAGTACAGGGTTTTCCAATAAGAGGTGTTATTTTAATTAGCCCGCTATTTCGGTAGATGCTTTTGGAGCTGTCATTTTTTGACTTTTGACAAGTAGAAACTACGCCATTAATAAAAATGGAAAGATACGCGATTCAACAACGCATTGAAATTATTAAAATTGAAAAATGAAAATGATCCGGAATTCCATCGAAAACTCATCTTGAGTGATGAGGCCCATTTCCACCTCGACAAGCAAAATTGTCGCATCTGGGGCTCGGAAAACCCAAGAGTTATTTTTTAAAAGGCTCTCTATCCTCAACGTGTGACTGTTTGGTGCGGTTTATGGTCCCGCGGGGTCATTGGACCTTACTTTTTCGAAAATGAGGCTGGAGCAACAGTTACGGTGAATGGATTGCGCTACCGACAGATGATTAATGATTTTTTATGGCCGGAATTGGATGGTATTGATCTGGACAACGTTTACTTTCAACAAGACGGCGCTACGTGTCATACAAGCAACGAAACCATTGATCTTTTACGGGAAAAGTTTCCGGACCGTGTTATCTCTCGAAGAGGTGATCACAATTGGCCACCGAGATCTTGTGACTTAACACCTTGCGACTTCTTCCTTTGGGGCCACGTGAAAGAGAAGGTCTACGCCAACAGCCCAGCGTCAAGACCTCAAAGATGGAATTCGTGAGGCTATCGAGGACATAGGGCAGCCACTTTGCGATTTGGTTATGGAAAATTTCATGAAAAGGATATGGTCCTGTAGGCGTGATCGTGGTGGTCATTTGGCTGATGTTATTTTCCATTCTTAACGGCATACCTTCCTCTTTATAATGAAATAAAGATCCGATCATTTATCTCAAAAAATGGCATTTTTCTTTGAATATCAAAATAACACCTCTTATTGGAAAACCCTGTAGTAAAGCAAGGACATACTCAAAAAATAATTTGTAGATACTAACCAATTTTTGCTACCCACTTGGTGTTCACCCCAGCTTCCACTTCCGGTAGAAGAGTTCCAAACTTTAAAAAAGAAAAGTTATTATAAGTATATATAAAAGTCATTAAATAGCATTACCCACCTTATTTTCTTCAGGTTCATTAAAATAGAAGCATATAAATTTAACAAGAACCAATTCCTTTTGTTCTGTTGCATGATGGACAAAAACTCAATAAATTTTTTTGTCTTCAGGTTTCTTCCGTACGTTAAGATGTTATTAATGTGTTTATAAAGTTTTCGGAGAAAACACAATATAATTTTTCCATGAGCATGTTGAAATGAGAAAATTAAAAGTCCCTTCATTTATAAATGGCCATTCTTCTTTAAATTTGCAAGGCCGGGAGAATTTTTTTGATCATTAAGAAATAATCTTATGGTATCAAACCAAGCGCTCATATAAGATTTGGCAGTTCTTTTTTCTTTTTCATTCAGCTCTATATGATTTACTGACAAAAGCCATTGTTTTCTCTCCATAATAGATTTTATATTTTCCTCTTCAGGAAGTGGATTGGGCTGCCAAGTATTACATGATTCCTGTAAAACTTTTGTGCTTTTACGTTTATTCAGAGAAATGCTAGGGCCAATGCAATTATTTTGCGTACGATTTAAGTAGTTATTATGGTTAACCATTTTGCTTATTAAATATGTAAAAATGTTGTTCGCTATTCTTCTCTTTTCATCTTTGGTGGCAAAACTATCTGGATACTTCATTGCTATACCTTCAGCAATATTTCTAAAAATGTTTAGTGGTATACAAAATGAAATTTGTCGTAATTCATTTACAATAAAATGAATAAAGTCATTTATGTGTATTCCAATTTTTTGTTTTGTTTTTCAATTTTTTTTTTTTTATTTACAAAGGAAGACTTTCTCACGGAATTTCAAATCTAGAGAAACGAGTCTTTGTTGATTCTATAGCAAATAGATTGTCACTAGACAACGCGCTGCACAAGAACTAGATGTTGCATGGCATACTAGAGCAGGGTTTACAGATTGTGAAATGGGTAATGCATTCTGGAATGGGCTATAACATGCCGAAAGCAAATGTTTTTATAATACCAGTTTTGTATACATTTAATCAACTTCCTCAACACTTCAGATACGAAAAAATATGAATCACTCAACGTATACATCATTTCAAATGTTGTGGTCCATTCCGGAATAAACCATCCAGCCATATAAATTTTGCATACTTTTTTAGTACTGCATGCGACATCTAGTTCTTGTGCCATCTATGGTGGTATTTAAAGAAGTGCTATAAAATTCTTTTGTTTTATTTAATGTGGCATATCAAGCAAAAAAATAAGTTAATTTTGAAGCAGGAATATTTTGAATTTGTGGAGACCACTCTTCTCCATGGCTTAAGATCATAAGAGCTTCGGTATTACAGCATGCAAGCGTTTCTGAATCCTCAATGGAAGTTCCGTTAGATTCCAGTACTATTCTATCACCAATTAAACCATATGAGCTAGCTAAATACCAGTGCTAGGCACCGTTAATAAAAAAATTAACTTCGTTAATCTTTAATTCGTTACTAAAAAAGTTCACTTCGTTAAACGTTAAATCGTTACTTTACGGAAGATTTAACGGAAGTTGACATTAATCGTTAATCGATAACTCCTAATAGTAATTTTAATCTTTACATTATTGGATTAGTGAAATGAGCAAGTATATCAAACGAAATATACCCTAGACACACGAAACAATCAATGATCATTGGCGGAGCAATGATCATTGCATAGCTCGTGTGATATTGCATCATTGGCGCAATGATCATTCGTTTCGTCATTGTACCAATTACGCCTTCACAAGCTCATTCGTTTGCAATTATGCATTACTTGTCTTTCGTTTTGTCAATAAGTGCGCTTTCAGTGGTGAGGAACTACAAGTTATTGGAAAAATCAGCTGATTATCCAGCCATCATTGTCAGATGTAAATTGTGAAACTTGCGGATACATTTTTCAAGGCAAATTTTAAATATTTTCCAAAGCTATTTATTGGAAGAAAAATTCTTACATTATACATCTAATACAAGGCTCGATTCAATTTTTCACGAATTACTTCATAATTCACAGTTTTTAATTTACAAAATTCAGAAGTGTCAGCTGTCAAATCGAGTTGGTCCGGATAGTGCACAATATAGTGATTGTTTTTTTGTATAGCGATAAATTATTTTATTTACCGCTTGATTCTTACCTAGGTGCAATACCTATGCAAGTGTACTTGAATGTTGTGTCCTAGGTGCAATACCTACATAATTTATAGCTGAATATCTGTTGCCTAAAAGCAATACCTATGCAACAGTGTGTTTTAGGAAATTGCCTAGGTGCAAAACCTATGCAATCGAATAAACGCAACGAAATAAAAACCTCGATTGACTGACTGTAACTAACTGATTTATTTTTCAACAATTTGTATTTTATACAAAAATAAATAATTTTCTAAACTAAGAAAAATAATAATTCTCACGACATTTTCCAAACATTTAATTTTATTTTCGCGGGCGTCTAGTTTCATTAGCAGACGTAATGTGATATGATACGATTTAAACGGAATGCGACTTTTGCTTGTGCATATACTTTGTTGTGAGAAAATTTACGAAAATGAATTTATAACAAAATAAATTGAAATTTAGATAAAGAATTTTAGGGAAACTAAATATAATTATAGTAATTGATGTCTCGGATTCAACATCCCCCCCCCCCCCGCGTTGAACGTATAGTTCAACTATATTTCCAGATCAGCGCTTATGCAGAGCTCTGATGTTGATCTTTTTCGGGCAGGCACTGGGACATGCAACATCTTCGACTTTCGTTTTTCATAAAAAACTCTCCAAAGCAGGTACAATAGGACACAGATCGCAATAACCAAGCTGATATATCCTATGCTGAACTGGTGAATTTCCTGATCATAAGTCTTCGCGGGCATCACTTCCGCGTCTAGTAGCTATTTTAATCCTATCTTCAACTTCAAGATGTCCTCTGTGATGTTTTTATGTGAGATTGGTTGATACACTAGATCGGTACCTTCTGCTGGTGACAACAGGTCGGTAAGGTTCGCTGTTGGCAGTAAAGACGTCCTGAGTGAGCTAGGATACAGATCGTGAGCGTGAATAGTGGTTGACGCATCCTTTATGGTGCAGCCGCTGGTGATGTTGATTATTCCAGACCCCATAAGCGTTCTTTGAGAGACTGAGCTACCGCATATAATGTAAATCGTAGTTTCTTCCTTCATTACATAGATCCAGGGGTTCGGATTGAAGAGTTGTATCCATCGAGGTATGTCATTAGTTCTCGTTCTGAGCTAAGAAGCTTAGCTCACAGAAACTGACGTAGACCCCTTTCGGTAGAGGGGACGACGTTGCTTGCACATGTGGATTGAATGTCCAATTGTAGAATACATTGCCATATATTGATCCGAGATTGGGTAATATTGGAGATCCATGATGATGAACTTTGATGATGGTTGAACTACCAGGAAAATTATCATTTACTGGAACTGGAACTGGTATGACTCGCAGCATTTCGAACGAGTCATAAGAAAACAAAGACATCTTTAGGCGAACGATAATTTGTGCTTCTCCTACTCGACCCTCAATCTTTATGAGGTTGTAGAGTTCTAGCAAGTTATTTTTATCTGCTGGTAATCGTAAGGTTGGTCCTAAGTTTTCTTTAATGAGAATGAGCTGGGCCTTAAACTGCTTCGGTGTCAGCAATAGTGGGTTGACCTTATCGTGGTGAGTATCGATGATTACATCTAGTAGCATTGGTTGCGTCTTCTGATAGGTTGTGATTGCCAAAATTAGACGTATTGCTAAAAAATTGAACATTTCCGCTGCCCTTTGGTCCTGTAGTTCTTGAGCTACACCATTGACCTTCATCATGGTTTGATATATTTCTCGAATTCTTCTAATTGTCCATTTACAGCCTCACTGAATTTTTTCATGATGTTTGTAGGTGAATCGATGAGGGATGTTTGGTTTTTAAGTAGTGCCAATAGATGGTGCTCGTTACCTTCTAAACTGTTTATAACATTTGACATTTTTTTGGCATAATTAGAATCCAATACTCCAAACAATGAGTTGGCTACATTCCCAATTATATCAAGGGGGCTCTTATAGATCGAGATGTAGTGTGATCTGACAGCAACTCATTGTTGTTTCTAATTTCTTCGATTATGGCGAGGAACTGTGAGACAGTTTACGTGCATAGATGTTGTTCTTGCTGCCTGTCCTTCCGAGTGTTGCATACTTTAGTTAGACTGTATATTCCAGCTCGTATGTTCTCGAATTCATTCCAATAAGGCTTCATGTCATAATAGATGACTAAACTCCATTCGGTTGAAACTATATGGGTAGCACCCATTCCTTCGAAGTAAATTACGGGTTGTGTTTTTAATGGCATAATATCTATTTGGTTATTACCCAGTATCGGTAGCACCAAACAAGTCAACAAGAAAAGACTGACGGCTGAATTTGTGCAACGCCGCCTTTTTTTACTTGAGGGGCCCTGATTATGGTCAACGTTTCCGCTTTCTTCGTCGTTCTTGGTTATTGGGCAGCTGGTAGCAGAGGCCTTCCTTGTATTCGGCTTATATTGCTGATCAGTGATCGATTTGGTGGAGTCTGGTGATTCTTCCCTGATCTGTTCTATTGGTAAAGGTGCAAGATTGTGGATTGGCCTTCTTAAAGCACCCGTAGTTGTCTTTACGTCAGCGACTCTTACTAACCCATCATCACCTTTTATGGTTCGGATAATCCTTCCTAATTGCCATTTCATCACAGGAAGATTATCGTCTTTTATTACCACCATTGTTCCGGGTTGAACATTGTTGCTTTGCTGTTTCCATTTATAGCGATGTTGCAGTCCGCTTAGATATTCCTTGGTCCAACGATACCAAAATTCATCCTTTAAGTGAGCCACCAGTTTCCAACATTTACTAAACTGGCCTTGGAGGGTTGTGCATGAGGATCGACAATACTCGTGAGTGGTTCACCAGTTAAAAAATGACCTGGTGTAAGCGCGACAAGATCGTTCGGATCCGATGAGCAGGGTGTTAGTGGTCGTGAGTTCAGAATTGCTTCGATCTCCGTCATCACGGTTCCTAGTTCCTCGTAGGTGAGTGAAGCAGCAGACATGCTTGGTAGAAATAAATGTTTGGCGGATTTCACCGCTGCTTTCCATAGACCCCAAAATGCGGTGCTCGAGGAGGTATGAACTGAAAGTCAATGCCTTTAGTAGTGCAGAATTTAGCAATTGTCTACTCTGATTCCTTAGTGTAGATTGCTTGCTTGCAATTGATTGTTTGCTCCTATAAAATTCGTTGTATTGTCGCAATATATTCGGCTGCAATTACCTCTTCTGCTAACAAAGTGTTTAATGCTCCGATAAAGGCATCAGTGATCAAATCACTCACTACTTCAATGTGCACTGCCTTGGTGACGAAACAGCAAAATATGGCAACATAAGATTTCTGAGACCTTTTCCCTCTAATTTTAAAATGTGTCCAGAATAGTCCACAGAAATCAACTCCTGCATCAATGAGGGGCCTTGCTGGTTGCACCCTGTCTGCCGGTAGATTTCCCATGAATTGACCCATGAGTCTTGGCTTCGCCTTTGGGCAACGGACACAATTTTGCACAATTGATCGTGTAATGGTTTTCCCCTTTATAGGCCAGAATCTTTGGCGTGCAGCGGACAACACTGCCTGCGCTCCTATATGAGAATTGGTGTTGTGAAGGTGAACCATCAATAGTAACATGGGATGTTTGGCATCATATGACAGTTGAGCTTTCTCTAATCTTCCTCCTACCCTAATAATGCCATTGGTATCTAGGAATGGGCAGCGTTAAATTAAGCAGCTGCCAGCCTTTACATGATCACCCTTTTGCAAATCTGTTAAATCTTCGCTGAATTGTTGTGCTTGTGCTTCTTTGAAAATGACTCCCAATGCTTCCTCTAGTTCCGCTACTGTTAACTGTGAAATCTGCTTCGGGTGATTATCATGCTGGCGGCAATTGCTAACGAATCTCTTAACATAGGCTAAAATACGTTGTAAATGCATGAAGGAGTTCCGATGGTCGATGGATTCTATAACCTTGGTTGGCCTGCTAATGGCGGACAACACGACATTTGCTCGTTTTGCTAGCTCCGTTTCTAATTTTGTTTGTCTGCAGGGCCATGCCGCTTCTGCTCCATGCAGAAATAGGGGTTCGTAGAACCAGAAACTGCAATTTTTCAAATTCTCTGGTGGCATTCCTCTGGAGACTAAGTCTGCTGGGTTGTCCCTTGACGGTACATGGCGCCATTGGTTGGCGGAAGATACTTCTTGAATTGCGGCCACACGATTCGCCACAAAGGTATGAACTGATGCGGATGCCATGCCAGGACAATTTCTGAGTCGGTCCAGTAATAACATGGTTGGTCCCATTTTAAGTCTTCTTTCACTCTATGCATCAACTGGGCACAGAGCTTCGCAGCGCATAATTCTAGTCGAGGTAGAGCGGGGGTTTTTGTAGGTGCCACCCTGGATTTAGCACAGAGTAGTCTTACGATTATCGTTTCATCTTGAAGTATAGATAGCACCATAAGCTTTTTCTGATGCATCGGAAAATGCGTGTAATTGCATTTTTCGAGGTAGTTTTGCGGAATAAACATTTCTTGGTATCTTAATGTCATTCAGAATCTTGAGAGCTTCACGAAACTTATTCCAGCTGGTGTGTAGTTCAATTGGTACAGCAGCGTCCCAATTCAGTTTTACTGTCCATAATTTTTGCAAGAAGATTTTTGCGCTTACCACAACCGGACTCATGATGCCAAGTGGGTCAAATAGATGAGAAATATCCGATAATACGCTTCTCTTGGTCACCTTCCCTTCGTCGTTCCACTGAATCGTGATGCAGAATTCATCTGTCCTGGGTAACCATGTTAATCCTAGTGTTTTAATATGACAGTCAGTATTGTCAGCGAGCTGCAGTTGGGGGGCTCTGTCTTCAGTAGGTGTTTAATTAGAAAACAATTTGTTCAGCAAATCTTTATTCAAAGGAATTTGATTTGGACTGGATATGAAATTAAATGAGAAGACGTGCGGACTTTCATATATTAAATTTTCTCTCCTTTATTCAAATTCAATTTAACACAAGTTTTTCTTACTCCAATACGTTCCTTACTTAATGCTACTTTTTAGTAAAAAAATTCAGTAATTAAACTAATACTATAAATTTTATAAAAAACCACTTGCACTTAATTAATTTCACCAATTTAGGCTAGCAGGCATGTTCATTCAACGTATAAATCATTGAATGATTTTCCCCTGCAACATTTAACTATCTTATATTTAACTTTCTGAAAATTATATTAAAAAAAACAAAACAATAAAAAATTATAAAATAATACCAGTTGCTGATGAAAAATAGTAATTGAAAGTAATGAAACAATAACAAAAAAACTGAAGATATTAAAATTATGACTTTGTGGTGTTTATTTTTGTACACCGCGAGAAAAAGGGATGTGGAGGCTTTGATTACGAAAAGGCGAAAATGACACACAGTTTAATCTTTTATTTTCGTAGTTATTAATTTATCTTTACACCTTAATGCTTATGAACTTTTATATCAACACGACTTTAATAAACTTTTTTAAACTTTAATAATTACACCGCTTTTTAAACTTTTAATTATTACACCACTTTTATACTTAAATAATTACACCGCTTTTTTCCTTTTTTTATTACACCGCTTTTTTCCTTTTATTATTACATCGCTTTTTTACTTAAATAATTACACCGCTTGTTCTGTCTTGTTTAACTTTTCACACGAGACTCTAAAGTAACTCGACTTATTCTACCGCACTCGATATTAATTAGTTTATTTAAAAAAAATGCAGAATCGGCTACGCGTAATTTTTGTGCCAGAATTTTTTAATGTTTCCAAACAAGATCATTTTTATTTCCTACTTGGCTTTGTTTACCTGCGAAGTAGGTCATTATTGCGAAGGTAAGTCACAATAAATTCTGATCAATCACTAGGTCATTTTTTATTTATGCTGACCGGGCATTGATCAGTGCACGTAAAATGTTTTTATTTTATTTATTTTTGCAATTGTTACGATTGCAAAGTAACTTACATATTAGTTAATTTGTAACATGGAAACAACTGAGGAAATAATTATACAACATTCCTTCCCCCCATGTAAAAGAAAAATGATACTAAGGATTAGTATCATTTTTCGTCGAGAGAAGGAATTAAACTAGCAGTAATGGAACATAAGAAAAAGTTATGCTGCTGGCACAGAAGTTTACGAGTAGCTTGATCATCTGAGCTATTAACAAATACAGGTATATTGATTAACTTAAGAGAAACTATATATTTTATATTAATTAATGTACCTAAGTAATTATACATTATCAGCGGAATAATAAAAAAAATAGAAAAATTCCTAATAATAATTAAGACTAATAGAAGGAGTTTGAAATTAATCTAACAATACTAATAGTTACAATATTTTTTTTTGTTTTTTTTTTTTTTTTTTTTTGCAACAAAATTCATTTATTCATTTTTAACTTAGTTATTCTAGTAAATTAACGTATTCAATTTAATAATTTTTTAAATGCTATTAATCTAGTTCCTATAAAGATTCTTTTTACTTATTTATTTTTTTATGATAATGTAATTTAATAATTTGAGACTGTGTGTGAGGGAATGCGGAACGATTTCCGATATTTGTTTTTAAGAGTTGGTGGTGCTGGTGCAAGTTCTATAGGCAATTCATAAACTTTTTCCGTTGTTGGATGCGTTCTGGGTGTTTCCATTGAAGAAATAGTGGCAACCTCGTGTGGGATAGCAGTGAGGGTGGATGCTGTTATTATTGGAGAGGATATATTTATCGTAGAACGTGATTTTGATATTTTTGAGGATGCTTTTCCTTTCCAATATAAATAAATTCCTACGACTATTAGAAAGGCAGTTACTAACGAGAGAAGCCCGGTGTTAGTATATGTAAACATTTTATGAGCAGACTGTACCTTTTCGTGTTTTGCATGCCTTATTTCATTGTCTAATTCTTTGAAATTTAGAGCAGCCTTTTTAAGTACTTCTTGAAAGTTGGGGTGTGATGAGGTTATGGTTAGATTTCTTAGTTTGGTTGCGTTAAAGATAGATAGCCTGAGTGAGGAGTCCTCGTAATTTAATTTGGGAAGGGAAAAGTTTGCATACACGTACGTATTTAGTACATTAATTGAGTTACCTCTTGTGGGGAGCTCCCAGTGTCCTAGAGTAAATTTGCAAGATGCATTAAGATGTAAGATGCCAGGCCCGGAGAGAGTCTTTTGGAAAACTCTGTTTGGACATTGAGCTTGTAGAATTTTGTCTTCGTGGAATACAAACAGCCAGTGGTTGGGAGCGGTTAATTCCGTCACAACATTGGGAGGCTGAGGTAATAATTTTACTGGACATGTGAGGACATTTTCATTTTGGCTTTTATAAAGGCTGTTAACACATGATTCCTGTAATTGGTGGTCAATAGAATGGGGCTTACTCTGTCTGCAGAGATAGAGTTCAGTTTCTCGATATGTAGATAGAAGACGACATAAAGTATTGAGCTCACTCTGAAACATAACGACGGTCTGCTGAGTAATATTATCTTTGAGAAGATAATCAGCGTAACAAAGCGTAGACTCCATCGGTTTTTTGGAACGGAAGGGGGTGAATTTTGCTGATGTAAAAATCTGGCGAAGTACCTACGGGTATAACAATTTTAATAAGTATATGATCGGGCAGATAGAGGCTTTGCACCGATATTACCTCATTAATAATAGAAGTATCTCGAAGTAAATGGTTAATCGGGGAATACAGGGTTATGTTGTTATATAAATTTTCCAAGTTCTCTGAACGTAAAAGAAGTGGGTGTAATCGGTGTTGTTGCAAGGCATTTATAATTGTGAAAATTTTCGAAAGAGTGTTTTGTATATGCTGTAACTGAGATAACATTGTCAGAATAATCTCGTTTAGTTCAGCTTGTATTCTATTTCTATGAATTTCCACGTCAAACTCGCTCATAGTGCCATTAACTTCTAGAAGAAAACTATTGACCACCTGTATTAAATGGTCCTGATTTTTTGTCAAGTCTAGTATTGGCGAGGATAGCGATTCAAAATTTGACTTCATTAAAGTGAGTTCTCTTTCCAGAAGATGGATGGATTGATCTTCTTGGTTTTCTAACGCGTCGAGACGACTGTAGATATTGTTGGCATCATCATTATCCATTGTACCAAACAAAAATTTGCTCACTTTCCCACCGATATCCAATAACCCTCGTTTTTCGCGATGTCGCGCTAAGAAGGACGTCAATTCAGAAATTTCTTCCTGGACGTCTATTATATTTCTTTTAAATAAACTATCCCAGAAATTGCACCTACCCTCTTTATTTTTACCTTTGAAACTGCACAAGTTTAATAGGTTGTCATCGCAGTACCTCAGAAAATCGATGGTTGTTGTCCAATTAGGCATTTTCATGCGAGTAACCACCGTCCACGTCGTGTGATAAAATACTGCAGTTCCTATTGGTTCCATCAAGACTTCCCTTTCCGGCTCCAGTAGTTTTATGTCGAAGGGAGTACTGGTGATCCATTGCCACGTAAGTGTGGTCATTAGAAAGCGGAGTATTTTCATACCTAAGAAAATTCAGCGGTTAGGACAGATTCTTTCTTTGTATATTTAAGTAGAGATAAAGAAAACGAAGAGAAAGAAAAAAAAAGAATAAGAGGAAAAAAAAATATTTGTTTGTTTTACTTATTTCCAAAGTTTTAATCTATTATTATGTACACGCCGTTTACCGTTTTTAATTCGTATCACCGTATTTACTTCCGAAGGTACTTCAATTACATTGTACGGTCCTAACCATTCAGGAGAAAACTTTCCTTTTTTAACCGGGTTCTTTAGCAGCACTTGGTCGCCAATATCGAAAATTAAAGGCCGAGCCGTTTTGTCATATTGGGTTTTGGAGTACTCTTTACTTTGTAGTAAATTATTACGCGCAATTGCATATGCTTGTTGTACAATACTTCTTAATTTAAAGTAATAGTCTTCAAAGTTGTATACTGGTTCAGGCTCTCGTTGCAAATTGTTAGGAATTTCCGCAGTGAAACCGAACAAACAGTCCATAGGCGTTAGCTTAGTTCCTTTATGTTTGCTGTTATTTCGTACGAACATTGCTGCCCTAAGATGTTCATCCCATGTACGGGGGTTAGACTCAACGAAGATTTTCAGATACTCGACCAAAGGCCTATGAGACCGCTCCAAAGCTCCATTGCTTTGCGGATGGTACGCGGTAGTCTGTATTTTCTTGACCTTAAGCATTTTACATACTCTTTTGAACAAATCGCTTGTAAAGTTTGTCCCTTGATCTGTAACCAGTACTTTGGGGATTCTGTAGCGCGTTATTATTTCATTAAAAAATGCCTTCGCTACTGTTGCTGCTTCTGCGTCTGGTATAGCGACACAGTCCATGAACCTCGTCAAATCATCTTCGAAAGTTAAGATATACTTATTACCTTCACTCGTTTCTTCTAAAGGGCCTACAAGGTCCAAACTTTCTCGAAAGGTTCGCGAGCGGTGTCTGTTATTACCATAGGCATTTTATTTTTACGGCTAGCTTTATAGCGTTGACATTTAATACAGTTTTTTATGTATTTATTTATATCCGATAACATACCTTTCCATTTAAATTCTCTGCGGATTTTATAAAATGTTTTCCACACGCCTTGGTAACCGCCCAGAGGTGCATCGTGGAAGTTATGTAGGATAGTCTCAATTTCGTTCCTATCTTTCAAGATTCGGATTTTGCCTTTTGTGCTAATTTCTTCCTCATTTGTTATATCTTCAGCTTCTTCGTCTGAACTGAGGGGAGTCTTCTGTATGTATACTTCCATAGTAGAAGGCACCGTGGTTGTGTGATTCAATGGTATGTCCTGTATACGTTGATGCTCCTCTGATATTAAAGGCAAGCTATAGGGGCCCTGTTTGTCTTGAGATCGTGTAACCACCAAGCAGTTGGTTTTGCTGTTTTCCTGATCTTGAGTCGCGGAACTTGCTAATTCTGCGCTAAGAGGTGAAATTCTGGACAGCGCATCTGCATTTGTATTATATTTTCCGGGCTTATATTCAATGTCGAAATCATAGTCTGACAATTTCACATGAAACCGAGCTAGACGCGAAGTGGTATCTTTTACCTTGAATATTCCTTTTAAAGGCTTATGATCCGTATAAACCGTAAATTTTCTTCCCAACAAGTAGCATCGAAAGTTTTTGACCGCCCACACAATGGCCAGGAGCTCTTTTTCTGTTGTACTATAATTTTTTTCTGCCTGGTTCAGGCTTCGGCTTGCGTATGCTATGGGTTGATCTTTGCCTACCTCTCCCTGAGAGAGCACAGCTCCCAAAGCGTCATTACTGGCGTCGGTAGTTAGGATGAACGGCTTAGAGAAATCAGGGTATAACAAAAGCGGAGGTGAAACTAAAGCATTTTTCAGCGCACAAAAAGAATTTTGGCATTCCTCGGACCATTTAAATTTTACATTTTTCCTTAGTAGTTTGTTTATTGGAGTTGCTATTTTGGAAAAATCGCGAATGAACTTCCTGTAATAATTTGCCAATCCCAAGAAAGATTGCACTTGTTTAACTGTTTTGGGAGTTGGAAAATTTTGAACACTTAAAGTTTTCGCAGGATCTGGCAAGGCACCTTCCTTACCACATTTGTGTCCTAAATAGACAACTTCACGACGTAAGAACTGACACTTTTCCGGTTGTAATTTTAGGTTATTTTCCCTTAGCCTCTGGAATACTTCCAGCAGCTTGGCGTTGTGATCATTCAGACTTTTTCCATAGATGACAATGTCATCTAAATAAACGAAACTTTTAAATCCCTGCAAACCAGTCAAGATATGGTTCATTATGCGTTGAAACGTCGCTGGTGCTCCGGTGAGTCCAAAAGGCATCCGTTTAAACTCATAATGTCCATAATTAGTGCTGAAGGCAGTTTTTTCTCTGTCTCGTCTATCTACTTGTATTTGATGATAACCACTTGCCAAATCTAAAGTTGTGAAGTATCTTGCGTGACCCAACTGATCTAAGATTTCTTCTATTCTCGGTAACGGGAAAGCGTCCTTGACAGTAACTTCATTTAACTTGCGGAAGTCGACGACAATTCTCCATCGTTTGGTACCATCCGAGCCAGGCTTTTTTGGTACTACCAGTAATGGGGAGTTCCATGGGCTTTTACTAGGAGTTATGATATCATTTTTGAGCATTTCCTGAACTTGTTCATTTATTATCTCTTTTTGACTCTGTGGTAATCTGTAGTTCTTCTGGTTAATTGGTGCCTGGTTTTCTTTTACCTGTATTTTATGTTTTAGTACTGGAGTGTATGTCAAAAGATCATCTTTCAAATGAAATATATCCTCATAATCTTCACAAATTGCCCATATTCTACCCCTTTCCTCAGAGTTTAATTCTTCATCTAGGCTTATTTCTTCATGTAGTTTTTGCAATCGGTTAATGTCGCGATAAATTCTTTGGCAAGTACTATTCTTCTTTACTACAGTTGCTGTCTCCACTGCGTTTATTTCCTTACTTTCATTCACCATTTTCTTCTTTGGTTTCTCAACTTTTCCTTCACTAAGTCTTACTATATCGTAATCTTCCAGTTTCTCAATCTTGGGATTAATATTTTTCAGTGTGACCGCAATTTCGTTGATGTTTACTATACTTATCACAATGTGTTGGTCCTTTGGATGCACTATACAATTTGAATTGAACACTCCAGGGCTTAGCTCTTCGGCTAAACAAATCAAATCTCCTTCATTTGAACAAGTTGTCTTGACCAAAACTTCTGATCGAGCAGGAATATGAACTTCTCTCGAGGTCAATTCATTTTCATTATGGCACTGAACATTAGTAAATTGTTCAGGGCTACTCTCTTGTTGCGAGTCTTTTATTTGATCCGCTAGGATAATGCGGACAGAATTTTGTTCAGCATGCCTAGGCTTGCCGAGATTGCGGGTTGCTCTCTGAGTCTCCTTCCCACAATCCAACTTGGGACTAGCCTTGGCACTTGAACTTTCTTCTGAATGCGTAGCAGTTTCTTCAAATGGCACTTCGAATTCTACTTTATTGATTTCCGTGCGAGGAAAAAGTAGTCGTTTTCTAGGACCTTCAACATTGCAATTTTCTTGGAGAAAGTCATTTCCTAACAATCCATCTTCCGGAATGTTAGTACCCGTACTTACTACGTTTAATTTACAGGGTAACTCCGATTTCAACACAAAAGTTCCTGTACAAGTCCCTAAAGTATTTTCTTTGCCGTGTACTGAATTTATTCGAATTTGTTCATTTTTATTTACTTTTGTTCCCGTCTTCAGTACGTTTTCCTTAATAAGAGTTACCTGGGAGCCAGTATCTATCAAACATTTTGTTTCACGCTTTTTACTTACATCTAACGGCAACTTAACTACAGAGTCATGAGGAGTTTGCGATTCAAAATTTCTTACTTCGTTAAGGCTCTTGTTTATGTCTTAGAAAGTTACTGCCGATCGGGGTGGGATCCGATCGGCGCCGGCAAGTTTCCCGAATTTTCTTGTTTTTCCTCCCATCGTCTTTTCCTAGCGCAAATAAATACTGTATAGCCATGCCTTTCGCAGAAATCGCAAGTGACGATTACCTGTCTTACTTCCGAGGGTCGATCACTTACTCGCCTACAGCTTCTTGCATCGTGACCCGAAGTCTTACACCTTTGACAATAGATCGAATTACCGGAGGCTCTGCAGTCTCTACTCAAATGATTTGGTTGTCCACACTTAAAGCAGGTAATGGGGGCTGAGTTTCGTGGGGGAGCACCATGTGCGGTACGTCTAGAATACTGGAAGCTTTCATATTGTGTTCGGGGTGGGTGATTTTGTTCTTGATATTGATAATTCTGTGGATATATGGGTACACTTGGACGTTCTGAAAAGTGTGAAAAAGGTCTACGGCTATTTAGCCCATTCCTATTTATTTCACTTTGGCCAGGGAAGTTATTTACACCACCAAAAGGGAAGTTATTGGAGTTTACTCCACCAAAAGAGAAATTGTTGGAGTTTACACCACCGTAAATTTGATTTTCCGTGTCTTCCATAAAGCTAACCTTTTTTATTAAATCTGTGAAGCTTGAACTATCTGACATGCAGGCATATTGCTTGAGTGTCATACTTAAAAGTCCTCTCCTAAAAACTTGTGTGGCCATATTTTGATATTCTTTTATCATTGGTTCTGGATCTGTTTTGCATTTTTGTCTCAAGTTCAGCTCACATTCTTCTAGACGTTGTTTTACTCGTTGACCAAACTGTCTCACAGTTTCTCCATTGAGTTGTCTACAGCTTTGCATGTCATGGGTGCGATCTGCTAAATTTTTACAGGGAAAGTAATAGGCCGTTAAGGTCTCCTGCAATTCCTCCCATGTTTTAAAACTGGTATTCTTGCAAATCTCATAAGGAATTTTACGCAATTTTAGTTTGGGGAGAAAAGATAAGAAAATTGCCTTCTCTTCTTCATTCAAAGATTGCAATACGCCTGTGAAATATTCAAAAACACATGCAAATCGGATTCTGCTGTTGAAGATGGCTCACCGGAAAATGTTGGCACTATTTTGTTTATGGTATCTATTATGGTGGACGTTGGTTCGCAGTGAAAAGTCTTGCTAAGACTGGTGCTGTTATTGGGGTTAGACATTATTCCAGAAAGAGTTGGAGCTTGCGTTATTTCGGAAGGTGGAGAAGTTACTTGAAAGTGTTCTAAGTCAGTGAAAAGATCTTGATTTTTCTGAACCAACTGCTTAACTAAGGTGGTTCCTTTCGAAATTTTTTCACAGAATGCCCTAATCTGGTTGTCCGTTTCTTCAGCGGTTTTAAAGAGTAGATCAGTAGCCGTAGTTGAATGGACTGAATTTATGAAGGTTTCGGCAGAACTCGTAGTGGGAGTAGGAGGTTTCGCTATTCTATGACCTGATCGCAGTACTGTTTCTTCAAGTGGTTCAATATCACCTAGAAGAAAACTTACTTCCCTATTTTTGGGTTTAGGGGCATCTGCACCTCTACCTTCTAATCTGGACATGCGCTATACAGGCACCATGCGTCGGTCGATAAAATTAAAGAAGTTTACAATTTAACTCATGAAATGGCATTCAGAAGCTCAAAATTTAATCAAATGAATTACCGCAGAGTACCTTCACACACAGTTAACAAGGAAAGTTTAAGAAAATTTGACTTCTAATATATGTCTATATATACATATAAATTGGAGCTTCAAAAAAAAATCACTGATTCCGTAACTCGTAAGCTACTATTATGTATATGCACGAAAATAATAATAAATAATCTTACGTTGCTATAAAAACTATATATGTAATATATGATATGGTATAAATAAGAATAAATGCAAGATACGATATACTGCTTACTGAATTTTAATAGGCTGCTGGATGCTCTATTTGTTGACCACTTTGAATTCTTCTTCGGTTTTTGCGTTTCAATTGGCTGCTTGATGCTCTATTCGTGGACAACTTTCACTTCTTCAGTACTTTCTCAATTTCTATCTTTTTATAGGCTACTGGCTGCTCTATTTCTTTTTTACACTGTAACTTTTGCACACTTTTGCCTTCTATTGCCTTTCGTAGATCGTAGTCAGCCTCGTTCTCGCTTTCAAATAGGTTTGGATTCGGATATAGCTTTTCTAATACCAGTATCAGTATTATTAAGTGATACAACGCTATGTAATTTTCCGAATCCTACCGGCTGCGCCAAATGTGGTGTTTATTTTTGTACACCGCGAGAAAAATGGATGTGGAGGCTTTGATTACGAAAAGGCGAAAATGACACACAGTTTAATCTTTTATTTTCGTAGTTATTAATTTATCTTTACACCTTAATGCTTATGAACTTTTATATCAACACGACTTTAATAAACTTTTTTAAACTTTAATAATTACACCGCTTTTTAAACTTTTAATTATTACACCGCTTTTATACTTAAATAATTACACCGCTTTTTTCCTTTTTTTATTACATCGCTTTTTTACTTAAAATAATTACACCGCTTTTTTCCTTTTATTATTACATCGCTTTTTTACTTAAATAATTACACCGCTTGTTCTGTCTTGTTTAACTTTTCACACGAGACTCTAAAGTAACTCGACTTATTCTACCGCACTCGATATTAATTAGTTTATTTAAAAAAAATGCAGAATCGGGTACGCGTAATTTCTGTGCCAGAATTTTTTAATGTTTCCAAACAAGATCATTTTTATTTCCTACTTGGCTTTGTTTACCTGCGAAGTAGGTCATTATTGCGAAGGTAAGTCACAATAAATTCTGATCAATCACTAGGTCATTTTTTATTTATTGTAGTATACACATTACGTACGTATATACAAACGTACATACATAGCATGAATAATAATAATGCACAATGCTTAATGACATGATATGAGCACATCATTGTACGCACATATATTATTGTGCAAGCGCCATATCATGCTTGTAAGCAAATATATCTCATATTGCAAAACAATACAAAACAAAACAGAAATACAATTTACTTCCGATTTATCAAAAGAAATTACAATCTTAAGAATCAGCAATTTGATACCATTTACAAGTAAGTCAAGTAGGTGACAAAAATGTGTGTCATAACAATTGATGTAAATTATTATTGTGAAAGGTCATTCAATAAGTAAGAAAGCAATGAATTTGCTTATTGGACAATTCATTTCTTGAAATTGCCATTTCTTGCTTATGGAATGATTTTCCATAAGAATCTATGTAAAACAATTATATAAAAGACGAAGAAAAGAATAAAGAACTCAGACTTGATTATTACTGCATTGAAGTATATTCATTTCTCGTAATTCGGCTTCATAGCCTACTGATCACAAAGCGGCACTCTTCAGCCTGATCAACCGACCTAAGCAGAGGCAGTAAAGCGGCATATAGCCTTGCCTTGCTTACCTTTAAAGCTTGAAGACTATAAAGCGGCAAATTAAGCCTAGTCTTGAGCTTAAAGATACAAATAAACAAAACAAAATATTACATGGCGACCGTGACATATGAGCCTACAAATACGGCCAAATACAAAAAGATTACACTGGAGGAGTATAGACAGAAGGCATCTGCGCTACAGAAGGAAATACGAGCCAACCCGCAAGCAGGTCCACAGCCAATTTCATTAAACACGTTGCAGAGCAAGCTGACGAAGAGGCCAAGAGGAGGGAAGGCAGTTAAACTAAGGCAGCAGTTAGGCGAAATTCATCGCATCATTCCTATAACAACGGACAAGAAATTGAAGAAGGAACTACTACAGAAAGCTAAACAGCTGAAGAACGAGCAAAGGAATCTCCAAAAGAAGGTTAAACAACTGCAGCAGCCCAAAGATATCCAGAGAAGAAATCTATCGAGGAGAATTTACGAAGAAAAAGTTGAAAGCAAGAAAGCAGGAGAACAACCTATAGTTCCATACAACGAATATTACAAGAAGACACTTAACCACTACAAAAGTTAGAATGGGAAAAACGCAGTCAAAACAGGCGGACAATAACGGGGAAATTGTCAACAACATCAACATAGAAGACACAGTAAAGATAGAAAATAATCAAATATTAACAATACTGTTAATAATATTATTACTTAAACTAATTCAATTTCTTTACTTTCTTTACAAAGAGCATAAAAAAGGTTTAAAGAAACGATATTCGAATACTGTAGTAAAAGTTTAAAAAAAAAAAAAAAAAAATTTTATATTTATCGATTGTTCAAAGTACTTACGAATATGTTGTATAACTTAAGCAAATATTCAAAGAAATTATATCTTAAATAGATTTTTTTTATAGAGGATTTGATTATAAATTATGGTATCTACTTAACATTATTTTAAAATATATCATTTAAAGTGTAGAGTAAAAATATATAAATACAAAAAAAAAAAAAAAAAAAATTTATGAATAAATAAAGAAAATTAAAATATAAACCATGTCTTACGATAAATTTTAAATTTTGATGGAAGATTGCGAGAAATTAATCAAGAAAGTAGAAAAACTACACCAAACTTTCACTAAAAACCCCCAAAGAAAATTTTCGGCTCAAAATCTCCTAAACAAGTCTACTAGATTAAAGGCGATTCATAAGGAATTCGAATCTATAGCAAATCGATTAAAAGTACAATATTCGAGTAAAGATTTAGAGACTGCAATACAAAGATTCAATGGTATATACCTGAAAGCAAAATATCATATAAATTTGAAAATTGAGGAAAGCTACAACGAGACAAGATTAGACTACGATTCGGATTCTAGTTGTGAAACTACAGAAGACAACAATAGAATAAAAATGGCTGCATTTGACATAGTGACAGCATTAAAAATAATTCCAGAATTTGCTGGAGAATACAAGGAATTAGATAATTTCCTAACAATCATAGAATTATATGATAAAACATTAAAAGATGACTCCAAGAAAGAGTTAATAAATTTCGTTTGGAACGCAAGAATATCCCATAAGGCAAAGAATAGAATGGTCACAGCGGAAACACCAATATCAGTGAAAGACTTGAGGACAACACTGAAAGCAAGTTTTAAATCAGGTAACACACCACAAAAAATTTATTCACAACTCGCTGAACTAAAACAAAGAAATTCAGGAATCAAAGTATTCACGGACAAAGTGTTAAATCTGATAAATGACTTGAATAACCTACAAATTCAAGAAGTAGGTGAAGTTAATAGAGAAACGGTAACCAAATTAAATGATAAACTGGCACTTAATATTTTTCAAAATGGTTTAAATGAAAATCTCAAACCAACAATTTTTGCAGCGCAATGCACGAATTTCTCTGAAGCAGCTGCACTAGCTTCACAAATTGAGAAACCTCTAGAACCACAGATATATTCATATAATAAACAATTTCAAAGCAAGCAAAGATTCTTTAATAGAAATTATAGATCGTTTCCAAACAATAATAGCTATAACAATTTTACACAGGATAGATACAATCAAAGTAACAGTGGACAAACACAAAGAAAATTTTCAAATAACAGAAACTATAATACACAAAGAAATAATTCAAATTTTAACACCAGTAAAAATTTTCAAAAGCACAGTAACTATACACGCTCGAACAACAACAATATAAACCACTCACAATACAATAGGCAACGTACAGTAAATTTTATCCAAGACACAGCAAACAACAGCAGCCCAGGTACTGCATCGAAATAAAAAAACATATAAATACGCGAATTCTTCAACTAAACAATAATGTAACAAACTTTGTAACATTAAAAGACAAATTGTCTGGTAAAAACATTAATTTTCTAATTGATACAGGTGCAGACATATCTATCTGCAAATTAAATAATTTAAATGATTATTATTTAGATGAAGATGAAACGTGCAAAATTACGGGCATAACAAACATTGAAACATTATCCTTTGGAACAACAGTCATGAAACTAATGTATGAAAACTTTAATCTAAGTCACAAATTTCATATGGTAGACAATAACTTACCATTATTGACTCATGGTATAATTGGCAGAGATTTTTTAATGAAATACTTATGCAAAATTGATTATGAGACATTTACACTCGCCATACATACGCAGAATGAAGAAATAGTGATACCGATAAGAAGCAATTTTAACAGCTTTATGACCATTCCTCCAAGATGCGAAGTAATAAAGGCAGTACGTCTGAACATCAAGGAAGACAGTGTAATTTATAACCAAGAAATTTGCAAAGGAGTATTCATTGCCAATACAATAGTCCCAGCTCAAGGCATCGCCCATATAAAGATCTTAAATACGACAGATTTGAAAGTTAATTTAGAAAGTTTCACGCCTGAAATTCAATCATTAAAACACTATTATGTATTAAATCCGCTTAATACAACATTCAAAGATTCTAGCAACAGATTTGCAAAATTAAAAAACGAATTAAAAATAGAAGGTCTAGATACAGAAGCTAAAAATTCAATACTACACTTGTGTGAAGAATACGAAGGTATATTTCATTTGCCTAATGAAAAATTAACAGCAAATAACTTTTACAAACAAGATATAGCTTGCATTGAAAATAGTCCGGTTTATGTCAAAAATTACCGTTTACCGCATTCACAGTTACAAGAAATAAATGATCAAGTTCAAGATATGCTTAAGGATAATATAATAGAAAAGTCAACTAGCCCATATAATTCACCTTTATTGATAGTACCAAAAAAAAGTACGGATGATACCAAAAAATGGAGACTTGTAGTCGATTTTAGACAGCTCAACAAAAAAATTGTTGATGATAAATTCCCATTAACTAGACTTGAAGATGTCTTAGACCACCTAGGTCGAGCGAAATATTTCTCAACTCTAGACATGACAAGTTCATTTCACCAAATTGAAATCAATCCAAATTCAAGACATTTAACAGCATTCTCGACAAATCGAGGACACTTTCACTTTAAACGTTTGCCATTCGGCTTGAAGATTTCAACAAACAGCTTCCAAAGAATGTTATCTATAGCACTCAGTGGTCTAGAATCTAATGCTTTTATATATGTTGATGACATTATTGTTTTTGGATGTAGTCTTCAACATCATAACAAAAATCTCGAAAAAAATTTTCAAAGACTTCAAAAATATAATCTGAAACTTAATCCCAGTAAATGCAATTTTCTAAAAAGAGAAGTAATATACCTCGGTCATCAAATAACAGAAAAAGGTATAAAAACTGATCCTAATAAGCATCACACTATTCAAAATTACCCTATTCCTAAAAATGCTGACGAAGTCAGAAGATTCATCGCATTTTGCAATTATTATAGACGTTTTATACCAAATTTCGCAAACATAGCAAAACCTCTGAATTCCCTTCTTAAAAAGAACAAACTTTTTGAGTGGTCAGAAGAATGTAACAACTCATTCGAAAATCTTAAAAACAAATTAATCAATCCACCAATTCTCAAATATCCCGATTTTGAACAACCATTCATCTTAACCACTGACGCCTCAGATCAAGCCTTAGGCGCGGTTCTTTCTCAAGGAACAATTGGTGAAGATAGACCAATTTGCTATGCGAGTCGAACTCTCAACAAACATGAAGTAAACAAGGCAATAATTGAAAAAGAACTTTTAGGAATCCACTGGGGAATAAATTATTTCAGACCATACTTATACGGTAGAAAATTTATAGTAGTAACTGATCACAGACCTTTGGTTAGCTTATTCACTCACAAAAATCCATCATCCAAATTAACCAGAATCCGACTTGATCTAATGGATTACGACTTTGACATTATATATAAACAAGGTAGAATGAATACAAATGCAGATGCTCTATCTCGAATAAAATTAAATTCAAAACTTTTAAAAGAAATGATCCCAAAAAATATAAATATAATCACGAGAGGAATGCTAAAGAAAGCAAAAGAAATTAACTCTGAAGAGAATACAGAGATATCCAATGACAGGTTTGGCCAACTTTATGCATGGGATTGTACGTCTACCTCAGATACTAGAAATGTAAAAAAGATTAAATTTCATATAAATGAAAGTAATGAAAATATGCGCTCAAACAAATTGCCAAAAATAATAATAAAAGAAGATGAAGTATCGATACAGTGCAGCGATAATCTAGGGACAAATTTAGATTTAGTCCTGGAGAAACTGTTACTCAAGATGAAGAAGAATAAAATATATGAGCTAGCAATATCTTATGAAGATAAAATATTTAAATATATAGATTCAAACAGATTCAAGAAAAAGTTCAATGAACTGCAGTATAAAAATGTTTCAAATAATATGGCAATACCACTAAGATTATTATTATATACCTCTCCAAAAAGATTAACGGATCCGAAAGAAATAAAAGAGATTATTGAACAATACCATTCCTCACCGTATGGAGGACATGCTGGAATAAAAAGATGCATTGCAAAAATAAAACAAAAATTCATTTGGAAAAATATGAGAAAAACAATAAAAGAATATGTGAAGAACTGTGAAACTTGCGCACGAAATAAAATAATAAAACATACCAAAGAACCATTTGTAATCACAAATACGCCAAACAGTAGTTTCGAGACTATTTCAATAGATACAGTAGGACCATTACGAATATCTAATGGTTACAGATTCATATTAACAGTTCAGCGTGAACTCACAAAATTCGTTGAAGCGATTCCAATTGAAACAAAATAAGCAGAAATAGTAGCACGAGCATTAGTAGAAAAATTCATACTAAAGTACGGATGCTTCAAAACGATTAAAAGTGACAAAGGTACAGAATTTTGTAATGAATTATTTAAGAGTATATGCAAAATATTTAACATGAACCACATAACTTCAACACCGTATCATCATGAAACACTTGGATCTCTAGAAAGGAACCACAGAGTATTAAATGAATATCTCTTGTCTTTCACAGAGAATGATAATTGGGATATGTGGATACCATACTATATATTTTACTATAATACCACACCGCACACACATACAAACTATACACCATTTGAATTGGTCTATGGAAAAATAACAACCTTACCAGCAGAAACAATAAATAATGAACAAATGATCTATGACATAGATAATTATGCTAATGAATTAAAACTCAGATCACAAAGAGCTCATGATAGAGCAAAAGAATCACTGAACGTATCAAAAATAAAAAGAAAGTCTCAACAGAAGAGAAATGTAGAACCCTCAAATTTCAAAGTAAATGATTATGTTTACTTAAGAAAAGGAACTAGAAAAAAATCAGAAAGTCCATACGAAGGTCCATTTAAAATAGTAGGCCAAAACGGAGTAAATTCCACAATAAAAATCAGAAATAACCTTAAAGACATACACAATAATTGACTAAAATTATGTAGACATAATGTAGATGATAACTAAATGTAAAATCCTAACTTAACTATATAGACATAATAGCCAATATACATAAATGTTAAATCCTAACTTAGATATAAACACTGTACATAATAGATAGCATTTAGAAGTTAGTAATACCTGTACAAAATGCATAAGATATGGTAGAATATGTAGCATAATGAAAATATGTAAATAAATAAGATAAGTAATTAGTTAGATATACAAAAAAAAAAAAAAATTCATCCTATAAGTCAATTTTTTTTTTTCATATTAGGGGTAGAGGTGTAGTATACACATTACGTACGTATATACAAACGTACATACATAGCATGAATAATAATAATGCACAATGCTTAATGACATGATATGAGCACATCATTGTACGCACATATATTATTGTGCAAGCGCCATATCATGCTTGTAAGCAAATATATCTCATATTGCAAAACAATACAAAACAAAACAGAAATACAATTTACTTCCGATTTATCAAAAGAAATTACAATCTTAAGAATCAGCAATTTGATACCATTTACAAGTAAGTCAAGTAGGTGACAAAAATGTGTGTCATAACAATTGATGTAAATTATTATTGTGAAAGGTCATTCAATAAGTAAGAAAGCAATGAATTTGCTTATTGGACAATTCATTTCTTGAAATTGCCATTTCTTGCTTATGGAATGATTTTCCATAAGAATCTATGTAAAACAATTATATAAAAGACGAAGAAAAGAATAAAGAACTCAGACTTGATTATTACTGCATTGAAGTATATTCATTTCTCGTAATTCGGCTTCATAGCCTACTGATCACAATGCGGCACTCTTCAGCCTGATCAACCGACCTAAGCAGAGGCAGTAAAGCGGCATATAGCCTTGCCTTGCTTACCTTTAAAGCTTGAAGACTATAAAGCGGCAAATTAAGCCTAGTCTTGAGCTTAAAGATACAAATAAACAAAACAAAATATTACATTATGCTGACCGGGCATTGATCAGTGCACGTAAAATGTTTTTATTTTATTTATTTTTGCAATTGTTACGATTGCAAAGTAACTTACATATTAGTTAATTTGTAACATGGAAACAACTGAGGAAATAATTATACAACAACTTGATATAATGAAAACAATAAAACTAAAGCTAATGAACAATTGACTGAATAAACTGAAGATGAATGCCAAAAACCAAATGAATTCATTGACTGATTAATGATAAAGAAGAAAGATTCGTTTCGTGTTCGCCCTTTTATTTCCACGTCCAGCCAACTTTTGTAAGGACTGCCAACCCACGTTAATCTCCACATGATTTGGATACATGTAAAAAAAGCGTATAAATAACTATTGAAAATAAAATTGAATGGCTTAATTATAATTCTTCGAATAATTCAGGTGCATAACTGGACGCTGATACCCTTTTTTTGTAAATTTTATTTATGATTTATCGTCGTTTTTAATATGAAACAAAAATAAAATATTGTAAGCTCTTCCTACTGTGGTGAGTATAAAACCATCAATTCTGCAAGAAAACACGCACGGCAGTACTCTTTATTGCAGTACTAGAGTTTTTCGTCGTGAATTTTCGTGCGAATCGATAATTTCATCTCTTTTACTCTTTTCGTTGTCTTTTTCGTACCAATTGCGTAAATAGAAAATATTAAAATTATTAAATAACTCAAAAACTATTAAATTTTGAGTGAAATTACTTGCAAATTTGATTTCTACGTGAAATTTTACATTTTCCGAACGCTCTTTTCTTGAACTGTCAGTAAAGTTCAAGACGTCAGCTAGTTTTAAAGTTTTCGCGGTGTGTCAGTTTTCCCTTTTTAATTTGCATGAGTTTCATCTGAAATTGGATATATTTTCGTAGACGAAATGGTAAGTAAATGCTTCTATTTTATTATTTAATTATTCTGTATTCTTGTAATTTAAAGTAAAAAAAAAATATTAAAAGGACTTCACGTATTTGTGAGGTTAACTTTGTTTATTTCTCCAAAATGCATTTATTAAGTTGTTTTTTATATATTAATTCATTCTTAAATTATGTTTTATTTTAAGATCTTTCAAGTGCAGAAGTAGATTGGCCACGCTTTACAACAAATGGGATTCTGATTAAGAAAAGTCTAGGGACACTTCATTGGTTTTAGGGAAGTATTAATTCAATTTGAAATGTAAAATTCATTTGTAAAATTCTTTAATTTTAATTTCAGCATTTATAGAAACGGTAGACCTGAGTGTGGAATGTTTTAGGAAAGGAATGGGAGGAGGTTGACTTTTCAAATAAAGGAAATCAGATGATTTTGATTCAGCTGCCAGGTGAGTCGTTGTAGAACATTCTGCCCCCGTTGAACGATTGCGTTCAAGAACTCTGGCCTTCAGTTTCTTTAGTCCCCGACGATGATTATGATGGAAGACTACGTCACCAGCCCTGTTAACGTTGACTTTAACTTGAAATTTATCAGGAAGATGTACCGTAAACTGCTTCCGATTACTTCTTCCAATTCTTTCAAAGTCAATTCTACGCAGGACATCTCTTTTAATGAAGAGGTCTTCTCCTTCCCGCGTAATGAACCGTTGAACATCGTTCTCAATCCACATCTGTATCTCGTCTATCGTCGTGGACGCCTTTAACAAGTTAAGTGAGCGAACGATGGTTCCATTGGCTCGAACAAGTTGCTGCGTTTCATGAATTGGATTTTGGGACACAGACTGACTGATAGTCGGGCAACGGTCGTCCTGTTAATATGTCGTAACCTGGTTCTACCCAACTTGACAACAGTGGGCTACCAGGAGGCGAAAACTGAATATCTTCGAATATGTTTAGGTAGTCTTCGAGGTCCGACTGCATGATTATCTGAAATAAATATTGTAATAACTAAATGGTTTCTAAGTTTAATTTGACATGTATCGACACACAACAAAAAACAACACATTAATAGATTTGACTATACAACATCAAACCAACTTTGTGTTATTAGTTATGTTTCTGTCGTTTAAATTGGTACCTGGCAGATTTTGACAACGGGTCTTTGATATATGCTGTGTCTGGTGCGGACTGTTACCACTCTGACCATTCCATCCTTACCTGGATGGACCTTTTTGATGATTCCTAACGGGCAAGACATTGGTGGAGTGTTTTCGTCCTTAATTAGAACAACATCTCCAAGCTTTAGGTTATGTTGCTGTTGTTGCCACCATTTTGGTCGTTGTTGCAGACGATTTAAGTATTCCTTGATCCATTTATTCCAAAAATGTTGGTTCATCTGTTGTATGTGCTGCCAACGTTGTAGCGATGTAATCTTTGACGTGGTAACATTCGGTTCGGGAATAGCATTAAGAGCTTGACCAATTAAGAAATGCCCTGGGGTTAAGATTGCTAAGTCGTCGACCTCATTTCGTAATGCACAAAGCGGTCGCGAATTAAGACAGGCTTCAATTTGTGCCAGGAGAGTCATCATTTCTTCAAAGGTGCATACTGTAGTGCCTATAACTCGTCGAAGGTGGTATTTAATGGATTTTATTCCTGCCTCCCATAGTCCTCCATGATGCGGTGGTGCGGGTGGATTGAAATGCCAATTTATATTCAAATTGGTCAAATATTGTTTAACATCTGGTGAGGCCTCTTTAATGGCAAGTTGTATGTCATGATCTAAGACTGATTTTCCTCCCTTGCAGTTTGTACCACAATCCGAATTGATATCTGAACAGAGTCCGCGTCGAGATCTCTTGAGAGCAGCCAGAAATGCTACTGTTGTCAGATCAGATGTGGCTTCTATAAGTATGGCCTTTGTGGCCATACACACAAATATACAAAAATATGCTTTATAAATCTTTGCGTTCCTATGCCTTGACATTTTTAAACCTACAGGACCGGCGTAATCAATGCCCACGTGTGTAAATGCCCTTGTTATGTTAACTCGATGAGCTGGCAGATTACCCATTACTTGCTGAGCAGTAGCTGCTCGATGTCTAACACAAGTTACACACTTATGTATTTGGGTAGAGATTATTCGCTTTGCAACCAGAATCCAGAACTGATAACGAACCGTGTTAAGCACCAGAGTGGCTCCGCCATGAAGAGTTTCTTTATGTACCTTGTCAATGATTAATTTACTAAAATGGTTATCGCGTGGAAGGATTATCGGATGCTTTCTACCGTATGGAATATTTGCATTCTCCAATCTACCTCCAACGCATATGATTCCGTCGGAATCCAGAAACGGGCTTAACGCTAGTAACCGACTTTTTCTTGAAGTGGTTTTTTTGCTCTTAGTTGAGTTTATTGTTGTACTTTGCTTATAGACTGCATGGTGCCGTATATAATAGTTGTCTTCCTTTTCTTTAGGTGGATTACATGCTGTCATGTGGCCCAATTCTAAATACTCGTCTAAACAAGTTTCGTATTCTTGTTTTAATTGAGAATTTTCATTCAATTTTTTTTCCAGATATTCGAAACGTTTCAGTGCACGATTTCTAGATTCACCTAAAACAGGACCCCTTTCGTCTATAAATGGTAACCTAACTTGGTATTGACCATTTGCCAAACGACAGTCTCTAGCTTCATACCTCTCCTGGCATTGCTTTTCTCCTGGTCTTTGTAAATCACATTCTAGCAGTTTCCCAAAATTTACGTAATTGTTTATTCAGCTCTTCTATTGGTTTGAGAGATATTTAAAATGCACTAGTTTGATTGTTATGTGATATTGATGTGCTTCCCATTACTATCCATCCAAAAATAGTATTGATGGCAACAGGAGCGCCCTTTGGACCTCTTCGTATACCTTCGCCGACTATGTGTCCATACACGTTTGCTCCCAGCAAAATATCTATGGGACTTGGCTTCCAAAATGTTGGATCTGCTAATTCGATATTGTGCAGATGCTCCCATCGTTTGCTGACGATTTCCTTGTCAGGTAATAGATCTGTAATATTTTTAAGCACAAGCATTTCGGTCTGAACCACTGATTTACTAGATGTGGTGGACTCCCATCGTACTTGTACTTGCCTTTTTGAAAATGCGGTTTGATTCTTGTTTAAACCTAAAATTTCCACTGCTGCATGTATGCTGTGGATATGTAGCTGCTTACACGCACTTTCTGTAATGAATGATGCTTGTGACCCAGAGTCCAATTAACATCGCAGTTTTACAGAATGACCGTTGCGGCCATGCGCTATTACTAACGCTGTTGGCATTAAGGCATTGTAGGTTTTCGTCACCATAAAATTATTTGCTCTGTTAACATCAATATTCATTGAGTGCGCGTTAAGCGCTGTAAAGTTGTTGGATTGTTCTGCAGCATGTAAACCCTTTGATGAAGGCTCAATTACATGTAATGTTGTATGATGTGGTTCTTGGCATTTCTTGCATCTGTTTTTGTTTTGGCATTTGTTTTGATTATGCTTGCTTGAAAAGCAGTTCAAGCATCTACCTGCATCTTTTATTAACTTTCGTCGAGCTAACACATCCAACTTTAGAAATGTAGTGCAATTTCCTACATAGTGACTTTTATCGCATGCAGGACAACCATTGTTACTAGTACTATGGTAGGTTTGAGTACTTTCCTTCTTAATGGAAGTTGTAACTGGTTTGGCACTCATAGTTTTGGTTATTGACTCCAAAACTCGAATCCTTGTGTTTAAAAATTGTAGAAAGATTTTAAACTGCCTCAGCTTTTGGTCATCTCTTAGCTCTTCTTCCCAGAGTCGAAGCGTAACGAAAGGTAATTTTTGGACTATTAAATATATTAACAACGCGTCCCAAGACTCTGTATCTACTTTAAAGGCTTTGAGTTGTTGTAAACATTCATCGGTGTTATCTACTAATAACTTTAAACTTTTTGCATTTTCAATTGTCAGTTTCGGTTGATTTACACGTGATTTAAGATGATGATTCACTAACGTCCTAGTGTTTTCATATCTGTCTTTTAGCTTTCTCCATGCTGGGAGGTAATCCTGATTTGTGATTGGTGTGTGTCTTAGTAGACGTTCTGCGTCACCTGGAAAACATCCCTTTAAATAGTGCAGCTTTTGGACTGGTTGAAGCTGTGAATTGTCATGTACCAACGATGTAAATAAATCATAAAATGATCTCCAAGAATTATATTCGCCGTTGAATTTGGGTAAAGTAATTTTTGGAAGTTGAGCTGCATGATATTCAGGGTGTATGATTGAATTGTTACCATCTGGGAATATTGCCTTTAGCCCATCTTCTAATTCCCCCATATATTCAGAATATTTGATTTCAAGTTTATCAAACTTGTTTGCTGTAATATAATCGTGCTCACATTCTGCTTGTGATGTTAGAGTCATTTCTGCAAGTTTCCGATCTTGTGCTATGAGTTCTTGCCATAACATTCGTAAATCGATTAATTTTTGCTTGAAGAAGCCTGCAGTTCGTTTCTCAAGTTTGGTCTTTCTGCCGTTCTCAATCGCACTTGTAACTTTATCGTGCAATACCACTTGCTTCACGAGTAAGGTTTCTAGGGTTTTTTCCATTTTTAATCTTTTGTTTTCAATGTATATTACAAGTCAAACTAACTTTTTTTCTCTCAGGCAATTGTTATGTTGAAGTTCACCGTTGATGATGCCACAATTGGTTGTGCAATACCGCTGCACTAGCTGTTAATTGTTAATACCGTACCCAAGCTGCACGTGTAAGGAACGTATTGAATTTGTTAGCAACTTTACTGTTAAATTAATCATTGAAAATGTGAAAATAAGTATATATCGCACTTCCTGGATGAAACCACCAATGTTTAATTAGAAAACAATTTGTTCAGCAAATCTTTATTCAAAGGAATTTGATTTGGACTGCATATGAAATTAAATGAGAAGACGTGCGGACTTTCATATATTAAATTTTCTCTCCTTTATTCAAATTCAATTTAACACAAGTTTTTCTTACTCCAATACGTTCCTTACTTAATGCTACTTTTTAGTAAAAAAATTCAGTAATTAAACTAATACTATAAATTTTATAAAAAACCACTTGCACTTAATTAATTTCACCAATTTAGGCTAGCAGGCATGTTCATTCAACGTATAAATCATTGAATGATTTTCCCCTGCAACATTTAACTATCTTATATTTAACTTTCTGAAAATTATATTAAAAAAAACAAAACAATAAAAAATTATAAAATAATACCAGTTGCTGATGAAAAATAGTAATTGAAAGTAATGAAACAATAACAAAAAAACTGAAGATATTAAAATTATGACTTGATATAATGAAAACAATAAAACTAAAGCTAATGAACTGACTGAATAAACTGAAGATGAATGCCAAAAACCAAATGAATTCATTGACTGATTGATGATAAAGAAGAAAGATTCGTTTCGTGTTCGCCCTTTTATTTCCACGTCCAGCCAACTTTTGTAAGGACTGCCAACCCACGTTAATCTCCACATGATTTGGATACATGTAAAAAGAAAGCGTATAAATAACTATTGAAAATAAAATTAAATGGCTTAATTATAATTCTTCGAATAATTCAAGTACATAACTGGACGCTGATACCCTTTTTTTTGTAAATTTTATTTATGATTTATCGTCGTTTTTAATATGAAACAAAAATAAAATATTGTAAGCTCTTCCTACTGTGGTGAGTATAAAACCATCAATTCTGCAAGAAAACACGCACGGCAGTACTCTTTCTTGCAGTACTAGAGTTTTTCGTCGTGAATTTTCGTGCGAATCGATAATTTCATCTCTTTTACTCTTTTCGTTGTCTTTTTCTTACCAATTGCGTAAATAGAAAATATTAAAATTATTAAATAACTCAAAAACTATTAAATTTTGAGTGAAATTACTTACAAATTTGATTTCTATGTGAAATTTTACATTTTCCGAACGCTCTTTTCTTGAACTGTCAGTAAAGCTCAAGACGTCAGCTAGTTTTAAAGTTTTCGCGGTGTGTCAGTTTTTCCTTTTTAATTTGCATGAGTTTCATATGAAATTGGATATATTTTCGTAGACGAAATGGTAAGTAAATTCTCCTATTTTATTATTTAATTATTCTGTATTCTTGTAATTTAAAGTAAAAAAAAATATTAAAAGGACTTCACGTATTTGTGAGGTTAACTTTGTTTATTTCTCCAAAATGCATTTATTAAGTTGTTTTTTATATATTAATTCATTCTTAAATTATGTTTTCTTTTTAGATCTTTCAAGTGCAGAAGTAGATTGGTCACGCTTTACAACATGCAAATTGGATTCTGATTAAGAAAAGTCTAGGGACACTTCATTGGTTTTAGGGAAGTATTAATTCAATTTGAAGTGCAAAATTCATTTGTAAAACTCTTTAATTTTAATTTCAGCATTTATAGAAACGGTAGACCTGAGTCTGGAATGTTTTAGGAAAGGAATGGGAGGAGGTTCACTTTTCAAATAAAGGAAATCAGACGTTTTTTGATTCAGCTGCCAGGTGAGTCGTTGTAGAATAGTAGGAATGCCTTGTACTAGTGCCGGGTGATTAGCACACCATTTCCGTAGCTTGAATCCAGCGGTTTGTAACATTTTGTTCAACTGTTCTTGAAGTTCCAGAGTCTCTCTTAGACTGTTTGCTCCAGTCATTACATCGTCCACATAGAAGTTCCTTTTGAGCGAGGTGGAACCAAGAGGGAATTGCATGCTTTCTCGCGATGCCAAGCGTTGAAGACACCTTATAGCCAAGTACGGAGCTGTGGTTACTCCATACGTGACAGTACACAACTGATAGTATCTTATTATAGGTTTACATGGATCATCTCTCCGCAAGTTCATCTGGTATTTCCTATCATCTTTGCTCAGTAATACCTAACGATACATTTTCTCTATGTCCGCCATGAAGACGAACTGTGGCAATCGGAAACGTAGCAGAATTGAAAAGAGCTCATCTTGAAGTGTTGGTCCCGTATGTAGTAATTCATTCAATGAAACGATTGATGACGTTCTCGTTGAAGCATCAAACACCACTCGGAGTTTTGTTGAGGTACTTTCGGGTTTCATTACGCAATGGTGCGGCATCCTTCAAGCTGACTTCTTCCATGTGTCCCAAATCGATGTATTCATTTACGAACTATATGTACAGCTTCCTTGTATTTGGATTTTTACTTAATTTTCGTTCTAAGGAGTAGAATTGGCTCAATGCGATATTCTTGGACTCTCCTAGATTATTCGGGTCTTGTGCAAATGGAAATTTTACAATGAATCTTCCTTGCTCATTTCTCTGTACTGTTTGGTTAAAATGTGTTTCCCACTTTAGCTCTGAAGCCGTCAGCCTTGGCGTAACGGATTCAACTTCTTCCAGTATCCAGAATTTTTCCACTTGCGGATTAAGCTTGATTTCTTCTTCAGTACAGATTCCGCAAATTGCTTCATATGGCGTTGAGTTTTCAACCCTTCCCGCAAGTACCCAGCCAAGTACAGTGTTTTGCAAGGTGGGTAGGCTATCTCCTAACTTAATCTGCCCGATTGAAAGTAGCTGGAAGTAATTTTCGGCTCCAATGAGCAGATTTATCTGGCTTGGTATATGGTATTCCGGATCGGCTAATTCAATATTTTCTGGTATATTTCAAGTGGTAGTGTCTAAGAAGTGGGCTGTCTGTTGAGTCGTTATTCTCGGCAATATGAATGCTTCGATTCTTGTGGCGAATCCAGTTGCCTTAGATTGTAAGGTCATGTTGACTATGTTGTGTACATTGTACATTCTGGCCGATACCTTGGATGCTTAATGGGTCTGTAATTTCTTTCAATCTTAATTTTTGGGCCAACCGGCTGGTTATAAAGTTCAATTGCGAACCAGAATCAAGAATGGCCCTGCATGCTACCTCTTTGCCCTTATTATTTTTCAACTGGACAATGACGGTGCTTAAAACTACGTACCCTCTTGGAGAGCTTGTAGCTTGTGCTGCTAATCCAGTTGTATTACTGCCTGTATATTGATCACTTGAAGAAGCTTCTCGATTATGAACTGTCATCGGCTGATGTACACGAGCTGCTGAAACTTACAGTTATAAATTTTCTCGTGGAGGTTAAGTTTCCCCTGATTGGGGCTTCATCTCTTCAAGATGCACCAACGTGTTATGTTTTCTGGAACACTTTGTGCATCCTCGCATCATGCATTTGGCTGCAGTATGTCCTTGTCGCATACAATTCATACATAGATTTTTTTTCCTTAGTAACTGGTATCGTTTAAATGGTGTTTGCGACAGGAAGATTTTGCACGAGTAAAGCAGATGGTGTTGTTTGCATGCAATACAATGACTTCCATTAGTTGTTGCCACAAATGAAGACACTTTTCGTGGCGATTATTTCCCTGGGGCTGTTTTTCTCGTTGTGGGCATACTGTCCTTCCTCCAAGAGACTCTTAAGCCTGGAACCGTATCTCGACAAACTCTAGGACCTTCTTAATGGAGTTTAGTTCTCGTGGAGCTGGCAGAGATTGCTCGTAGAGAGAGTGCGTAGTCTTATCGAATTTTTTGATAATGATGTGAACTAGCAATGGATCCCAGTACTCGACGGCTATTCCCAAATTCTTTAATCCTAAGAGACATTCCCTTGTAGTATCGTGGAGTGCCTTAATGGTGACAGCCGACTCAACCTGACTTGATGGTTGTGATAACAATTTATTCAGCAGCGCCGTCACCAACAAGCGTTTATTGCTGTATCTGTTGTTGAGTACACCCTATGCATCCTCATAATTCTCTTCGGATACGGGCATATGTTTTATTATCGTTCGTGCTTCGCCTGTCAGATTGCTAAGCAAGTAGAGCATCTTCTGAGAATTGCTGATGGGCTGATTATGGATCATCTGGACATACAGGTCGTGAAACTGAGTCCACTTTAAGTAATCTCCAGCAAAACTCGGTAATTCGATCTTGGACAATTTTATTTGGTTAACGGGTGTTTGTATACTTGCGCTATTGCGACTTTCGTCTAAACTTGGCAGTTGCTGCTGTAACATGACAATGGTGTGTTGTACACAACTAATTAATTCTTGGTATAGACCAGCCTCATATCCATACGGATTTTCCTCGGTGGAGAATTCCCAGATGAGCTGATCAGTCTGGGCCAATTCATCCTCATATTTCTTTAATGCATTGATCTTCAATACGTAATACGGTTTTGAATGCTCTGTATTGGCGGCCTTAGATTCGATATCCTGGATGAAAAAGTCACCTTCTTCATAGATGCTCTTTGCTTGCGAACCATTCTTTCTACTTCATAGGTTGGTGCTTGTTTACACTCTTGCTCATAAGTCAGTTTGAAGTCATTTGGCATTTTGATCTCCTTGAGCCGTTGTGTATCTGGATTAATGCCTGATGTGGTAGGTGCAGGAGCAGTAGTTGGTGTAGTTGTGGTTGTGGTTGTGGTCTGACGTGGACAATCGGCCTTGGCATCAACCAGAACTGTCCTTATAGTAGTATATAGTTGCTGTTGAGTTTCTTATGTACTTCTAGTACTCCATCTGAGCACCTTTTGATCTGGAACACGGCACGGTTACTGTATGTAAACTGAGATTACGTGCCTTCAAGATGATTGGACTTTTACTTATTTGTCCCGAGATAGGTAGAGCAGCGATGCGTATGGAGCAGCTTACTAGCTTTACTCCCAGTGCGGTTCAATGGAGCAGCTTATTAGCTTTACTCCTAGTATAGATGAATGGAGAAGCTTACTAGCTTTACTTCTAGTATAGATGAATGGAGCAGCTTACTAGCTTTACTCCAGGTAAATGAAAGAACTCGTGTTCTGCTGCTACTACTGCTACTCACTAACTAACTTCTTTATTCAAAAATCACAGAATATTTATACAATTTTCCACTTAATACCATTGCTATTTGCTAAGCTAATTTCATCACAGCATTTATTCGTATATAATTATTATTTCCGTAAAGTGTTTCTTTGTGGCATTCATAAATTAATTTCCGCAAAGCTTTTGCCGGTTTGTTGTTGTTCATCACGGCATTCATCGCTTTCATATGTACATACATAGATACTTCCGCAGACCGTTCGCCGCTTTGCTGCTATAATGACATCATCGTGAACCATTGTTTCGTTCACCTGTAGAACTCAGGCGCAAGGTTATCAAATTGCATCGTGTGAATTCTTGCGCGCATGGGATTGTGTCACTGCCTTTACTTGTTTCTTTATGTGATTAAGAAATTGGTGTAGGTCAGTAGCGAGTGACTTTACTGAACTTGCAAATATGTTTGCAGATATATGTTTATACTTGCAGCTGGGAATTATAATTCTGCATGCAATGAGAATGCTTTGCATTTCCTTATTGATGCATGAATTTTACAATTCTGCGTAAAGCGAAATCGATTCAGACATGTATGTATGTATGTATATACATGTTTAACTGATGCCAATGGATGCCCTGTATGTAACAAATCTCCCCCTTTTTAGAAAAAATGCGTTATTCTTGGGAGAGGAATAACGCATTAAAAAAAAAATGAACTTATTTGTTTGATAGCTTGGGAAAAAGAAAAATATTTACTTGAACCTTTTGTATGTATATACGTAATGCTGAGATGAGTACATGTGGTGTTTAGCTGTATTAAAAAGAACAAAGCTTATCTAAGCGAGGGTTAATTTGTATTAGCTTAACTGTATTTTGTACTTATTTATTTATTTATATATATATATTTTTTTTTTTGTTATAACTATTTTTATGTCTACTATTTATGAGTACAATAATTTATATACATTTTTGGTACAATTTTTTTTTTTTATTATAGGTACTTATTCGTACTATATGTGTGAATACATATTTTATGGTACTATTACTCTTTTGTTCTATATGTGTAATTACATATTTATTTTTATTAGCACTATATGTGAGAATACATAGTTTTTGTTATTGGTACCATATGTGTGGGTACATATTTTTTGGTACTATTATTTTTATGTTTTATATGTGTAATTACATATTTATTTTTATTAGCACTATATGTGTGAATACATATTTTTTGCTATTAGTATTATATGTATGGGTACATATTTTATGGTACTATTACTTTTATGTTCTATATGTGTAATTACATATTTATTTTTATTGGCACTATATGTGTGAATACATATTTTTTGCTATTTATAAAATTTAACTTAACCCTATTTATACATTTATAAATATATTGATTTATTAATGATATATGTACATGTAAAAAGTGTGTAGCAATTGAATCCACCATTCAGATGATTGTTTTATCTTTGGCTATGCAGAATTTATTTAGAGATCGAATTAAACTACCTGTAAATGGCGGGTGCGTGGAATTGATTCAGAGTCGACACGGCTTAGTGTTTGTGGAAGTGGTGGTGGTGGAGGGATAGGTAAATTTTGTCTGCTACTTGCTTGTTGCTGGTGGGTGGCACGTTGTTTAATGGCATCCTTTAATTCTGAATGAGAGGTTTGTGAAACAGCTTGTTCTTTGTTTCTTGCTGTCGTTACTTCTACAGAGGTTAGAGTTTTTAATTTTGATTTGTTTGTTTTAGTGATCTCCGACTGGAAATTTTGCGAGATCTGCTTGACTTTACTTGTGGGAAAAGTCTCTTGTTGTGGAGATGGTTTATCTTGAAACTTGGTATCTATTCTGGACTCATGGTTCAAGGTATCCGTAGCTTCTTTAGAAAATTTAGGGTATGTCTCAGTGTCTAACTGTACCTTTTGGTTACTGACAGTTAATACTGTGGGTGTTTCGACTACTATTTTTCGTTTCTTGTTACTTATAACTTTAAATATTCCAATTATGCAGAGTACAAAAATTACTACGGAACTTAGGGATAAAGAGCTTATTTGCATCATTTGTGCTTTATTTCTTTCTTTTCTTTGGTTGCCCAGTGTATTTATCTGTTCTTCCAGCTGATCTAGGGAGTGTGAGTGTGAATTTTCATTTAAAATCTGATTGGCATCCTCTGTTTGTAACATAACTATGTGTTTTTGGGTAGTGAGATTGGTATTCTTAATAAATTTCTGAATGGTTTCATTCATACTAGAATTTAGCGGATGAGGATATTCCGGCTGTGAGATTTTAATACTCTGATGATCTTCATCTTCGTAGTATATAATTTGATCAGCTATTTGGAAGTGGCAGGGTTCGTTTAATATTAAAACTCAGCTGTCAAATATGTAGGAACTATGTAAATTTTTACTGCATGAAATTGTAATTTTCTGAAATGAAAAGAGCCAAGATTTTTCCTTGTTAACTTCACTAACAGTTGCGGAGCTTGAGTTTGGACCAGATATTCGCAGTTACCTGTTTCATTATAGGGGTTGAATAAAAAGCTTATTGGACATTCTTTTAAGTAATGCCCTTGTAAAATTGGGTTGAGTAAGGGACCAATGTAGGTACTTTCATTCAGATTGTTGGATAATTTGGTGTATACCCGAAACTCAGATTGCTTGAATAGTACAAATTCCTGTGTGGGTAGGTGGCTTGCAATGTAAGCAAGTTTAATGTCTAGTAACAATGAATGGTTATCTGGGGTTTTGAAGGAGAATAAATGCATTTGTTGCAGTTTGAAAGGCTGCATATTAAGAATTGGAATAGTAATTCTTATTACTAGTAGTTCATTTAGGATTTCAGACTTTACTTCCAGTGCCTGTGTCAATATAGCCAAATCTTGAACTCTGTTAGATTTCTTATGATGTGCCTTATAATAATTCTCTAATAATGTAGATGGTGATAGTAACAATGGATGTACTTGATTGTTTCTTAGTACTGTCAGTATTTGGATAAATGTTTGTTGTCTTAGTTCTATATCTAATACTTGTAAACTAATTGTGGTCACCACTTCTTGGATGCGTTGTCTCGTACTTATTTCTCATTTATTCTCATTTACGGTTTTCGTTAACTCTCTTTTGTTGGATTCAAGCTGGTTGATTGGTTTTCTCATTTTCTCGAATGACGATTTAAATAACGTTAGTTGATGGTTTTCCAGTTCTAATAGTGCCTGTGTATCAGTTTCTAAGTTCGCAATTTTACTGTATATTTGTTTTCCATTTGTTGCGTCCATTGTTCCGAAAAGATAGTGTAGGCCCCTAACTATTCCATCGAACAAAGATCTTCGATGTCGGGGGCTTATCATTTCCCCCTGATTGTTGTTGTTCGCTTTTTAATGGATTCTATTAGGCTGTGTATATATGCATTTGCTCCGAACATGCGCTTGTGGTGGAGTTATGAGTTTCGCATAGTCGATTGATGAGAAAACCAGTATGCTCCATTAGAGTTGTTTCCGCTTCCAAATCGCTAATATTTATTTGGATGAAAAGGTTCCATGTACCATGGAATAATACAATTTGTCCCAAATCTTCAAACATTATCCCATTATTGTTTAAAGGCTGGATCTGGTAGGGTTCTGTAGCAGCACTTGTTACCATCACGAGGATTGGGAGAAATATTCTCAATAAGATTAGTGCCATGCCTGAGGATTGAATCTATAAGATCAGATGACATAGTAAATAAAATTATTGCGTAAGAACTTCAAGATTTCCTAAAAACATTGTAGTTACAAAATATCATTCTTAAAGTTATTGTAATGAATGTATTGCAGAGTTTTATAGGTCAATTGACTGAATTGCATTGTATTTATTATGCTTTGTCTGCAAGTTTGGCGTAATTAATTTTAATTGATTTGTAAATCAATAATGAAAAAGTAAGCAAATGGCTTCTAGTGATTGTGTCATGCTGAGAAAAGTAAATTATTATAACACCCTTTTATTTTTTATTTATTTTTTTTTTATGACCTGAATTTTCTGTTAGTGCCGTTGTGAGGTGTTTGTCCGGAATTTTTCGTGCATTATAGATAAGCAAAAAGAAATTTGTATAAATAACATGTAATACTGTTGAGTTTCACGTATTACTGTCTGTTAGTTCGATCTGTTGTGGTGTTTATTTCTTCTACGCGTAAAAATTATGGCTAATGAAATTAGCAAGGCACTCGATCGTCTATTTGCGAAGGCTGAGTCGATAAGGATTCCTGAGAGGACTACTAGTGGTTTGGCTTTTTATCCGGTGGACAGACCTATGGAGCCATACGTACCTAAAGCGTTGCCTGGGACATCACAGGAGGTTCCGGATTATATACCTGGCCGGCAAAAGCTCACACTTGAAGAGTACCGGAAAAAAAATTGGGAAGTGCTGCGAGGAAAATCGTGAACTTCCAGTAGCGCCTAGGTCGATCCGGGGAGGTAGACGTGCCAGGTTAACGAGCGAGCTACACTACTTCAAACGGAGGGCCAGTCTGGCTACCTCTAGAGATGACCGGGTTAAGTACGAGAAACTGGTGAAGGATAGGGTGCGCCAGATAAATGAAATTAAACGAGCCAAAGAAAATAATAATAATAAATAGGAAAAAAAAAACAATGTTTTCCTGTGCAATTTTTAGAAAAATAACGTTTATTAGATCATATTCTCTTTTTCTTTGTTTTTTTTGTGTGTGTTTATTACTTACCTATTCAGTAATAAACACACCTTTTGCCTTTGGGTTGCCTTTTGTTGTTTCTTAAGCATGTCGCCTTGTTTTACTGGCCTCATTTTTTTTTATTTTTTTTTTTATTTTTGACAGCCATTATTCGTGAAATGGCTTCAATCTGTTGTTATGTACTGTTACTCTTCGTTTACCGATTTGAATAACATATTAACAGTGTTAAAGATTTGTACCACTAGATATGGTCCTAGCCATATCTGGGAAAGTTTGTGTTTTTTAGCAGTAAAACTTTATCTCCTGGTTTGAAGGCTACCGGACGTGAACGCCTATCGTAGTATACTTTTGACTTTTCCTTGGCTTTCAACAAATTTTTCCGAGCGGTAGCGTACGCTTTTTGTATTTTGTACCTCAGAAGGTGGTAGTAACTTTTGTGGTTGTAAATGGGCTCCGGCTCTCTTTTCAGATTAGAGGGAACATCCGCTGTGAACCCAAACAGACAGTCCATTGGTGTGAGCTTGGTGCCATCATGTGGACTATTATTGTATACAAAAGCCGCGGTTCTCAGGAATCGATCCCAAGCCTTTGGATTTTCAGACACAATAGCTCTCAAATACTCCACTAGAGGTCTGTGGGTTCGCTCTAGTGCGCCGTTGGATTGTGGATGGTAAGCGGAAGTCTGCATTTTTTTTATTTTCAGAAGTTTACATACTCGTTTGAAAAGATCGCTTAAGAAGTTAGAGCCCTGGCCAGTTACTACCTTTTCAGGAATGCGATAACGAGTGTTTATCTCATCGAAAAATATTTCTGCTACCGTTTCTGCTTCGCCATTCGGCATGGCATAGCAATCTACGAATTTCGTTAGATTGTGTTGGAAAGTCAGAATATATTTGTTTTCTGAGTGAGTTTCCTCAAGAGGGCCTACTACGTCTAAATAAACTTTGTCGAAGGGCATATGGGCAGTATGACCATTGGCATACGATACTCCGGGCTAGCCTTCATTTTTTGGCATTTAGAGCACTTCCGAATATATTTCCTGATAGAACTAAGCATGCTTTTCCAATTATATTTCTTCTTTATTCTTCTATAAGTTTTAATTACTCCTTGGTGACCACCAAATGCGGAGTCATGATAGTCCTTCAGAATTGTTTCGATTTCCTCAGGGTCTGAGATAGTTTCTGTTAATGTATGTTGGGAATTTATTAGATTTTGGTTCCAGGGTGATTCGCCGTGCTCAGATGCACTGCTTTCGGATTTGCTGCTATCAGTTGAGTCAATTTCGACTAATTCATTTTGGAGGTTCCGTGGATATTTTTGAACTTTATTGGGAGTTTCTGTGTTTTGATTTTCCTCTTCAATATTATTTTGTGCCTCCCTTATTTGAGCTCTCGTCACAGCATGACAATGTTTTTGTTTAGGCTTTGAGGGTGTTGGAGAACTAGAGTAATTTTCGTCCATGTCGGAATCGGCTCGGTGATGTACCTGAGCTTCCACAATGAACGAATTGGGGTTTTCCTGGTTTAGCTGGGCAGGTATTCGACTAAGCGCGTCTGCATTAGTGTTATATTTTCTTATATTCAATTTTATATTCGAACTCTGAGAGTTTATGGTGAAACCTGACTAATCTCGATGTCGGATCTTTCACATTGAATACGCCTTTCACGGGCTTGTGGTCGGTGTAGACCGTGAACGTTCTGCCCTGTAAATAACACCTGAAGTTCCTGGCGGCCCACACAATAGCGAGCAACTCTTTTTCTATTGTGGAGTATCTTTGTTCCGCCTTATTTAAACTTCTACTTGCATACGCTATAGGCCTGTCTTTACCTATTGTCCCTTGTGGTAAAACAGCTCCCAATGCCTCATTGCTAGCATCTGTTGTTAGATTAAAAGGTTGGGTAAAATCTGGATATTTGAGTAGAGGCGGATTTATAAGGGAATTTTTAATTTCATTGAAAGAGTCTTGGCACTTTTGCGTCCAATTAAATTTGACGTCTTTCCGTAATAGACTTGTTATTGGCCTGACTATCTTTGAGAAATTAGGGATGAACTTGCGATAGTAGTTTGCCAATCCAAGAAACGATTGAGTTTGTCTGATAGTTCGTGGTGGAGGAAAATTTTGGACACAGCTTGTCTTACTGGGATCTGGAAGTGCCCCTTCGTTTGAGCAATTGTGTCCGAGGTATATTACTTCTCTGCGAAGGAACTGACACTTTTCGGGTTGTAATTTAAGATTATGGGCTCGAAGTCTGTCGAATACTTTAGCCAGTTTCTCGCTATGATCTTGTAAATTTTTTCCATATATTACAATATCATCGAGATAGACAAAGCATTCTAATTCTTGGAGACCCGTTAGAATATAATTCATCAGGCGCTGAAAAGTCGCAGGTGCGCCTTTCAGGCCAAATTGCATTCTCTTAAATTCATAATGCCCGTAAGCGGTACTAAACGCAGTTTTTGGTCTATCCCTTGGGTTTACCAGTACTTGGTGATATCCGCTTGCAAGGTCAAGTGTAGTAAAATATCGCGAATGCCCAAGCTGATCCAGTGTATCCTCTATCCTGGGTAATGGAAAGGCATCCCCTATAGATTTCTCGTTAACTATACGGAAATCTACTACTACTCGCCAATGTTTATTGCCATCGGGCCCAGCTTTCTTGGAGACTACCAGCAATGGAGAATTCCACGGGCTTTTACTTAATTGGATGTCGTTGTCCAACATTTCCTTAATTTGCTCATTTATGACTGCCCGGTGTGTTTCTGGAAGTCTAAACATCTTTTGATTTATGGGTGGCTGATTGTGTAGTATGGGGATGGTATGCTTTATGGTATTAGTGCGCGTGAGCTTATCTCCCTTTAAAGAAAAAAGATCGATATACTTATAGCATAACTCAAGAATTGATTTTTCTTCTTCGTGATTTAAATTTTCATCCAACAGTAATTCTTTACGTAAAGCCACAAGTCTGTCTGGGTAATAGCTTTTAATATGGTTTACGTTTCTTGAATATGGATTGGAATTAAATTTTAATGTGTCGTTTTTGACGTTGTGTGTGCTTTTGTTTTGTGCACGAAGAGAATATGAATTGGAATTAAATTTTAAAGTGCCGTTTTTGACGTTGTGTGTGCTTTTGTTTTGTGCACGAAGAAAATATGGGTTGGAATTAAATTTTAATTTGTCGTTTTTGACGTTGTGTATGCTTTTGTTTTGTGCACGTGGGAAAGGTGGATCACCCTTTTTATGAGTACTTTGGGTATTTACGTCGTCCAAAGGTACATGGAGATACTTTACGTTATAGTAATTACTTGGAACTAGAGTAAGCGTTAAGTTCTTTAGGAATACTGGTTCCGTGTTTACATTTAGATCGGATAACGGTATGAAGCTTTTATGAGGACTAACTAGGCAATTTGCGACAAATACTCCTTTTTGGATCTCCTGAGACAAACAGATCATTTCTTGGTCTACTTGTAACGGTATGCTCAGTATCATTTGAGATCGAGGGGGTATTCTATTGGATCGCTGAAGTACTACCTCATATTGCCTACTTTCATCCTCTTTTGAGGTGTTCAGAGTTTCTTCCATTGGAGGTAGGACATTTTTGCTATCTGGTGCCCGTGATTTAAATTGCTCCTCCAATTGATCACTTGGTATTTCCTCTCCATCTTCTAGGGATGTTTCGAGAGGTACCGTGAATTCAATAGGGTTGGTATCCGTACGAGGGAACCAGAGTAATTTATTAGGCCCTTCGATATTACAATTTTGTGCAAGAAAGTCATTGCCTAACAGCCCATCGTGGGAGATTTGGGCAATGTCTTCTACTACCTGGAGTTTGCATGGGACACTGCGGCTTAATAAAAAGTTGCCGTGGCAGTTTCGCAATGTTTCTCGTTCTCCAAATGGAGTTGTCAAAGTCACCTTTTGGCTTCGTTCTATATGTTCTGGGTTATCCAGTGCTTTCTTTTTTATGATGCTTACTTCAGCTCCAGTGTCTACTATCAGCCGAACGGCTGTGTTTTTGCCTATGTCCAGTGGTAAGTCTACCACTGGTACATTTTCTCTATTTAACTGTTGTTTTGTTTGAGAGGACCCTGAAGTAATTTGAGCAGTTTTATTTAATGTCGAGCCGGGGGGGATTTTTCGCTCGACAGTATGTCGTTTCTCGAATGTGTGGCCTCCATCGTTGTTTCTGCTGACATGTGGAGACCGTATGACTTCTTCTCCCACAGAAGTCACACATATTATGTATGTGGTTAAATCTTTGTTCCCTATCTGCAGAGCCCCACCGAGCATTGTTTTTAGAGTTTGCATGTTCGGGTGGTGCCTTAATGTTCTGTTTACAATATTGGGCATCATGGCCTTTCACTCTGCAGTTAGTACAATAAGGAGTATTCTTACGCTTTAGGCACTCGTCATATGTGTGCCCTTTATAATTGCAGTAGTTGCAGGTGATCTTGTTTAACAGCAATTTGTGTTTATCGTATTTTTTTTCTGCCTGCTCGTAAAAAGATTTCCTGTTTGGAGGTGGACTTCCTAACGATTTCCTTGTTATGTTTGTTTGAGGAGAGCGCCAATAATTTTCTGAGTTTCTGTCGGTACTAAAGGATACTGAAGTTTCCTTTGGTGGTTCAGTGTTTATGTTATGTCTTCCGAATTCCTTTGTGTAAGGGTAGGAAGACAAATTTACACTCTCAGGTATGGGATAACCATAGGTATTTGAGAAATTTGGGATATTATGTCTTAGAAAAGGGTCCACTTGGAAAGAGTTTGTTGGGTTAGGGATATAGTTTGTTGGTTGTGGAATGAAAAAGAGTCCTTGCTGCAACCTTTCCATATCTAGTGCTTTTGGATGAGAGTTTCCAAAGAATTTTCATTCAATGTGAGTAAATAGGCGCTTAGATGGGGATTAGTTGCACCACTCTTTATGGAAGTCATAGCAAAATCTTCTATTTGCTGCTTTACTTCTTTAAAATTTTCAGATCCGTATTTACTCTATGCTGCCTCGTTTCATTGAACTAAAAGACTTGTTAATCTATTTGTAAATGAACTAAATGATTCTGGCGGATATTGCCGGCAAGTAATTAACTTGTTTATTAGTTCATGGTATGTTTCCCGAGGTAAATACGTTCGGTAAAGCAGTTGTTCGACTTCTTCAAATTTTGTGAGAGAGCTGGACGGTATTAATTGATACGCGTTTCCTCTCAATCTGGTGGGGAAAATCTGCATGAAGGCTTTCCTTTCCTCTTCCCCTAGACACTGTTGCACCTGCTTATAACAGCCTATAAAAGTCTGTAATTCTGTAAGAATTTGCGCGCTAGTTTCCCCAGATTTGTGCCGTCAGTTTTACTACTATTTCATAGTTTACCGACATTTTGTCTGTTTTACTTGGTTGTTCTATGCAGGAAGTGATTTGAGTGTTTATACTCGAACTTGGTGTGGCCAACGCTTGCTTGGATACTAGGGCGCCTAAACTATGATTTCTTGCGAGAAAATTAATAAGACTGTGCCCTCTGAAGCGTTTACCTGAGCGATGCTCGCGATACCAATTTATGGATGGTCTGCTTTGGGGTGAATTTCGCTCTACTATTGGGCTGTCTGGAGGACTTGTGTTGTCAAAAGACAATGAACTGATTTCTGCCTCAAAATTTGAGCTAGGAGAGCTTCGGTCAGGTCTGTGCATGAAAGCAACACCCACAGAGTTTTTACGCAAAAAGTTTTTAAGCATCGTAAATGCAAAACTACACCAGGACTGGAAATGAGTTCCATTAACTCATGTATTTTTAAATAAAATTCTGTAATAGACTCACAATCGATGTTCAAAATTACTAGTATGTAAAAACTGGATTCCATTTATGTAGTAAATTTACATATTTCATTGTATACGAATTAAATCCTTATTTAGAATTTCGCAATATTTTATTTATACCATTTCCGTATTGTATTGCATGGAGAATACTTATATTGCCTGCTTTTCTTAGTCAAAGTTAGACGCCAGTCTTACCTCATCTTAAGTTTAAAACTTATTGAAATAATCCGTAGATTAGCTAAAATAGATATAACTTAGACTACGATTAGGAGACGTTATAATAATTTAGCAAACTGAAAGTAAAATGAAGTGAAACAAATATTCAAAACAATAGATAATACATTTTACAGATTTCTTTTTACATATTGCAAATACGATTAAGAGCTCATAATTGTGAAAGTCGAATTTAATTCCAAATACTATGGGATGTCTTATTTTTTCTTATCTGAAGATGTTAGACAATGTCAATTTTAGAAATGCTTATAGCTCTAGATATATTTTGGATATTACATGTCTACTAAAGACAAAAACAAAATAATTCTCAATATAAAAATTCATAAACATAAGTAACATAACATAAAAATATTTCTTTCTTTCTTTTTAGCAAAAAAATAAATAAATAAACAAATAAATAAATAAATAAAATAAAATGCTTTCTAAGCTTAATTAATGGAAAAAAATATTATTGTATAAGTATAAATTCGGGGCAGCTTTCTATTCACCTTCAAGTTGTACTTTTTGAATTGCAGAAACAAGTCTAATCACTTTTGCCATTGCAGTCATATTCTTCTTTCTGCCTCTGGAATTCTCCGTATACATCTCAAAGAAGAATCGTTGGACAAGTTCATATAATTGGGATGCATCTTTTGGATATTCAATATTTAAATTGAAATATATACAAAACGTCTGTATAAAAGCTTCCTTGAAACAAGTTGAACTAGAGTTAAACAACCCGTTGTCAGCATATACATAATAGATACATGATCCGTCAGCAAACTCTGTAAAAGGAATCATGTTATTAGATTAACAGTATAAATTCAATGGTTACGAGTAGAAAATGTCGCCAATATGGCACTACAATTATGAATAATTTCTGTACGCAACCAGTAGCTATAGATAAAACTCAAGAATCGAATTTTCAACATTAAAAACTTTTTACTCTATGGAATTCTATATGAACTACTGAATTTCGAAGGTTTAGTTAACCCATTGATATACTCTTAATGATTTTATGATAATATACACGTACCAATGCGGAGGTATTTAATACCTGTAATGTAATGTAGCAAAAACATCATTGGAGTGAGAAAAATATAAACAAGCCTTAACCGAGTATAGCTGAAAAATAAGAGATCCAAAACGCGATCATGACGGAAATTCTCAGCAAGTATCAATTCGAAACTACTCTCTTTGCTAGAAACCACAATCTCTTTTCGACAGGATCTCCTGCACTCGGACTCTTAGATCAGGGTTTTAGTAGCTTGACTACAACGAATAAAAACTCTGGAGCTTCATGCATAGATACATTTTCCAGGTTTTGTAGTGATTCAGTGAGAAGTAAAGGAAACAGATCTTCTCTGAGAATGATTATCGTTTCAAAATAGATGACTGGAGGACAAATGCAATGATCTTGAGGCCATAGATGATTTAAAGGCATAAAAATCACCGAGTGAAAGCGAAGTTTTTCCTGCGGTTTAAAAAAAAACATTTGAAATATTTTCAGAAAAAGCTCCCTAAAGCACGTACAGAGGTAAAGGTGAAATATACATCTAGAGCGACTGGAAAACCTAATGCCCAGCCTAAGTCATATGGTCTCTTCAGCCCACCTTCATTATATAAAATTTTGTTCCAAAAACAACGGAATGTATAATGAAAATACACACCAAGGACATAGCGCTTATAGAACATCCACTGATATTGAAGGGATTCTTCGGAAATTGCAATATCTGATAATTTTTTTTATCGATCTTACATTATTTTGAGAATTGATAGCAAAAATTGAAGATTGAAAGCAAAAGAAATAAGGCCCTCATATAGCTCTCTCTTCATCGCAGATCAAAAATTGAGGTTAAGTTAGTTAAGTTAAATGAGTTAGTTCGCTTACCTATTACTGCAAACCAAGGAAACGGTACAATCTGTAAATAACATTCTTTAATATTCGCTTTATATATAGTAATTTTTATGAAGACCTTAACGGATATTTTTTGAATACCGAGTACCTAGATTCATTAAAATATTTTGATAAAAATGTAACAGCTAAATGTTCCTCATCTCCTTTGTCTGCATTATATATTGTAATCATTATTTTGGATTTTTGAATGTCGCCGTACTTGAGAACCTTTTTAATATTTAGGGAGAAATTTCCCATTACACTGTTTATGCCAACATTTGTTAACTTCTGGAAATATTTATATATAAAATGTTTATGAACCAGAAATGGTCATTCTTCCTTAAGATCCTTTACGGATAGAGTACTTTCAAGATTATTTAAAAACGTTCGTTGCTGATAATATCTATCCATAATGTTTTCAATATCTCCATACTCCTCTTTTGAAAAGGTTTTCTTCCAGCTAAGCTCTTTAAGTTTATTAATTTTTTCATTAACACTCATTTCAGTATTATCTAGATCTTGTTCGAATACAGGTTTCCAGTTCTTACAAGTACTTTGAAAGTTTTTTGACGTTATCCTTTTGTTAAATGGGATTTTTGAATGAAATTGACTTTGCCTTTTTTGTGGGCGATTAAGATAATTATTTCTGTGAATGAACGTAGTCATTATAGGTGAATGTTTAATTGCAATTGTGTTTCCTGTCGTGTCTGTATATAGAAATGTTTTTGGATACTTTTCTGTTAATTTAATAAGAATATCGCGGAAAACTCATGTGGGTATATAGGGAGAAATAGTTCTCAAATCGACAATTATGTGGACTGCGGTTTTCAAATATGGGCCTAATATTTCCCCCTTTTTAAAAGCCTCCATTACCTTCAGTGGGAATTTATTCCATGGAATACAAAATCTGTCAAAAGTTCGTTTTATCATACTGTTAACAGCTTTATTGTCACTATCTGACAAGGCACCACTGCTAATTGATAATGTTGCTGGAAGTGATGATTCGGAGTCACTAGCGCGTTTAAAAATGCAATTAAACTTGTATTATACTTATAGATAATAAAAAAATTAATAATATGAAATTTTTTTTAAGTAGAACTCTTTCATAAATCAGATTTATGGAACGGGTAAATATTTTCAAAGATAGAAGATAATCGATTTGTTACAAACTCATCCGTAACTTAATCATTTAACTGAGCGGAGGAGAGATTTTTACGGCGTTTCTATTTTATAATAACCAATATGGTGGTGAATATAACGTCATCTCCAATTGATTAAAGCTTACAACAAAGCGGTATTAATAAGTCTTTAAAAAATATATATTCATATTTATCGTTATGGTTTAAAATTTCGAATACTCCTGCTTTATAATTATAAACCATCATTAAACTTTTTCGATAAAAGCATCCATTCTCTTAATTTTCTCTTACGAAAATATATTCAATTTGAACTATCTTAACATAAAGTTGGTCATTTACATGAACAACAACGCAATCATTTTTTTTATAGTCAGTTCCTTTTATATTTATTTTTAGGGTAAAATATTTAAAAAATTTTAAATGGAGATTTATAAATGCTTCAGGTAAAACAATTTCAAGTTTATCCGAAAACACATCTGACAAAAATCTATCATTATGTAATGATGCTTGAAACAGTTGGTGCCTCTCTGATAATAATTTTGTTATATTAGTATAATTTTTAGCCCTGTTAATAGTATTTTTAAAAGCTTTGTGTTTATGCTCAAAATTCATAGTCCACAAACCTACCAATGGACCAAAACTTTTAATTAAATAGGGATAGTGGGATCAATAATGATGTTTAGGAAAAAAAGTTGCATTGGGAAACATATAATTCGCAAACGAAAATATTCCTCAATCAAATACAATAAACAATCAATGTGTGCAACTTTAATTTGAGGTGAATAAACTATACGACATACTTCTAACAATTTCAACAACATACTCCCAATATCGCAGTTATAATTAGTCTGTACTTCATATACTATTAAAGGAGGAATTATTAGAAAATACCAGTTTTTATAGGCTGTAACAGGAAGTTTGCTTATGCCTCTTTTTATATTTGGTAGTGACAAATTCTTATTAATTTTCTTATTTAATATTTTATATTTTACATTCAGGTATTCATTCGTAAGTGAAGATTTTCATTTCTACCATTTGATGTACGATCAAACACAAGTTATATTTTACTATTCCTTCAGAAAGGTCGTGTGCTAAACAGGGTGGTAGACCTGGACTGCAAACGTTATAATGCAATAGTTTGTTTAATGGTGAAGCTGTTTTTACTCCATCTACAGAAGTAGCTTTATAGCTTTCAAATAAGGTTCTAAGAGCTTCGTCATAGTTGTTCGGAGTTCTTAGCTGTTTTGGCTTTATGTCTTTGTTATCCAGATTTTCTTTCGAATATAAACAGTACCGGCATAAAAATTTAGATTTACTAAAATTTTCATTAAAGCCACCGATTTGATGGCTTCCGAGATTATCACCTATAGCTGCAACTAACGAGCCCTTAACATTGGTATCCCGGCCAAATATTGTTAAAGAAATTCCTTTGGTTTCAAAACTACACAAATCAAAAATAAGTCTTTCAAACACCTTCTCAATACCGAAAGATTTCACGCTATTTTGTTTACACAATAAAACTTGCTGAATATTATTAATACGAAGTCTATGATGTGGATATATGTTTCCTATATCCATATAAACAGCTAGTACATTATGATTTCCTTTAGAAGAACTAAGAGGATTACAAATTTCAAATGAATCTTGGTATAATATTATTTCAATTCTCTTCTCTGAAGATTTAAAATTAAAAAATTTCAAAATTATTGCTTATGGGATCTAAAAACTGCCTCTCACCTCTCACCTTGAACGTATCTAAAATGGGGAAGTAATGATAGCTCCATTCAATGTGGGTGCTATTCCTTCCCAAGTAAATCTCTACTGGCTGTACGTAAGAAACGTTTTTCTTATAAAAATTGTTTCTTTTGTATGAAGCATCTGCATCAGTCAGCTTTTCATTGAATTGTGTACTTATTAAATTTTATATAAGCTCCGCCTCTAAATTTTTGCAATTAAAATTTACACACAATTTTTTTATTTTATTTTCTAGATAAATTGAACATACTTTATCAAAGTTTTTGAACTCAGTAATAAAGCTTTGATTAAACTTCGTTTTCATCTTTAGCAAGAATGTAGATTAATCAACACATAAATTATGCTTTGGAGATTCTTGCAATTTAAAATCACTCGCAACATCATATTCCAAAATTCATTTTTTCTGACAACAACTACTTTTTCGTCATTTACAGTCCTTTTTATGATTTCGAAATAAAAGGATGATATAACCAAAAACTCCTTCTCACAATCTTTGACAAGACAAGCAACACTTTTTTAAAGCCAAAATGGAACGAAACATGCGAAACAATTTCTTTCCACGTTTTGCAAGAAAATATGCATGATATCTGTTTACATTTATAAATTTCTAGCGTAGTTTTCTATACAATCTGAAAAGAGTTATACTTAAGAAAAATCTTACCACAATTAAGAATTTTGCATACGAAAATATAGTTTTCATTTAAACGATGAACATACTGATGATTATTATAACCACTTACATCAATAAACTCTAAATTACACACTTTGCACTCAAATTCCATTATACTTCATAAAACAACATTAAATAACCAACAACTTTAATCAAATTTCAATTTCTTTAAACTTTTCACGCGAGTTAAATATATATATTTTACTTTTAAATTCACTTCTTCTATTTGGGATAACCAAAGGGAAAGGCTTTTTTAAATCAAAAGATCTCACTGAAAAATTATTAATTATTTTATTATTCACAATCAGAGACTTGACAGAATTCAAATACTTCGTTCTAATTTCACGACGGAACACTAATGACTGACTACCTTATTTTTCTTGGAAACATGAACCTCAACTTTACCACGATTGCAGGAAACCGTATGAGACTATAAAAGAGAAGTTTGTTTATGCTAAATAATAAAGATGTTTATTCAGTGAAGGTTCAACTTAGACTAACTTACACAGCTATATACATTGAGTTGGGATATGATCTGAACTGTTCCAACATTGTGAACGCTACCACTACACTGTTCATTCACTACATATATTCAACACTCCTCCTCGTTCACAATAAATTGCATCTTTCCCTAAAATAGTTATGCTTAACAAAAGGTAAAGGCTTAGTCAATAAATCAGCTATCATTTCTTCAGTAAGACAATATACACATTCGATTATTTTCTTCTTAATAATATCTCTCATCATCTTATACTTGGTATCAATATGTTTGGACCTATATGAAAATTTACCATCACGTAGTAATTCGATGCATCCTTGATTATCTTCGTACATAATAGTCGCTGAATCAAAGTCCATATGCATTTCCTTGAGCAATTGCGGTAACCATTTCGCTTCATTTGCTGCCTCGGCCATTGAAATAAACTCCGCCTCACAAGATGACTGTGCGACAATACTTTGTTTATGACAAGTCCAGCTTATTGTACCACCGTTGAGATAGAAAATTCGTCCACTATTTGATTTTCGATCACTACTATCGTCGCTCATGTTGCGTCTGCATAACTGTATAATGATGAATCATTCAATTGAATATTGCTTAGCTTCAATTTGAATTTCATTGTTGCTTTTAAATACTTCACAACACATTTCAGCTGATTCCAGTCTTCGCCTATTGGTTTGCATATCTTCTGAGCTAAAATTCTTATACTAGCTACGATATCTGGTCGAATGTTAATTGCTAAAAATAACAATCGTCCTACCAAACTTCAGTACCTTGAGTTACTTTCCAAATCTTCACCTGTGTTGGACTTTCCGTAGCTTATTTCCATCGGTGTTTTTGCTTGTTTCGCATCTTTCAAACCAAAATCATTTATTATCCGCTGAATGTATGCCGGTTGACATACCTCATAATTGCCATATTCATCTGTTGACACTTTCATGCCCAAATATTGCTTGATTGGACCCATATTTTGCATCTTGAATTGTTGCTTGCATATGCTTTCAACTGATTTCATTTGCTCAGTCGATTCACACATCACCAATAAATCGTCAACATAAACAATAACATAACAATAGCTGCCCTTGAGTTGCGCTGAATATAAACACGGATCATTATAGCTTTGTTGAAAACCTGCTGTTACTAGCACATTGTTCAATGTACTATTCCATGACCGAGCTGCTTGCTTTAAACCGCAAATACTTTTCGTAACAAGCAAACTTTTGATGAATCGCTGCAATGAAAACCCTCCGGTTGTCGCATGTAAATTGTTTCCTTTAATTTCGCGTTGAGGAAAGTTGCCTCTACATCAAAGTGATGCTCCATCAGTTTCCGCTGTGCTGCCACCGATAATAAAACCCTTAGCGTTGTATATAACACAACCGGCGCAAAAACTTCGTCGTAATCTTCCCCAAATTTCTGTGAAAACCCTCTTGCAACGAATCTGGCTTTGTATCGAGTGATTTCACCGTCAGTGCTCATCTTTACTTTAAACACCCACTTTCCGTCAATTGTTGTTCTACCTATTGGTAAATCGACCAATTCCCAAGTGTTGTTTCGTTCATGTGATTCCATTTCACACTGCATTGCTGTAAGCCAACTCTCTTTATTTTCACCATTGATCGCCTCGTTAAAATTCTTTGGTTCTATGACTTCATGTACTATGTTTATCTCTCCGATCAATCTCTTTGGTGGAATTCCCTTGTTCTGCCGCTCCGAAACACGTACAGTCCCTTGATCTGCATAATTTTGTGTCTCCTCCTGGACACTATCACTAAGTGTATCCTCATCAACACCATTTTCGATATTCTCCGGCTATATTGCAACATTCCCATATTGTGACTCTAATGGATGTTCTACAAAACTGCTTTCGTTGACGTATGTATGTCTGAAACGTACGTCTCTGTTGATGACCACCTTTTTAGTCTCAGCATTGTAACAACGATACGCCTTTGATTGTTCATCGTGACCGATAAAAACCATTTCGCTCGTAACGTTGTCCAACTTTAGCCGCTTTTCCGTTGGTACATGAACATAACATTTCGAACCAAATATTTGAAAATCTTATACTTGGTTTCGTATAATTCCAACGCTCATATGGGGTTGTGTTCGTTGTTCTGGTAATAAATCTGTTTTGAATAAAGTTGGCCGTTGCAATTGCTTCACCCCAAAAACTGTTTGGCAATTTCGCATCAATAAGCATCAATGCAGCGAGCCATTTCTATTAACGTGCGGTTTTTTCATTCTGCTTTTCCATTCTGTTGTGGACTGTATGCTGTTGTAAGCTGATACTGGATACCCTCCGACTTGTAATACTTCTTAAGTGACTTTCCACTATACTCACCGCCACGATCAGAACGAATTATTTTCGGCTTTCGATTAAATTTTGTTTTGCAAAATTCAATAAACTCTTTCATAGTCGGTTCAACATCTGATTTGTGCGTGAGTAGACAACCAATTGTGTAGCACGAATAGTCGTCAATAAATGTCGCAATGTATTTCTTTCCACTTGGTGTAACTGTATTCATTGGACCACACACATCTGTATGAACCAAATCCATTGTACCTGGTGATTCACTTGTCGATTTCTTTGGGAAAGGTAACCTAGTTAATTTTCCTTTCATACAAACATCACAAACTTCTTTAATTCCGCATTCAATGATTTCCAAACCTTTAACTAAACAATTTGTAAACATTTTTCTGATAGCCTCTGGATCACGATGCCCCATTTTTCGATGTAGTGTATGTATACATTTGTCATTGTGCTCTAATACCGCACATACTGTGTCTGGATGCCTTAATACATACAGCTCACCAATGACATCGCCAACTGCGATTTGTGCACCTTTATGTATAATTTCACACTTTGTGTTGTCAAATTCGACACGCAAACCCATTTTACTTAATTTCTTGACCGAAATTACACTTCCGACTAAATCAGGAGCATACAAAACTTCAGTAGCCAACGCTCGTCGTGTGATTCCGCATTCATCCGAAAACGTCAAATAACCTGACCCTATGCCGCACGCAATTTTCTTTTCTCCTGTCGGCATTTTGACCGTACTCTTGTATGACTCATCAATACTGTGAAAGAAACTTTTATTATTTACCGTATGCCGTGTGGCTCCCGAATCGATAATCCAATCGACATGATTACCACCGCTCATACCAAACAGAAAATCTTTCGATACCTCAACTGTATTTGAAGAAGTTTCACTTTCTTGAACACTGTTGACTTTATTTTTGTTGCTGTTGCTGTTACTCGCTTTGTTGCTATTGATTCCCTTCTTTGCCAGCCAATTCTTGTATTTGATGTAGTTTTTCTTTATGTGTGATGTCTCTTTACAGAAGAAACAGGCTCTTCCCAATGCAACTGTTTTTGAAATAGAATCACATTCACCGTTGCAGCTAACTGGTGAATGACGATCGTATTCAGCTATAACCCGTTGCTTAACTAACGCGAACCTAATTTCATCTTCTTTTCGTGACTCCAAAGTAGTATTAATGCGTCGTAATTAGCTGGCAAGCTGCTCAATAACATAGCCGCACTCCAACCATCTGATAAAGCTTCCTTTTCGCCTGCAATATCACTTAATTTTGTCAATAAATCTGACAGCTTATTTATGTGTGCCTTGCCGTTGCCACCTTCAATCAGCTTCAATGAACAAATTTGTCGCATTAAGAATACTTTGTTGGTTAACGTATTTTTTTCGTGATATTCCTTCAATGCATTCCATGTTTCTCTTGCCGTCCTTTTTGTGCGAATTAAAGCAATCTGATCCTCTTCAACTGACAAGCCGATAATACCTATGACTTCGTCGTCATTTTCACACCATGTATCGATTTCCGCTTGATTCGTTACATTTATACTGTCTTTAGTCACTTTTGGTTCTGGTTTTTCTGCTTCTATTACCTTTTTCCATAGATTTCTGCTCCGTAATAATAGCTCAACCTTAAATTTCCAGTTTCCATAATTTATGCTATTTAATTTTGTCATCAGCAAATTTTTGATGTCGGCCATTTTGAAATCTACTTCCTTTCTTTATATTGAGTTTAAGTTACTTTTACATAAAATTCAGCAAACCTCAAACTCTTTATTCTGTCTCACTGGGCCCATAACCTGTTGGAAATATGAACCTCAACTTTACCACGATTGCAGGAAACCGCATGAGACTATAAAAGACAAGTTTGTTTATGCTAAATAATAAAGATGTTTATTCAGTGAACGTTCAACTTAGATTGACTTACACAGCTATATACATTGAGTTGGTATATGATATGAACTGTTCCAACATTGTGAACGCTACCACTACACTGTTCATTCACTACATATATTAAACAATTTTTACATTTCATATCATCTTCCCTGATTTGGTATGACAACGTGACTTCAAATTATTAACAAATTATTTCTGATGGGACATGAATTAGTTCAAAGCTTTGCAGAAACAAAATATATTTTATGTGTGGATGTTTACCAAGCCATTGGTTTGTCTTTTGGCTTGACCTTGTATGAATCCGGTATATCGGATATCATGGAGGTATCTGGGAATTTAATATATGTAACTCCTCCCGGTTTAAGTCAGAAGCCTCCGGCTTCGTATTGTTTATTATTTTAACTTTTTCTGTTTTATTTCTCCACAGTTGAAATGCTATTATTCCAGAAAGGCCTAGGATTAACAAAATTACTACACCTATATTGCTTCCATACATAATCTTTCGGTGATATTTTAATTCCTTGACTTCTTTAATATTGTCAACGTTGTCCCAAGTCAGTTTCTCAAAATTTAATGGTTTTACATGAATTTGTTTGACATCATATGTTGGATAAATATATTTGTCTAATACCACTATTTTTCTGTTATAAAATTTCTTATTTCTTATCCCTATAGTACAATTGTTGAAACTTATCAAATAATTACCTGTCAAGTTTAATTTCGTTTTATCGCAATTCTGCCACACATAATTATTATACATATTTTTTACTAGAATTGTATCATCATCTATTCTTTCCATGCTTGTCATATTATTATATGCTAAAGTACACATGCCTGTAAAAATACAATGCTTACTCAATTTTAAATCTTTTTTCAAGGCATTTTGCTTATATTGATAAGGTTCTCCTTTTAATTCTACAATGAACACCTCTGCTTCACTGATTTTCAATCCTTCTGAATTTGGTACAGCTTTTATTATTTGTAAATCTGTGACAGTGTAAGTTTTTGGGATTTTAATTGGGAAAATAAGAAATCGATCTTTGTTCATCGTAACTTCTGCTTTCAAAAGTCTTAACTTATGGAAATCTACATTATACTTGTCTAATTCTTGTAATGTTAGCATACTTGGGTGAATTATATTGTTCTTGGTTGCCATTATATTATCTAGGATTTGGTTTATTTTATTTTCCAAATATCTTAACTTAGTTTCTTGGTCTAAAAACAAATTTTTGTAATTAAATTCTTTCAATTGCCCATTGATGGACTCTAGAATTTTGTTTCTGTCGTTTGCCATTAATAATTTTAAGTCAGTCAAAGTCTGGTTGAAGTGATTGTTTATTTTTATTTTCTGATTTAACGTCTGTATTGCGTTGTGATTGTTTTCGTAGATGTTCAAGTATGTCTTGTCGATCATTATCGTCCATTGGGCCGGATAACCATTTCTGTGCTGTTCCAACTATATTTACTAAACCTCGTTTTTGTCTGTTAAGGGTCTGAATTGTTCGCAATTTATTTTTTATTAATTGTATTTCTGTGGTAAGGGATTGCTTATCTTCCAATTTTAGATACTCTGTGTTTTGTTTGTCTACAATAGTTACGAAGGTTTGTTTCTTGTAATGAAAAACATCGAGGTGGATAAGTTCGCCTTTAGTACGGGGTGTTTCTGTTATTCTTAGCTTAGGATTAATGGGCTTTCGGTCATATTTTATCTCTTTGCATTTTTCACAATTGTTTATGATTAATTGAATATGCTCCTGTAGTTTCGATTAGTAAATTTTATTCTTCAGAGTTTTGTATGTTTCATTTATTCCACTGTGTAGAGGCTCCCTAGTATGATAGAGTGATATCTGTTTATGACATTGCTCTTCATTTTCTAGTTCTTGTGCTCTGTATGTGGATTTCATGAATTTTATTTTCTTATCATTTGAAAACATTTCTATTATACACTGTTGTACTTTGTTGTAGTCCTTGTCAACTACTTCCGAGTATATACGTATTCGTCCCGGCTTTATATTTTTCTTTAACACATCTTTAATTATTTCTTTATCATTTTGGGGGTTTAATTCGATTATTCTCCTTCCATGTAAAAATTACATTTCCTCCCTTGGGCTGTACGATAATATTACTTGGGTTTTGTACTTATTTACAATTTCTTCTCTGATACCTATGTGATCGAGGTGTTGTCCTTCCACTGAATGAATGGTTCCAGACAGGTCCATGTTGGATTCGCTGCTATTATATTCGTTTATTGGTGGACTATTTTCAATTCTTAAGAAGTCGGGAACTTTGTTTTCTTTCCCTTGAAGGTATTCTATTTCAAAGTTGTACCCCTGTAGTTTCAGCAGTCACCGCTGACTGCGTTGTGAAAATTCTTTGCCCTGTAGCGTATACCCCCTTACGCTACTTTTGTTTGGCTTCTCTACGTCTGTAGAGAAAACCCCATGATTTCCCAGTGTATATAATTTAATAAAATTTAGCTATTTCCGAGAAGTAGCCCTATGCTACTTCTCCATATGAGAAAAATTCCTGAAAAGTTAAAATTTATATATTTTCAAGAAGTAGCCCTATGCTACTTCTTCATATTAGAAAATTCCCGAAAAGATGAAATTTATATATTTCCAAGAAGTAACCCTATGCTACTTCTCCATCGTACCAAAATTCCTGGAAGAATAAAAGATAAAATTTATATATTTTCAAGAAGTAGCCCTATGCTACTTCTTCATATTAGAATATTCCTGAAAAGATAAAATTTATATATTTTCAAGAAGTAGCTCTATGCTACTTCTTCATATTAGAAAATTCCTGAAAAGATAAAATTTATATATTTTCAAGAAGTAGCCCTATGCTACTTCTCCATGGTACAAAAATTCCTCGAAAAATAAAAGATAAAATCTATATATTTACAAGAAGTAGCCCTATGTTACTTCTTCATATTAAAAAAAATCCTGAAAAGATACAGACATATTTATACATACCCGCATACAAGTCCAGATCTAAAAGAAACAACAACAACAGCAGAATATTTTTCAGTCGAAAAATTATAAAATGTGCAAAATGAGCACAAAATACAATTTTTCGTTTAAAACTTACCGCTAGTCAACCACATCAAAGGGACGAAAACGGCAATTCGCCTAGCTGTAAAAAATCGCGTGATGCCATCATGCAATGTGTTGCAGCAGGATTGAAAGAAGAACAAAAAATTCTGGGAAGAAAAAAGGCGCTCGCTTGCCGGTGGCTGAGTGAAGTACGTTGGCAATGTAGGGAGACTGCGTGTAGTCGGGGAGTTGTTTTTTGGCTTTGAACGAGAACGGTCGCAGAAAAATTGAGTCGTGATTCCTCTTTATTTAAAATCAGTCTTTAGAGTTTTTTTTTTCTTTTGTGAACTGAAAGGAAAAATTTTAGTTTATTCATTCTGGTCGTGAATTTTTTTAATTAGAATATTTACCTGTGCAACAGTGATTTTCCTAAAGATCTTTCTAATAGTGAACTGAAAGAAAATGTTGTTATTAGGGTTGCGCATTCAAGAAATTTTATTAATTGAATTATTTACCTGTGCGCCAGTGATTTTTTTCATATAGATCTTTCTAACAGTGAATTGAAAGAAGATGTTGTTATTAAGGTTGCGCATTCAAGAAATTTTATTAATTGATTTATTTACCTGTGCGCCAGTGATTTTTTTCATATAGATATTTCTAATAGTGAACTGAAAGGAAATTTTAGAATTAATGTTGCGCAGTCGTAAATTGTATTAATTAAATTATTTACCTGTGTGCCAGTGATTTTTCACATAGATCTTTCTAATAGTGAACTGAAAGAAAATGTTGTTATTAAGGTTGCGCATTCAAGAAATTTTATTCATTGAATTATTTACATGTGCGCCAGTGATTTTGCATTTAGATTTTTTTCACAGATCTTTCTAATAGTGAACTGAAAGAAAATTTTAGTATTAATGCTGCGCATTTATAAGTTTTAGTATTTGAAGTATTTACCTGTACGTCAGTGTTTTTTTTTCATATAGATCTTTCTAACAGTGAACTGAAAGAAAATGTTGTTATTAAGGTTGCGCATTCAACAAATTTTATTAATTGAATTATATACCTGAGCGCCAGTGATTTTTTTCATATAGATCTTTCTAATAGTGAACTGAAAGGAAATTTTAGAATTAATGCTGCGCTGTCGTAAATTGTATTAATTAGAATATTTACCTGCGACAGTGATTTTCATATAACATCATATTGGTAAACTGTAGAGCAAATTTCGGTTTAACCATTCTGTGCACACATAATTTGCCTTATTTGAAATATTTACTTGTGCGACGGTGAGTCTTATACAGCATAGTAGTTGCGAACCTGAGAGAAAATTTGGAAAAAAGTTTCCTTGCACGTAACAAAGATCATTTTGAAAATTTTTCCTGCGTGACGGCAATTTGGATTTATACCGGCGAGGAAGTATCCCTCTGGCAAAACGTTTCGCTCTTACATATCCGAAGGAGCAGGGAAGCGAGGAGGTGAACTCAGACTTCAACAGAGTCCTGAAGCAGGTAGCAGATCGTTGGAAAACCAGTGTTCAACTCTTTTGGTAAAGGAGGAAACCCCGAATATGAGTAAATCAGGTGTTATGTAAGTCCATAGCGGACCACAAGGTTAGTTCAAATTTTCTCTAAGTATTATTATTTGCTTTGTGTTCTTTTGTTCTTAATTTTACAGTGTTAAAGTCATTTAGTGTACATCTAAGGTTAGGCGTCGATCACAGGGTTCGATAAGTCACATAATAGGAAAGCGCTTATTAGGGCTAGTTGTAAGGGTTTTGATCTAGCTTGATATTAACCGGAGACTTTGTTTCCTTTAGTTTATATATATATATACCATGTTAATCTTTGTGTGATCGGGTTTCCTCCCTCGTAAGCGATACATATGCATAGACAACCGCAATAAATAAATTATTTTGATTTGGACTTGATGAAATTGTGAGTTCCTTGTTACGCCTTCCTTCTTCTTTTGGGTGATTTGGTTTAGTCACCTTTGGCCGCCCTTCTCCAAGTTGCTTTCTTCTTTTGTTTACAGGTTGGTAACAGATCGAGCGCGATGGAGTGAGTAGTTCCATAAAGGGGATGGTCGCGGACAGGAGGGAGGTCGTTTCCACACACACACGGCAATAGATGTAAAACACGTACAGATGGGGCTGAGCATTTCGATACGGCTTTGGAGGCTTAGCCAGGGTGGATGGGGGCGATTGGGCCCAACATTACCCAAAGCCGGGGTCTCAACAACATCAGAGACCCCTCTCAGCTTCAGCTCTCTCACTCTCTCTCAATCGTCCATTTGCCAGCGTTGTAAGCTCTCCGGGTGAATTAGCACTTGTTCGGCGTTGCTGAGGCCTTCTATTCTCCTGCTTTTTGCAGCATATAAATAAAATCAATTTTCTTCTTTTTAGGCTTTCAGGTTCCACCATGAGAAGGAAGCCTGCATTAGATCTTTTTTTTCTGTCCGTCCGTCTGTCTGATCAGTTATGTTGACGATTTTGCACAGCTTAACAAGCATCAAGGGATGTGGGTGGCAAGAACCACCCCAAGCCGGCTGATCGCTAGCGGCATATTTGCTGTGCAGCCACCCACGCTAATCCCGCGATGATTTTGTAACAAAGAGGTGCCGGACGCAGTATGTATCTACATTCAGGTACAAGTGAATGTAGGTAGATCTGTCGGCTGACAAGCTCTTTCCTTACAGCCCTTATTATATAAATGTGGTCTGAAGTAAGGTACTGAATATACAATGGCAAGAAATTCCTTGTCGGTCACGCTGTAATTCATCTCGTGATTATTTCAAGTTCTAGAGACGTAGCATACTGGATGACTGTCTTGCGAGAGAACAGCTCCAATGGCGTATTCGCTAGCATCTGAAGTTACCACAAATTGTTTTTTGTAATATGGGAATTTTAATATTGGGTGTGATGCTATGAGAAGTTTGAGTTTCTCAAAAGCTTCAATGTATTGGGCGTCATTACGGTTAATCTTCATATCTTTTGTCACATATTTTCTTAAGGGATGTGCCACCTTGGCATAATCTTTTACGAATTTTCTATAGAATCCTGTCATGCCCAGAATGCTTTGCAATTTTTTTTCAGTTGTAGGCAGCTCGACCCTCAGAATATAATTTACTTTATTTGGGTTCGGCTTTATACCTTGTGTTGTTAACACATGCCCTAGAAACTCTGTCTCCTTTTTCATAAAGTTGCATTTGTCAGCTTGTATTTTGAGATTATGTTCTATTAATCTCTTAAAGATTTTTTCAAGTGGATTTAGATGCTCAATCGTTGAAAAGTAGCGGGGCATTTTCAACCCAAATGGGATTCCAATGAACTCATATGACCCGGATAGAATTATGAAGGCGGTTTTTTCTATATCTTGTTCGGCAATCAAAATTTGGTGGTACCCTTTTGCTAAATTTAATGAGCTGAGGTATTGCGTTTTCCCCAACTTGTCCAATATACTGTCTATATTTGGGAGTGGGTACTTATCGTCAATAGTAATTTCATTCAGTTTTCTGTAATCCACTACAATTCGATATTTCTGCACTCCAGAATTATCTTTTTTTTTACGGATTACAATTATGGGTGAACAGTACCTACTGTTGCTCTTACGAGTTATGCCGTTCATTTCCATCTCTTCCATTTGTGTTCTGACTTCGGCTTTATGTTGAGGTGGAGATCGGTACAATTTAGAATTGATTTGTTCCCTAGTACTTGTTCTTATCTCATGTACTATACTAGTGGTGGTAGTCAGTTTATCCCCTTCCCTATACATTAATTTATTATATTTTTCTGGTAGTTTCTGCACACCTGCTCTCTCTTCTTCATTTAAGTGGCTTAGTGAGATATTTCCTAATTAACTTTCATCTAACTTATTAATTTCTTCCTTAGCAGTTTTGTTTAAAAATGGTATTGTTACTTTGTTATTTAAAATAATTTCTTGATTTTCAATGTCGATTACCTTCACATTCTTTTCTACCCAGTCCATTTCTATGAGGATATCATATGTTTTATCAAGGTCTATTTTTACACATTTCATCCTAGCATTTTGTGGTTGTTTAAATTCATTTTGACATTTTGTTTTTAATAATTCTGTATTTCTTCTGACTAATTCCTCGATAATGATCTGAATATTTTCTCCTTATAATTTTTCGTTTATCGGATTTTTTATTCTATTTGAATTTAAAAGACTTATTGTGGATCCTGCGTCTAGCATCGCACTGTATGTTTGATTATCTATTGTAATGGCTATGACAATTTTGCTACGTTCCGAGGCTAGTTGATAAAAAAAAGTTTCACCTATTTGGTGACTTTAAATTATTAACAGGTAAGCATTTTTCGTGGGAACGGAAAATCCACTTTCTGATGGGACATGAAATAGTTCAAAGCTTTGCACAAACAGAATATATTTTATATGTGGATGTTTACCAAGCCATTGGTTTGTCTTTTGGCTTGACCTTGTATGAATCCGGTATATCGGATATCATGGAGTTATCTGGGAATTTAATGTATGTAACTCGCGTGGACAAACAACACACTTTCAAGATTATCCAAAGAATGATAAAGCCAGCACAAACTACTGTAATACGATTCTGCCACGTACCGGTATGGCGTTGCAAACACATTCGAATACATGTGTTCATTAATAATTGTTATAGAGTAGTACCACAACACAATTGACTAAGCCGGATTTGTATTGGAGATTGCGGTCTGTTGAAGAACTTCTCCGGATAATTTTAACTTAGTGTGCGTGAACGCGTGGTCAGTCAAAACCCTCGAGAATACTTCCCAAGCCATGAAACAGAAATCTATATGTATGCGTTGTTAGTCCTTTAATTCTAAAATGTTCTATATTGATACTTATGGAAAAGTGCCAAATATTGACCTTATAGGTATATGCTATAGAGCCTAAATTACTATCCATACAGGAAAATAGTCTTCCAGTAATTTAAGGTTTGGTTCCTTACCTTCCCCACGGCATCCCCTGACGGCACAGCAACATTACAATGATTACTCAGCTGAGAATTTTTGTTTGAGGAATCGTAGTCATTTGGTTAAGGTAATTTTTTTTAAATAATTTTGTTAGGAAAGGTATGACAATTTTATTACGGTTCGAAAGATAAGAAAGCCAGCTTAAGATTAACAGAACACTATTTTTCCGTATGAATAGTAGTTTAGGGCGGAGGAGCTATTCAAATCAAACTTTTGTCAGTTTTACATAAGAACACTGCAAATATTTTTGAATGTAAGGACTACGTTGTGCCTCGCATGTGGTAGGGAGAGAGTCTGTTTCATGGCTTGTGAAGTATTCTCGAGGGTTTTGGGTCAGTTCATCCATAGAATCACAACACAGTTATGATATTTTACAATCTTTCGTAGTAGGATTCCACTATTTGTGAGAAAAATTACAATTCTTATATGTAAAAATGCCATATATTATAAGAATTTAAGAACTCTTATGTAGTGGGAGAAACGCCATCAAAAGTTTGTAAAATAGAGGAATGAAGAAATTACAACCATTTATTCGTACTTTAGAGTTTTTGCAGTAAAAGAATGGAAAGTGTTGCCATACTGCATGTAATATTACAGTATATGCTATAAATTTTGCAGCTGGCTTGCAATATTACTTCATTATGTGTTTAAAAGTGTGGAATGGATGAAATCACTACGTTTTCTTCGCTTTTTTTCACACTTCAATATTTTTATCACAAAAGGATGTAAACAAACACAACTTTGAAGCCAGCGAAAATAGAATAATTGTTTACTGTGTAGTCCATCATTTTCTAATTTCGTTAAAGTCCTATTTGTGGTTTCTTCAGCCGTTTTCCCTTTAGTTTCTACAAAGTCAATAAACGATTCTACAACTTTCACGTCACTTCCATCAATAACTACATATCTAATAATTTGACTGGCTTGATCTTTGTGAGAAATATCCGGAGAGCTGTCAACTATCATACAAAAATATTTAACTTGCTTTATTTGGTCAATAATTGTTTTTCTCACTTCATCCCCCAATAGCTCTATGAATTCATACTGAATCATCGGTGACATATAAGTAGTACTATGTTTATTCCCCATCTTAACTTTTAGTACATGCTCACATAATACTGCGTCCTATTTAGCCAAAAGTCAACAAGCTCCAAAATATTTCCTTTATTTTCCATTGAATTGAAGTCCTCTTGATGAACTCCAGTAGTTATTCTATGCCGGTTCTGGACCACTTTTTTAAGCCTCCAGGATTTCGCCACAGATGGCGCCACTGTCGCTAGGTGGTTTGAGTCCGTGCTAAATGTAGGTTTGTGCCTTGGTTCTATTGGTTTGTGTCTTGGATACACCATTGCGCCTTGGATGCACCATTGTGTCTTGGGTGCACCATTGAGTCTCGCCTGCGCCCTAGCGGGATTAATCGGTACTACCGGGATGTGTCATTTGGTCTTGACTGCGCCCTAGCGGCATTAGCAGGTACTACTAGCATGCTACCGTACTACGGTTTTCTTAAATAGATATCTGGTATGCCTAAATGTAGGCTTTTGGTTTCATTGAGTCTCGACTGCGCCTTAGCGGGACTAATCGGTACTACCGGGATGTGTCATTTGCTCTTGACTGCGCCCTAGCGGCATTAGCAGGTACTACCAGCATGCTCCCGTGCTACGGTTTTCTTAAATACATACATAGGTGCGCCTAAATGTAGGCTTTTGGCTTTGAACTAATATTAGTAATAATTAAAGTTAACGCTAGGAAATTTTTGTTCATGCCAATGGATTCTAGATGTTTGTGGTGTTGGTATTAGGGGGGACGAAATTTTCATCAGAAATCCTCTACGGGCTCTGGTTTTTGAGATATTAGCGATTTTACCTTTTCAGATATAGTTAATATTATTAATAATTCAAGCTACCTAGAATAGTTTTGTTCATGTCACTAGATTTTGGAAGGTGTTATAGGGGTGGGGGTTATAGGGGGGATAAAATTTTTGTTAGAAATCCTCTACGGGCTATGGTTTTCGAGATATTAGCGATTTTACCTTTTTAGATATAGTTAATATTATTAATAATTCAAGCTACCTAGGATAGTTTTGTTCATGCCAATAGATTCTAGAAGGTGTTAGAGGGGCCGAGGTTAGAGGGGGAACGAAATTTTCATCAGAAATCCTCTACGGGCTTTGGTTTTCGAGATATTAGCGACATCTGTTTGGGCGAAAACGCCATTTCTTGAGTAAGGTACCCTAGCGGCCTTAGCCGGAACTACCAGCATGCCTTCGTTTTGCTGTTTTCTTTTATTAGCGGGAGAGTTCTAGATATCAGCATGACGTCATCATGGTTTTTCTGTTTTCAAATGCTGCACGTTTTCTTAGCAGGGAAGTTTTAGATATCAGCATCATTCGAATTTCACAACCTGAGCAAATTATTATTATTATTGGGTCTTGGGGGTGCGTGCAGAGAAAATTCACAGTTGCTCTTTCGAGTGCAAACACCATTTCTTGAGCAAGGTCCCCTGGTGGAATTAGTCGGGGATAGGTACTTGGAGGTTGACTGAGAGCTTTAGTGGCAATATCTGATACTATGACTAGGATTGTCTGTGGTGTGTTGGATTCGGCTACGTTACCTATACCAAGGCTTGGGTAGAATGTATACGGCTTAAGTAATGATGTGAAATACCCTAAGCGAATTTATATCGGGGGCTGTATACTTGTCAGCTTGAGTTTGATTTCAGTTGTTTACTTTAATATTAGTGCCTGTGGTATGTTGGGCTGGGCTACTTGGTGGCTGAGGAAACGTTACCTAAGGCGCGGGTGGAAGTGTGTAGTGTAGCGAAGACCGCGCCCCTTGTCGGCTCTACCTACATCCATCTTGCGATGGATGCAGATAAGCGCCGCAATTGACACCTCTTGCTGCAAAATTCACCTTAGGGACACATGTGGGTGGCCGCACAGCATATTGCCGCTAGCGGTCAGCCGGCTTGGGGTTCTTGCCACCCACGTCCCCTCAGTGCTTGAAAGCTGTGCGTAGACGACAAAAGCAAAAAAAATAACTGACTCGTCTTTACTAGAATTCAGACGGACGGAAACAGAACAAAATTTCCATGCCTCAATATGCTTCGCCTCCACTGGTACAACCTAAAAACAAAAACCTGAAAGGAAAATTTATGTTGAATACCATACCACCGTACAAGTGGCTACCACCCGGAGAAGTTCGACGCCGAGAGAGAGATATTTTGAGAGAGAGAAAACGTGGACTTCAGATGATGTTTAAGTTCAGACTGGACATAACTTGGGCCCATCGCCCCATCCACCCTGGCTAAGATGTCACAGTCCGAAAAAAATTCTTAGCCCCATAGTGTGGTTGTGCGTGCGTGCTCAGGCGTCTCACCCCATGACACCCCCCCCCACTCATGGGATGCCTACGCTAGCATGTCAACATTATGGACTGTGGAAAGTTTGCGAGAAACTCCGATGTCATCAGTATCGGTAAAGAGAACTGCGAAAAAAAACCCAAAACACAACAAAAGAAACAAAGGGAGAAGAAATAGTTACGAGAGACAGCGAAGTGAAGTTATATAATTCTTTATTCAGTGCTCTATTCACTGATTTGACCACGTCCTTTGCTGTTAATACTCAATTAGCACATCATGTCTTCATGGGCTAACTAGCTCGCTCACAAAGTCTTAACAATTAGCAAACAAAACATTGATTGTGTGACCTACCTAATCGCTCGAGCCCTGCTCTATAGAAGCTTAATACTAAGTTATATGTTTTACAAAGAGTTCAGATCAAAATTGGAAAATCGTATTAAAATAGGACCAGAAGTTTCTTAGCATGCAAATTAACTTAACTGACTTTACCTTACATCTGCGGCAGCGCCAGGCGGCGGTCAAACCCTGATCTGCACTCCTTTCACCACTTTTTTGTCACCTCTTTTCTTTCTTCTTCCTTTTTTTTTCTTCCTTTGATTTAGGAACCTTTTCTACAGACATATCCCAGGTAAAATTGCTCAAATATCTGCTTATTACACCATATGACACTCTATCGATTTTCGTTTAATTTTCAGAAAGTCGGATGACGAAATCGTTGTTAATTTAGCGCATAAGGTGATTTTACGTAAGCATACTGCCGACTTTAGAAATGTTGCACCAATAAAATTAAGACCTTTTGTTTTTACTCCGTAGCTCGCATTAAAAATAGAATTAAAATCTATTATCTCTACTTCACAGATCGCACATTAATTGATTATTTACAAGGAAACTCCGATAATCCATATGAGATTTCCACGTAAGTTTTTTCACAAATATTTGTAAACTTTTGCACAAAAAGAACTAAAATCTAATATCTTTACTTCACAGATTGCACATCATTCGATGGAAAGTTCGGGAAATGCATATGACATACAAAAAAAAAATTGCTAATGCTTATCTCGTAATGAAATTTTCGCGTAAGCTTTTCTCAATTAATTGAAACTTTTGCACAAATATAATTTTCAATCGTTTCTCTTTATTTCACAGGTCGCACATCCATTAATCATTTACCGGGAAACTCAGGTAATTCAAATGAGATTTCCACGTGAGTTTTTCACAAATAAATGAAAATTTGTTTTTTCACAAATAATGGTAAATTTCTTTCGAACTTTTACTTACTTCGATTCCCGAGAACAAGACAATTTAACCGACTAAGAACTAACAACTGAACAAAACAAAATCACATAGAAAAAAATGTCTTCAGCTCCCAATCTGAACTACGCGCCCTGCTTGTAGTTAACTGCTCGAGTTTAAAGTCGACTCCCCTCCTCCAGCTTACCAACATCGCAGCCGCCTTGCCTTCAGCCACCGACAGACGCACACTTTTTTGTTCGTTTCAGCTGAAATCGAAATTTCTGCTCGCTGTATGTACGGATGTGTGTGTATCGTTTTTGCCTGTCGTTTGGTAGCAGCAAAATGTGTGTTGTCTGCCGAAATTTTCTGTGAATTTCGGGCGGGCTTGCTGTAATGCATTGTATGGTGGCATCGTCCGATGCATTACAGCTAGGCGAATTACCGTTTTCGTCGTTTGGATGTTGTTGACTAGCGGTAAGTTTTATCCGAAAAATTGTATTTTGTGCTCATTTTGCGCATTTTAGAATTTTTCGACTGAAGTTATTCTGAAGCTGTTGTTATTTTCTTTTAGATCTGTACTTGTATGCGGGTGTGTATTAATATGGTTTTATCTTTGTAGGACTTTTCTAATATGAAGAAGTAGCATAGGGCTACTTCTTGCAAATAAATAAATTTTTTACTTTTCAGGAATTTTCTAATATGAAGAAGTAGCATAGGGCTACTTCTTGCAAATAAATAAATTTTGAGTTTGTAGGAATTTTCTGATATGAAGAAGTAGCATAGGGCTACTTCTTAAAAATAAATAAATTTGACTAAATTACATACTCTGGGAAATCAGGAGGTTTGTCCCTACAGACGTAGAGAAGCCAATCAAAAGTAGCGTAAGGGGGGGTATACGCTACAGCGTGGGGACGACCCACCAGAGAAAAGTCTCAAGCCGGGCATGCGCTAAACTAAACGTCCCATCTGCGCCATAATCCTAGCTCGCCTTGAACGAGGGAGGACCTATCAACAGATAGACTTCGTCTATCAACTCGCCTCGCCCAATGAGCTGACCAGGAAGAAGTGCAGCGATCGGGTTATTACGTATGGAAATGTTCGGCTCGAAACTACGACTTCGTCGGTGAAACGCCGCTACTTATCGTTCTGTGATCTGCTGAATCCGGTCGCAGCACCCCGGAAATTCCCCAATCCCAAGATCTATCAACTCACTCAGGACGATGGAAATCCCGCGAAATGCAGCAAGCGGGTTTAAGCTCTAAGGAAATTGAAGAAAGGACAGGAAAGTAAAACCCTTCAGATGAAGGCTAACCCAGAAGGGGTTGGTAGCAAAGGCTGAGACCATCTAAACTTGATAGTTTAGAGATAATAGACTAATAAAAAAAAACCTACGCTCCACAGAGACTTCAGCCACACCGGACACCACTCGGAAGCTTTTGCTTGGAAGCAAATTGAAGAAAGACAGGAGAGAATAAAATCCTCATATCGAGGCTAATCCAGACGGGATTAGAGGTGAAACATCTACTCATTAAAGGTAGAGATGGGTTCTACTAGGATCACTGTCCTATAAAAATGTTCGCTCGCTACCGCGGATTAGGAAATAATGAAGAAGAGACAGGAAAGAATAAAATCCTCATATCGAGGCTAATCCAGACGGGATTAGAGGTGAAACATCTACTCATTAAAGGTAGAGATGGTTCTACTAGGATCACTGTCCTATAAAAATTTTCGCTCGCCAGCTTGGTGGAATCGTGCACTACGTTTCAAAGAGCGAACGCTGTCTCACTCAGGTGTTCATCCAGTTCCGGTGATCGTTTCCAATATACGCGCGGATCGCAGCGAGTACTGATTGGTTGACTCGCTCGGACGCGTTAGACTGGGGTGAATAGGATGGGGAGAGACGGTGCTCGACCCCATACTTCTGTAACGATTGGCTTAATAGTTTGGAGATGAACTGACTCCCGTTGTCGAATGGAGGAATTCTGGGACCCCGAACACATGGTATACTTCTTGCTCTAAGTAGCTAACGACCCTCGCGGAGGTGGCTTCTGGCATTGCTTTCAGCAGCACAAATTTACTTAGGTGGTCAAGGATGATGAAGATGTATTTGTTACCCTTTTTGCTGAGTGGGTAAGGACCTAGGAAGTCACAAAACACGCGTTGCCACGGTAGCTCTGTGTGTAGTCGCTCTCCTAAAGGAGGTTTAAGAGAGTAGTTGCACGGTTTCACGCTTTTACAGACCTCACACTGGTTGATAAACCTTTGTACGTCGAGCACCATCGACGGCCAATAGTAGTGACGACGCAGCTTTTCGAGGGTTTTGGCGATCCCAAAATGCGCGGATGTTGGTGAGCAGTGTTCCTCATCGATCAATTTGGTGGTGAGCCCCTCAGGCACCCAAAGCTTCCATGAGACCTGACTTCCTCCCACGATGCTCTTGGGAGAGACAAACGATATATACACCTCACCGTCTGCGACTCGGAGGTTATTAAAAGCGTCTGGGTTGGAGATTATTCTCTGAACGCGCTCGACGTAAGAAGTTTCAAGATACGCCTGTGAGTCTAGAACGATTGATTCGATGGCGGGAGAACAGGCGTCCTTCCCCATAAGAGAATTTCCCAACTCCTCTGCGAAGCAGCGAGACAGAGCGTCAGCCACCACGTTTTCCTTGCCCTTCCGATATTCTATGTTGAAGGTGAAGGCTTGGAGCCTAAGACTCCACCATGCTAGCCTGCCACATAGATCCCTCTGGTCCATGGGCCATTTAAGACTAGCATGATCGGTGATAATCGTAAACTCCAGGCCCTCAACATAAGGAAGCGCTTGACACTCAGTACTGCCGCCAGACACTCTAGCTCGGTGATGCTATAATTCTTCTGTGCAGCATTCAACTTCTGCGACATAAACGCGATGGGGTGTTCAGCTCCGTCAGCGGATCGCTGGAATAACACGCTGCTGAAGAACGGCCGAGAGAAATCTGGGTTGGCGAGTACTGGCGCAGTGGTAAGGCACCCCTTCAGCTGCGTGAAAGCTTGTTCCGCCTGATGGTTCCACACGAACTTGACGTTCTTTCTTAACAAATCCGTGAGAGGAGTAGCGATTGTCGCGAACTGCGGAATGAAACGCCGGTACCAGCGACAGACCCCCAGGAAGCTTCGGACCCTTTTGACGGTATTCGGTCTTGGGAAGTTCTGGATGGCAGCCACTTTCTCTGGGTCTGCCCTCATGCAGCCATTTCCGACTACAAAACCAAGGTACCTGACTTCTCGCATGCAAAACTTACTCTTCTCCACGTTGATGGTTAAGCCGGCTTTTCGCAACAGCTCTGCGACTGTGCTAAGCAGCTTGAGATGTTCACCAAACGTGGAGGAGGTAATGAGGAAGTCGTCTAAGTAGACAGATACCTGGTCGTGCAGTCGGTGTGGAATGACCTAACACATTAACTTGCACATCGTCTGCGGAGCGTTACAGAGCCCGACGGGGAGTACTGTGAACTGGTACAACGGCCTCCCTGGAACGGCGAACGCAGTCTTATCGCGGGAAGATTTTGCTAGTGGAATTTGCCAGAAAGCGTCTTTCAGATCGATGGCTGAAATAAACTGAGTCTCTTGCAATCGACTCAAAAGTCCGTCGATGAGAGGTAGAGGAAATGCGTCCGGCACAGTCACATAGTTTACCTTGCGGGCGTCCAAACATAACCGAACCTTTCCATTTGCTTTTCTCACTAAAGTGACGGGAGAAGACCATGCACTCTGACTCTCCTCGATAACTCCGAGGGCTAGCATACGGTCGAGCTCGTCGTACATTGCTTTCTGTATCACTGGGGACACGGCGTAATAGCGTTGTTTGATGGGTTTTGCAGTACCGACATCTATTTCGTGCTCAACATAAGCGGTGCGACCGAGACCATGTTTGCTGAAAGGTTTCAACCACTGTCTGCAGGCTCTGGTTCTCTTCATCGGAGAGGTCTTGCTGCTGAGAGCACACGGGTGCAGGCTTGCGTAGAGAATACAGCTCGCTAACCATAACTGGAGCTAGGCCGAAGGCTCTCCAAAAATCAATCCCCAGGTATAACGACTGTTGTAGAGTGGGAACGATGTGGAGCCGCATCATGCGTGTCTTTTCGCCGTATTTCATCGATACGCGGATATGGCCCAACACTTGTTGTTGTTGACCATCTGCAGTTGAAATCGAGGATGGCATGGAGTGAAAACGTATCCCTGCCCTTTCCAAAAATTGTTCGCCCCCGAAGCCTAACACGCTCACGCTGGCGCCACTGTCTAGTAACCCCCTTATTCGCTGGCCTTGGATGAAGACATCAGCGTAAGGCCGGAGGTCCGTGCTACCTGGTAGCGTTGTTTCAGCGATGGCAGCCTTTATATTTCGGCGAATAAACAATTGTGTTGATAACTGGACACGATTCTTCACTAGAACCATTATCAGAATCTGTGTCGGAATATGCTGATGTATTTTCGGAGGAGGTACAACTACAGGACTCGGAATCCCATGGTTCCTCCATTGGTAGAGTCTGGGTGGTTTGTACACCCGCATCGCAAGTGGTTACTGGTGCCGTAAACGACTGTGCAGGGTTAGTCACTATTGGGAGCAAGTTATATTCAGGTACGTCATGAACTGGCCTGCCTTTGGACGAGACGCACTCATCACCCCCACGCAGCTGATCTAGCGGAAACGTCCCGGTTCGGTGTTGGTTGCCGCTTCGCTGGTGGAACGTCTTGAAATCTGGGCCGGAGTCAGAATACGGGAGGTTCCCACTGGATTCTGACTCCGCCTCAGGTTTCCCGACGAGCAAGTTAGGCACTTGCTTTTCACAACACCTGCTGAGCCACACCCGTAGCAGAATATTCGCCGTGGTCGCAGACAGGCGTGATGAGCGTGTCCCTCTGCAGCACAGTTCCAGCAGATGAGTCTTGGTCTGGAAGGAGGTTGATAATCCCTCTGTGGCATATCATGAAGAGCCGCTACCACCTCATGTGTTTCAACTCCCGGGCGGCTTGACAGATATTGACTATCCGAATATAATTCGTGAACTACTCGCCGTGGCGGTAACGCTCGAGACTGTGGCTTGGTCCGGGACCAAAGTTTTTCGAATTTGCAGCACAAGTCTCTCAGGTCTAGAACGTTCGTTGTGTGGTGCAGCAGCAATGCTTCTTGCAAAGCCGGCTTCATGTTTCTCCTCAGGATCTCCACGAGCTCCTCCTCGGGAATCGGGCGAGACATTTTCGACACTAGCGCATGAACCGCCAAGCGATAGTCGCTAAAAGATTCTCGAGGACCTTGTATACGATCCTCTACTAGTTTTCGTATCTCGTAATATGTCTCCTGATTCCTGAACTCCCGAAGAAGTGCCGCGCGTAGCTCCGTCCAGGAAGGGGAACGGTGGTCTCGCAGGTACAGCCAGTACCAATTCGCGGCTTTTCCCGTGACGAGCGAATGGAAACCGGCGCAAAGCTCGGAATAAGGCACTTGTTCTCGCATGGCTAGTGACTCTACTCGAAAAATAAACTCCGTCACATCTAGACCTGAGGTGTCGTCGAAGTATAACTTCCATCTGAAGACAGGACTGTTTGTAACACTACTACGGTCTCTGGCAGTACTCTGTCGATGGTGTGTTGACGCGTTCAGCGGTGAGACTCCTGACCCTGGTGGCCTGGGTAGTCGTAAATCGAAATAATCATGACTTGGAGGGGGATCTGCTCCAACACCGCGGCTTGGTCCCGTGTGCAAGGCCTCTAAACGTTCGTTCACCGAACGGAAGCGTGGTCTTCCCTCTAGAAAGCCCGTCTGCGGCCGCTGCGCCGTGTAGTTGCTGGTAAGATTCTGGTGGGCATTCCTCCCACCTGGAAATGGAGGATTTAGACCCGGCGTACCTGGGTTGAAGCGGGGACTCCTTGTACTACGCTTGGGAGTACTCACTGTTGAGTAGATTGATCGCGTTGTAGCTTTGGACGTAACCCCCGTTGAGGACATCCTTCCAAGTTCGCTAGTTGCTACGTTAACGGATGGGACTTCCAGGCCACGAGCGCCTTCCCCATCGGACACCCGATCCTGCAATGGAAGCTGGGCTGTCTCTAATGAACTTAAGAGACCTTCCAATGTCGAGAGACGTTCTTGAACTTCTGAGCGCACAGACGGCGAAGTATTGTACAACCGTCGGGCTCTGTGAACAACGTGGATGATCTGACTACGGTAGCGAGTGCGGTCCCCATCCGTTCGAATAGGGTCAGTAGTGAGATCATATCTCAAAGCCTCCACTCGGCTGCTGATATAGTCTACCTCCCTCGCGGGATTCTTGTGCGCATGTGATCTCTGCGCTTCTCTACTAGGATCGAGCTGCTCAGCTTCGGAAGCCTTCAGAAGCTGGTCTCGAGCGTCCTCGTGGGAGGGATCGATGTTTCACACGAAATACTCGACCGCCAAATCGTCTGGTGATAGGTATGTAAAGTCCATATTCGGTCAGTTGAAACTGATCACTTGTAATAGGAATTTCCTTTGGGAGTGGTACTAATATCCCGAAAATAGGGAAGATGTACTTAGCTAGTATGTGGAACCCGTTCAGAGGTTAGGTGTCTTGTAGCCTGAAGGTATATAGGATGACGACTGTGCGAAGAACCCAAGTTCTTTGGAGAACTAGTACGTAATATGTTCACCGACGAAACTCACAGTAATGACTTTAGGATGCCCCAAGGAGGAACACCTGCAGTTTCTGCGTGTAGGGTAACTGTGCGTAATAATTGTGTAAATTCGCGGAGAATTCAATTGATCAATTGATAATGAATCCACAGGGAAAGATCTAAGAATTTGTGCGCTTATAAATGTGTTAGTTCAAAGAAAGTTCAAAATTTATTATAAATCTAACAAAAAAAAATACCTATACTATGTGCGTGTATGCTATTCGTATATATATAGAAATATATATGTATGTTCGAAAGAAAATTCAAAAATAATACTTTATTGTGAGACACAAAAAAAAAGATTTATAGCTTGTGCGTACTATTATTATCTCAACTCAGTGAAAATTCAAAATAATACATTTATTATAGATTTACGGAAGGAACACCTATTATGCGGGTGTATTGTTTGCATATGCCAGTATATATACTGTAGCGTATTCCCCTTACGCTACCCTTTTCCTCCCTCCCCCCTCTTCGTTTCTCTTTTTCTTCTTGTACGGCTTCTCTGCCTTCTGTAGAGAAACCCCCATAATTTTCCCAGAAGGGGACTAAAGTTCATATCCTCGAGAAGTAGCCCTATGCTACTTCTGCATGCAATAAAACTCCTGAAAAGAAAAGTTAGCTATCTTCGAGAAGTAGCCCTATGCTACTTCTCCATATTATAAAGATAAAACCTGGAAGGAAAAGTTAGATATTTTCGAGAAGTAGCCCTATGCTACTTCTCCATATTATAAAAATCCTGAAAAAAGAAAACATTTTAAAATTCATCCTTACGGCAACTCCGCAATTACATCGCGTTTCATCTATGCAGCGTAATATATTCTCATCTGCATTAAAATTGATAAAACTTGGCATCGTCGCCCCATCGCCGGTACAAAATTCCATATCTTTTACCGTTTGTCACTGAAACTTCCAGTGCACAAACGGTGAAATATCACGCGATCAAATTTTAGAAAAATTTTCTGTCGCCAGAAGTTGTTGAGTGGCAACGAGCATATTATACAACCCATGAGCACATACCCATACATGTGGCCAGCAGTACAGTCGCTAGCAATCGTTTGTGATTCGGGTTGTGTGCGGCTCGAATCGAAGGGAATGGTGGTTGCCGGCCGGTGGCTGATTCGGGGGAATTATCGGTTGATGTTGTCTGGAGGATGAGTTAGTCAGTGAGTGATAGGTGGTCAATGAGTTAAGATGAGACTTATTATAAAGTTCGAAGAAAATTAGGATTATCAGTGAAATTTCGTGAATTAGTACTTACCTGAGCGGCATATAATACTGAATTTTTTTTTTTTTTTGCCTGGAATTTAAAATAAATCTACGATTATTTTATTAGTAATTTAGTGCGTGAATTAGAACTTACCTGAGCGGCATATAATGCTGAGTTTTTTTTGTCTGGAATTTAAAATAAATCTACGATTATTTTATTATTAATTTAGTGCGTGAATTAGAACTTACCAGAGCGACATATAATGCTGAGTTTTTTTTTTTGTCTGGAATTTAAAATAAATCTACGATTATTTTATTATTAATTTAGTGCGCTATCAGAACTTACCTGAGCGGTATATAATGCTGAGTTTTTTTTGTCTGGCATTTAAAATAAATCTACGATTATTTTATTATTAATTTAGTGCGTGAATTAGAACTTACCTGAGCGACATATAATGCGGAGATTTTTTTTTGCCTGGAATTGTGTTATCAGAACTTACCTGTGCGGCATATCATGCTGAATTTTTCTAAAAGCCAAAATAAATACGATTACTCTATTATTAATTTAGTGCATTATCAGATTTTACCTGTGTGGCACATCGTTCTGAATTTTCCTACAAGCAAAGGTGGAATTCAATTGTGGTTTATATTAGCTCTGTGCGCATTTGTAACTTACTGGTGCTCATTATCGCATACAGACTTTGGGTTCCTCGTCACTCACTTCTTCCGAACAACCCTAGAAGGTTGCCAATCTGATTAAAATTATATATAAAAAAAGAGGTCAATGTACCCATTTATATAACAAAAAAAAAGAGGTCAATGTACCCAATTATAAAAACAAAAAAGAGGCCAATGAGCCCACAGTCCAATCAAGACGCCAGCTGTAAAAGGATATCCCGGGTGCACCCATCCAGCGAATGCATATCGACTCAACGAGGGATCTCAGCAGTAGACCTCTGTCCGTCCAGGCGGGGGTTAAAGGTTCAGTTTAATATACAATATTCGTCGAAACAAATTGACTTTCTTTTTAGTGAAATATTTATTAGACTTCAAATTTTTTTTTTTGTTTTCATTATTACTTTGGAAGTTCAGATAACTTTGTTGGTAGATCATAAGTGTATCTAGTAGGGAGTAGGTTTAGGCTAAGAGCATCCCGAATGTAAAGAGGAAGTGAATAACGAGACACTCAAACCTGAGGAAAATTAAATGGTGGTCTCATTGAATGCTACTTAGGCTCATAACTTGTTTTTTTTTTGTGAGTTTTTTCTTGGTTTTCAGATTGGAGAGGTTGATGTGCCCTATTGGTTTCCCCTGGTGTTTGCTCCGTTTTGCGTTTAGTCTACTGGTAACGTTGGTAAACAGCAGCATGACCGAGTAGACCACTGAGGGAGATGGGGTGGCGGTTCGACGGGAGAGACGTGCCTCCCTGATATGTATACACAAGATGGGTCTAAGCATTTCGATACGGCTTTGGAGGCTTAGCCAGGGTGGATGGGGGCGATTCGGCCCGACATTACCCAAAGCCGGGGCCTCAATAACATCAGGGACCCCTCTCAGCTCTCTCACTCTCTCTCAATCGTCCATTGGCCAGCGTTGTAAGCTCTCCGGGTGAATCAGCACTTGTTCGGCGTTGTTGAGGTCTTCTATTCTCCTTCTTTTTGCAGCATATTAAATAAAATCAATTTTCTTCTTTTTAGGCTTTCAGGTTCCACAATGAGAAGGAAGCCTGCATTAGATCTTTTCTTTTATTGTCCGTCTGTCCGTCTGCAGTCACACATTCAAGTGGTTTTTTTTTATTGTCCGTCTGTCTGTCCGGTCAAACATTTTACTTCTCTATGCGCAGCTTTACAAGCATAGAAGGGATGCGGGTGGCAAGAACCACCCCAAGCCGGCTGATCGCTAGCGGCATACTCGCTGTGCAGCCACCCACACATATCCTGGATATGATTTTGTAACAAAGGGGTGTCGGATGCAGTATGTATCTACATTCAGGTACAAGTGAATGTAGGTATATCTGTCGGCTGACAAGCTCTTCGTTACAATACATACGTTTGAAAGATGGGAGCTCAAGAAAAACAAACAAAAAAGAGATTTTACTTGTGATAAATTTGTGCTTATGTAACTATATATATTCAAACGAAGTTTCAAAGATATTACTTTATTGTGCATCAAAAGGGAAAATCTGGGAATTGTGCGCTGTATCAATATTTTAATTAATTCAAAGGAAATTCAAAAATGATAAATATTACGAAAAAAAAAATACCTGTACTATGTACGTGTATGACATTCGCATATAGGGAAATATCTATTCTTAAAAGACAATTCAGAAATAATACCTTTATTTAATATTGATATTAATATCTTATTTATTTGGAGGATGATCTGGGAATTTCCTCGTGCTAGATTGTGCGTATATAACTAAGCAAACTCAAACGAAAATTGAGGACCTTAACCTCAGAATAAATCTAAAATGAAAAATTTATAATTTACGTATATTACTATTTGAAGCGTGTAATCATAAGAGGGAGGTGGCTTGGCCACGCAGCGGTCCACCCGAAAACACACCCACAAAATCATTTCAACGCTCCAGCTCTACGAATCGGAACAAAACAAATTGTTCTCAATCTCTCCCTCCAACTCTCTTTGTCCAACCCCCCGGACTGGTCACAAACATGGAATCAGTTAGCGAAAAAAAAGGAATTAAGAAAAGTTGGCCGACTCCACTGCCCGAGCAAAGACCGGTGTCGTGAAGATGAATTTATCTCATCAATTTACCGAGGCAGGGAGCCAATCCAAATCAGGAGCAGATAATTGACTGTTCAGCGGCTACTAGTACTCAGGAAGAAGCAGTAGCGGTTTTGTAATGAGATACCAAAAAAAAAAATATAAATAGAAACGACCCAACAGCCGTCATGTCCCGAATGGACGAATCACCGTAATTACTTCCACGAATATAAATAAAAAAAATACTGTCTTCTTCCTGAAACCAGCAGCTGTGAACGGAGCTAAGACTCGTAAAGCATGCTTCGCATACAACGTTCACCAACCGCTGCCCATCCGATCATCCTGCATTGCCAGTGCTGATGTCTTACGACAAGCACTGACGAAGGAGTAGCAACATTTGAGATGAGAAAAAAGAAAAAAAAATCTATGGACCGACTTTTCAATCGAAGTGAAAATTCTAAGCCTTGCCACCTTAAGCCCATTGCCAAGGATACCGCAGAATCAACAGATGAACGCCGTTCACCAACTTAACGACAGAGCTGAGATATGGCCAGGCTTCTTTAAATATGGAAAGCCTTTCTCGATGGTTAATCATCTCCCCAGTGTTCACGGCTGAAGCATTAGCCTCGGAGAGTACGCCTAGCGTACAAGACCAGCTACCTACCGAGGAAGTTGGAACTTCATCGTGGAGGTCATAAAATTCAATAAGAAAAAAAAATGCATAAATTATTTGAACATGACTCAACGAGATTTACGTGGTTGCACCAGCGGAGCGAAGTCACGAGCCATCTCGCCAGCCACCAAAGCCGGACCTAACGAGAGCCAAAAGGGAACTACCACGAAAGCAACGGACTTTACGGGAGAAAAGGGTGGCTCTGCGTAGATCAGCCATTGGCGGCATGGCAAGATAACTCGAATTAGCAAGCTAAAAGTTGCATTTCTAAATTGACGAAAAGACTTTCATTTGAAATGAATTGAAATACGCAATACAGAACTTATTTGAAAAAAAAAAAAATCAAAATTGAGACGAAAGTACTGAATAAGTTACAGAAAAACGCATGAAATTGACGAAACGATTTATATGTGTAGCTAATTTATCTATAAAAGAAACAAAAACGTTTGACCTGAGGAAGTAAAATCATTTCACTTTAGTCAAGAGAAGCTTGACTAAAGGCCGAAAGAAAGACCAAGTTTGGGCGCCATTGTAGCGAAGACCGCGCCCCTTGTCGGCTCTACCTACATCCATCTTGCGATGAATGCAGATAAGCGCCGCAATTGACACCTCTTGCTGCAAAATTCACCTTAGGGACACATGTGGGTGGCCGCACAGCATATTGCCGCTAGCGGTCAGCCGGCTTGGGGTGGTTCTTGCCACCCACGTTCCCTCAGTGCTTGAAAGCTGTGCGTAGACGACAAAAGCAAAAGCAAAAAAAATAACTGACTCGTCTTTACTAGAATTCAGACGGACGGAAACAGAACAAAATATCCATGCCTCAATATGCTTCGCCTCCACTGGTACAACCTAAAAACAAAAACCTGAAAGGAAAATTTTATGTTGAATACCATACCAGCGTTGCAGTGCTGAAATAATAATAATAATAAAAAAAAAGTCAACGCCGTACACGTGGCTACCACCCGGAGAAGTTCGACGCCGAGAGAGAGATATTTTGAGAGAGAGAAAACGTGGACTTCAGATGATGTTTAAGTCCAGACTGGACATGACTTGGGCCCATCGCCCCCATCCACCCTGGCTAAGATGTCACAGTCCGAAGAAAATTCTTAGCCCCATAGTGTGGTTGTGCGTGCCTGCTCAGGCGTCTCACCCCATGACACCCCCACCACTCATGGGATGCCTACGCTAGCATGTCGATATTATGGACTGTGGAAAGTTTGCGAGAAACTCCGATGTCATCAGTATCGGTAAAGAGAGCTGCAAAAAAAAAACCCAAAACACAACAAAAGAAGCAAAGGGAAAAGAAATAATTACGAGAGACAGCGAAGTGAAGTTATATAATTCTTTATTCAGTGCTCTATTCACTGATTTGACCACGTCCTTTGCTGTTAATACTCAATTAGCACATCATGTCTTCATGGGCTAACTAGCTCGTTCACAAAGTCTTAACAATTAGCAAACAAAACATTGATTGTGTGACCTACCTAATCGCTCGAGCCCTGCTCTATAGAAGCTTAATACTAAGTTATATGTTTTACAAAGAGTTCAGATCAAAATTGGAAAATCGTATTTTAAATAGGACCAGAAGTTTCTCAGCATGCAAATTAACTTAACTGACTTTACCTTACATCTGCGGCAGCGCCAGGCGACGGTCAAACCCTGATCTGCACTCCTTTCACCACTTTTTGTCACCTCTTTTCTTTCTTCTTCCTTTTTTTTTCTTCCTTTGATTTAGGAACCTTTTCTACAGACGTATCCCAGGTAAAATTGCTCAAATATCTGCTTATTACACCATATGACACTCTATCGATTTTCCGTTTAATTTTCAGGAAAGTCGGATGACGAAATCGTTGTTAATTTAGCGCATAAGGTGATTTTACGTAAGCATACTGCCGACTTTAGAAATGTTGCACCAATAAAATTAAGACCTTTTGTTTTTACTCCGTAGCTCGCAGGCCAATGCAGGGAAAATTCCGAAGATCCACGTAGGCTTTCCTCTAACGATCGAAATTTTGCACAAAAGGAATCAGAATCCTATATGTTTAATTCGCAGGTTGCGCATCGTTTACTAGAGAATGCAGGAAATTCAGATGAAGAAATCGCTATCACTTGTCGCGTAATGAGGTTTTAACGTAAGCTTTTCTCTGTTTTATCGAAAGGTTTGCCAAAATGGAATTAAATTCTTCCGGCCTTAGCTCGCAGATCTCACATTATTTACTGAGGAATTCATAAGGTTTGAATGAAGGAAAAAGTTATTGCTTATCGCATAATGGAACTTTCACGTAAAGTTTTCTTAAATAAATGAAAACTTTTGCACAAATAGAATTAAAATTGTTTATCTTTATCTCACCGATGGCACATCGTTTGATGGAAAGTTACAGGAATTCATGTGAAATATCAAAAGAAATCACTAATGCTTATCGCGTAATGGAATCTTCGCGTAAGTTTTCTTTTTTTTCGAATAAGTCAAAATTTGCACAAATAGACCTAGCATCGGTTACCTTTATTTCACAGATCGCACGTCGTTTTATCATTTATAGGGAAAATCAGGTAATCCAAGTGCGATTTCCACGTAAGGTCTTTTCTCAAGTAATTGAATATTTCACATAAATAGAATTAAAATCTGTTATCCCTATTTCACAGATCGCACATCAATTAATCATTTACAAGGAAACTCCGATAATCTAAATGAGATTTCCACGTAAGTTTTTCACAAATATTTGTAAACTTTTGCACAAAAAGAACTAAAATCTAATATCTTTACTTCACAGATTGCACATCATTCGATATAAAGTTCGGGAAATGCATATGACATACGAAAAAAAATTGCTAATGCTTATCTCGTAATGAAATTTTCGCGTAAGCTTTTCTCAATTAATTGAAACTTTTGCACAAATATAATTTTCAATCGTTTTTCTTTATTTCACAGGTCGCAAATGCATTAATCATTTACCGGGAAACTCAGGTAATTCAAATGAGATTTCCACGTGAGTTTTTCACAAATAATTGAAAATTTATATACAAATAGAATTAAAATCTGTTATCTCTACTTCACAGATCGCACATTAATTGATTATTTACAAGGAAACTCCGATAATCCATATGAGATTTCCACGTAAGTTTTTCACAAATATTTGTAAATTTCTACACAAATAGAATTAAAATCTATTATCTCTACTTCACAGATCGCACATTAATTGATTATTTACAAGGAAACTCCGATAATCCATATGAGATTTCCACGTAAGTTTTTTCACAAATATTTGTAAACTTTTGCACAAAAAGAACTAAAATCTAATATCTTTACTTCACAGATTGCACATCATTCGATGGAAAGTTCGGGAAATGCATATGACATACGAAAAAAATTGCTAATGCTTATCTCGTAATGAAATTTTCGCGTAAGCTTTTCTCAATTAATTGAAACTTTTGCACAAATATAATTTTCAATCGTTTCTCTTCTTTCACAGGTCGCACATCCATTAATCATTTACCGGGAAACTCAGGTAATTCAAATGAGATTTCCACGTGAGTTTTTCACAAATAAATGAAAATTTGTTTTTTCACAAATAATGGTAAATTTCTTTCGAACTTTTACTTACTTCGATTCCCGAGAACAAGACAATTTAACCGACGAAGAAACTAACAACTGAACAAAACAAAATCACATAGAAAAAAATGTCTTCAGCTCCCAATCTGAACTACGCGCCCTGCTTGTAGTTAACTGCTCGAGTTTTAAAAGTCGACTCCCCTCCTCCAGCTTACCAACATCGCAGCCGCCTTGCCTTCAGCCACCGACAGACGCACACTTTTTTGTTCGTTTCAGCTGAAATCGAAATTTCTGCTCGCTGTATGTACGGGTGTGTGTGTATCGTTTTTGCCTGTCGTTTGGTAGCAGCAAAATGTGTGCTGTTTGCCGAAATTTTCTGTGAATTTCGGGCGGGCTTGCTGTAATGCATTGTATGGTGGCATCGTCCGATGCATTACAGCTAGGCGAATTACCGTTTTCGTCGTTTGGATGTTGTTGACTAGCGGTAAGTTTTATCCGAAAAATTGTATTTTGTGCTCATTTTGCGCATTTTAGAATTTTTCGACTGAAGTTATTCTGCAGCTGTTGTTATTTTCTTTTAGATCTGTACTTGTTGCGGGTGTGTATTAATATGGTTTTATATTTGTAGGAATTTTCTAATATGAAGAAGTAGCATAGGGCTACTTCTTGCAAATAAATAAATTTTTTACTTTTCAGGAATTTTCTAATATGAAGAAGTAGCATAGGGCTACTTCTTGCAAATAAATAAATTTTGAGTTTGTAGGAATTTTCTGATATGAAGAAGTAGCATAGGGCTACTTCTTGAAAATAAATAAATTTGACTAAATTACATACTCTGGGAAATCAGGAGGTTTGTCCCTACAGACGTAGAGAAGCCAATCAAAAGTAGCATAAGGGGGGGGGGGGGGGGGGGTATACGCTACAGTAGCTGTGCATTTATTTGGATATTAGTCCTTATGAAAATAAGCGACATATTATGAGCGGAACGGCGGATACTTAACCTTGGGGCATTACTCCATTTCATCAGATCAACAAGTGGCAACCCCAGAAAGAATCTAAATCTAGTGTAAATAAATTATGTATTATAGTTTTAGTTTCATTTATTAAAGTAATTTGCATTATAGCTACATGTATAAAGTATTATAAATATATATTTATTTTAAATTGTATTATAGGTGTTTTTTCAAGAAATTATAAAACATCTTTGTTATTAATCCAAGAATTGTGTTTTGATGAAAATCCGAGCCATTTAACGTAAGCTTTATCTCCACTCTTCTTTAAGATATGTGCTGATATGTGATGGGGTTTGTGTTTTGAACTTTAATTATTTTAAAAATCTCAGCTGTCCAGTTTGGTGTATAGCCTTTCTCAAATATATGCTTGTATTTGCTGATGCGTACAAAATCTCAAACTTTATACTTTGCAGGAACAACAATCTTTATATGACTGTATACAGTTGAAAGCAATTGTTTCTCATTGGAGGTGTTGATATCACGTGGTCTCATTTTCGTAGTTCGATGTATTCTTGAGTTGTATTCAGTGAGCAGTTTCTTTACCATACCAATCCACTGATAAGTTCCATTAAAGCTGAATTCCTTCAACATCATATCCTTTAGAGTTCGGTTAAATCGTTCCACTATTGATGCTTTGAGGAAACTGTACGTAGAGTAATGATTAATTGCATGCTTTATCATCCCGTAGTACGGGAGCATGCTGGTAGTACCTGCTAATGCCGCTAGGGCGCAGTCAAGACCAAACGACACATCCCGGTAGTACCGATTAATGCCGCTAGGGCGCAGTCGAGACGCAATGGTGCACCCAAGACACAATGGTGCATCCAAGGCGCAATGGTGTATCCAAGACACAAACCAATAGAACCAAGACACAAACCTACATTTAGCACGAACTCAAACCACCTAGCGACGGTGGCGCCATCTGTGGCGAATTCCTGGAGGCTTAAAAAGTGGTCCAGAGCCGGCACATTCACGGTGACCTCGGAACGTCAAATTTTGTTCCGCTAAGAATCTAATTATATCAAGAATTCTTGTAAGAATTTCCTTCCATTTTTTTATTTCCTTTTCAATATTTTGTTGCTCTAGTTTATCAATAGTTGCGCCATGTCCTAGTCTAATTTCTAATTCCTTCCATTGAGTAAATGATCGAACGTGCATTGGGCTGGACTCGTGTTGAGATATTTTGGGATTGAGTTTCCACCACTTGTTAAAACCATTTTGCGAGTTAAAACTTGATTGACAATTATTTAAGAAAATCCTACAGCAAAAGTAGTAAATACTTTTCTTCGATGGTGAATAGTCACTCGGTGATGCCTTCACTGGGCCGAACCCAAAATAAGTTCTCATTTCATTAAATGACGAAAACAAACTTATTACGGATGTCAACCCCTTTATCGTCACCAAGCACATAGAGCATTGCTCACCAACCATCCGCTCGTGCAAACCACTGCGTGACGGTAAATACCTAGCGTTTTCCCTTCAAAGACTGCTGCTGAGAAACTCATTAAGAAATTCACTAAGGTTGAAGGCTGCGACACCAAAATTGAATACCACCATAGGTTAAACTCGTCAAAGGGCATCGCGTTCGCTCTAAATTTAAAGTTTCTTTCAGAACAAGAGATCTTAGGCGGTTTAAAGCAAAAAAAATAAATCTGTGACTGAGGTGAGAAAACTAACACGTCAGAAAGACAATATCAAAACACCATCTGGAGCCCTCCAGATTATCTTTGACCGGTTTACTGCCTCGAAAGCGTCCCTATACGCAGATGTTACCCTGCCCCACTACGCTGTAGGTCCTGTTTCGCTTTTGGACACAACGAGTCTTCCTGCAAGGAGACGCCAGCGTGTGAGCTCTGCGGTGGACCCAAGGCAAAGGACGACACAGCTCACGTCAACTGTAATAGAATTTACTGTTTTGGTTGTAAGCCAGAAGGACAACACACCACCGTCTCTAGAGAATGCCCCACTTTCCTTAGGGGAAAGGAAATTGTAAAAATTCAGGTCGACAGCCACCTTACCAGGTATGAAGCCAGAAAGAAGTGGTACGCCATTAATTGAAATCTTGCGCCAGTTCTAGAGAGCCATAGTAGGACCATGCTAGGCTTATCCTTCGCAGCAGACGCCTTTAAAAACGTGCCATCGAACTCAAAGAGAAAACACAAAAAACCACAAGCGAAATAGCAAACACCGAGGCAAGGCCCAAATGTCAGACCAAAATTTCACACCCACGACAAACACCAAGCCAGACAAAAACCCGTTCAATACAAAACCTCAGGCTAACACCCCGAAGCGCACAGGCAAGAATACATCATACAGCAAAATTGCACAAGACTTAAACGAAACCACTCCGCATAAAATCATCACGACAGTTACAGTACATAAAACACAGGACTCTCACTCTGAAAAACAAGAAGACTTTGACAAAATTACTATACCAGACACTATCTCAGACATACACATCATCGAAGAAGAAAACAGCACAGACAACATAAAAACAGCACCAAAAGAACATAAAATAATGGAGTCCACTGGACCTGATGCTGAAAGCATTGCCTTTGAGGCTGGCACAGACTTTACCTTTGGGGCTATAACCCCCGAAAATGGCAACCGACTACTGTCACTATCTCCATCTACCTACAAAAAAGTAACGGCTCCTTTCCTGGAGCATTCACACTCACCTATCACTTCAACTAATACCGTACTTCTTGACACACATCAGACCACACTCCCTGTCTTAGACGACGAAATGCTCTAAGTTTCATAGATTCTCTCCTGCAATCTCTCTCTCTTAGTTGCCACCGATCTTCTCTATCTCTTTAATTACCTATTTTATTCTCCTCCCACCCAATTCAAAACATAAATCAGGTCCAGAGCCACCTTGAGGATTGCAGAATTCTTCAATGGAATGTCTGTGGCCTATAAAATAATCTGAGCAGCCTTCAGCTCCTCATCTCCGCATTTTCGCCTTCCATCCTTGCTACTCAAGAAACGCACCTCCCATCCAACTTCCAAATCCCGTCCCTTTCACCTAATAAAATTTACCCCGTACCTGTACAATACCTCTACCACCCGTCGGGGAGGAGTGGCGGTATTGGTCAGAGAAGATATCCCCTCCAGCCTGGTTAAAATAAACACTCCACTTGCAGCTATTGCGGTCAAGGTCTATATGAAAACACAAATAAATGTCGTGTCCGTCTATGTGGAGGCCGGGGACGTAGTGAATGGCCTAGTGGAGGAAATCACCGGCCCAACCTTCCTACTTGGGGGATATCATCACCCGTTATGGGGATCGCAGAGGAGTGATCCTAGGGGAAAGAGGATCGCGGGATGGCTTGACAGCTCCGATCTCGTCCTCCTCAACGACGGCTCACCCACTATTCTCAACACGAGAAACACACTAACTCATAAAGACCTTTCCTTTGCACCTCCTACCCTAGCACACAAGATAGACTGGCGAGTTGTTAACAACCCCAAAGGAAGTGATCACCTTCCTTTCCAGATCTCTATCTCCAGGCTTCTTCCAGGCAGGGGTCACATACCTAGGTACGTGGAAAGTCGTGCAGACTGGGATAAATTTCGAATGGGAGTCACTGAATACTTACTACTACACCCCCGAAACCGCATAATAGATAAAGAGGCAGCAACTCTAAAGAAGGCTATAAGAATCGCAGCCAACAACAGTATTCCTCTCAACTATCCAGTCTCGAAGACCCAGCCCCCGTGGCTAACGACTCAGGTCCGACAATTCAGCCAATGCAAGGACTCGGCCCCGAAGAAGTTTAAAAAACTACCAAACAGTGCAAATGCCATTGCGTACTGCAGGGCAAACGAACTCATGCGTAGGGAGATCAGACTTGCAAGCATGGCAGGACTTTGCGAATGGCATAAATGCAGAAACACCTATGAGAGACAACTGGCGGAAGGTCTTAATTACTATATAACCCGATGTTTAAAGCGGTTTTCTCAGCTTGTATGACACTGTGAAACAGTGAAATGGCCATAAGCTTTTATTTCGTTCTTTCTTTTCCTGTTTCATCCATGTAGTAAAATTAACGTAGCATTGAACATTATCTGTAAGGTTTGTTCCTTTATCAAGACAGATCATTGCCTAGAAATTAAGATAAAAATTATACTTCATAAGGAAAGTGATGAAGAAACATACCTCTCACCTCTCTGTAAAATTAAGATTGAATTTTCTAATTATTAAGATTGGATACTAGCATTCTTTTCTCTTTTAGTCAAGCCATTTAGTTTTACCGTAGATGAGCCAGCCCGAAGTATTATACCTAAAAATAAGAAACTGCTATTAAAGACTATTAAATGAATTGTTGTAAATATTAGAAATTTTTAGTTGTAAGTTAAATAAGACAATTAAAAATACAAGGCAGCCGCCCAGATGGCCTAGTAGCCGTGGGCCCACTAACATTAGTTGTCAATTAGGATAGGTTATTTTAACATCAATGTAAATTGCAACTAATGAATTAATAAATAAATGAATAAATAAATTAATAAATAAATAAATAAAATCTATCAATCTGGATATTTTTAAAATCGTAATATTTTATAAAATTCCTAAAATAAAATATGATTTTGAATAAAATACAAACAATTTGTGCTCTGCTACTAGTTGACCCACTTACAACATTGACCTTTTATTTCTTAGAAGCAATACGCCCGTGCCAGCGACAAGAAACACTCGGCCAAATACACGAAAACAAATAATTATATTAATAAAATGTAACTTACCTTGGAGCAATTTTCTGAAACACTTAATTATAAGATACTGTTGTACTACAACAGCAAATCAACCAAAGCTGCACTGTACAGGTGTAGAACTTATTATTTAAATATTGATTGGTTACCTAATAAGAAACTAAGAAAAACGCGAATAAAATTGGAAACATTTCTCCTAAATATAAGCCGTACACATTTGCCTGTTGCGTTAATGGTTAAAAAGAACTTAAATTAGTCCTAGTGCGACTGAGGCAATAAGTTAAACACAAAATCTGAGAGAACTTAGGATTACCACAATGATAAAATCTTCTTGAATATCATCAAAATCCTTTCAAATTATTCATAATAATGAATTTTTCCTACATCGAGTCACACTACTCAATTTTTTAAGAGGAGATACATATCGCTGGCCAACGCACAGAAAGGAGATGTAAATTTCAGTAAAAAAAAAAATTCTCGTTACTCCCAAAATCACCATAGAAACCATTTGAAGCGGGGAGACACAACATTATGCGGTCTTTAGCGTTCATCAGCTCAGATTATTCCTATATATGCTTCAAGGTTCAAGCTATTTGCGGACGCCCCCCTAAGGCAGGCATCACGGGCCTTTCGATAGGGGACCAAATAGTTCCGGACCCGAAGCTCATTGCTGAGACCCTAGCAGCTCACATAGCCAACTACTCAAACACACGACTCCACCCTACTTTTACTTCTACTTTTACTAACCAATCAGAACTGTGCGGGGGGACCAGCACAGGGACTAGAGATCCTACCTTCCAACCCCCTGGATGATCCTTTCTCCCTCCAGGAAATTAAGGAGACCCTTAATTCCTTCCACGGATCCACTCCCGGTCTGGACAATATTTCTTTTGGAATGCTTAAGCAGGCACCTCTTGCCTGGATTCAAAAAGCTAAAGGACTCTGCGATCTAGTCTTCGATCTAGACAAATTTCCGCAGGCTTGGAAGGTTGCTGACATCAGATCTATTCCAAAACCTCCTAATAAGATCCCTAATCCATCCTAAACCAGACCAATATCATTCCTATCCACAACATCCAAAATCCTAGAGAAGCTGATGGCCAACAAACTGTCATGGAAGCTAGAGCAGTTGTTGCTGCCACAAGTTGCGCCCTCTATAGGGAATAGCATTCTGTTGTGCTGTCCGGCGACCTAGAAAAGGCGTTCGACGGAATACCTAAGCACTCAGTCCTCCGACAACTTAAACAATGGAGCATGGGGAAGAGATTTGTTGATACCGTCGAATCGTTCCTTAAAGGTTAGAGTGGGAGGACACTTTTCCTCAGTCCGAACCCTACTAAACGGACTCCCACAAGGGTCTCCGCTCTCAGTCCACCTTCTCAATGTGTTCATCCACTCTCTGTTAGAGAGCTTGGATAAGGTTCCAAATCCCTTCTACCACATTTACGCTGATAATATCATCTGCTATGTTTCTGGTGAGGTTCCATTTGTAAAACAGGCGCTCAACAGAACTTTGAGAGCAATCTCACTCTGGGCCGACACAAATGGGGCCAACATTTCCTTCAACAAGCTTGAAGCTATACATGTTTGTCGGAGACGGAAATGTGCAGAGAACGCCTTTGAGGGTGATATAGCTTATATCTCTAATGTTGTATCACCGCCTCTCGTGCTTTCCCCTCAGAGAAGAAGAGAAAACGGGAGCTGGAAAGATATTTAAATGCCAAGAGAATTGAAATAAAAAGAGATTACTTTCACTTTTAACGTCTCTTATTATTCGTATTTGATTCGTTTTATTATTTTACTCTAGTTACAGACGTTTTCTTTTATCACGGCTCCTTTAACTAATTACTAAATTTACCCGACAGGATGAAATGTTCACGCTAACCGACTCGTACAAGAGTATATTTCCAACTCAACTTTACTCGATTTGATTTTTGAAAGGTGGCCTTTGAGACGCTCGCGTTATCAGCTAAAAAAGGGCACTTGTATATGCTCAAGAAATATGATGCCGAGCTCGTGTATACATAAGTGAAGACGAGCTCGGTCAATAAAATTAAGAAATTTATGTGGACGTTTGCAAGAACGTTGCAAGAAAATATTACTAGGCACTTGTGCTCGTTGAAATTTTCCAAGACATTTTTAAAAAGAAATTTGATGCAATAATAATATATTTGATGCGCTCATGTAAATGAGTGCATGAAATTAGGAATTTAAAAAAAACACCCTCTCCATCCTGCAGCTTGTCTTCTCGCACAATCTGAATTGGACAAAGCACGCTGCAAATGTCGCAGAAGCTGTAAGAAGCAGGAATAACCTGCTAAAGATCATATGCAGACGAAGCGCTGGGCCTCCCTTAGAGGCGGCCACCAAACAGACAGTTGGTAGTTGGCAAGATAGATTATTGTTTAACGATTTATGGTTTCAAGATTCTCATGAACATCCGCAAAGTCCAGGCATCCCTAAATGCCACGCCCAGGATAGCCCTTGGCGCACTCCGCACAACTCCCATAAACAGTCTACTGATTGAATCAGGCTTCCCAAAATTCTCACAAAGAAGAGAGGCGCTCGCTGGCAACCTTTTTTTCAAGACCCTCCATATTCCCAGCTCCCCACTCCGCCTCCTTGCCATAAACATCCTATCCCTGAACCCCATCCCCACCCAGCGCACCTGCCCTAGCTTTGCTAGAATCATAGCTAATATCCCAGTTACCCTCAAAACAATCCCCTTCAATCCAGAGCAGCTCAACCCAACGCGCTCGGTCCCTCCCTGGTGAGTCCTTGTAGGCAGAATTCTACTCAACGAGAAAAGCTACGAGCAGCTAGACAGAACGGACAAAATCAGACTGCACATCGACACATACGAACGAATACAAGCAGACATAAGAATCCAAGGACGAGGAAAACATAGGGATTGCCATCTGGACTGAGCACAAAGCTTCCGAACTCCCATCCTCTTACAAACTGCCAACGTGGGCAGATGCCTTTACGGCAGAGCTAACGACTGTCTGGGAGGCTGTGAAATGGGCCTCGAAGCAGGAAGGAATATGTGCCATCTTCTCGGACAGCCTATCTTCGCTCAAGGCCATACAAAATCACAAGAACAGAAACCCGTTGGCAGTTAACATAAGAAACTCCTTACAAACTGGGAGAATCACTTAAGCGGGGTGCCTACAACAGGGCATGGATCTACAGAGACTACTCTAGGAACTCGGTACTACAAAGACACCAACAGAACTCCTCACCTATAGGGGGGAGGACATGAACATAGTTCTCGATGCACTGAGGACATACATATCTACCAAACGGGAACAAGGACACGAGACTGTAACAACTGACATACGTACTTGCAGCCCTGGCTGCTACATATACTGCCTACAGACAACAAAATGATAAGGTATACTGTAAATGAATATAGCAACATAAGCTTAAAATAAATCGTTAATATATAATTAATTTTTATAATAAAAAAAATAAAAATAAACTTAAAAAAAAAAGAAAAAGAAAACAAAAATAGGATAATTACAATTAATAAACACTTAATGTTACAACAATACTTTCAGCTTACAATACTACATACAAGTGCTGTTATTCTTGTTAAGTATATAAGCATGGGGAAGAGATTTGTTGATACCGTCGACACGTTCCTTACAAAAAGAAGGAAAAGGGTTAGAGTGGGAGACACTTTTCCTCAGTCCGAACCCTAAACGGACTCCCACAAGGGTCTCCGCTCTCAGTCCACCATTTCAATGTATTCATCCACTCTCTGTTAGAGAGCTTGGATAAGGTTCCAAGTCCCTTCTAAAACATCTACGCTGATAGTATCATCTGCTATGCTTCTGGTGAGGTTCCATTTGTAAATCACGCGCTCAACACAGCTTTGAGAGCAATCTCAGTCTGGGCCGACACAAATGGAGCCAAAATTTCCTTCAACAAGCTTGAAGCTCTACATGTTTGTCGGAGACGCAAACGTACAGAGAACGCCTTTGAGGGCGATATGGCTTCTATCCCTCTTGTTGTATCGCCGCCTCTCGTGCTTTCCTCTCGAAGAAGAAGAGAAAGCGGGAGCTGGAGAGAAATTTAAATGCCAAGAATATTGAAATAAAAAGAGATCACTTTCACTTTTAACGTCTTTTATTATTCGTATTTTACTCGTTTTATTATTTTACTCCAGTTACAGGCGTTTTCTTTTATCACGGCTACTTTAACTAATTATTAAATTTACCCGACAGGATAAAATGTTCACGCGAATCGACTCGTACAAGAATATATTTCCAACTCAACTTTACTCGATTTGATTTTTAAAAGGTGGTCTCTCAGACGCTCGCGTTATCAGCTAAAAAAAGTGCACTTGTATATGCTCAAGAAATATGATGCCGAGCTCGTGTATGTAAGAACGTTGGAAGAAAATATTACTAGGCACTTGTGCTCGTTGAAATTTTACAAGGCATTTTTGAAAAGAAATTTGATGCAATAATAATTTTATTTGATGCGCTCATGCAAATGACTGCATGAAATTAGGAATTTTCGCGAAGTGCCACGTGAATTATGGTGACATTGCGATAACTGCGGTGTCATCATAACATCTCTTCCCACTTAGAGAAAGAAGAGCGAATTTTCGATAAAAGTTTTTGTGTCGGTTCACGTTTACAATAAATTCAAACGTTATTGTTATTAATTAACCTACCTTAGGTAACATTATTTAGAATATAAATCTATTAATTAACTTGCTTTAAGTGACATTATTCAAGATAAAAATGTTTCGTCATAATATTAATTAAGGTTATACGGTGTTGTATCGCCGCCACTCGTGCCTTCCTCTCGGTGAAGAAGAGGAAGCGGAGCTGGAAAGAAATTTAAATGCTAAGAGTATTGAAATAAAAAGAGATCACTTTCACTTTTAACGTCTTTTATTATTCGTATTTAAGCGTTTTCTTTTATCATGGCTACTTTAACTAATTATTAAATTTTCCCGACAGGATAAAATGTTGACGCGAACCGACTCGTACAAGAATATATTTCCAACTCTACTTTACGCGATTTGATTTTTAAAAGGTGGCGTCTCAGACGCTCGCGTTATCAGCTAAAAAAAGTGCACTTGTATATGCTCAAGAAATATGATGCCGAGCTCGTGTATACATAAGTGAAGACGAGCTCGGTCAATAAATTTAAGAAATTTATGTGGACGTTTGCAAGAACGTCGCAAGAAAATATTACTATGCACTTGTGCTCGTTGAAATTTTACAAGGCTTTTTTGAAATGAAATTGGATGCAATAATAATTTACTTGATGCGCTCATGTAAATGAGTGCATGAAATAAGGAATTCTACAAAAAACCTCAAAATCCTGGGGCTTGTCTTCTCGCACAATCTGAATTGGACAAAGCACGCTGCAAATGTCGCAGAAGGTGTAAGAAGCAGGAATAACCTGCTAAAGGTCATATGCAGAAGAAACGCATGCCTCCCTTAGTGGCGGCCACTAAAATAGCTAAACAGTTGGTAGTTGGCAAGATAGATTACTGCTTACCGATTTATGGTTCCACGACTCATGAACATCCGCAAAGTCCAGGCATCCGTAAATGCCACGTCCAGGATAGCCCTTGGTGCACACCGCACAACTCCCATAAACAGTCTACTGATTGAATCAGGCTTCCCAACATTCTCACAAAGAAGAGAGACGCTCGCTGGCAACCTTTTTTTCAAGACCCTCCATATTCCCAGCACCCCACTCCGCCTCCTTGCCTTAAACATCCTATCCCTGAACCCCATCCCCACCAACCGCACCTGCCCTAGCTTAGCTAGAATCATAGCTAATATCCCAGCTAGCCTTAAAGCCATCCCCTTCAATCCAGAGCAGCTCAAGCCAACGCGCTCGGTCCTTTCCTGGAGAGGAGAATTCTATTGAACGAGAAAAGCTACGAGAACCTAGACAGAACGGACAAAATCAGACTGCACATCGAACGAATACAAGCAGACATAAGAATCTACACGGGACGCCTCGAAGGACGAGGAAAACGTAGGGATTCCCATCTGGACTGAGCACTAAGTTTCCGAACTCCCATCCTCTTACAAATGCCAACGTGGACAGATGTCTTTACGGCAGAGCTAACGGCTGTCTGGGAGGCTGTCTGGGAGGCTGTCAGATGGGCCTCGAAGCAGGAAGCAATATTTCCCATCTTCTCGGACAGCCGATCTTCGCTCAAGGCCATACAAAATCTCAAGAACAGAAACCCGTTGGCAGTTAACATAAGAAACTCCTTACACACTGGGCGAATCACTTATGCGGGGTGCCTACAACAGTGCATCGATCTTGTAGCGTATACCCCCTTTACGCTACTTTTGATTGGCTTCTCTACGTCTGTAGGGACAAACCTCCTGATTTCCCAGAGTATGTAAATTAGTCAAATTTATTTATTTTCAAGAAGTAGCCCTATGCTAATTCTTCATATTAGAAAATTCCTGAAAAGTCAAAATTCATTTATTTTCAAGAAGTAGCCCTATGCTAGTTCTTCATATTAGAAAATTCCTACAAAGATAAAGCATATTAATACACACCCGCATACAAGTACAAATCTAAAAGAAATAACAACAGCTGCAGAATAACTTCAGTCGAAAAATTCTAAAATGCGCAAAATGAGCACAAAATACAATTTTTCGGATAAAACTTACCGCTAGTCAACAACATCCAAACGACGAAAACGGTAATTCGCCTAGCTGTAATGCATCGGACGATGCCACCATACAATGCATTACAGCAAGCCCGCCCGAAATTCACAGAAAATTTCGGCAGACAGACACATTTTGCTGCTACCAAACAACAGGCAAAAACGATACACACACACCCGTACATACAGCGAACAGAAATTTCGATTTCAACTGAAACGAACAAAAAAGTGTGCGCCTGCCGGTGGCTAAGCAAGGAACGGCTGCGATATAGGGAGGCTGTGATGATATGGGGAGTTGTTCTTGAGCAATGGGGGAGGACAGTACTGAGTACAAAGTGTCTGCGCGGTATCGAGTTTTTTTTGTTTAAGACCTTACCTTTGGACTTTGTATGAGCGCGTTGAGATTTTTTTTCTTTCATCCAAAAATTTAAGTAAAAGCGTGATAGTAAAGAATAAAAAAGTCGGTAGTATGTCGTGAAGTCAATGGTACTTACCTGAAATTTGTGCGGAAAATCGTCGTCCATACATTAGTGCGAAAATCTATGGAGAAGAAAATTCTAGAATTAGTGAACGTTTTCGTGTGTTTAAAACTTACTTACTTTCAATTTTTGTGCATACAATCTTCGTCCATATGTATGTGGAACATCTGTGAAAAACAAAATTTGAGAATTAAGTAAAGTTTTCTTTTATGGTGAATTAAACTCACTCACCTGTGATTTTTTTTTTTTTAAATATCTTCATATATATATTTGTGCGAAAATCTATGGAGAAGAAATTTCTAGGATTAATGAAAGTTTTCTTGTGAACAAAAATTTGTTTACCTGCAATTTGTGCATACAATCTTCGTCCATATGTATGTGGAACATCTGTGAAAAACCAAAATTTGAGAATTAAGTAAAGTTTTCTTTTATGGTGAATTAAACTCACTCACCTGTGATTTTTTTTTAATATCTTCATATATATTTGTGTGAAAACCTAAGGAGAAGAAATTTCCTCACCTGCAATTTGTGCGGATAATCTTCGTCCATATGTATGTGGAAAAACTGTGGAATAGAAATTTTGGAGAATTAATTAAAGTTTTCATTCGTGGTGAATTGAACTCATTCACCTGTTATTTTTGAAGAATGTCTTCATATACATTAGTGCGTAAATCTATGGAGAAAAGATTTCTAGAACTAATAAAAGTTTTCTTGTGAATAAAATGTTCTTACCTGCAATTTGTGGAACACCTGTGAAAGACAAAATTTGAGAATTAAGTGAAGTTTTCTTTTATGGTGAATTAAACTCACTCTCCTGTGATTCCTGAAGAACATCTTCATATATGTTGGTGTGAAAATCTATGGAGAAAAAACTGTAAGAATTAATGAACGTTTTCTTGTGAATAAAATTCACTTACCTGTGGTTTTTGAGGAAAATCTTTGCTTGTATCTGCATGAAGAAACTGTGGATAAGAAATTTTAAGGATTAGTCAAAAGTCCTTTTTTTTGGGAATAAAATTCTCTTACCTGCGACTTCGGTATTAAATTACCTTCAAAGTTTTATGAAAGAAAGGAAAACCCTAGTGGGAAAGCGTGCCCGAAGTACGGTTGAAACCGGAAAGAAACGAAAGGATTAGAAGTTTGAATACCATCCCTGCGGCTAACAAGAAGAGGAAACCTAGAGTCTCAATATAGTGAGAGTAAGTCCCAAGTGTATCCCAAGGTTAGTGGAGCGTTTTATTTGTACTAGATTTAGATGCCATAGTTAAGTCAGGCTTTGAAAGGAAAAAGAAAAGGACGACAAAAAGGAAGAAAAAAATATATATGGTGTGTAGAATAATAGACTGGCCTAACCAGTAAGTGTAGGAACATACAGATATATATTTATATATATATATATATATACCTCCCTCCCTCTGAGCGTAAGGTAGTTGCAGTTAATTTTAAGGAGCAGGAGTCAGGGCTAGATAAGTTCAAGGCAGGAAAAAGCGCTTTTGTTTTCTATAAAGAAGTGTAAGCTCATTCCGATGTATATTTATAAATCATGGGAACGGGTTTCCTCTCCTCACACTGTTTTAGACTTTTGAAATATAATATAATGTTTTAAACTATCTGAAGTCAAGTCTCTACATATACATACACGCATAATTTTCCTTTTGATTTCTGGCGACTTTCTTTTCTAGCATCGACGGGACGCTTCGGCGGCTTCTCGCCAGCCTTGGCCTGTTCGCGGGGTTTTTTTTTTTTTGTTACTTCACTCTGCACAGTTTCTTTTTTTTGTTCATGAGGCCTTGAGCGTCATGGGCGAGTGACTGCTGAACATAATGGAGGTGGTTCTGGATACGCCCAGGTAGGTCAGCGGCTCGCACACACACACACACAAATATCGATGGGGCTAAGAATCCTACACTGACTGCGACGTCTTAGCCAGGGTGGATGGGGGCGATGGGCCCAATCAGAGTCCAGTCAGGACTCCGCATACACCAGGAGTCCACATCATCTCTCTCTTTCTCTCGGCGTTGGACTTTCTCCGGGTGGTTGAGCATTTGTACGGCGTTACAATTTCCTTTTGTTTTATTTTAGCACTTCGCATCGCTGGCACTACTTCAATTATATCCTTCTGAGGTAATTACTTACAGGTTGTACCAATGGAGGCGAAGCAGCATGGGACGTGTAAGGTTTTTTTTGTGTCTGTCCGTCCGTCTGAAGTCTGACAGAAGTGTTTCAGTTCTTTTGGTGTATTCATTTTCGCACAGCTTTCAAGCATCGAGGGATGTGGGTGGCAAGAACCTCCCCAAGCCGGCTGACCGCTAGCGGCAATATGCTGTGCGGCCACCTACACCAATCCCAAGATGATTTTGCAGCAAGAAGGGCCAATTACAGCGCCTATCTACATTCATTGCAAGACGGATGTAGGTAGGGCTGAGAATGGGCACGCTCTTCGCTACAATCTACAGAGACTACTCTGCGAACTCGGTACTACAAAGACACCAACAGAACTCCTCACCTATAGGGGGGAGGACATGAACATACTTCTCGATGCACTGAGGACATATCTACGAAACGATAAAAAGGACACGAGACTGTAACAACTGACATACGTACTTGCAGCCCTGGCTGCTACATATACTGCCTACAGACAACAAAATAATAAGGTATACTGTAAATGAATATAGCAACATAAGCTTAAAATAAATTGTTAATATATAATTAATTTTTATAATAAAAAAAAAAAATAAAAAGAAAACAAAAATAGGACAATTACAATTAATAAACACTTTATGTTACAACTATATAAACCGATGTTTAAAGCGGTTTTCTCAGCTGGTATGACACTGTGAAACAGTGAAATGGCCATAAGCTTCTATTTCTTCTTCTTTCTTTTCCTGTTTCATCCATGTAGTAAAATTAACGTAGCATTGAACATTATCTGTAAGGTTTGTTCCTTTGCCAAGACAGATCATGGCCTAGAAATTAAGATAAAAATTATACTTCATAAGGAAAGTGATGAAGAAACATACCTCTCACCTCTCTGTAAAATTAAGATTGAATTTCCTAATTATTAAGATAGGATACTAGCATTCTTTTCTCTTTTAGTCAAGCCATTTAGTTTTACCGTAGATGAGCCAACCCGAAGTATTATACCTAAAAATAAGAAACTGCTATTAAAGACTATTAAATGAATTGTTGTAAAAATTAGAAATTTTTAGTTGTAAGTTAAATAAGACAATTAAAAATACAAGGCAGCCGCCCAGATGGCCTAGTAGCCGTGGGCCCACTAACATTAGTTGTCAATTAGGATAGGTTATTTTAAGATCTATGTAAATTGCAACTAATGAATTAATAAATAAATAAATGAATAAATAAATAAATGAATAAATAAATAAATAAATAAAATCTATCAATCTGGATATTTTTAAAATCGTAATATTTTATAAAATTCCTAAAATATTTTTTGAAACACTTAATTATAAGATACTGTTGTACTACAACAGCAAATTAACCAAAGCTGCACTGTACAGGTGTAGAACTTATTATTTAAATATTGATTGGTTACCTAATAAGAAACTAAGAAAAACGCGAAAAAAATTGGAAACATTTCTCCTAAATATAAGCCGTATACTTTTGCCTGTTGCGTTAATGGTTAAAAGGAACTTAAATTAGTCCTAGTGCGACTGAGGCAATCAGTTAAACACAAAATCTGAGAGAACTTAGGATTACCACAATGATAAAATCTTCTTGAATATCATCAAAATCCTTTCAAATTATTCATAATAATGAATTTTTCCTACATCGAGTCACACTACTCAATTTTTTAAGAGGAGATACATATCGCTGGCCAACGCACAGAGAGGAGATGTAAATTTCAGTAAAAAAAAAAATCTCGTTACTCCCAAAATCACCATAGAAACCATTTGAAGCGGGGAGACACAACATTATGCGGTCTTTAGCGTTCATCAGCTAAGATTATTCCTATATCTGGTTCAAGGTTCAAGCTATTTGCGGACGCCCCCCTAAGGCAGGCATCACGGGCCTTTCGATAGGGGACCAAATAGTTCAGGACCCGAAGCTCATTGCTGAGACCCTAGCAGCTCACATAGCCAACTACTCAAACACACGACTCCACCCTACTTTTACTTCTACTTTTACTAACCAATCAGAACTGTGCGGGGGGACCAGCACAGGGACTAGAGATCCTACCTTCTAACCCCCTCGATGATCCTTTCTCCCTCCAGGAAATTAAGGACACCCTTAATTCCTTCCACGGATCCACTCCCGGTTTGGACACTATTTCTTTTGGAATGCTTAAGCAGGCACCTCTTGCCTGGATTCTAAAAGCTAAAGGACTCTGCGATCTAGTCTTCGATCTAGACAAATTTCCGCAGGCTTGGAAGATTGCTGACATCAGATCTATTCCAAAACCTCCTAATAAGATCCCTAATCCATCCTAAACCAGACCAATATCATTCCTATCCACAACATTCAAAATCCTAGAGAAGCTGATGGCCAACAAACTGTCATGGAAGCTAGAGCAGTTGTTGCTGCCACAAGTTGCGAGATGCAGATCTGGAAGAGGTACTCAGTCCCTCCTTCAGGAGCTGGAGCACAACCTGGCAGGCGCCCTCTATAGGGAATAGCATTCTGTTGTGCTGTCCGGCGACCTAGAAAAGGCGTTCGACCGAATACCAAAGCACTCAGTCCTCCGACAACTTAAACAATGGATAAGGGTTAGAGTGGGAGGCACTTTTCCTCAGTCCGAACCCTAAATGGACTCCCACAAGGGTCTCCGCTCTCAGTCCACAATTTCAATGTATTCATCCACTCTCTGTTAGAGAGCTTGGATAAGGTTCCAAATCCCTTCTACCACATCTACGCTGATAATATCATCTGCTATGCTTCTGGTGAGGTTCCATTTGTAAATCACGCGCTCAACACAGCTTTGAGAGCAATCTCAGTCTGGGCCGACACAAATGGAGCCAAAATTTCCTTCAACAAGCTTGAAGCTTTACATGTTTGTCGGAGACGCAAACGTACAGAGAACGCCTTTTAGGGCGATATGGCTTCTATCCCTCTTGTTGTATCGTCGCCTGTCGTGCTTTCCTCTCGGAGAAGAAGAGGAAGCGGGAGCTGGAGAGAAATTTAAATGCCAAGAGTATTGAAATAAAAAGAGATCACTTTCACTTTTAACGTCTTTTATTATTCGTATTTTAATCGTTTTATTATTTTACTCTAGTTACATGCGTTTTCTTTTATCTCGGCTACTTTAACTAATTATTAAATTTACCCGACTGATAAAATGTTCACGCGAATCGACTCGTACAAGAATATATTTCCAACTCAACTTTACTCGATTTGATTTTTAAAAGGTGGTCTCTCAGACGCTCGCGTTATCAGCTAATAAAAGTGCACTTGTATATGCTCAAGAAATATGATGCCGAGCTCGTGTATACATAAGTGAAGACGAGCTCGGTCAATAAAATTAAGAAATTTATGTGGACGTTTGCAAGAACGTCGCAAGAAAATATTACTATGCACTTGTGCTCGTTGAAATTTACAAGGCTTTTTTGAAATGAAATTGGATGCAATAATAATTTACTTGATGCGCTCATGTAAATGAGTGCATGAAATAAGGAATTCTACAAAAAAACCTCAAAATCCTGGGGCTTGTCTTCTCGCACAATCTGAATTGGACAAAGCACGCTGCAAATGTCGCAGAAGGTGTAAGAAGCAGGAATAACCTGCTAAAGATCATATGCAGAAGAAACGCAGGCCTCCCTTAGTGGCGGCCACTAAAATAGCTAAACAGTTGGTAGTTGGCAAGATAGATTACTGCTTACCGATTTATGGTTCCACGACTCATGAACATCCGCAAAGTCCAGGCATCCGTAAATGCCACGGGCAGGATAGCCCTTGGTGCACACCGCACAACTCCCATAAACAGTCTACTGATTGAATCAGGCTTCCCAACATTCTCACAAAGAAGAGAGACGCTCGCTGGCAACCTTTTTTTCAAGACCCTCCATATTCCCAGCTCCCCACTCCGCCTCCTTGCCTTAAACATCCTATCCCTGAACCCCATCCCCACCAACCGCACCTGCCCTAGCTTAGCTAGAATCATAGCTAATATCCCAGCTAGCCTTAAAGCCATCCCCTTCAATCCAGAGCAGCTCAAGCCAACGCGCTCGGTCCTTTCCTGGAGAGGAGAATTCTATTGAACGAGAAAAGCTACGAGAACCTAGACAGAACGGACAAAATCAGACTGCACATCGACACATACGAACGAATACAAGCAGACATAAGAATCTACACGGGACGCCTCGAAGGACGAGGAAAACGTAGGGATTCCCATCTGGACTGAGCACTAAGGTTCCGAACTCCCATCCTCTTACAAATGCCAACGTGGACAGATGTCTTTACGGCAGAGCTAACGGCTGTCTGGGAGGCTGTCAGATGGGCCTCGAAGCAGGAAGGAATATGTGCCATCTGCTCGGAATGCCGATCTTCACTCAAGGCCATACAAAATCTCAAGAACAGAAACCCGTTTGGCAGTTAACATAAGAAACTCCTTACACACTGGGCGAATCACTTATGCGGGGTGCCTACAACAGTGCATCGATCTACAGAGACTACTCTACGAACTCGGTACTACAAAGACACCAACAGAACTCCTCACCTATAGGGGGAGGACACGAACATACTTCTCGATGCACTGAGGCCATATCTACGAAACGATAAAAAGGACACGAGACTGTAACAACTGACATACGTACTTGCAGCCCTGGCTGCTACATATACTGCCTACAGACAACAAAATGATAAGGTATGTTGGGTATTCCTTCCAAAGATAAGAAGGGGAACACACTGTGGTCCTTGGCTCCTGGTTGTCCTCTCGAGTTTTCTGCAAATATAAAATACTCTTCCTTTTCGGAAAAGGTTAGCTATTTATTAAGGAATGTACCCAACGGTACCACACGAATTATCGAATTCAAAGTCCGTTTTATTTAAGAATTTCGATTACTTTATTTTTTCTAAAACTTTTATTAATACAAAAACTTTTATCAATACAAAAACTTTTATCAATACAAAAACTTTTATTAGAAACGCGAGAACCACCGTGATTAGTTTAATTCTTTCAACCGGCGAACTAAACTCCAACTCGAAACTGTTCACTCAAGACTGTGCTAAAAACTGCGCTCGTCATGTCCAGTGACGAGTCTTTTAAAGAAAGGCTCAGTTGTTTCAGCCCTCTCATTTGTCACTTGAATTGACCTATAGGAATCTTCATGTGACCCATTCCCCAAAATCAGCATGTCAGACCGGAGAAAGAATCACCCAATCAGAATTGTTCAATTCTTTCCCACAGTCCAACACTGCTGAATCGTGAAAACGAGCCACAAAAATTCCCATGGTAAAAATATATCCACTTATTAAATTTTCCTGGACGGCGGATTTCAACATGATCAGTATACTTGAGTGAGATAAGCAGGCGCATTTTTCTCACAGTTAATTATGCTGACCCATCGAAAAATGTTTAGCGCTTGAATATTTCACTCGACACCTGATCTGTTTACTTGAATAAAATAAGCATGCGCGTCTTTCTCACAGTAAATAATGTTGACCCATCGAAAAATGTTTAGCGCTTGAATATTTCACTCGACACCTGATCTGTTTACTTGAATAAAATAAGCATGCGCGTCTTTCTCACAGTCAATAATGTTGACCCATCGAAAATTGTTTAGCGCGTGCATATTTCATCCGAAATATCATACGTGGTTGTCACATAATTTCTTGTCGTGCAGACAGAATTATTTGGGGCATGTGCCCTTGAATATGACTACGTCCGCTTGGACATGAGAAGATGTTTTGTATATGTGCTGCTTAGATAGCCTGGCACATGTATACTTGAATCTGAGCCCTGGAATTCGTGGATGCATTTCAGACATAAATTGGCTCATGTTAATTTATGAATGCATTTTTGGACCCACTTTTAGAATTAAAGCAATTTATGGATGCATTTTCTTATGCATGCATAAATTTCTTTATCTTTGGTTGTTGGTATACAACAATTCCTCCCCCCTTTGAAAAAAATGAGTTATTCTTGAAAGAGGAATAACTCATACAAAGGTGGTTACGCGGTGGTTCTCGGTTTTGGATATAAATTTTTTACAATCGTATGTAGTTTCACTCCTACATTTATATATTTTTTATGTAGGTATTTCTTTTGGATATATACATAGACTCTTTGACGTCTTCTAATATGCTACTTTTTGTTATGTATTTGAATTTTTATGCTATTTTAATGCTATTTTTATTCAGAAAACATTTGAAATTATTTATGAATATTTTTATAAGTAATTTTATGACGTCTTTGAGTAACTAATTATCCAGCTAGTTAATAAACAAAAATTATCCATTTCCATGGCCTGTTTTGCAATAACGATTAATGATAAATTTCTATATGAATAGGTATATTTCCATGTATTGAAAAATTATAACGGCTTTTAAACATACAAAAACTTACAGGCTATCTTTCTAGGTACTAGATTTCTATATGAATAGGTATATATATGCCTAGGTTTAAAGTATAAAAATTAGAAATGTTTTTTTAAACATACAAAAAATTTAAGGCTATTTTTCTAGGTGTATAGGTATATATATGCCTAGGTTTAAAGTATAAAAATTATATATGTTTTTTGAACATATAAAAAATGTAAGGCTATTTTTCTAGGTATCTAGATTTCTATATGTATAGATATATATATGCCTAGGTTTAAAGTATAAAAATTATAAATGTTTTTTGAACATACAAAAAATTTAAGGGTATTTTTCGAGGTATCTAGATTTCTATATGAATAGATATATATTTGGAACAACTGCGAGTGATCTTGTTTTTTATTTAATATTATTTATACTACTAATTGCACTGACTTGGTTTTTGGGAGGGATTGTGCCCGTTTTACCGCTTGGGGTTTATTAGCAGTTGTGCTCTCTGGTAAATGTAAAGTTTCTTCATGAGGGGCTTCTTGGGGTGTCTTTTGTTGCCATTTTGAATAGGCGGGGTATATGTATTTTACGGCGGTGTAGATTACACACAGTATGAATAGCAAGCAGCTAAATGAGATTAGCTTTGTTTGGATTTCCTCGAGTGAGTGGGTGCCACCGCGTTTTATTTGATTGGTTTCATCCCCAGTCAATAGTTCTAATTTTGTGGTCTTTTTACCGAGTGGAGTGAGAGAAATCTCAGGTATATTAACTTTAATTAAAGTTTCATTTATAGGGGGAAAATAAACAGGTTGACTAACACTTAAGGGATGTCTTTCCTCTCCTTCGTAATACAACGTCTTTTCGCCTATTTGCATTTGGCATGGCTGGTTAATTACCTGGGACCCTTGCCCGACTAGGCGTGAAGTAGTGTATTGTTTAGGGCACATAATTTGAACATCATAAGGAGTATTGAATGAAAATAACCACGCATTAGGTCGGCTCAATTTTATAAGTATATCCCTTTGTGGTAGTTGAACTCTGAGTTTGCAATGTATGGATTCATTTAGGGGGTTGAATAGTAGTTTTATTATGCATTCCTGAGATAGGGCAGCTTTTATTATTGGAGTATTCAGACGACCCACAAACGTATTTTTCTCAATATTGTGAGTGACTCTTTTGAATAACTTCACTTGTTCGGCAGTTAAAAGTAGAAACTCTTGGGTTTTATCATGACTGCCTACGTATGCATATTCAATGTCGGGTACCAAGGAATGATTCGCTTTTATTTGGATTGGGAAGCAATGCACTTTTTGAAGTCTGAAGTTGGGTAAGTTGAAAATAGGTAATGTTACTTTAATTAGTAATTTTCCTTGTAAAAGGTGGCACTGCGTTTGCGCAGTTTGGTATAGTATAGTCAAACATTTTTGAGTATTTGGACACTTTGAGTGTGCTTTGGAGTATACCTCAATTAAGGTGTTTGGAGATATTAGTAGGGGGTGTACATGGTTACTTCTGCTGGAAATGATGATGTCGAGTAACGCTTGCTGCCGGAACTCGATTTCTATCACTTGTAGTAAAAGGTTAGAGACTATATCTTGTCGTAATTGTCTCTTAATCAGGCTTTCGGTCATATTTTGTAAGTCATTGACCTGATAGGCAATCTTTTGTTGCCTTTCAAAAAGTGATACTATTGATTTCTGAATTTTTTCCAATGTGTTCTTTACTATACTTATTTGTTGCTGTTCAAGTTTGATTAGTGCCTCTTTGTCCTTTTCTAGCTTGCTCAGTTTACTGTAAATTTCGTGTTCATTGCTACTGTCCATAGTTCCAAATAAGAAATGCATGGCGTTACCAATTCCATCAAAGATGGACCGAGCTGTCCGGGATCGTGATAGTAACTCTTCTATTGTACTAGTCCGTTTTTTGATATTTTCCACTATGGCATGCAGGTGTGCCTGTTGGGTAGCACAAAAGTTGGAGCTACCGTCCTGCGACTGAGCCGGAGAGTCAGATGCTCTGCATATTCCGCTAACATCGTTTGGTTTTGCAGCTCTGTCAGGTCTATCTCTGTCAAGATATTCCAAGTGTTGTGGTACACTATTAAGTTGCCCACGTATTCAAAGAGTATGCCGGAGTTATCCAGTTTGGTTATCGTGAATGGATTCCCTAGGCCATGCGTTGCGCTAAGTGCGAGTAGCAGGGTTAGCGTTAACATGGCTGCCATCTGGAGAAAATGTAAGAAGGATTCTGGTTGATAAATAATATCGAACGTGATTCGACGTAGTTAAAGTATGGATAAGATAATGGATGATGAACTTAACCTGTTTTAAATGATATAATCCGCTCCCCTAGTGGATTATTTATCAGCTAGAGAGGATGCACATGTAGGTAACTTGTGAAGGTATCCGTTAGACTGTCTTGAGATGGGTTAATTCTTTCCTTACTGATGTATAATACTATTATATACTACAGCATTTCTGCGTAGAACGAGAACAATCACAGGTATAGGCCAATGGCACGGTACCTGTTCGAGTAAATAGTAGTATGACGCAACGTTCGCTGGAGTATAGCTTCCGCCTAGGAGGCCCGGGTTTAATTCCTGGTATGGGAACCACATGCCGGACAGTAATAATAGTAATGAGACAATACGATGACAATGTCTAGAATCAGTCATAAACGACTTCAGAGAACAGTCAGGTGATAAGAAATTTCCACTGGAACGTGTTACAATTAGTGAAAACATTTTTACGGATTCATATTACATGGGAGGTACTAGGAGTTTGGTCCATAGATAGTGGAGAGAAACGATTTCTAGTTTTGGTTGTAATTGAGTACTACTGAAGCAGGCAGAAAATCGAGATGTGCTACAAGATTATTATCAGCTTGTGTGGTATACTCGCCTAGGGCAGGCAAAACCTCTCAGTAGTACTGATGAGTAGGTACTCATACGAAACGCTTTTTCTTCCCTTTTTAAGAAATAGTCCGCCCACTGCGAACAGATAATAAGGTCAATTAAATACTGGTGCCAACATTCGCAGTCCAGTGGTGGAGCTATACAAGTTTACCTTTTCCAGGTCTGGGAAAGAGTAGGATCACTTTCATGGGTTTATCCGAAGGTAGTCGTTTGTTATCCATCATAATACTTCTTACAATAGAAGACCTTTTATTACCTAGATTAAGCGCATTCACGAAAAATTATTGATTTTTCAGTAGATATAAATGCATATATCAAAGAAGTAAAATTTGTGACCGTATCATCGCGTAATAATTTGTCATACGTGATACCTGACTTTTATGTAGTTCGGCGAGGCAGAACCAGCTTATATCTAACACCAAACGTGCATGACTGCTTTTATGCCTTTGACAATTCTCCTTCAAGCTGGAAATAAGATATATATATATATACCAATATATACAAATTAGGTGTATAAGTGCTAACTTTCCGATTGATTTTTTTTTTGATTCTTAATGCCATAAACAGAGGGTTCCAAAAAGTAACATTTTTCCGTTAATTCTTTTATTCCTCTGACTACCTCAGCGTAACACGACAAACACATACACGTGTCCACCACTTCTATTGAGTGGTATTACACAGAGTGTTGCCTGCTTTTTTGGCAGGACTTTAAACGTTATAATATGCATTTCTATCTGTACAAAGGCCCGGCATTTGAAAGCTGTTGTTCACTTTCACCGTTCCCGCCAGTAGAGTGCCACGGTGTAATCGACTTGCTTTTGGCTTATTTGTATTTGAAAATGAATCGGAAAGACTGTGGGATCTGTAATAGTAATCAATACATTATTTTAGTCAACCAGATGAAGGTTCGATGTCAAAGCATTGGCTACAATATATATATACGTTGGGGAACATCTTCCTTCCGGGTTTGAACTACTGGTTCTACCTTGCTCGGACTTTGTTCGTAGTGTGGTTATCAACAAGTTAATAACACTTGGTTACCGCGTCTCGCGCAGAATTGTCATAATCAAACAAGTCAACGAATGGTGCCTGTTGAAGTTAGTTTAGGTGTGGATAACGAGCGGCGTCTTCTGATAAACGCAAGGAATAGTACGTTCGTGGTATTTTACCGCGATTTGTTATTCCAGGTAAATTTGGTGTGTCCCAAGCAATTAGTGAACATATTAGTGAATTTGAAGCTACTCTTTTCCCAAGTTAGGGGGGAGGCTGATTTTCTTCTTATACAACATCATTTATGAATAAAAGTCACTGTACCCAACAAGGAAGTTAGTACAATATTATAGTAAGTATAAGTTGTACTCACATATTTTGCGTTTAACCAGAAAGCACTGATTTCGTTTTAATTAAGTTTTCGGATCATCTCCAGAGTAGTGTAAAAGGTTTCAACTTTGAATCGTATTCGTGCAAAAAGGAAAATTGTAAGAAGTTTAGTCCGACTGAACCCTGGCGGTTCCAAGCTTCAAACTTGTAGTCGACTGATGTTGTAGTGATTACCGGCATTAAGGTAATTTTGTGCTCTCAAAACAGTGAGATGTTAACAACACTGTAGTTTTGACTAATAAAAAAAAATCGTGAAGATTTAAAAGCTTAAGACTATTTCCTAATAATGCATATTCATCTTTTGCATCATATGCTGAAGAGAAGTACAAAGTCAAGAAGATTCAAGGGCATCAATGTTTTCTTGAAATGCAAGCTCTGACGGTTCGATTGCATTTTCTTTCTCCTGGCGGCAAAGAGGGTAGCGGAAAGAAAATGATTCGAAAATTGGGTGACCTACTGTTACTTGAAGAAAAGGTGGTTCATTTACTCATGAAGTAACATAAAATCGAGTAGTTTAGGTAAGAGAAAACGTGCACTTCTATTAGGTTAAGCTGATCGACAACTTAAGTCAGTAGGGTTAGTAAACGCAAGTCTTAGTCTGTTAATGTAAAAATTTATTCATAATATTGGTCGAGTGCGTGGAGTCAATCCGATCGGATGTTGCCTCGTGTTGTTGATCTAATCGATTAATCTAAACATAGCTAATGAATTAATTTAAAACAAGTTGTAGTGTTGTGTTAAACAATTTCCATATAAATCGTTAACTATAATTTTTTAAAATTCGACGCGATCGTTCAATAAATAAATTATCAAAATTAAATTTTATCCGCCAAGTGAAGGGCTCTTCTATGCATGCCCTATCAACATTCTATAAGCCAGCAGCACGGTAACGTTTCCTTTCCTTCGCTTCATCTGTGATCAGTGCAAATGCATTAGCACTTGTCACTGATCAGCAATCCGGGTGCACTCAGCTGTGGTCATTGAACTGCACGGTCTGAGGTATTGAAAGCAGCAATAGGCATAACACTATTGTTGTTTTTTTTACCTCGCTGTGTCGTTGACTGCTGCTGGTGGCGCCCAAATATTTGTGTTGTTGTGTGTCGCTTTTTTTCTTTTTTGCTTTTTTGTTTTTGCCTTCAGCATGCAGAATTTTATTTTAGATTTCTGCAACATTCGCGGATTAAGAGCAAATCGGTTTTCGGTGTACTGCCACCTTAACTCAAAAAATCCGGCAATTTTTGCGCTAAGTGAAACCAAGGTCGTTTCTGATGCTGATATTAATCAGTATCACGTCCCTGGTTACAGCTTCGTGCCTCTTTTTTCTCAGCATAGAGGGATCGCAGTATATATTCGGAATGATGTGGCCTTTACTATTCTTCAAGATTTTCCTTCTGCTAATCCAGAGTTTAATTATATCTGGATTAGGTTCAAACTTCACAAGCACATCATATACTTCTGTTTCCTTTATCGCAGCCCAAATATGTCTGATGACGACACGGTATTCGTATTTGACAATATCTCCAACAATATTGATCATTTGCTTTCTGTTTCCCCCTCTTCCGAAATCGTCCTGGCAGGCGATTTTAATGTTCATAATATACCGTGGCTCAGACATTCTTCTACCACAAGTCCTGCGGGCCGTTTCGTTGAACTCTTCTGTGAATCATTTAATTTGCAACAGCTAGTGGATGCACCAACGCGAATTCCTGATGCAGCTGGAGATAAAGCTAATTTACTCGACTTGTTTCTAACATCTCATCCGGACAAATATTCCATTTCAGTCGGTTCCCCTCTTGGAAATTCAGACCATTGTTTAATCACGGCTCAATTTACCACCTCAAACCTGTGCCGACCAACTGCTCCACCTACAAGTAGGCTTCTTTGGCACTATAAGAATGCTGATTGGGAAAGTCTCAATAAGTATCTTAAAGAAATTGATTGGTCGGTCTGTTTTGCTTCGAGGGATGTTGATGAATGCACATTACAATTTAGTAACATACTAAATCTTGGCATGCGTGAATACATTCCGTATTCTTACAGCAGGTCTCAACAACAGCATGATCGCTCCTGGTTTAACGATAAGTGCAACCAAGCTATAAAAGCGAAAGAGTCTGCTTTTCGCGCCTATCAATTGCATCCATGTCCGGAAATGAAACAAGTCTACAAGACTGCACGGAACACCTGCAAGTCCATTATCCAGAGAGAAAAATTTCTTTTTGACCAGAATATTAGACAAAGAATCTTGACAAGCCGCAAAGGTAGCAAAGGTTTCTGGTCCCTGGTCAAAACCATCAGGAACAATTTCACCAGTTCCTCTATACCTTCACTACTTAATAATGGTGAAGTGATTGTTGACTCCCTGGATAAAGCTAATATTTTAGCTGCTAGATTCGCTTCAAATTCTCGTCTTCCACCAACTTCACAAACACCTGTTTTGCATCGCCCGTGTGAATGTGTACAAGAGCCAATACACCTTCGTACGAGGGATGTGGTCAGGGTCCTTAAGGGGATCAACGTCTCCAAAGCCGCAGGTCCTGATGGTTTTTCGCCCCTGTTAATTAAAAGCTGCGCCTCATCCTTGGCTAAACCTCTGCGCAAACTCTTCTACTTGTCTTATTCGACAGGAAAATTTCCAACTGCTTGGAAGCTAGCTCACGTTCAGCCTATTCCTAAGAAAGGAGAGGGTAGCGATCCCTCAAATTATCGACCAATTGCCATCACTTCGATTCTTTCAAAGGTTTTTGAATCTATCATTAACTCAAAATTAATGAAGTATCTAGAAACTAATCATCTCATCAACGATCGCCAATATGGCTTCCGAGCTGGACGCTCATCTGGAGACTTGCTGACCTTTCTTACGGAACGTTGGAATCGTAGTCTTCACAATTTTGGTGAGTCTAAAATCGTTGCCCTAGATATTTCAAAAGCCTTTGATAGAGTCTGGCATCCAGCCCTTTTAGCCAAACTCAAAGCACTTGGTCTCTCCCCTCCTCTTGTATTATGGATTGAAAGTTTCCTATCTAGTCGCGAAATACGTGTTGTATTAGATGGCGTTACGTCTGAACCGCATCCCATAAATGCCGGTGTACCTCAAGGCTCTGTTATCTCTCCAACTCTCTTTTTAATTTTCATTAATGATCTGCTTTCCCTTACTTTCAATCCCATCCATAGTTTCGCAGATGACAGTACTCTTGATTTCGCTTACTCCTTTGACACTCTTGCAGAATCCAGGGGGAATGCTGCATGTGTTAAACGAGATTGCATGACTAGATCATTGAATAACGATCTTGCCAATATCCTCGCTTGGGGCAAAGCGAATCGCGTCGAATTCAATGCATCAAAGTCCCAAAGCTGTCTTATCTCATTAAAACAAGATCATAACTTAACCACACCCGTTTCTTTTGATGGAGCATTCATTTCTGATTCACCGTCACTAAGCATTCTTGGCATTAATATTTCCAGTAAGTTAAACTGGACAGATCACATCTTCTCTGTTGCCAAAGAAGCATCGAAATGTCTTGGATTTCTGAAAAGGTGTAAGAAATATTTCAGCCCGTCAAATCTAGCGCTCCTCTACAAGTCCTACATTAGACCTAGAATGGAATACAACTCCCATATATGGGCCGGGGCTGGTCGCACAGCCTTAGCTTCATTGGATATTGTCCAAAAGAGAGCCTTCAAGCTCATTGGCGATTTGGCAATAACTTGTCATATCGACTCACTCGAGCACCGCCGCAATGTTGGATGCCTTTCGCTCCTTTATCGCTATATGCATGGTCAATGTTCTGATGAAATATCTAGTCTAATCCCTTGTAGAATGATTCCTGCACGCAATACTCGCGCTGCAAACCGCGCACATCCTTTAACCCTTCAAATTACTTTCGGCCGTACAGTAAAATTCAGAGATGCTTTTTTATCCCGAACAGTGCGAATGTGGAACAGCTTACCATCTTCTGTTTTTCCTCCGGCATACAATCTGCGGAAGTTTAAGGGCGACATACATCGGCACCTCCGCCACTTTCCTCATATCCCCTAATCCTTTCCCTATCTCCTTCCTGCCATGCTGTGTTTTGCATCATAGGGTATCCCCTGAGCTTGGCTTAATAATATATAAAAAAAAAAAAAAAAAAAAAAAAATATGGCTTAAGTCTGTTATTATGAACAGTGACCAGTCGCCTGCCGACTTTTATAGTACTGTTCACAGGGCTAGATATGGCCATTATCAAATAAGGTCCTATCCAAATTTGGGAGAGCTTATTCTTTCTATTTTCGCTTTTTAGCAAGACTCTATCTCCTACATGAAAAGATATGGGGCGTATGGCTTTGTCGTAGTATGCTTTGGAGCGTTGCTTACTTGCGAGTAGATTTTTGCCGGCGGTTGCGTATGATTTTTGTAGCTTGTATCGAAGTAGATGATAATAGCTCTCTTGATTGTATACTGGCTCTGGTTCCCGGTTTAAATTTGAGGGAACGTCTGCCGTAAAACCGTATAGACAATCCATAGGAGTTAGCTTCGTACCTTCGTGTACGCTGTTGTTATATACAAACGCAGCCGTTCGCAGAAAATGGTCCCACGTTTTGGAATTTTCGTCGACTATTGTGCGAAGATATTCTATTAACGGGCGATGGGCCCGTTCCAGTGCACCATTTGACTGAGGGTGATATGCGGATGTTTGAAGTTTCTTTACTCGTAGTAGCTTACAGATTTTTTTGAACAACTCACTCAGAAAATTGCTTCCTTGGTCTGTCACTATCCTTTTGGGGATGCGATACCGTGTTACAATTTCATAAAAAAAAATCTGTGCCACCGTAGCTGCCTCTGCGTTCGGAATGTGATACCAGTCAACAAACTTTGTTAAGTTATCCTGAAAAGTTAAAATGTATTTATTGTTTTGATTTGTTTCTTCTAGTGGTCCCACAATATCTAAGTAGACCTTATCAAAAGGCTGTTCGGCGATATCTGTAATGACCATAGGCATTTTTATCAAAGGAGAAGCTTTCATTGTTTGACACTTGGAGCATTTCTTTACATATCTTTTTATATCTCTGAGCATATGTCGCCACCAGTATTTCCGTCTGATGCGTTTGTAGATTTTTATCACTCCTTGGTGTCCACCAAAAGGGGAATCGTGATAATCTTTGAGTATCGTCTGTATTTCCTCTGAACTAGTGATTACCTCTGGTTTTGTTGTCGGATTAGCATCGCTATTGTTAGGCGCTGAAGTGTTGGATATCGTCTCTGTTACTGGATTTAATTTTATTTCCGCCTCTTCAGATTGTGTATTTAACGGAGGTGTATCCGTGTCTATTAGGGCCTTTGTTTTATGGGCTCGAGTAATAGTGTAGCAATTCGCGGGATCTGATTGACTTTGTACAGCGGAATCTTCTTCAAAATCGGAATCCATTCGGTGGTGAATTATCGCTTCTACTGTTAAAGTTTGAGCAGGGCTATCTTCGTTTGACTGTGGTGGTATACGACTTAGCGCGTCGGCATTTGTATTGTATTTTCCTGGTTTGTATTCGATTTCATAATCGAATTCCGATAGCTTATGATGGAATCTCACTAATCGTGAAGTAGGATCTTTCACGTTGAATACGCCTTTGAGGGGCTTATGATCCGTGTATACCTTAAATTTACGACCCTGAAGATAGCATCTGAAATTCCTGGTTGCCCAAACTATTGCGAGTAATTCCCTTTCGATTGTCGAATAGTTTCTCTCAGCGTTGTGTAGTGTCCGGCTGGCATATGCGATTGGTTGATCCTTGCCTATTTCCCTTGGGACAATACAGCTCCAAGTGCCTCACTACTAGCATCTGTTGTTAAATTAAAGCGTTTTGTGAAGTCAGGATAAATAAGTAGAGGAGGTGAAATCAGTGCTAACTTGATATTTTCAAATGCCTCTTGGCATTTTTCAGTCCATGTAAATTTGTTGTCTTTACGAAGAAGATTTGTTATTGGACGTACGATTTTTGAGAATTCAGGAAAGAATTTCCTATAATAGTTAGCGAGTCCTAAAAAGGACTGTACTTGCCTCACTGTTCGAGGAACCGGGAAGTTCTGACGCATGCTGTCTTGCTCGGGTCTGGGAGACCTCCCTCACTGGAACATTTGTGACCCAAATATATTACTTCCCTTTTCAGGAACTGACATTTTTCGGGCTGTAGCTTTAAATTATGTTCTCTCAAACGGTTAAATACCTTTCGAAGCTTCCGATTGTGATCTTCCAAATTTTTGCCATAGATGACTATGTCATCCAGGTATACGAAGCATTCCAAACCTTGTAGCCCCGTCAGAACATAATTCATCAAACGTTGAAAGGTGGCCGGAGCTCCCTTTAAACCGAATGGCATGCGTTTGAACTCATAGTGTCCGTAGTTAGTGCTAAAAGCGGTTTTGTGCCGATCTTTTGGGTTGACAAGTACCTGATGGTAGCCACTGGCTAAGTCAAGAGTGGTGAAATAACGAGCGTGACCTAATTGGTCTAAAATGTCTTCTATACGTGGTAATGGAAAAGCATCACCTATTGTTTTTTCGTTTAACTTGCGGAAGTCTACGACACCACGCCATTTCTTTTCTCCGTTTGGTTCTGCCGTTTTGGGGACCACTAGAAGAGGGGAATTCCATGGACTTTTGCTTTGTTGTACTATTCCATTTTCTAGCATTTCTTGAAGTTGTTCATTAATAACTTGCCTTTGCGTCTCCGGTAGTCTATACATTTTTTGATTAATTGGGGCCTGATCGTGAAGTAGAGGTATTGAATGGGCTATAGCCCTTGTGAAGGTGAGTGTGTCACCTTTTAGAAAAAACACATCATTATATTCCCAGCAGAGGTTAGTTATTGCGGTTCTCTCCTCGGCATTTAACGTTGTCTCTAGTTCGAGTTCTTGTTCTAGTTTGCTAAATCGCTGGTTATTTTCTAGAACGTGTGCTTCGTCATAGTCTGGGAATACATGGCGTAGATGCTGCAATATTGCATCTTGGGAAGGCTGTGCCAGCGTCTTTAAACATTTTTTGTTTGGAGGTCGAGCTCCAGTATGTTTTTGAGCTTTATTGATTATGAGACTCTCTTGGGTTGCATACTGTTCCGTGGACAAAGGTGCGATGTAGTAATTTTTTGTGGGTATTAATTGCAATGCAAAATCAGTTATGATCGCCTCTTGGCTATTTGCATTGAGGATACCTACTAACACTGTTTTTCCCCCGCTGCTGGAAGGCTGTTCGCCAGAAAGACTCCTTCGTCTATCTCCTGAGATAGGCAGAGCATTTCTTCCTGTATATTCACCGGTATTCTGACCACTATTTGGGATCGAGCAGGTATGCGAATAGTTTCCGTTAAATGAACATTCTGCTGCCTGATTTCATCAGTCCCGTGCTGGTTAGTCATATGAATGGGTTTAAGCTTTTCTGAATTGTGTTTATTCGCCAAGGGGACACTGCAAGTTGACAGCTTAACCTCTGCAGGTTCCATCACTTTTGTAGCGGACCTTGACACGAAAAGCTTTTGAGGAGGTGCCTTCTTATCCCTTGCTTTTAATAGCGGGATAGCAAATTCTTTGGAGTTAGTTTCTGTGCGAAGAAACCTTAGTGTTTGTTTAGGGCCCTCAATATTGCAATGAGTCGAAAGGAAATCATTTCCTAATAACCCATCGCCAGAGACGTTCGGCAAGTGTTGCCCTACTTTAAAGTTACAAGGGATTTTATTTTTAAGAGTGAAATTCCCTTGGAAACTTCCCAAAGTTTTGCCGGTACCAAAAGGTGTTTGTAGTCTGCAAGTTTTTTGTGTATTTATTTAGCTAGGGACGTTGAGTGCTTATTTCTTAACTAAGCTTACTTCAGCCCCTGTGTCTACTACTAATTGCACGTGTCCGCTTTGGGCGATGTCTAAGGGGAGTTTCACGATGGGAATTCCTGATAGTGTGGATTGAGGGGACCCTTTATCAAAATTCTGCCGCTTTAAAGTCGAACCTGGGGATTTTTAGTCGACTGTTTCGAGTTTCCCTTTGCCTCCCATTTTCGTTTTTGGTGGCACTCGGTAATTATATGACCTCGACGTCCACAGAAATCACATTTACTTTGAATCTGGTTTATGTTTACTTTATTTGGAACATCTGATGGTTTACCTTGGTAACCATTATGATATCCATGGCGATTGCGTTTACAATCGCGAATATCGTGATTATAGCTGCGACAATTAATACAGTAAGGAGTATTTTTGCGTTTTAAGCATTCATCATAGGTGTGCCCTTTAATCCTGCAGAAATTGCAGATGACTCGTGTCATAAGTGAGTTTTGGGGGCCGTGTGAGAATTTTGGGGGGCCTCTTGAAGTTTGCTGGCCATATCGACCTCCCACTGGTAATTCATTTTGAACTGGGTGAGTAGCTATAGGAGGTGGAGTCCCAAGAGTTCCTGTTTGGAAGTGTGGGATTGCAGGAGAGCTCTCCATGGGTGGATTAGCTAGTGAACTAGTATAAACGTTTTGTGCTTTGAGTTTATTTGGGCTCTGGAAAAGATTATTCTGTGCCCATGCGGGTAAACTGTGGACTGGTGTTTGAGTAGCGGCAACAGGTGTAAAAACCCTGGATTGCTGCAATTTTTCCATATCTAGAGCTTTTTTAATTATGTCTTCCAGTAATTATCCTGTTGAGCCAATAGATAAGTCGTTAAGTGCGGATTGGTTGACCCAGTTTTCACAGCTGTAATTGCAAAATCTTCCAACTGTGGTGTTGTAGTTTTTCAGCACCGTATTTTATTTCGACGGCATGTTTGCACTGAGTTAGGAAGTGTTTTACTCTTTGAGTAAAAACTACGAAATTCTCCATTGGAAACTGTCGACAAGAAATTAGTTTACTGACTAATTCTTCGTATGTTTCTCTGGGAAGATAAGTTCTATTCAACAGGGCCTCAAGCTCATCAAAAGTTGTCCAACTGGATGAAGTAATTAGTTGATAAGCTTCCCCGCGCAGACGGGTAGGCAGAATTTGTATAAAGGCACTCTTTTCCTCTTCAGCTAGGCACTGAAGAACTTGTTTGCAACATCCCAAGAAAGTTTGCAGCTCTATGCCACGGTATGGGTTATTTTCACCCCCAAACAAAGGGACCATTTGTGCGGTCAACTTGACTACTTTCGAGTAATCTACTGGCATTGTGAGGATTTTATTTGTTTCGAGAATGCGCGGAACACTTATATTTTCACTTATTTTTTCTAAAGTGGATTCCAATAGGGAATCGCCTAACCAGTTAAAAACAATATCACTCGCGGATGCTTCGTCTATACTAATTTCACTTTGATTTAATGAGTAAGAGTGCGAAAATCCGGAAAATTGTTCGAGATCTTTTTTAAACCTCTCAGTTTCCTTTTTAAAATTTTTTATTTTTGCTCTCCGTTGTTCATGTGATTGCTTTATTTGCTTATCTAGACTATCACACTGATGAACGGATAGTTTTTCGGATTTTCGCACTTGTTCTAATAGTTTATCTAAATAAAATTGAAGACTTACTTTTCCAGTTCCTGGCAAGATAGTTCCGCTGCGTAGGGAGATTCCTAGTTGATGAGCTAGTTGAGATGGTGGCTGTTTTGTTGTCTCCTGTGTTATGCAGGCTGTTTTAATGTTGCCTTGAGATGTCTCGATTTGTTCTGCTGGGTTGCCTCCTGTGAGCCGGGGCGAGTTGTCCTTGGGATCGCCCGGCAAGGAAGATTGTTGAGCAGGTTGAACTGGCTGTGCAGCAATGTGTATTTCTTCCTCCGGGGGGCTGTTGCTGCTCATCAACACTTCGTGTAACCTGTCTAGGCCACAGGCTTGTAGATCTCGGCTGGTTGTTACTTGTTGTCCTCAGGAGAGTAGGTCCTTTGGTAAAGATAGTGCCCTCAAGGCCAGACTCAGCCCCAAGATAAAGGATTTGGGTGTCTTTTCCAGCACTATCCTACCGGCTGCGCCAAAATTGTTGTGTATTCCTTCCAAAGATAAGAAGGGGAACACACTGTGGTCCTTGGCTCCTGGTTGTCCTCTCGAGTTTTCTGCAAATATAAAATACTCTTCCTTTTCGGAAAAGGTTAGCTATTTATTAAGGAATGTACCCAACGGTACCACACGAATTATCGAATTCAAAGTCCGTTTTATTTAAGAATTTCGATTACTTTATTTTTTCTAAAACTTTTATTAATACAAAAACTTTTATCAATACAAAAACTTTTATCAATACAAAAACTTTTATTAGAAACGTGAGAGCCACCGTGATTAGTTTAATTCTTTCAACCCGCGAACTAAACTCCAACTCGAAACTGTTCACTCAACACTGTGCTAAAAACTGCGCTCGTCATGTCCAGTGACGAGTCTTTTAAAGAAAGGCTCAGTTGTTTCAGCCCTCTCATTGGTCACTTGAATTGACCTATAGGAATCTTCATGTGACCCATTCCCCAAAATCAGCATGTCAGACCGGAGAAAGAATCAGCCAATCAGAATTGTTCAATTCTTTCCCACAGTCCAACACTGCTGAATCGTGAAAACGAGCCACAAAAATTCCCATGGTAAAAATATATCCACTTGTTAAATTTTCCTGGACGGCGGATTGCAACATGATCAGTATACTTGAGTGAGATAAGCCGGCGCATTTTTCTCACAGTTAATTATGCTGACCCATCGAAAAATGTTTAGCGCTTGAATATTTCACTCGACACCTGATCTGTTTACTTGAATAAAATAAGCATGCGCGTCTTTCTCACAGTCAATAATGTTGACACATCGAAAAATGTTTAGCGCTTGAATATTTCACTCGACACCTGATCTGTTTACTTGAATAAAATAAGCATGCGCGTCTTTCTCACAATCAATAATGTTGACCCATCGAAAATTGTTTAGCGCGTGCATATTTCATCCGAAATATCATACGTGGTTGTCACATAATTTCTTGTCGTGCAGACAGAATTATTTGGGGCATGTGCCCTTGAATATGACTACGTCCGCTTGGACATGAGAAGATGTTTTGTATATGTGCTGCTTAGATAGCCTGGCACATGTATACTTGAATCTGAGCCCTGGAATTCGTGGATGCATTTCAGACATAAATTGGCTCATGTTAATTTATGAATGCACTTTTGGACCCACTTATAGAATTCAAGCAATTTATGGATGCATTTTGTTATGCATGCATAAATTTCTTTATCTTTGGTTGTTGGTATACAACAGGTATACTGTAAATGAATATAGCAACATAAGCTTAAAATAAATTGTTAATATATAATTAATTTTTATAATAAAAAAAAAAAATAAACTTAAAAGAAAAATAAAAAGAAAACAAAAATAGGACAATTACAATTAATAAACACTTTATGTTACAACAATACTTTCAACTTACAATACTACATACAAGTGCTATTATTCTGGTTAAGTATATAATTGACAATATCTTAATTACTATATAAACCGATGTTTAAAGCGGTTTTCTCAGCTGGTATGACACTGTGAAACAGTGAAATGGCCATAAGCTTTTATTTCGTTCTTTCTTTTCCTGTTTCATCCATGTAGTAAAATTAACGTAGCATTGAACATTATCTGTATGGTTTGTTCCTTTGTCAAGACAGATCATGGCCTAGAAATTAAGATAAAAATTATACTTCATAAGGAAAGTGATGAAGAAACATACCTCTCACCTCTCTGTAAAATTAAGATTGAATTTCCTAATTATTAAGATAGGATACTACCATTCTTTTCTCTTTTAGTCAAGCCATTTAGTTTTACCGTAGATGAGGCAGCCCGAAGTATTATACCTAAAAATAAGAAACTGCTATTAAAGACTATTAAATGAATTGTTGTAAAAATTAGAAATTTTTAGTTGTAAGTTAAATAAGACAATTAAACATACAAGGCAGCCGCCCAGATGGCCTAGTAGCCGTGGGCCCACTAACATTAGTTGTCAATTAGGATAGGTTATTTTAAGATCTATGTAAATAAAATCTATCAATCTGGATATTTTTAAAATCGTAATATTTTATAAAATTCCTAAAATAAAATATGATTTTGAATAAAATACAAACAATTTGTGCTCTGCTACTAGTTGACCCACTTACAACATTGACCTTTTATTTCTTAGAAGCAATACGCCCGTGCCAGCGACAAGAAACACTCGGCCAAATACACGAAAACAAATAATTATATTAATAAAATGTAACTTACCTTCGAGCAATTTTCTGAAACACTTAATTATAAGATACTGTTGTACTACAACAGCAAATCAACCAAGGCTGCACTGTACAGGTGTAGAACTTATTATTTAAATATTGATTGGTTACCTAATAAAAAACTAAGAAAAACGCGAATAAAATTGGAAACATTTCTCCTAAATATAAGCCGTATACTTTTGCCTGTTGCGTTAATGGTTAAAAAGAACTTAAATTAGTCCTAGTGCGACTGAGGCAATAAGTTAAACACAAAATCTGAGAGAACTTAGGATTACCACAATGATAAAATCTTCTTGAATATCATTAAAATCCTTTCAAATTATTCGTAATAATGAATTTTTCCTACATCGAGTCACACTACTCAATTTTTTAATAGGAGATACATATCGCTGGCCAACGCGCAGAAAGGAGATGTAAATTTCAGTAAAAAAAAAAAAAATCTCGTTACTCCCAAAATCACCATAGAAACCATTTGAAGCGGGGAGACACAACACTATGCGGTCTTTAGCGTTCATCAGCTCAGATTATTCCTATATCTGGTTCAAGGTTCAAGCTATTTGCGGACGCCCCCCTAAGGCAGGCATCACGGGCCTTTCGATAGGGGACCAAATAGTTCAGGACCCGAAGCTCATTGCTGAGACCCTAGCAGCTCACATAGCCAACTACTCAAACACACGACTCCACCCTACTTTTACTTCTACTTTTACTAACCAATCAGAACTGTGCGGGGGGACCAGCACAGGGACTAGAGATCCTACCTTCCAACCCCCTCGATGATCCTTTCTCCCACCAGGAAATTAAGGACACCCTTAATTCCTTCCACGGATCCACTCCCGGTCTGGACAATATTTCTTTTGGAATGCTTAAGCAGGCACCTCTTGCCTGGATTCAAAAAGCTAAAGGACTCTGCGATCTAGTCTTCGATCTAGGCAAATTTCCGCAGGCTTGGAAGATTGCTGACATCAGATCTATTCCAAAACCTCCTAATAAGATCCCTAATCCATCCTAAACCAGACCAATATCACTCCTATCCACAACATCCAAAATCCTAGAGAAGCTGATGGCCAACAAACTGTCATGGAAGCTAGAGCATTTGTTGCTGCCACAAGTTGCGAGATACAGGTCTGGAAGAGGTACTCAGTCCCTCCTTCAGGAGCTGGAGCACAACCTGGCAAGCGCCCTCTATAGGGAATAGCATTCTGTTGTGCTGTCCGGCGACCTATAAAAGGCGTTAGACCGAATACCTAAGCACTCAGTCCTCCGACAACTTAAACAATGGAGCATGGGGGAGAGATTTGTTGATACCGTCGAATCGTTCCTTAAAGGTTAGAGTGGGAGGACACTTTTCCTCAGTCCGAACCCTACTAAACGGACTCCCACAAGGGTCTCCGCTCTCAGTCCACCTTCTCAATGTATTCATCCACTCTCTGTCAGAGAGCTTGGATAAGATTCCAAATCCCTTCTACCACATTTACGCTGATAATATCATCTGCGGCCGGATTCACTAACTCGGAGAGTTTGGGAGTTTGGGAGATGAGAATTTTCGTTTTCTCCGGTTAAAACTCCCTAACTCTCCATTCGAGATTCTCTAACATACTTGAGGAGTTAAAGAAAACGTGAGAAGTATCGAAATATTGAAAGACTGATAGCTCTGTGTGGGAGGGTCGTAGAGAATTGCGGTTTTTTCCTATGGATTTAGGGTCTAGAGTATAAAAATATAGGTGAACAATTTCTTAGGTAGGGGCTTTTGGGGATGGGGGGTTGTCCAAAATACGTCATGTTTGGTATCAAATTAAAGAGGGAGAAACGGATAATCGCGTGGCGTAGTTTTTTCTTTGATCATTTTAACTTCATAACTGACATTTTACAGCCGAAAGACGGATTTTTTGCACGTGGGTTATATACACCCCAGTTTCTATATTTTGCATATATTTTTTCCGTTCTTTCTTTCACATCCATTAGTACTCTGTTATGAACATTTTTCTCATAGAAAGTGAATTTCCACGACTTACCAGTTCTTCATAATGATGAGTTGAGTTTTTGTACCAGAAAACGGCCATTTTTTCATCTTAAGAAAGACTGAATCACTTCTTTTGCAGTTATCTCCAAAACTATTTACCGGAGTGAAAAACTAATTACTAATGTAGATGCGATTTTATCCTACATACAAGCTTTAACGTGCATATTTAAAATTTTTATAGCATCTCTTCTGTACTGGAAGACGACCAAATTGACCATATTCGCGTGAATTACAATTTTTAGCGGGTACCTTGAGACACAAAAATCCTTATTTCTCTGTAAGTATTGCAAGGATGTCCATAATTTGTTTTTGTAAACATAGCCAGGATATGTACTGAATCCATAAATCAATTTGAAAATCCTAGGTACATTGGTACCTTCACAAAGTACAATAAAAGCAGATAATACTGTTAGTTGAGAAATATTTTTTTATTTATGTTTCTGGTGAGGTTCCATTTCTAAAACACGCGCTCAACAGAACTTTGAGAGCAATCTCACTCTGGGCCGACACAAATGGGGCCAACATTTCCTTCAACAAGCTTGAAGCTATACATGTTTGTCGGAGTCCGAAATGTGCAGAGAACGCCTTTGAGGGCGATATAGCTTCTATCTCTAATGTTGTATCGCCGCCTCTCGTGCTTTCCTCTCAGAGAAGAAGAGGAAACGGGAGCTGGAAAGAAATTTAAGTGCCAAGAGAATTGAAATAAAAAGAGATTACTTTCACTTTTAACGTCTTTTATTATTCGTATTTGATTCGTTTTATTATTTTACTCTAGTTACAGGCGTTTTCTTTTATCACGGCTCCTTTAACTAATTACTAAATTTACCCGACAGGATAAAATGTTCACGCTAACCGACTCGTACAAGAGTATATTTCCAACTCAACTTTACTCGATTTGAATTTTGAAAGGTGGCCTCTGAGACGCTCGCGTTATCAGCTAAAAAAGGGCACTTGTATATGCTCAAGAAATATGATGCCGAGCTCGTGTATACATAAGTGAAGACGAGCTCGGTCAATAAAATTAAGAAATTTATGTGGACGTTTGCAAGAACGTTGCAAGAAAATATTACTAGGCACTTGTGCTCGTTGAAATTTTCCAAGACATTTTTAAAAAGAAATTTGATGCAATAATAATATATTTGATGCGCTCATGTAAATGAGTGCATGAAATTTGGAATTTAAAAAAAACACCCTCTCCATCCTGCAGCTTGTCTTCTCGCACAATCTGAATTGGACAAAGCACGCTGCAAATGTCGCAGAAGCTGTAAGAAGCAGGAATAACCTGCTAAAGATCATATGCAGAAGAAACGCAGGCCTCCCTTAGTGGCGGCCACTAAAATAGCTAAACAGTTGGTAGTTGGCAAGATAGATTACTGCTTACCGATTTATGGTTCCACGACTCATGAACATCCGCAAAGTCCAGGCATCCGTAAATGCCACGGGCAGGATAGCCCTTGGTGCACACCGCACAACTCCCATAAACAGTCTACTGATTGAATCAGGCTTCCCAACATTCTCACAAAGAAGAGAGACGCTCGCTGGCAACCTTTTTTTCAAGACCCTCCATATTCCCAGCTCCCCACTCCGCCTCCTTGCCTTAAACATCCTATCCCTGAACCCCATCCCCACCAACCGCACCTGCCCTAGCTTAGCTAGAATCATAGCTAATATCCCAGCTAGCCTCAAAACAATCCCCTTCAATCCAGAGCAGCTCAAGCCAACGCGCTCGGTCCTTTCCTGGAGAGAATTCTATTGAACGAGAAAAGCTACGAGCACCTAGACAGAACGGACAAAATCAGACTGCACATCGACACATACGAACGAATACAAGCAGACATAAGAATCTACACGGGACGCCTCGAAGGACGAGGAAAACGTAGGGATTCCCATCTGGACTGAGCACTAAGGTTCCGAACTCCCATCCTCTTACAAATGCCAACGTGGACAGATGTCTTTACGGCAGAGCTAACGGCTGTCTGGGAGGCTGTCAGATGGGCCTGGAAGCAGGAAGGAATATGTGCTATCTTCTCGGACATTCGATCTTCGCTCAAGGCCATACAAAATCTCAAGAACAGAAACCCTTTGGCAGTTAACATAAGAAAATCCTTACACACTGGCCGAATCACTTATGCGGGGTGCCTACAACAGTGCATCGATCTACAGAGACTACTCTACGAACTCGGTACTACAAAGACACCAACAGAACTCCTCACCTATAGGGGGGAGGACACGAACATACTTCTCGATGCACTGAGGACATTTCTACGAAACGATAAAAACGACACGAGACTGTAACAACTGACATACGTACTTGCAGCCCTGGCTGCTACATATACTGCCTACAGACAACAAAATGATAAGGTATACTGTAAATGAATATAGCAACATAAGCTTAAAATAAATTGTTAATATATAATTAATTTTTATAATAATAAAAAAAAATAAAAATAACTTAAAAAAAAATAAAAAGAAAACAAAAATAGGACAATTACAATAAATATATAATAAATAAATAAACACTTTATGTTACAACAATACTTTCAACTTACAATACTACATACAAGTGCTGTTATTCTGGTTAAGTATATAATTGACAATATCTTAATTACTATATAAACCGATGTTTAAAGCGGTTTTCTCAGCTTGTGAAATAGTGAAATGACCACAAGCTTCTATGTCGTTCTTTCTTTTCCTGTTTCATCCATGTAGTAAAATTAACGTAGCATTGAACATTATCTGTAAGGTTTGTTCCTTTGCCAAGACAGATCATGGCCTAGAAATTAAGATAAAAATTATACTTCATAAGGAAAGTGATGAAGAAACATACCTCTCACCTCTCTGTAAAATTAAGATTGAATTTCCTAATTATTAAGATAGGATACTAGCATTCTTTTCTCTTTTAGTCAAGCCATTTAGTTTTACCGTAGATGAGCCAACCCGAAGTATTATACCTAAAAATAAGAAACTGCTATTAAAGACTATTAAATGAATTGTTGTAAAAATTAGAAGTTTTTAGTTGTAAGTTAAATAAGACAATTAAAAATACAAGGCAGCCGCCCAGATGGCCTAGTAGCCGTGGGCCCACTCACATTAGTTGTCAATTAGGATAGGTTATTGTAAGATCTATGTAAATTGCAACTAATGAATTAATAAATAAATAAATAAATAAAATCTATCAATCTGGATATTTTTAAAATTGTTATATTTGTAATCAATAGGTGTAATAATTTTTATAAAATTCATAAAATAAAATATGATTTTGAATAAAATACAAACAACTCTACACCTTCATCCGACGCGGAGCAATCCCCAGGTGAGAATTCACAACACCTCCGGGAAGGTACAGACAACGCCTCAGAAGACAACGCAGCACAATCAGGAAGCCAGGAGCGCCAGAATCCAGACCCATTACAGCAAGAAACAACAGGAGTTCGCCTTCGAAGCGGCACCGTTTCAACAGGGCCCACAATTGTATCTAAAGTAAGTCTAGATAAATTTTTAGATAAGTTATTAGAGAAGGCACGCGAATCCGATAAGCTCACTGTCACGTACTGCGACGCTCTTGACCACAGATCAAGTCAAGGCAGAGAGCAGAGGCTGACAAAGATCGAAAAATTTAAAAAAGATACAGAGCGATTCAAACAGGAGCTTATCGAATTCGCCGGGCTTTCACGTTCATTAGGTTTAGATAAGAGCTCAGCCAGTGTAGTTGTAAGCGCTGAAAGTGACAGTGATATTAGTGGTGACGCATCTGACCAAACAACCGCCGAAAATCTCCTTAGTGGCTGGCTAGAAGTATCCTTCACGGATTCTAGTCCAGAAACCAGCCCTGAAACTCGACAAGGCACAAGCAGACTACCGTACAAGCCTATAAACAAAAAGATAATCACAATGGTAGATTATGCAAAGGTGGCCAAGCTCACGGCACAACTAGTTCCTCTGTTTTCGGGTGCAAATACCGCTAGGTCGTGAGCTACAAACATTTATTGGCTGTTGCAAACAGGCCTTACACTGCTTAAGTGAGGAAGAAAAAGCAGCCTTCCAACACATTTTGCCCACCAGACTTCGTGGCGATGCCTATCAGTTGTTTGCTTCGGACGTTCCAACTACTTTTAGTGAGGTGGAGGAACGTCTGAACAAAACCTATCTACCACGAGAATCATATCAAGAATTGGTCAACAAATTGATCACAATGAGGCAAAACCCATTGGAAACTGTCACTGCCTTCACAACAAGAGTGAAGCAGTTGCTGATGCTTTGCAACGAGGCAGCGGTACTGAAGTACGGAGCAACGGCAGCCCCAGCTGTGAAGACACAGTTGGCGGACTTCGCCAAGAATGCCCTCAAAAGTGGAGTGAACAATCCCCAACTATGCCAGTACCTCCTCACTCTGGTAGAAAATGATCTAGAGCAGCTGATACAAAAGGCTTTAGATATGGAAAAATCTGCAAGCAGACACAGTTTTCGTCCAAACACCACTAACGCAACAGCCATATCCAATGGCACCAATAGACTCTAGTCTTCGAGCTCGAGCTCTCAGCCGAACTCCTTACAATCACGCACCACAGCGACCCATGTACGCATCGACACGAGCACAAGAGCCCCGACAGTTTAATCCCCCATACGTACATGCTCAGCCACTACGCCCGCCATTTTCACGAAGGGATTCTAGACAACCGGATACACAGAATCTGGTACAAAACATCACTAGCAATTTCTGCCAGAAGCGGGGACACACCTACACGGAGTGTATAAAACGCAAAAACACCCCCTTCTGTTCTAACTGTAGAAGTTACGAGCATGACATTCGCGACTGTCGAAATAGCCAAGCACAGTCTGCAACTCGTTTCACACGAGGATCGCCTAACAATCCACCACAGTCAGACCCGAGCAATATAAAAGGCCCCAGAGTCTTTAACATAAGACAAAAATGTGATTTTTGTGGGCGCCGTGGACACAAGATCGACGAATGTCGACAAAAGCAAAAATGGGAGGATAAAAAACAGGAAAACGACAAAGAGTCGACCCAAAACTCCCCGGTTCGACTATAAACCCTACCAGCAGTAAAAAAGGGTCTTCTCAGCCGCCCGACTTCAGTGTGCCCACCGCCAGACTTCCTCTAGACATAGGTCTAAATGGTCAGGCCCAGCTAATAGTGGGACGCCGGCGCTGAGATCAGTATAATTAAGAAAAAAAGCTCTCAAATCTCGCGAGCTAATAAACCCCCAACTAAAAACTAACGCTTCAAAGCCCCTTTGGCACCGGAAAAAACCTTAGGAAGTTGCCAAGGAAACTTCATGCTAAAAAGTAACTTACCTTGCAACTTTCAGGTGGTAAAAAACATCCCAGGTATTTCTGACGACGGCTTGCTAGTAAATGATTTCCTAGCCAAAAACTGTAATGTTGAGGGACCCAACAAGGCTCTGCGATTTTCTCGCACGGAGACCAATCCAGGCAGAGTTTGCTGTTCCATTAGAAACCGCATCGGATAACCCGTGTTCACAAAACACAGTCAACAAAGAGACACTGGCAGCAGATATCTAACCCGACGGGGATATACCTTCTACCCGAAGTGTTCTCAAAGCTTCTCAGTCAGAAGAAGTCGGCTGTGACTTACAAGAACGCGATAAGGGTGACGTGATTACCGAAGATCCGGCCTGTAAGACTGGCACAGCTTGAGGTGAATTTAGATGAACCTGTGTGCATACCAGCAAGGTCTCAGATCGTAGTCAAAAGTTCCGTTGCATTTGCAGGAAGAAATGCTCAGTCTGTCAAAAGAAATAGACGACGGAGTCTTCTTAGCAAACAGTTTACTCTCAGCTGGGTTAAAGGCAGTCCCCTATAGGAATCCTTAACACACGCAGTTCACAAGTAGTCCTAAACAGCATGAACCTATATCTGGTTCCCATAAAGACTACACTGTCGTCCCCATCAAACAAGAGCCAGATAAAGAGATTACAACAGCCCATCCCTCGAATCCCATGAGTCGAAATGACGGCGATGGTGAGCATCACGTTATATGTAACCTAAGATTAAGAAAGTGGGGCATAAGAGCCCAGGTAGACCGAGCAGTAATAAGGAAAACTGCTCCAAGACGCTTGCGGGTCCCTCATGAAAACCCCAACGTCAAGCGCTGGCCAGCATACAAGAGGTCTGCCGTTAGCACTCCCGCAGATCCACCTGGCCCAACGCCACTCATATATAAAAGAAATAGGCTAAGAGGTAAAATGAATATAGATAATAACAATAGGTTTAGATTTAAGAACAATACAAACAGGGCAATAAGCGCCGATCAGAAGGCCACCCTACAACATATACGATATCTGTTCCCCAAACGATGTCGAACAAGAAGGACAGCAGTATTCTCATCCCGCCTCACCAGATTAGAGCAAGAACTCAGTCTGGATGAAACTTTAAACTCTGACGAAAAAGCATCAATAACAAATCTCTGTTACGAATATTATGACATATTAGGTGACAGGCTTACTCATACCAATGCCATCACCCACGACATCCCTCTGGTGCAACACCAAGCACCTATTAACCAAAAGATGTACCGGTTACCAGAGACACAGCGAAATGTCATTAATGAGCAACTCAGAGAAATGCTGGACAACGACATTGTCCAGCCCAGCAAAAGCCCATGGAACTCACCACTGCTAGTCGTCCCCAAAAAAGCGGGACCAGATGCTGAGAAAAGGTGGCGCGTCGTCATTGATTTCCGTAAGTTGAACAAAAAAACGATTGGTGACGCCTTCCTGCTACCTCGGATTGAGGATATCCTCGATCAACTGGGTCATTCAAGATACTTCACCACCCTAGACCTAGCCAATGGCTATTGTCAGGTACTCGTCGATCCGAAGGATCGAGCAAAAACGGCTTTTAGTACCAACTACGGGCATTATGAACTCAAACGCATACCGTTCGGGCTCAAAGGAGCCCCGGCCACATTTCAGCGTTTAATGAATTTCATATTAACTGGCCTACAAGGCCTAGAATGTTTCGTTTACTTAGATGACATCGTCATCTATGGAAAAAATCTGGCAGACCACAACGAAAAGTTTCGAAAAGTCGTTGACAGGTTAAGAGAAAATAACCTGAGAAATGTCAATTTCTCAGGCGCGAGGTAGTGTATTTAGGTCACAAATGTTCTAACCAAGGAGCACTACCTGACCCTAGCAAAACGGCATGCATCCAAACTTTCCCATTCCCTAAGACAGTAAGGCAAGTCCAATCATTTTTGGGCCTTGTCAATTACTACAGAAAATTCATACCCGATTTTTCGAAAACAGTACGTCCTCTAACAAACTTACTCCGAAAGGATGTGAAGTTTAAATGGACTGAGAAATGCCAAGAAGCATTTCAAAGCATAAAAAATGCTTAAATTTCTCCTCAACTCTTAATATATCCCGATTTTTCAAAACCTTTTAATCTGACCACAGACGCTAGCAGCGAGGCTCTTGGGGCAGTCCTATCTCAAGGAGAGGTAGGAAGTGACCAGCCCATTGCCTACGCCAGCCTACCCTAAACAAAGCCGAACGGAACTATTCCACTATTGAGAAAGAGTTACTGGCTATAGTTTGGGCGACAAAAAGTTTCAGGTGTTATCTGCAAGGCCGAGAGTTCACGGTCTATACAGATCACAAACCACTCAAGGGTGTCTTCAATGTTAACGACCCCACATCCCGTCTGGTGAGATTTCACCATAAACCTTCCGAGTTCAATTATAAAATTGAATATAAGCCTGGAAAGTACAACACGAATGCCGACGCTTTAAGCCGCATTCCACGGGATAATGACAGAGACAAAGAAACTACAACCTTCACGGTAGAGGCTATAGTCCCACCACCAAATGGACTCGGATATAGAATAGGAAAAACACTCATCGGACCAAAAGGAGTGTCGGCAATGCAATGCAGTAACCAGAGCCCAGACACGAAACATTCAGGAAAGTGGAACAAATCAAGACAGCCAGGCCAAAAGAAAAGAACAAACTTATCATCCAGAAGAGACCGCAGACCGTGACAGTCCACCTAGTACCAATCCACCAATTATAGACGAAACTTGTCCCGCTGAAGTAATCACAAGCCCAGAGGAGATTCAATTAATCTTAAAATCTCTCTTTGGGGGCCATCAGGGAGTGATAAAAACCTATAAACGGATTCGAAGAAAGTACTGGTGCAGGCACATGCTTAGTGACATCAAAAAGCACATTAAGCGATGTCCAAATGCCAAACCATGAAGGCCTCACCACAGTATAAAATGCCGATGGTGATTACAGACATAGCGGCACAACCATTCGATAAAATCCATCTGGATATAGTCGGCCCACTAGAGGAGACTCAATCCGGAAACAAATATATATTAACGTTTCAGGATAACCTCACGAAACTTGTAGATTGGTATGCCATAACAAATGGGGAAGCTATAACGATAGCGCAAATTTTCTTCGACGAAATCGTCACGCGCTACCGCATTCCCAAAAGATTAGTCACCGATCAGGGCAGTAATTTCCTGAGTGACCTATTCAAAAAGGTATGCAAACTCCTCAAGATAAATAAGCTGCAAACCCGAGCTTATCATCCCCAATCAAATGGAGCACTCGAACGTGCACATAGACCATTGATTGAATATCTACGAACTATAGTGGACGAAAATCCCAGCTCACGGGATAGTTACCTGCGAACCGCTGCTTTCGTGTACAATAACAGTGTACACGAAGGGACAAAATTAACTCCCATGGACTGCCTTTACGGCTTTTCAGCGGACGTTCCGTCCAACTTAAGGCGAGACCCTGAACCCGTGTATAACCACGAGAGCTACTACCATATTCTCAGGTATAAGCTTCAAAAGTCTTGCGCCATGGCACGAAAAAATCTTCTGATGAGTAAACAGCGCTCGAAAAATTACTACGACAAAGCTGTACGTCCCCTGACATTTCACAGAGGAGACAAGGTTCTACTCAAGAGCGAGAGTCGTAAACATAAGCTCTCCTAGATTTTGGTAGGACCCTATAAGGTAACCGGCATCCCCAGCTCAGTTAACACAACAATTAAAATTCGTAAACGAGAGGTGACGGTACACAACAATCGTCTAAAACCTTTCTACGATTAACATGGTGTCAATATAATCTAAGTAATTCTAAGATACATATATAATAGAATGTAAGCTACCAAGTCAACAAAATCCCCATTTTAATATCCTATCCTATCCTCTCCTAGATAACAATGCGGTCAATAATTTTCTACGGACTGTTCCTGATCACAATAGGAGCCCTCGCGGAGGAACCTTACTCTATAACGCCCCTAAATAATACGGGAGTACTATTTGAGGATCTTGGAAGCCTATCAGTTTACCGCGATACTTGGAGCGTCATCACTGAGTTAGATCTGGGCGAGTTGGACAATCAGACAAAACTGGCGGAACGCGCGGAACACTACGTTCATCAATTATGTGGTAACAAATCTTTTGATCAAAATCTATGTACCCTACAAACCAAACATGTACATGCCCTGATGGAAAACATTAAGAGACACACCAATGTCATTAAAGAGGCAGTGCCTAAATCACGCAAACGCCGATCCATTTTTGATGGGATAGGTAATGCGATGCACTATCTCTTTGGCACTATGGATAGCGGAAATGAACAAGAGGTGTACAGCCGACTAAGCGAATTAGAGGTAAATACCCAAAACTTAGCTGATCTGGTAAAGCAACAGATCAGCGTAATAAAAACCACGTTCGAAGATATTCAAAAACCCTTATCCTCACTGTCTGAACGACAACATCAGATAACCAATCAGATTAACCATCTGCAGAACACAACGGACGATTTGATAACCCACCAAATAAGACAAGAGCTCGTTTCTAGTCTGACACTACAAATGATAGAGTTGGAATTTAGACAACAAGCTCTACTGGATATAATAGTGTCCAGTAGAAATAATCAAATTCACCCCCTTTTAATTTCCCCAAATCATTTGCTAGAGATTTATCACAAATCTCACTCCACTTGTCCCAATCTACAGGACTGTTTGTCAGTTCTGTATCAAACAGCAGATGTTAAGACACATTTGTTGCAGGACAAATTAGTTATCCGAATCAAACTTCCCATATTTAATATTCCCAAGATGAAAATCCAACAGATTAGATGTCTTCCCATACGGGTGGATTCCGACCACTCATTAATACCTGATATCGGATTTTCCCATGTGGCAAGTCAAATCCAGACCCAGGAATTTCTGTTGCTGAAGCCAGAAAACCTGAGATCTTTCAAAAAAAATTTCCAAGGGAATCAATGAAGATACGTGGGTAGGTAAGCTGAACACACCAATCACCAAAGCTACAAAAACAGATGAATGTGTTATCAAACTCCTATTCAAACCACTGGGCGAACACCCACAATGTAGCATCAGAGCTCAAATTCCCCCAAGAAACACAATAATTAAACTCAGTAGACCAAATTCGTGGCTGTACTCCTTAACCGAAACTACTATAGTACATATAACTTGTACTCAACAGTTACTCACCCATCGTCTCGCAAAACAAGGAATCATGACAGTCAACGAACCATGTTCCTTGCAAATAGGGTCTCACACTCTGTATTACGAAGCAGAAAATCTACATCCGCTAAAAGTTTTCCAACCAACCTACTTCCCAGGCACAAACGAAACTCAAGAGGTATTGGCAGAATATATGTCCAGGATATCCGCTCCTAAAAACCTTGAGAAACAACCAACATTACTCCTAGGAGATGATACAAACCAACGTATCCACCTAGATACAAAATCTCTAGACGAAATCCGTACCAAAGGCCAAGATTCCTCATATACTCTCTATTACATCCCTATCAATGACCGGACTCTTGTTGCTAATTGTATCTGTGGTGGCATTAGCAAAATATATCGTCCCGGCATTCATGGCATGGATTGCTAAACGCAGACAACAGCCCACAGCTGAAAACGTTCCTATGGAACCGGTTTACGCAACACCCCAAGAAAAATTAAAACGTACTCAAAGTCTCCACAGAGCGAGATCTATACAAATAGTATAATCAAAAAGATCTATACTCGTTGGTTGGCCCCGTCTCATTCTCCTGTTACAAGCACGGTCCCTCTCCTTTTACTACACTGGCTGATAGAAAATAAGTGAAATAAAAACTAGAGATTAAGAGAAAGGAAATATAATTCAAAAGAAAACACAATTCGGAAGTTCTCAACAAAATAGATTAAAAGCTCTAGGAATTAAGAAAATAGAAGAAAGAAAGGCATAATAGAGTAGAATTAAAACAACTATATAACCAATTAAGATATAAGCAAAATTTAATTACAAAAAAAAAAAGCAGTAACATTAAGCAATACAAAAAATAATTATTTAGCAAATAAGATATTAAAATACAATAACATAAATAACTATGCTAAATAGATACAAAATGAAAAGTTAAAGTACTAACATTATAAATAGAAAAATAGTAAATAAATATAATACAATAAAGAAACAAAAAATAAGACAACCGAGAAAAAATTAAAAGGCGTTAGATATGCACAAAAAAAAATAAAGGAAAAAGGAAACATGCTTTAAAAGTAGATATAAATAAATAAATAAATAAGTTAGTAGAGCTAGATACCATACCACCATACACCATTAGAATTAGTGAATACCTAGACAAATATATATAAACATTACACATTCCTGTAAAAGCGACCAAAAATTATAAGTAAATTTTGGTAAATCAAGAGCAAAAACCCAACCAAAAACCAAGCTACCAAGAACGCACCGCAAGACAACGAAAACCTTGCCAAAAATTAAGAAATAAATCGACCATGCAAAATTAATAGTACATGAGAATAAAAATTTAACCAGTAGTTCCTAAGAATAAAATTAATAAGATCAAGTGGACAATAACCAAGTAGTAATAATTATAAATAATAAATAAGATACTAAATAAGATGAAACACAAAAACAAAACAAAAAGAGAACAAACCAACAATTAGAATAAAAAACCTAAATTAGTCAACATGTTTTTACCAAACCCTTAGTATAAATGAAAAATGAAGTATAACTCCCTAGAATTCCAGGCATTACCTAGAATAAATAAATCACGTAAGGAAACAACGTTGAAATATTTAGGCAACGTAGAGTAAGCAAATATTTAGTCTCTAGCTTCAGTTAAGTCGAACAACAAACTATAATCCACCAACACCGAAACCGCCATACAAGAAAGCTCAACACCCTGCCCAGAACCCCGAGAATCATTTTGCCAACCCAGATATAAGCAAATACCTGAAAAACAAAAAAAAAACAAAAACAACAACTACAAAATAAACAGAGTACATTGGTTACAAAACTTTATTAAAAAAAACCTACAAAACTAGTGAAATTAAGCAAACTTAGGAATAGCAAAAAAAAATATATACTCTTAAAACTAGAATTTGACAAAGAAAAAAAAACTATCGGAGACTCCTTGGGAATGTCCCGGGCCATCCACAAACCTAAAATGAAAAAAAAATGTTTTGAAATCACATCTGCAAATAACTTACATGAAGTATACTCCATACAATTAGGGCTGGTCGACTCTTAGGCTGGTCCACACTCAGCATCCCAATCCTCTTCACCAACAGCATCGAACTCCGCAGCTGGGAGGTCCCAATGCTCGCCTGACTCCACGGCGGACGCATTCAGGTCCCCATGGGCAGGGTCGTCCAAATTCTCCTCGAGAAAAGGACTCGATGCTGCAACCGGAGGACCCCAGCCGGCCACAGGGGTGGAGGTACCCAAAGCTGCCACGTCGTCCTCGTGCACCATGTATAATGGATGCGCCCTGCACGTCAGGCAGCAAAACCAGCCGACCTCCCCAGAGAGAACCATCGTCGCCCCTAAAATGAAAAAAAAAGAAAATAAAGAAAAATATTCATTTTTCAAAATAATAATCAAAACTTACCCAAAGCTATCCAAAAGGGCCCGCCATGGGGAGACAAACACAGCTCCACCCTGTGGAAACTATCCACCTCGGCTGGAGCAGACCAAATACACATATCTGGGCGCCCTTCCCTCCGCAGCAGAATACGGATTAAGCCTCGCCATCGGGGGGCCACACTCTGCACAGATATGCTTATCACCCTCACACAGTGGGGTCTGCAGCAAACGTATGGAGCACGCGGACTTAATACTTCTCCAAATTGCATGATGAAACTATAAATTACTCCGGTCGCGCAACCCAATTTAAAGGACAAAACAGCGAACGTTGGAAAAAATTTGCTAAGATCCACCTAGTATGTGTTGTGCCCTTATCTCGGAGAATCCCACACAACCGCAGTAGCAAAAGTAGTTTTTTTTTCATCCTTTAAAGCACACAAAATAAGCTTCATATCACACAAGTTGCAATTTGTGCATTATGTGTGTAGCTACAAAAACACAAATCTCAAACGTTTTTTTTTCTCTATTTTCGAAGCCGGTGCAAGATGCATTTTAATGTATCACACGCTATGGACCCATGCCATTCTTTTTATTTTTTTTAATTATTACGATATCAAATTCACCCCAACTCTACGTACACCAAGAATTTTTTTTATTTATTATTTTACAGATATCAAATTCATTTTAAATTCAATTCAATACCCCATACAAAATATACACCCACTCAATCCCCTTGAGAATTATTCCTCTTCAAAGAATAATTCTCTTTTTCGCGGGGGGAAGGAATGTTATGTATAAAAAACCTAGGTACATATATGTACCATATGTAGGTATATAAAACCTTAGGACCTAACAGGTAAAGTTTCCAAAAAAAAAAAAATAATTAATAAGCCCTATATACCTAGAAAACTAAAATTGGGCATATAAAAGAAAAACCATAAAATATAAAAATTCAATAAACTAATCATGCACAAAACATGATTAGTTTATCGTCCAAAAAGGGTGAAGAAAATTGCATCAGCAATTTTCTTCCCATTCCAAACAAGTCATAAAATTTTTCCCATCAAACGACTTGGGAAAAACAAAAGTTTCAGTTTACAACCCAAGTCGTTTTACTTAAAAATTTCCACGACAAATTTTGCCTTCAGCAAAATTTGTCATTTGAACAATTTAATTAAAAAAGAAATCAAAAAGCAAATCGTACCTTCAGTACGATTGGTCGCGAAAAATAAAACATGTATGTACATACGTACATACATATTACGAAAAAGGCTTTCGCGATAAGAAACGCGCGCAGCATTGTATGTATATGCGCGTCGCGATTTCAAACGGTGGCTGATGTTTTAAAAAGTGTAAGATTACATTTTTGAAGCCATCGTTCAACGCGAATAATTCTGGACATGTTTGAACAAGTCCAGAATTGAAAAAGTAAAATTTTCTCAGGATAAGAAAATGCAATTTAGCATTTTCTATCCTGAACAACGGCTCTTGATCACGATGAATGTGATCAAGGAGCGAGTTTTTGGTTACACCCTCTAAGAAGCGGTTGATTTCGGAGTTCTTCGGTCGATAGTTAAAGTCAAAAAAGAAAATCGAAGTTGTAGCCTTCACCGCGTTTATAAAAGTTAAGACAAGTTTTGTAAGTTCACCACGTTAATGTGAAATAAATTCAAATTGTAAGTTTTTTAAGTTCACCGCGTTTAAAAAAGTTAAGATAAGTTTTGTAAGTTCACCACGTTAATGTGAAACAAATTCAAACTGTAAGTTTTTTAAGTTCACCGCGTTTATAAAAGTTAAGATAAGTTTTATAAGAGATAAGTTTTGTAAGTTCACCACGTTAATGTGAAATAAATTCAAATTGTAATTTTCACGGGGTTGTTTTTTAAAAGAAACCTGAGTGACAAATTATAACCGAAGGAATTGAAAGGTGTTTCGATATATATACTTGGATTAACAGTGAACTGCAGGTGAGCGTTAAGTGTATTTAGTAAAAGGATATATAACCAAACAATAGAGCAATTTGTGGTTAACTACTAACACAAAGCAGAATATATAACACTTATGGTGGGGTTGCAATTTTTGTGAACGAGGGCTTCGAATGTGAGAGAATGGATATACAATCAAACCTTCAAAAGGAGATTTGACTGCGTCTGATCAGGGGCAGACCACAACATCCCCTTATCTTGAGAGTTAGAAAGAAAACTCTCTACTAGTATGTTAAGGATTTTCAATAGGACCTGACTCTACACTATGAATTGATAAGAAATCCTAACGACAATAGCACGACTCACAAACATATGTTTTGGTACCTTGAACAAAATAATAAAATAAATTTGGTTCCATCTGGTTTCCACTAAACCGATCTACAATAGACAATTTAGCCTTTTTTGAATCGAAAGTCATGGAGGCTTTTGCCTCTAATAAATTCCTGCTATCAATATTTTTCCATATTGGAAAAGCTTGTAATTCCATATGGTGTTGTGGGAGTGCATTCCGTACATTCATCATTTCGTATTGTTCAGGCCACACCAATATCCCTCGATGATTGCTTGTTTTTTCCCCAACATATGCTTCCTAAAAAGATAAAAAAGAAAACACAAAGAATTTTATCTTAAAATAATTTAAAAAAAGGCACTTATCTAATATAAGGCAACTTCCTCCCTTCAATCCAACGCCGTCCTAAAACTTCCTCCACTATTTTTTCACCTGAAAATAAACAAAAGCTCTTATAAATAACTAATAAATAGAATAAATATAACAAACTTACCAAGTATACCTACCACAGTATATTTACGTTTTCGTAATGTCATTTGACATCACATCAGATGTTCTCGCTTTCGCCGCAGTCAGAGTTCAGTGCAGCGTTAATGGTCCCACAATGACGTCAATGTGTGACGCCGCCGCCGTCAAAGTTTAACAAACCTTGAAAACGAACGTTGCCAAGGCAACCCATCATGAAGCCAAAACGTAGCGGTTCGCTGCGGCTATAAAAAGGCGACGAGCTGCAGCAGAATCATCCATTCCCAATTCAGAATTTGATCTAAAAACATCAGAATTTACTCTGATTTTCCAAATTATCCAAACTAAATCTTGTTTCGATCCCACGTCTAAGTAGGAATTTACTCCTACTGCATAAATTTAATTCTGCTAATTCCATCCCACACCTAAGTAGGAATTTACTCCTACTGCAGAAATTTAATTCTGCTAATTCTATCCCACACCTGAGTAGGAATTTACTCCTACTGCAGAAATTTAATTCTGATAATTCTATCCCACACCTGAGTAGGAATTTACTCCTACTGCAGAAATTTAATTCTGCTAATTCCATCCCACACCTAAGTAGGAATTTACTCCTACTGCAGGAATTTAATACTGCTAATTCTATCCCACATCTAAGTAGGAATTTACTCCTACTGAAGAAATCTAATTCTGCCTATTTTTCGTCTCCCACCTGAGTAGGAATCTACTCCTACTGCAGAAATCTACTTCTGCTTTAATTTTGTCCTACGTCTAAGCAGGAATTTACTCCTGCCAGAGAAATTTACTTCTGTCAAGTGATAATTGTTTCAGCACAGCTATCATACTTCTACTCTATTAAGAGTGGATTTTCTTTCTCTTTTTTTCAGAGATAAGGGGAACAGACCTCAGCGGCAGCATTTGTTTTATTTTATTGAATTTTTTTATCAATATTTGAACTCACTGAAATCTTTGAATTATCGTAGTAGGCTAGGTTAATTTTTAGTGTTGAATTATTTTACATAGGCTAAGATCACGTTAAAAAATTGAATTTGTGATAATAGTTTGTAAGCTATATTTGAATTAAAATTTTTTATATTTGAATTTACAACAGTTGAGTTATCCTTTAAACCGACACCCCCCTTTAGCTTGAGCACAGATCTCACACGTATATTCAGCATATATACATCGTGCATTGAACTAATCAAGCAAAGTGCACTATTTGGTTATCTTGCATTTAATTACGTGAAAATTAATTATTATTATTTACTCGCTTTTGAATTAAACTTGCCCTACGTATTATGCTGATGTACAGGCGCACTCGCTCCACAGTAATTATGTTTAGACTAGCATCGGTGCACCGATGGCCAGTCTTTCTCGAATCTAAGTCTTGGTCACTTCTCCTCTAAAACTATACCTTTAAATAAAAATACTTTAGTTTAGTGAATTCCGAGCTTTTTTATTTATTAATCCCCAACATAAATCTGGTATCAAGTGTAGGGTGGTTATAAATAGGAATAAAAAGTCGTAATCACTAAGGTAATAAAAATATATATATATTTTTGATACACTGAAAAAAAAAGACAATGGGATTTTCTACAATGTTGTGTAATGCAGTAAATATGAGCTGTTTTCCTATTAATATTTTAAGCAGTCCTATGCAAATTAGGCTGTTATAGCTCTGGCTCCGATTTCACCATAGGAAATTAATGTTTGGTCTTTATGGGATTTGATACCAAGAGAAATGTTGCTCTCGCTATGTTACATGGCGTAGGAAACGGGCACTTCACAAACCATGTCACATAATAAACACAGCCAAAATTTAAAACTCACATAGACTTTTGGCACATATTAAATTCGGGGTGTAGGTTAAACCGGTATAGTATTATAATGTAGATAATGGAAGGTCAAAACAATCTGTTTGTGTTTGTATATTATTGTAAATATATAGTCGATATTGTACAAGCATTTTAATATATTGATTGAAATGTACAACAAACTGCATGGGAGATGGGGGTGCAAAACTACTATACTGCCACGATAGTCTTCCGCTCCCACTATAACGTAAATACCTACTTTGATTTTTTTAGTGTAAATTACACTTATTGTGTTGCTGTGACTGCGATCTCGAATTAATGGCCTAAGCACAATTGCTACGGCAGACGGAGAACGACGACCAAATTCCGCTGTCAAACTTCTAAGCGCACAGCGTCTTATCCGAGTGCACCAAATTGCGACGAACGACGGTAAGCGGGCGACGATGTTGCCGTCGAGATTGATCAAATTCTAATTTTGCCGTCGTCGCTGCAGTGTTACCAACAAAATTAATCGAATGAAATTATTTTGGCATGCAGTTTTGTCTTTTTGAGGTGGTAGCACGCCGCGGTAAATTTCAAATAATGAGCTTTGAAGAAATATTTATTGAAGAAGTACGAAATCAGAGAATAATTTATGATTTGCAAGACAGGCAAGACAAGTGGACAAAAAAGACGTGGTTTGAATGGATATTTCAAAGCGTTTAATTTCGTTAATTTCTGCATTTTCCGTTTTTTTCCACACTTTGGTCCATTGCATTTCTTTCAATAAAATATAAAATACTCTTATGAAAAATCTCCTTTTAAAACGCTCGAAACATTTAATAAATGAAATTTCAGCATCTTCTTTCACAATCGTCGCTCACCGCCTGTCGTTGCAATTGTGCTCCCAATCTTTCGGCGGCCTGTTTTGACAACCGAATTTCCTGCTGCCGTCTGCCGTTCTCCGCTCTGCCGTGGCAATTGTGCTTAGGCCATAAGACAGGTGGGCGGCAAGACCGGGATTTCTGAACATTTTGACTACAACACAATGATACAGTTTAGAAGTTCAGGTCGGTTCAGAAGGTAGGGGGACAGGTGACCCTATCCCAAAGCACGGAAGCCAAAGCGGCCCATTGTGCTGTCCTGCTAAAAGGCCATTTATACCATTAGATTCTGTACATTCTTGGTCCACAAAAATGTCAGCGTTTCACTCAATAATAAATAGATTAATTTCTGTGCCAATGTCACCAAATAATTTTAATGGAGAATTAAACAAAATTAAGTCAATTGCTGAAAACAATAGTTATTCAAGAAACTTGATTAATAAAATTTTAAAAAAGAAATTAAGGAAGCGTAATGCTACTTATATAGGAAAGACTAAACGAAAAATAACAACGAGATTTAAAGAACATCTAAAATCAAAACAATCAAATGTACTCGTAGGACAACATATTCGCGATAAGAATCACACAATAGATGAAAACAGTATAAAACTGTGCAGAACTTACCGGGAGGGAGACTTCTTAATAAATATGAAATTAAAGAAATACGAGCAGCGAAAAGTAAAGGAATTTTCCTGATCAATGATCAGTTGGATTTCACAAACAAAAGCCCTCTATTAAATCCGTCTTTTATAATATAATCTCCTCAGTTCATGGTATATATGTAATAGTGGTAGTGGTAGACTGTTTGGAAGTTTGAATTTGTAATTTGGCAGTTGAGTTAGTCCTCTGAAGATGACCTATAAGGCCGAAACGCGTTAGGATATTCTATGAAAATAATTGAATAAATAAGATCTCTTGTGAAATAAAAACAAGTGTTTTTTATCAATTTAAAATGTTAAGAAAAAAGTTTCACCAAGTGCCGTCAGCATATACTATTAAGCACTAATAGTCCCTATTCCAATAAACATGCCAGAAATAATGCCTTCTGAGAAATTGCGAACAGTCTTAAGAATATATTGCCTCTCATTACAAGTGAAGAAGTGAAAACAAAACTAACGTAGCTTAGAACTCAATTCTCTCGTGAAGTGGCTAAAATACGGAAGAGTAAGAAAAGTGGTGCTGGCAGTGATGAAATACATCACTCCAATATATATGTTGGTTCCAAAATCTAAAGTTTTTGGAGTCTTGTATAAAATCTCGTAAGAGCAAGGCTTGTCATAAGCCGGTAAGTTGGCGATTATTATAATAAATTTATAGTGAATTTAATTCAAAGAAAATTTGATTCTTTAAACTAGGAACCAGAAGAAATTAGCATGACATACGACATGAACGATATTATTACTTATTCTCCAGAGCCTTTTATGGAATTAAACAACTTGGATTGTAACAATGAGCCTACCTCAAAGAAGAGAATAAAATTGAGGATGATGTGCTATTGGAGAGGACCTCCAAAGCAATGCAAAAAGTTGCTGAAACCATAAATAAGTTACATGAGCCAATAACAATTAAAACAGATTTGGAAAACTTCTCAAAATTTATATATACTGAACTGGAACCCAGTGAAGACCCGGAAATTCTAAATGAAGCGAAACATCCAATTCATAACAATATTTATGAATTTAAAAAGAAATAGATCGGAAAATGCAAAAAAAAAATGTATAATTTCTTTATCAACACAGTATCGGTTAAAAATCACAAGCAAGTGTGAAATATGTCTTATATATATATATATATCTTATTATGTATATGATTTATGAAGTGATTTCTTTTAATTTTATTTTTATAGGATAGTTTTCGCTTAGACCAGATATGTCTGAAAATATGTATATTTTTCTTTACCTCCAGATATGTCTGAAAATATGTATATTTTTCTTTACCTTCATAGATAATATACATAGTGATATTTTTTAATGTTGAACTGAGATATTCAATAAAAGATTATTTTTTTTATAAATTAAATCTTTTAATTGCTTCTCATTGCCAAGGAATATGACCCACCGTGTTAAAAAATTCACAAAACTTATTTCTTACAGCTATCGCAGCCGTGGTATATTGATTTCCCGTAGCTCGTTTTAGTTTTGTTCCTTGTTGAAATAATATACTTGAAGTATTCTCTCGGTCGACTTCTGCTGTGTGTTTCTTTCGAAGAGAGGATCTTCGAATTTAGTTGTGCAAAATGCAAGTAGCTATTACTAGATCTTCTACTTTCTCCACAGATAAATTTAATTCTTTTTCAAGTATTTGAAATTTGTTCGCCAAAATACCGAAGGCATTTTCCACGAATCTCTGTGAGCTGCTTAAGCGATAATGAAATACTTTTTCTTCAGTTGTGGATCACCGCCCATAAGGCTTTAGGGTTCTTGAAGATAGTCTGAAGGCATCGTCTGCAACGATGATATATGGTACTCTAAGAGTAGTTTTTTCAAGTCTCTATCACAAGGAAAATTTAACAAGTTCTCTTCAGTAGCATAACGTGCAGTTATTATAAATCCCAGCGTCGTTGGTCTTGCCATTACATCCCATATCAACGTACAGAAAATTGTAATCAGCATGTACCAGAATTAATAATATAATGCTGTTAAATCCTTTATAATTATAATAACATGAGCCATGACGTTTTTTCGCTCAAAGGCGATATGTTTCCCATCTTCAAAAATAAAAAGGTAAACATAATTAACTATACATTAAGCTTCGTACATTACCCAATGCTCCTAAACAGAAAGGAAAGTTCCATTGCCATTCAAACCTTTTTGATATCGCAAGCCATTCTTGGCTGGTCTGTGGAGTCTAAATTTGTGATATTTTCATTATAATTTTTATTATGGAAACTTTTACTTAAATGAGCTTACCTTCATATATTTTTGTTTTAACTTCAAATTAATTGCTTGGATGGTTTCCGTAATTATAAGAGAAATAGCTGGCTGTGATATTTTGAAACTGGCCTTTACTCATTGGGCTCAGTTGAAGAAGTTCAGTATCAGTTCGTGTTTCGTGTTCAGGTTGAATGCTGTCAATTGTGTTGTGCGCGTTATGCAATGTCGGAAATATTAAAAGACTGTTTGCGTAATTGGGGATTCTCACATTTAATTGAAAAATTTCTCGGTAAGTACCTAAATATTTTTATTTATAGTTTATTTATAGTAAATATATGTAAATAAAATACATATATATATATATATATATATATAATCAAAAATACGAAAATGTTTGTATTTTATAATTAATCTCTATAATAAAGTGAATAAAGTGCTAAAATATAAGAAAGAATTGTGCCGGCTGATACTAACTGTTTTTTAAATTGAGTGTTTTGAGAATGTTTTTCAAGTGGGAACGCTTTTTCAGCTTCATGAAACTATTTATCATTTATATAAATTCACCGTAACGTTTTGTGTATGTAGGTAAAGTAAAATTTTAGTTTAAAAATGGGTAAAAAGAATACATTGCCAACATACGAATTTAGTTGGAAAATAATAAAAAGATTACACTGAATTTAAGTAAAATTAATATTCTTGGTTTTTTAGAGCTTTTTAAAGCAAGAAAGCAAAACATTCGTAAAATATGTGAAAATGCGAATAAACTTTTAATTAATTTAATTTAATTAAAGAAAGTTCATGCGGGCATTCTTCTAGGATATTATAAGAATTGGTCTTAGACCAATTCCAGCTTTTTGCCTTGTTAAACTAAAATTTTATTTTACCAACATATTTTTTAAATAACTTTTATATACTCACTAGCCCCTGACTAAAAAACTTTGTTCCTAGGCGCCTGAGAGTGCCGTTCGTGACGAAAGACTTTTAGAATAGTAAACGTGAGTGATGGAATGCGAACCTTTCCGACGAGATAAATTTTTTTTAAGGGATTTGTGGTTAGGTTGGTGGCGAAGGTGGTGGTGGTGGGGGGGGGGGGGTAACTATCCCGGTTGGGTTCTCCAATTTGGCCCGTGTGTGATACCAAATTAAAGCTCTTGCTGATTGCTATTAAATAGTGGAGAGTCGAGAGCGAAAAGTGAGAGAGTATATAGAAGCTATGACTAAAAAGTGGAAAATAAAATATATTAACAAACTTTTGTAAATAAAATACACTAAAAATTAAAAAAAAATTATTTTTATCTTTTTCAGTTATATACACAAGAAAAGTTTCATTTTAAAATAAGAAATGCTAGAGCTCAGATTAAATCTTAAAAGTTTGGGTATGAGTTGCAGTTAGACAATTGTGATTAGTTATGGATGCCCAAATTTTAAGTTTTAATTTGAGTTCTAGCATTACTTATTTTACAATGTAACTTTTCTTGCATATATCACTGAGGAAGACAAAACAAAAGAGAAATACTTTAATCGTTTTTACGTTATTTATTCTACCGAGCATGCGCAGTAAAGCATACAATGTATGAATATTTTTCTCTCTTGAAATTGCAAACTGACAATATCTTGTTATTATTAGAGGCAAAAATGTGGAACTAAATATAATTGTTTATCGGACTAGATTTTATTTTGCGACTTAAGAGTTGCTTGCATCAGATTTTTACTTTGGTATATGAGTGAAATATTATTACTTAGCGCAACTTTGTAGTTTCAAGTTTGGGGAATTGTTTTTGGATGAGGTAAGCATGTTTACCTTCCATGAAGCCAAATGCATGCCCCGTATAGATAAGGTGAGTGAGGGTCGTAACTGGGTTACCAAAAACTCGTAACAAGTTCAGATTTTGGTAAATCCACAAACTTATTTCACTCGCCAGCGAAGAATTTAGCGCATTTTCAACTTCCAAGTGGTAGAGCAACTGTACTGCTTTTCTAAGTTTAGTTCCATTCACAAGTTTTACTTATCGGGATCTAGCGTTGTCGTCCAGCAAAAGCATCGCTTGTTACTGACAACTTCTAGAATAGTTTTGGTAATGGCTTATCTTCAACCTAGACCACTTCTCTATTTTTATAAATAACGATTTGTAGCTACTTCTTGTATGGTGGGCGATTCTAAGCTGTTGTAAATATTCCGCAGGATATTCCTTTCCATGCAGATGCAATGATTCACTTGCAAATTAAACATTTCTTCATTTCGCAAATTAAACATTTCACAAGTAAAATTTTACGCTTAACGTCGTTTCAGCTTCGCTATGAAAATAGGTTTTACGAAAATTATCCATTGTTGTCTTTTTTTTAAATCAATTCCTTTAAAATTTAATTATAGACTGGTTAAAATCTTTTCCAATGAGGTCATCGCTTTTAGTAACATGATATCCATCCATTCACGTATACTAATCCATTTATTATAGGAAGAAATAGATGATGTAGCTTTCTTTCAACTACATACGAAGTAGAAAAAGATCGTATACCTAAAGCTGGTCCACGTCAGACCTTTTGGATAAATTATAAAGAGGAAGTTAATGTGTTTTCTCAGGCATGTTTTTCCTTTGCCTTACATGTAGTATCATTTATACCTTAAAAATATGCTTATATCAATATTACAAACCTTGAAAAGTATTTTTTATTTAAAAATAGATCCACTTTTATGCTTTTATTAAAAATGCGTTTTATATATATTTATATGGTTATATTATTTATATACAGACTAAATCATGTGCGTCGAGCACAAGCATGTCCGAGGCATCATTACCTCCACATAATTTTCAACACGCTTGTTCTGAATTTGCCTAATTAAGAAGACTCTAGAGCCGCTACTACTTTAGTAAGAAGTCAACATATTCAACATATTATTGATATAACAGAAGCATCTCTATCCGATATGACACTAACAAACAACTTTGAACAGGTTTGTAAATTATTTAACGTGATTTCTAAGAATATTGCTACGAAATTTGATACCAGCGGATTTGAGCAGGCCTTTATCCTCATTGCGGGCTCCTTAAAACTTTTAGTTTTCGCAACAATATGTTAATATTATTGCTTGTGATGTTGAAATTTTATATAAACTCGTCCTAGATTATCGCATCCTCTCTGCTATGACAAAACATCAACATCCTCAGATTGGTCATATGCAATCAAGGTGTAATGAGTCCACACTCATCACTAACATAATCAATCACAAGATCTATTAATGCATGATCAATGACATCATATGATCTAATCACTCATATAATCAATCACATCATATGATCCATTAAATCATATCATGCATAATCATAATAATTCATCACCCAAAAACCCCCTAAGAATCTTCTAGGCATATTTTACAGTCAAAAAGACTGTTGTGACCCGGGTGCCTATCACAACCATAAAATGCAAGGCACCAATGTATTTCCCTATGCAATATATTATTGATGCATTGCAAAAGTTGACCCTGAAAAGTAAAAAGTATTTAAAATTCCATCCAAATTTTAATTTGCATTTAAAAATGCACTTCAATACTGCAACAAAATGCAATTTAGCATAAATTGCATTTTGATATCAGTCGTAAATTCCGTTCACACGGCATGTATACTTACCCACATGCAGTACTATGTACGTACATACACCTAATCATTCTCATCACCTAAAAATATTACTGTTTCAAGCCACAAGTGCATATCAGATTACATGCATATGCACTGTGCCTAAACTTTTTGTACATTCCCACGTACGATCTCTCACGTCGTGGGAAAGTAATAAAAAGAAAAAAGAAGCTTTCATGGGCACCTGGGGGCAGCTAGCCCGAACCTCGGGGAGTCGTTTTTTCACCCGTCTAGTGTCGCCTCGTTGAGTGTGAACAAATAAATTCAATTCAAAAAATTATCAAGAGAAATTATCGAAAAGTGTTCTTTAATTTAAAATAAATTCAATTCAAAAAATTATCAAGAGAAATTATCGAAAAGTGTTCTTTTATTTAAAATAAATGCAATTTCAAAAAATTATCCAAAGAATTGTGTAAAAGTGTTCTTTTATTCATAAAACCCCTACGCGCGCTCTCTCCCTAGGAGCACGGAGTGCGTTAAAACATTACAAAACTGTACACTTTTATTTCAGTCAGCAAAATCAACTTCTTAATAATTCGCCGCCGACATACTCTTGGCCTTTACGGCTATATAAATACAAAAGTAGGAAATCCCCATGGAATTCCCTCATGACGATTTCGTACACGTAATGTACTGACCTACTCTATACCGGCAAGCCAAATTGTTGCGCCTCACCCATGCAATGGCAGCGGCATCAGCGTACCTACACATGTACAATTTCGCTTAAGCAACCGCAGTGGCGCTTGCAGTACATATGTTGGGAAATTCAAATGTTCACCTTCTGAACAGCTTTAGCGGTGCGGTATGTTGATATTCTGTGATGTATACACGGAAGCATATACCAAGAATATTTCGTATGCCCAATACAGCTGTATTCTTATTATCACGTGAAATAAAAATATTCTTTCGTGTTATGACACCTTTTCGCGTTATGACACTTACCTCATGAGTTGCGGCAGCATACAATTTTCAAAAGGTGTCATGACTCTAGGAAAAGGTAATTTCTATTATGATGATGCAGTCCCTTAGGCAATCATGCCAATTTTTTTCTACTTCGCAACCTTGGTGTTGCTTCTAAAAATTGATTCACCTAAAATATAAAAGAGGTGCGTTTTGAGCCCAGTGGCAGTTCGTTTTTTTAGTTCGTTTTAGCAGTTCGATTTAGAATAGTCTAAGTGAAGTATAAGGAATAAGGTTGACCCCCCACCAGCGGTAAGGCACCTATTCCCAAAAAATAACACTTAAGAAAGTTTGTACGGTATTTTTATAATTAGAAAGTTTGTACGGTATTTTTATAATAACACATAAGAAAGTTGTACGTTTTTTTATCAATTTTATCAATTTGTACCGAATTTAAAAAAGTGTAATAGAATCCAGTTTTTTTTACTCAAACCAAGTGCTCTTTTCATTTTTATCCACGAAGAAATAATAAAACAGTGACCTCCCATCAAAAGTGAGGTACTTCCCGCAAAAAAGAGTGATATTACTCAGGGCTAGTGAACTTCTCCTCACGAAGAAAGCACATCACGGTCCTTGTTACTTCCTACAGACAAAAGGTGTAACAGAACAAAGGTAAAAGATTACTTAAATTGTGCAAATGGGCTTATTGGCCAAAATTATTATAAAACGCACACCAAATTAGATCGTAGGAAACGAAACCTACTTGCTAACGTAATAATTCAAAAAGAAACTTTCAAAATATCTAGAGAGAAATTTGAAGTTCTACTTAAGGAGATCTTAGAATTATTTCCTGCAGAAGATACAGCCATATATTTCGTTCCCTATCAACCAAAACCGAAAACATTGGCTTCTGGTAAATTGTTGGAATATTACAACAGATTAAAACAATATATAAGAAAAAGTGAAGGTTTCTCTTTACCTTCAACGTCAAGTTCAAAGTCAACTATCTTCTCAGATGATATAACTGGTAAAATACTTTTCCTAAAGAATAGCTTGGAGCCCTGGGAGAAAGTCAAATCGTATTGGAGATATACTTTCGAGTAATTTATTAAAATCGTCAACATAGGAAGTAAGTATGCAGTAAAGGGTCCCAAAGGGTGCTACTTACTAGCCGATGATTTCGAAGGTATTCATCCTGGGCATAGAGACCATTTGTTTAAGTTTTGGCCTGAATTAAATTTAAAACTGATTGAAAATGCAAAGTTGGAATGTCCTTTGGAATATACCAGCATTTCCAATAACGCGTTAAATAGCCTTCTACTCTTACCACGTTTCCTTTATGGTGCAACATATAGTAGAAAACGAAATTATGGACAACAACGCATCAAATTTACCAGAGAAGAGGTCATAAATTGATTTATTCTTCACATTAAGGTAGCAAACATTTTTCTAGAATTTTAATTTATTGAAATTACAATGCATAATTTAATAGAATGGAAATCTTATGATCGAAAAGTTAGGAGAAATCCGGAATGATTTGAAGACTTGTAAGCTGACCTTACAGCCTACAGTTGTTGTTGGTGGTGAAACTTTAGGTGAGTAGTTTTTTATAAAAGAAAAATAGGTATGAACACCTTTTACCTGATAGATGATATGACCTCATCATACATTGCAATCGACGACGTCCTTTACATCGTGGATAATCCTCTTGCAGTTGTCGACTTATGTTTTAAGAGTTTCACAGCTTTAAATGCAAAGTTTATACAGGCGAGCGAGGCTATTTGGACATTCATCCAGCAACATTAAAACCGAATTTGACAGGCCTTCAGTTCTTGTAAGTTCCTTAATACCTGATTGAAAGTAAAATGGAATGTTTTAGGTTTAAAAGAAAATTTAATAAAGCTAAGTCATATTTATTACATAATAAAAGTGTATCATAGATTAGAAGACACGCTTATTTGCTATTCTTTTCCAAAAATTAGATATTTTAAAACTACGAGTGCTAATGCATATAGGAAGCATATATCGAAACATTTTTCTTGTATTGAACTAAAGTCTTGCTATACAACATTATTAAATAATTCACCATTACAAGTCCGACCAACCCCTTCAATAAATAATACTCCAGTTTATAAAAAGTAAAGATCAAATTACTACGGAAGATATCACTAACCTTTTTAATGAATTAACTGTAAGCTTAGAATTATTCAAGACAGTATACAAAAGAAAAAAATTCCTTACTGGAAATGAATTACTTTCCCCTTCGACTTCTGCATAATATTTTAGGGCTTAATTAGGGCTAATTTAATGCCACTTCCCCGAATTGAATGCTCTAGTACTTTTTAAAAAAATCCATGGATTATCCAACTTTATTCAAAGTTATGACCACCACTACTGAGATTAGGTTAAATAGTATTGTTACAATAGTGTGCACTGCATAATATTTTAGGGTTCAATTAGGGCTAATTTAATGCCACTTTCACGAATTTAATGCTCTAGTACTTTTAAAAAAAAATCCATGGATAATCCAACTTTATTAAAAGTTAGGACCACCACTACTGTGAATAAGTTTAATAGTATTGTTACAATAGTGTGCACTGCATAATATTTTAGGGCCTTATTAGGACTAATTTAATGCCACTTCCCCGAATTTAATACTCTAGTACTTTTCAAAATAATCCATGGATAATCCAACTTTATTAAAAGGTAGGACCACCACTACTGAGAATAGGTTAAATAGTGTTGTTACAATAGTGTGTACTGCATAATATTTTAGGGCTCAACTAGGGCTAATTTAATGCCACTTCCCCGAATTTTATGCTCTAGTACTTTTTAAAAAAATCCATGGATAATCCAACTTTATTAAAAGTTAGGACCACCACTACTGAGAATAGGTTAAATAGTGTACTACCAGTAGTTTTTAAAAAAATCCATGGATAATCCAACTTTATTAAAAGTCAGGACCACCACTACTGAGAATAGGTTAAATAGTATTGCTACAATAGTGTGCACTGCATAATATTTTAGGGCCTTATTAGGACTAATTTAATGCCCCTTCCCCGAATTGAATGCTCTAAACCTTTTTAAAAAAATCCATGGATAATCCAACTTTATTAAAAGTTATGACCACCACTACTGTGAATAGATTAAATAGTATTGTTACAATAGTGTGCACTGCATAATATTTTAGAGCTTAATTAGGGCTAATTTAATGCCATTTCCCCGAATTTAATACTCTAGTACTTTTTAAAAAATCTAGGGATAATCCAACTTTATGAAAAGTTAGGACCACCACTACTGAGAATAGGTTAAATAGTATTGTTACAATAGTGTGCACTGTATAATATTTTAGGGCTCAATTAGGGCCAATTTCTTGCCTTTTCTCCGAAAGTAAGAAATCAATCGAGGCCAAGAATCCATAAAAGTAAAAGTTAAAAAAAAAATGCTATTTTAACAATACTACTTAACCTATTCTCAGTAGTGGTAGTCCTAACTTTTAATAGTTGGATTATCCCTAGATTTTTTTAAAAAGTAGTAGAGCATTAAATTCGGGGAAGTGGTATTAAATTAGCTCTAATTAAGCCCTAAAATATTATGCAGTGCAGACTTTTGTAACAATACTATTTAACCTATTCTCAGTAGTGGTGGTCCTAGCTTTTAATAAAGTTGGATTATCCATGGATTTTTTTAAAAAGTACAAGAGCATTAAATTCGGGGAAGTCGCATTAAATTAGCCCTAATTGAGCCCTAAATTTTGACGTATTCAAAACTTTACTACCATGAAATGGCGGTCCCAACTTAATTGACGTTTTCAAAATTCTTTTCTGCCTCGTCAGCGTCAATCCCTGTACTCGCATTTTCTTCCACTTCATCTAAAGTTTGAGAAGTCGATTCTTCGATAATACTATCACTTGGATTACTCGCTTGATTTGATGGGTAATGTTTGAGATGAGGAATTAAGAACTGTAATTCATCATTTAAATAATACGTCTTTTTGGGAAATGCTCCAGAGCCCGAAGGCTGTATATTTTTAATGTATCTCCCGAAAACTGTTCTAACATTTTTCTATCTTCTTTGCATGATAACGCTGAAATGTAGGGATTAGAGATTATACATAAAAAGAAAAGAGAACCTTCACATAGGTCAAAAATTTTAATCAAGTCGAATTATATACCAATTTCATTTTTTAATTTTTTTTTTTAATTCTAAAAATAGGTTCAGAAACAAATAGTTATTTTCCGACACCGTGCATGAATCTCTTACAGGTATCTGGCAACTGGATCGTCATTTCGAACGTTAAGTTTTGATTTTAAAAGAGGGGAAAGGACTATCGCCAACAGTGAGCAACTAAAAACGACAGATCACCGATTTGAAGATCTGCTAAACCTACCAAATTATGTTTTCCGAAAACAGGATCACGATATTATAATTATAAAGGGTATTTTTCAATTATTCTTTTGGCCATTTCGGATGCTGATGGAATTTTTACTGTCGTCCAATTGGTGATTGCGGTGCAAACAGCGATGGCGGTGTTTTCAAATCTTCTACACTTCATCAAATGTTAGAGTCTGGAAATTTTTCTTTTCCGGCACCAAAAGCTTTACCAAATGATACCAGTGACTCTTGCCATTATTTTGTGGGAGATGAAGCATTTTCCTTAAAACCTTGCATAATGCGCCCTTTTCCAAGGTCAAAGCTTACAAACAGATAGCGGATATTTAATTATCGACTTTCCAAAGCAAGGAAAAGCATTGAGTGTGCATTTGTAATGCTTGCTCCAAAATTCAGGGTTTTTGACGGGCCGATAGCCTGCAAGAAAAAACCAGCAGTTTCTATTGTAAAAGGATCTGTTGTACTACATAATTTTATTAAAGTGCGTGATGGCTGTTTTAGTCAACCACAACAGTTTAGACCTGCTGATCACGAAATTGAAGGGGAAGATGCTGATAATTTACCTGCCTCCAGTGTAGCTTCTGATATGAGACATAAGCTAGCAGATTTTTTTTGACAACAGAAGGTGCTATAGAACCCCAGTGGGCACATTTAATTTAACATTTCTGAGCCGTACTGAAATTACCCTTTTTGCCTATTAGCGTTTGTTCAAAGTGTTTAAATAATTTGAAAAGCCACTTTTTTATATGTACAAATACAGAAATACTTCTAATAAACATCACTTGAAAAACACAATATATTTTCTTATCATAATTTTTACCTGTTTCTCCTATCTGCTTTGCAATTCGTCCCCAAATTACATCAGTTTTATCCCTTTTTGAATAGTCTGAAGTTGATTTATCGTAAAGCGCTGGATACTGTTCAACAAGTTTCACAAGTTGACGACTGATTTTCCAGTCCTCTTTCTTTATTGATGTCAAGTTGTTCATCGCATTTTGGAAATAAGAAAATTTGACATACATATATGTATATTACGAATTAATATATGGCTTTTATGACCCGTAATATATTACAAATATTTGTTTGTACATATGTATGTGTTGACTAAAGTACAATTACGATGTAAAATTCTTCAAATAATATTAATACAGATACATGTAATTATTTTCCTTTCCAAGCATAACTACATATACATAAATACAGAAATGTGTATGTATTTAAAATCTAATTACATAAAGAAAAGAAAAAAACTTTACTTACCGCCATTTGTTTTATCCAAAACACTCGAAAATCAATAAACAAAACTAACTTCCTGCGCCAGCGATCAACAATAATCAACTGATTGATATTAACGTTGCTGATGCAGACTAAGCACAACAGTCGGCTCGATTCAGTCAGTTGTGAGTCGTCAGCTCCTTTCTGAGTTTTTAGTTGCAGTTTGCGGTACCAAACGCTGCGCTGATGCGTGTAACGAAGAAAGTCAGCTGACTTTGTAGTCACCGACTACAGTCGGCGATTGTGCAGCGTGCGGTCTGCCTAAGTGACAAATTTCCAATTCCCAATATAGATAGTATATAGGACAAGTTGGGTAAGGCACAATATTTTACTACGTTGGATCTCGCAAAGGGATTCCACCAAATAGTAGTAAAGAGCGAAGATGGAAAGAAAACAGCATTTTCAACACCCTTTGTTCATTCTGAGTATGTCCGGATGCCTTTTCGTTTGGAAAATGCTCCGGCGACTTTCCAAAGATTGATGAATTCTGTATTAAGAGACCACATAAATAAAACTTGTGTCATTTACTTGGACGACATTTTGGTATTCAGCACATATTTAGAAGAGCATATCAATAACATTCGGAAAATTTTAGATAAGTTGAAGCAAGCTAAATTAAAAATTCAAGTTGACAATTGTATGTAATTTTCTTCATAAAGAAACAGAATACTTAGGCCATATACTTACGCCAAATGGCGTTAAGCCGAATCCTAACAAAATCAAAGTAATACAAGAACTTAAATTACCCACGACCAAAAACAAATTAAGTGGTTTCTGGGAATAACGGGATATTACCGTAAATTTATGAAAGACTACGCTAAAGTAGCCCATCCCATGACTAAATACTTAAAGAAAAATTCGAAAATAAATCTCAATGACCCTTGTTACATATCATCTTTGAAAAACTTAAGGAAATAATTAATAATTATCCCATTCTGAGATACCCAAATTTTAACAAGAGGTTTAAGCTAATAACGGATGCTATCAATTTTGCTATAGGGGCAGTACTAACACAGGATAATCATCCAGTTTGCTATGCCTCACGAACATTAAATAATCATGATCAAAATTATTCAGTTATAGATAAGGAACTATTTGCGATTGTCTGGGGAGTGAAATATTTCAGGCCATATTTATTTGGCAAGGAATTCGACTTACAAACTAGCCATCAACCTATTAAGTGGTTAATCCAGTTAGGAGAATAAGACATAAGAATAGAATTTATAAAGAGCAAAGACAATAAAATTGTAGATCTTTTATGTAGAATTAATATCGACAGTAGAGAAATTAATCATGTTGGATTTGGCAAGGAAAAGTCCGAAGATATTCCTGAAGATAACCACATACCAATCCTCGAAACAATAGTCAATCGATTTAAAACATTAAACGTTACCGGCAGACAAATACTTGCAAAACAGACGTTCTTAGACAACAAAGCAAAATAAATATGACAAAAGACCAAGTAGATCATACTCAAAGCAACATTACCTCAGCTAGAGTAGGAATGTTACACCCGAATATATTAACTAATGAGGAAATTGAAGCTTATAAAATTGACTTTAGAGTATTTAGTAATATATGCTTAGGTATGGCAAAATCTATTAATAATTCAATTATATTTGCCATAAAAGTTCCTACCGAAGCCATTAAAACAGATAAGAGGCTTTTAATTCCAATTGCGAACTCTGAAAATAAGCAAATTAAGGAAGAAGTGGAATACATATATAGTTAGGATTGAAAAAAAAGTTTATTCATTCCAAGAAAATCTAGGACTAAAAGAATTAAGATTAAGTAAAAACTGTATTATAGCAAAAAATTGTCAATTAATAAAAAATATAGACGAAGAAATAATAGAATTAAAAGAAGACGTTATCATACTAAATAATTTTCGAAACAAAAGATTTGAAATTACCTGCAGCGACAACGTACAAGTAGATATGAAATCTCCCATCTCTAGCCCAGCCATACTTTTTAAAGTTTAAGTGACCAACTTTAGAAATGAATTATCTAACCAGCTGCAAATGTTGTGAAAGTATGAACTGAGAGAATCAAAACTTGAAGCTTTTCTGCCGCCACTCCTAAAGATTCTCTCAACATTTTTATATTTATAGTTCATTCATAGTTCCAGTTCAGACATCCATTCACCGTGCTCCCATTCAATATGAATAACTAAGTCTCATAACAGAGAGAAGGGACATATTCTGTGAACTGCACTAAGCCTCATCTATGAGTGTATGACTGTCACCGTATATAGCATTTTTTATATGCGAAAGTGGCAAAATAAACTACTTTCCCTTGTTTTAAAGTGCTACGGAAATATGGTTTTCCATTAATTTTTTGACCCATTGCAATTTCAGTACCGATAAGGTACGTAGTAAGTATTCGAGTTAATAATGTAATTTTAAGGTGTTATTTTCATTAAGGATACTTTAAAAATTTTTCCGTTCTTGCTAAATATTGGAAAATATATTTTTTCAAAGGTAAAATATAAAACACCAATTCTGTCGGAATTCCGTAAATTTTATTTTCTTATTAAGTCTCCATATAAGAGGGTATGCTTCACAATTGCATGTAGCAATACGTCTAGTTGTAGGATTAATCGGAAATTTTTCATTTTTCCAACAAAAACAAAACATCTGAAAAATATGAAGAGTGGATCAAGTCTTATCAGTTGTAGGTAAAAAGAAGTTATATATACATGCTATACATACTGTAATGTATCATTAAAGCATGTAATTGCATGTAAATAATATGCACATCTCCCTAAAAGAAATAAGAAACTAAGATTGCAGCAAAAGTTTGTAAATCATTTCAAAAGGTAAAACTCGGAGTTCAATTCACTCCTCGAATAAAAAAAATGAAAACATAAATTACATACATACAGATTTGTATGTAATCATTTTTGTGTGAATCATTCATACCTCGTTATGAATGAAGTAAAAGAAAAGCGGATTAAATTACAGCGCGCGCAGAAAGTAAATTATGTATGTATAGTGCACCAAATTTCACAATAGCAACAAAGAACATGTTACTCACGTGAGGTCGCCCGTTCATTATTATACATAATGATAAGGTGGGAAAATTATCGAATGTATGTAGCATTAGGAAATTAATGTAGATTGCTTACTTAGCAATAATTAACGATTTTAAATAAGGTAGCATTAAGAAAGAAAGTAAGAATAAAGAATTGACCATCGACTGGTAAACTCTGAGTGTTATTCTTCAGAACGCACCGGCAATTAGCCAGGCGTTCTCAGTCTTGAAAATATTGAGGCACCCCAGCCAAATATTAAGTAAGGCATTCAGCCAGATCCATTTTCATTTCTTTCCCCTTCATGAATATTGGGGCGACACGCCATATATTCGGCATAGTAATTGATTAAATAATCATAAGCAGAATATTGGACATCGGCGAATCCGCCAATCCATTGACAACCAGCATTCAGTCAAACATAACAATACGTTCAAACTAGAAAACGACCATTGAAACAAAACTGTTTCAAACAAAGAGGGTTGTGAGCTCGCTCTTGATAGAGATCTTCTTGGTTTTAATCTTATTTATTCAGAGGATGTTACGATAACAGGGAATTCCTGAATGGAATTACCAAAAAAAAATGTAACTGTAAGGTGGTTACTGTTAGTGTTGCGGAAATTTGAAGTCAGAACAAATTGAAGTAAGTTCACATTCGATTTATTTATAGTTTTTGTCACATTTCTACGCACTTTAATCTTAATTAAAAACTATCTACCGTATTCAGATACTATTTATACAAATTTATTTAAACAAGCCAAATTAGATCGCAGATTTGTCCAAGCAAACCCGAGACGGAAAGATGAGGGACACCTGACATGAACTAATTGTACAATTTCAATAACTGTATTTTTAATTATTTCAATCTATCTTAATTATATATTCAAAAAAATAGGAACACTTAATCTTGAAATTTCACAAATGAATTAATAAAGCTAATTAACAAAAAATCACCCAACACAATTAAAAACTTCCACCTAATTGGATGTGAGCTTGCACATACCTTGATTGGATGATCAAAACCCAATTTTCACAATTAGAACAATTTAATAAAAAAAACACTATATATCACTGTTGAAGTTAACTCTGACTGTCGAAAACGCAAGAGAGTGATCCATGGCACTGCACCTCTTTAAGCAATTCCATACCAAAACGATCACCCATTGGACCCGACCCTCTCCGAATTCGATGAAACTTTCAGAATTAGTTAGGAATTACAAAATATTGGACCCCTATTTTTTTGTTTAGTCTGCCGACCTAAGGTTTTGGATACAGGGTGACTAAAATTTTAATGTTTTCACTGTGGACGTGTTTTTTAATTTGCTGATTACTTGGGATCGGCTTATTCGATTCTTTTGTGCGATATGTCAAAGTAAAGGTATTAAATTGAGCTTTGCAATGATATTAAAAAAATAAATAAAAAATATTGAAAAAAAAATAATTTTTATTAATTTTTGATTTTTGACCCCCTCCGGAAGAGAAAGCCCCCCAACATTTTTTTTTAAATGCCCTAATATTAATACAGATCAAATCAAAAATGTGCGGATATTCAGCTCTTAGTTTAGGAAATACAATTTTTTGTATGAGCGTCTCTGCAAAACTCCCAATGAAAATTTTAGAATTTACTCCACAAAAATGATTTTTTTAAAATATTCAATGAGAAATATGTGTTTAAAAATATTATAAGAATAGTTCTGTGTTATTATTTCATAAATTTTATAATTTTACTTTTACTACAAAACGAGTATTCTCTGACACTAACACTACTGTCATTTCCAGGTATAAAACTGTGGTACTTTTGAGTACCTGGTATTGCCTTGACCCGATTATATCTATTTTTCATCCATTTTTTGTAATCAGAAAGTATTATTTTTCCAGAGATTTAAATTTTACCTATCTAGCAGGCCAACTTATATCAACATCCTTTTATTATTTGTATTTATGACTCAGTCATAAGACATTCTCAGTTTTTCACAAAATATTTTCTTCTCGTTCTTACTTCAAATAGGGACATATTACTATCCCACTGTCTTCAGTTTTAAGTACAAATTGCAATACATCTAAATGCTGGTAGGTAAATATGTCTCTCTGAAAATAATGATTTCAAAATGTGGTACGTGTATGTAGTGTATGTAGTACGTAATGATTCTAGGAATTGAGCTTAAGATACATAGTTTGAATACAATGCGTCCTCTTTAAATTTTATATATTAATCATGCAGACCTTTACTTGTTACTTGAACTAATGCTATTGTCATTAAAAATGCTGGAAATGCACAACTATATAAGGGCAATATTATCAAATAAAGTTTCAATTGTAGTTTTGAAATTAAAGTGAATAGACAGAAAAATGTTTTGGGAATGTTGTTTGTGTAAAATGAATAAAAATTCTATAAATTATCGAAATGTTACCATTTCGTTATGTAAGCGCGCAGAGGAACAAAATATTAAATTGTTACTAAATAAAAAATTTGCGGAAGTTGTTACATGAAGGTATACAGGGGTTCAGTCTTGGAACCCTCTATATGATAGCCATGGAGACCTAAAATGAAAAGCAAATAACAACAAAGAATCGCTATTGATTATAAAATATTTGTAAAATACTTATCTGATAAGTTTGTAGAATCCTTTATTGAAGTATTGTTTTATTTGCTCTTATTCTTTATTTTCATATTTTTTTTTCGTAGTGAACTCTTGTTTAAAGAATAATTGCCTGAAAGAAGAATTAGAAATTGATTAGTCATGTAGGACAAATGTAAATAAATTTTAGGTTAGTGTCTCTTTCACAAACATGAAAATTTTACACAAAACATTGGTCGTATAAACACAAAAAAACACAGATTTTACACACATTGCGTATTACATGAAAAACACATAATCGATTATAAAGAAAAACCAATTTCCCACATTTAAATGAAAATATATCCACTTACCTGTGTAATCATAGTGCTGTGATGATATGATGATGACAGATGACACGTCCGATTCGATTATAGAACCACTTTCGAAGGTTTAAGGGGGGAATGATCTCCTAAGCTACCAACCATTAAGCTTAAATGGAAAAACATTGTCAAATGGCCTTATGAAAAGGAGAAAACATTAATAAAAAGAGCAAAATATATGCTATCATCAAATGCGGTTATAATTAATATAACCAATCATGTTTTAAGAAAATATGTTACCGATATATTAGGTGAAGTTTCTAGAATTTTTATCTTTCCCTACAATACGGGAAAAAACTAATAGTATTCTAGAAATATTGAACGATGATTTTTTCGAGAAAAAGAGAAGTTGTTAGAAATCGGATCGTGTCGGACGTGGATCAGCATTTTTGAACCCGTCTCAATTGAAATTTTAGAAACAAGTATTTTTTTATAGAGCTCTCGGTCGAAAATGCGTTTTTAAAAAATCGAAACTTATTTGTTTTTCTGTTTCCACAAAAAATCTTCTAATCGAACATTAAGTGTGAAATTGAGTGCTTGGAAAGAGAATAGACTTAGGAAATTGAAATAGAGTTTAGTTTGTATAATTGAAGAATATTGAACTAAATGCAAAACTTAAAAATAAAGTGCTTTGAATTCAGATTTAGATACCCAACTGGTGTGTTTTTTATTGTCAACTTAATCCCTTCATCATAATTGAACATTTGGTGCAGTGCGTGAGACTTGGGACTTTGCACGGAAATCGCAGGTTCAACCCCATTGTGTGAAATCGCATTTTTTTTTAGAAAACTTTTTTTGGATATTTTTTTTTTGTTTTTAAATCTCTTTTGAATCGATCGTAATCTCATCTATTACGAAGCTTGAATATAAGAATTCTCGTGAGCTGTTTTGACAGGAAGATTATCCTGAATTTCAATGACGCATGTGGAGTTCCTGGTCCGTCGGGGATTAAAAGAAATACTGTCCATATTTCCAGCCAAAGTATGTTATATCTCTTTTATTATAGTAGTTTCAACAATTGTAAAGGAAATGTTATTTTTAATTCACAGCTTCTTCTACATCTACGAGCTCAATAGTATCAGTACCAAGCGAGAAAGATCTCGAATGTGTGATTCCTGATATCGCCAGTGTAAATAATACTTTGAGGTTTCTCAACAGCTCACCCATAAAGCCAAGAAAGTTTACGAGTAATACTTATAAAAAGAAAAACAGAAAAATTCCGAGAGGCACTCAGTGATTTCGACGGATTCTCGCGCTCGCTTGCAGTAGAAAATAATAGTGAACATTGTGAACCCGATTTTGAGTCTTCGGCAGCTGAAGTCACCCTAAACTGGCTGGGCGACTCCCTTCTGGAAACCAGCAGTAGTGACACTAGTTTTGGTGAAACCTCTGTAGAAAATACAGTGTTTAGATCAAAGGTACAGAAGAATCTGAAAGCCGACATGGCAGACTATATAAAAGTAGCAAAATTAGCGGCGCAATTGGTTCCTCTGTTTACAGGCGAGCCAAGTCCTAAGTTAAGCCTAGAACTACAGACATTTTTGGGTTGTTGCAGGCAAGTAACGCAGTGCTTGTCGGCCGAAGAACAAACTCTTTTTCTACAAATTCTCCCAACCAGACTTCGAGGTGAGGTATACCAGCTGTTCACCTCAGATATTCCTACGACATTCAGAGGGGTAGAGGAACGTCTAAACAGGACGTACCTTCCCCGTGAGACGTACCAGGAAATGGTAAATAAATTGATAACTACACGTCAGTTCCCTCTCGAAACATTATCAGCCTTTACGGCAAGATTAAAGCAAACGTTAAATTTGTGTAAAGAGGCGGCTGACTCAAAATATGGTGCCACAGCAGCACCACCAGTAAAATCCCAGTTGGAGGATTTAGCTAAAAGTGCGCTGAAAACCGGTGTAATGAACCCTCACTTGTGCCAATATCTGTTGACGATAGCTGATGGAACGCTAGATGAAGTCACCCAAAAGGCACTAGACATGGAACGGGTATAACAGAGCGCTCCGTACCTGCAACTTCCGGTATCATTTAACCCAAATGTCTCTCTGAATAACCCGGCCCAAGTACAAACAAACTATCTGCCACCAAACAATCCAGATAATTTAAACATGACCCAAGCTGGAAAGGGGCTATGGCCCAATAGTCAGCCAAATCGTGCATTACATCCCCGGCCCATACAGTTTACACAGTCAACACATACAACACCCAGTGAAAGGCAGATAAGTGAAAATGTGAACCAAATAAATTCAAATGTAAGAAATAAAGACAAAATTTTGAGTAACATACATTGTAGTTTTTGTAAAGTAAGAGGCCAGCCATACTTATTCAGAATGCTTAAAAAGAAAGAACACGCCCTACTGTGTAAACTGTGGGATGTATAACCACAATGTGCATTGCAGACGCAAAAACACTATACCCAACCAGCCTAATAGAGATTTTTCCAATAATCGAGCAATCAGCGAGCGTATCGTGTTCAAGTGAAATGTGGTTTTTGTGGTCGTATTGGACATGATCTGAAGTCATGCCAATATAAAAACAAATGGGAAGCCGAGAGTCAGAGAAACGACAGCCAGTCGACCCAAAACTCACCGGCTCGACTTTAAACCACAACGCACAAAAAGAAGGGTCCACTCAGCCGCCCGAACCTTGTAACCCTACCGTCAAACTTCCGTTAGACATAGGCCTACACGGCCAAACCAAATTAGTGGATACAGGCGCTGAGATAAGTTTGATTAAGAAAAGGGCACTGAAAAATTTCGACACAGTAAATACAGATGAAACAATTGCATTACAGACCCCATTCGGTACCGGAAAGACCATTGGAAATTGTCAAGGAAACTTCAATTTTAAAAATAAAATACCTTGTCAATTCCAAGTTGTGAAAAACTTACCTGGTCTTCCGATGATTGGCTGCTAGGAAACGACTTCCTAGCTAAGCACTGCAATGTAGAGGGTCCAAATAAAACACTAAGGTTTCCTCGCACGGAAACAAACCCGGAAGAGTTCGCTGTTTCAATATCACTCACAACGGATAAGCTGCAACCCCAAAAGGAAACCGAAATAAGATCACTAGCAGAGAAGGAGGAACCCAAGGAGGTTAAGTTATCTACCAACAGTGTCTTTAAGGCATCTCACATGAGAAATGAGACTGTGACTAACGAGCAAGGGAAGCATAAGGTTATCTTATCAGGACCTTTATGCATACCGGCTCGGTTACAAAAGGTCATCAGAATTCCATTGTGTGTAGACGAGGAAATGCCCTGTTTATCTCAAGAGATAGGCGAAGGAGTATTCCTCGCTAACAGCTTTCTCCGACCGGGAAAAACAGTTTTGATTGGTATCCTCAATAGCAATAGTAAACAAGTAGTCATGAGCAGCTTATCGCTGCAACTAACTTATTCAAAATACTACACAAAAGTTCAGTTGACTGACACACAAGACCACAAAGACACACAAATAGAACATACGACCTCAACACGGCCTATGAGCCGAAATAAAGACGAGCGTGGGAAAGACCCACCGCTCAGTAAAGAAAATACAAAACCGCGGCCAACGGGTCCACTAATAGAAGAATCAGAATGCAATAAAAGTCCAGATATCGCAGAGTGTGCGCAACCACAGCCTACATTGCCTACGAGCAATAAACATTTTCTTATATTTCTTATATCCATACTGACCTATCTGTTCCAGTACTTCAATCCTAGGCCAGTGGGCCAAACACAAGACGAGCATAAAGACCTCACGAAACCTGAGCCAACAGAGCTCAAGGTACATAGGGGCCTGCCGTCGAAAAAAAGATTACAAAGAAGGAGGGCAGAGTCTATGGACCCCGGAGAGTGAGAAAACGAAAGACAGACAGGGAAATTATTAATAAAAATGATAAAACAGCCACTCTGCAAAATGTTAGATATCTCTACCCAGATTATGAAGAGCCGGAGGATTTAGTAAACGATCCCCGTACGATCCAGCTAGAAAAGGAACTTGGCCTGGAAGAAAGCCTAAATAACGAAGAAAAGAGCGCTATTTTTCAGTTGTGCAATGAATACAACGACATATTTTACCTAAAAGGTGATAAACTCACCTACACAAACGCAATAACCCACCACATTCCCTTGGTTCAAGACCAGGCACCCATTAATCAGAAAATGTATAGGTTACCAGAAACTCAGAGGAACGTTATAAACGAGCAGCTACGAGAAATGTTGGACAGCGGTATAGTTGAACCCAGTAAAAGTCCGTGGAATTCGCCTCTCCTGGTAGTCCCCAAAAAAGCGGGACCAGATGGCGATAAAAGATGGCGCGTCGTAGTCGATTTTCGAAAATTGAACGAAAAGACTATCGGCGACGCATTTCCACTTCCCCGAATCGAGGATATCCTCGACCAATTAGGTCACGCACGATATTTCACCACCCTCGATTTGGCCAACGGGTATCATCAAGTGCTAGTCGACCCAAAAGAGCGATACAAAACAGCCTTCAGTACGAGTTATGGGCACTAAGAGTTTAAGCGCATGCCGTTCGGGCTTAAAGGAGCCCCGGAAACCTTTCAACGCCTCATGAATTTCGTTCTAACAGGCCTACAGGGGCTAGAATGCTTCGTGTATTTGAATGACATAGTCATCTATGGTAAGAACCTCAATGATCACAACGTAAAACTGCGTAAAGTGTTTGATAAACTACGAGAAAACAATCTCAAACGGCAGCCTGAAAAGTGCCAGTTCTTGAGAAAAGAAGTTGTCTACCTTGGGCATAAATGTTCAAGTCAAGGGGCGCTTCCAGACCCCAGTAAGACGGCCTGCGTCCAGACCTTCCCTGTTCCCCGTACAGTAAGGCAGGTCCAATCCTTTTTTGGAATTTGCCAACTATTATAGAAAATTTATACCCGACTTCTCAAGGATAGTTCGTCCAATAACAAATTTACTCTGAAAGGATGTTAAATTTACTTGGACAGAGAAATGTCAGGAAGCTTTTCAAGCTATTAAACTAGCTTTAGTAACACCTCCACTTTTAATCTACCCTGATTTTTCCCAACCATTCAACTTGACGACGGACGCAAGTAGTGAGGCATTAGGTGCGGTACTTTCCCAAGAGGAAGTGGGAAAGGATCAACCAATAGTCTATGCCAGTCGAACACTAAATAAGGCCGAAAAGAATTACTCCACCATTGAAAAAGAGTTACTGGCAATAGTTTGGGCCACAAGAAATTTTAGATGCTACCTCCAGGGACGCAAGTTCACGGTCTATACTGACCATAAACCACTGAAAGGAGTCTTTAATGTCAAAGACCCAACTTCCCGTTTGGTGAGGTTTCACCACAAACTTTCCGAATTCGATTATCGCATCGAATACAAACCGGGGAAGTGTAACACGAATGCAGACGCTCTGAGTCGCATTCCCCAGGAAGTCCCTGAAGACACAAAGAAAACCTTCACGGTAAAAGCTTTAATCCACCATCAAATAGACTCAGATGAGGACGAAAGTAACCCTCCAAAAACGCAGAAGCATAGAACCATCCAATGCAACGCTGTGACAAGAGCTCAAAACCAAAAAGCCCAAGAGGCTGAACAAAGCCTCCCTACAGAAGAACAAAAGCAGAACAACACCACAAAACCGCTGCAGCAAAAAACGCTTAAAGTGCCGGAAGAAATTCAATCCCCAAAGGCGGAAGAAGAAACCCCAGATACGCTTAAAGAAATACCGCCAGAAATAAGTAGAAATAACAAACCAGAAGTAATTACGAGCCCCCAGGAGATATTAACGATCTTAAGAGACTATCACGATTCTCCCTTCGGTGGCCACCAAGGTATAATAAAAACTTATAAGCGGATAAGACGCAAGTATTGGTGGAAACACATGCTTAGCGACATCAAAAGGTACGTTAAGAAATGCCCTAAATGCCAAACGATGAAGGCATCCCCTCAATTCCGAATGCCAATGGTGATAACGGACATAGCAGAGCAACCATTTGACAAGGTCTACCTGGACATTGTGGGCCCTTTGGAGGAAACCGCCACAGGTAATAATTATATTCTGACCTTTCAAGATAATTTGACCAAATTTGTCGATTGGTATGCCATACCCAACGGGGAAGCAATTACAGTAGCAAAAATTTTTTTCGACGAAATCGTCACACGCTATCGTATCCCCAAAAGAATAGTTACTGATCAGGGATCTAATTTCCTAAGCGAACTATTCAAAAGAGTATGTAAACTCTTAAGGGTAAAAAAGCTACAAACTTCAGCTTACCATCCCGTCTAATGGAGCACTGGAGCATGCCCATAGACCCCTTATAGAGTATCTGCGAACCATCGTAGATGAAAATCCCAAAACATGGGATCAATATATACGAACCGCTGCGTTCGTGTACAACAACAGCGGACGTCCCAACAAATTTAAAACGGGACCCTGAACCCGTTTATAACCATGACAGCTATTACCATATACTAAGGTATGAGCTACAAAAATCGTACGCTACAGCTCGAAAGAATCTTCTCGCTAGCAAGAAACGCTCTAAGGGGTATTACGATAAAATAATACGGCCCCTTACATTCCACGTAGGAGATAAAGTCATCCTCAAGAGTGAAAGCCGAAAGCACAAACTCTCAAAAATTTGGGTGGGGCCATATCTGGTAACCTCAGTAATAAGTCCTGTAAACACAACAATCCAAATAGGTAAGCGCAGTGTCACAGTGCATAACAATAGATTAAAACCATATTATGACTAATGACGACTGGTTCTCAAACAAAAAAAACAAAAAAAAGTGAAAAAGGAAAAAATTCTCTAAAGTAGGTATAAAAAATAAAACCTCCCAATATTAGTTTCACGATTAAACTAAGTATAGAGTAAGTGGTAAATAGCCAACTTTTAACCGGAAAATGTTTTCTGTTGAATACAATAGACTTGTCCTACTTAGACGAACAAGTCCAAAAGTGTAAATCATTAAGAATAGTTTACAAATAACACCTAATAATTCTAATAGTAGGAAATTAAAAAAAAAAAATATATATTTCTTTATATATATTTCAAAAAATAACCATCTAGTATAAGTAAGAAGTATTGATGAGTCAATTTTACATTAGACATAATAAAATTTGATTACGTCTAGTTTCTCCTCTATACAATACATAGATATAGAAATAAGATTAGAAATAATGAAACTCAACTAGGTATAACTAGTAGTGCAACCCACAACCAAAAAAAAAAAAATATATATATATATAAGTGAAAAACTTGCAATAAGGTGAGTGAAGTTAAGCTAACAAATAAAATATTAAATAAAATTTAGAATTAACAGTAACTACAGTTAGCACGTAGAAAATAGTTTTATATATATATATATATATATATATATATAAATAAAATATTTAACATTAATTATCCTAGAAAATGTAAGAGATTATATTCCTTTTTGTATCTGTAAGAACTTTTAATAGACAAGTAGAGCAAAAAACAAACTAAGTAGGAATAATAACATTAAATTAAAAATAAAAAAACAAGTAGAATAACGGTAAAATAGAGGTAGAGTAAATTGAATTAGTATAAATCAAACACGACTGCAACAAATATAGAACCCTATAAATATAATAAAATAAAAAAAAACCCAGTAAAAAAAAAACAGCAATATCCCTGAAACAGAAAAAGGGGGCAGATAAATCGAAAGATTTCCTTTTATTAAAGAGAATTTTTTTTTATTTATTCAAAAATTAAAAGAAAAGAGAAGAAAATAGGACAGACACATATGAAATAGAAACAAAGAAATTTTCAAAATTTTATTTTTTTTGCTTGCTCTGGTGGCCGGCTTAGTCCCAGTCCTCTTCGGAGTCGACTTCGACAGCGGGAAGTGGCGGTGTCGTCATCAGCGCCCGTATTATATCAGCAAAAGGTGAGTCGAAAATGGGATGGCAACATTCGCACAACCCCTGCATCCCACTCAAATTGACAACACCACCTGAAAAGAAAACCAAAATAAAAACGGATAAATCCAAGAACAAGACGCGAAAGTTAACAAAGATAACTTACCCATCACTGACCAAGATTGACCCCCGTGCGGATCCAACGAGAGATGTACCAGGTAGGAGCGTCCTGCTACGGCCTCCTCGCACCATACGGTGAGGGGTCGATGGCCCGTTCGCCTTAAAACAATACGAATTGGGCCACGCCAACCGGGCCTAATGTGGACCACAGCAACCTGGTACGCGATGGTGCAGAGCCCTGAGGGGCTTTTAAAAGGCCAATGGTCCAATCTCGTGGCAAACAACATCGCGAAAGAGCAAAGGAAGCCTGGCACAAAACTTTGGGCATCCCCAAAATGCTGAAGCCAGCAACAATAATCCAGATTAAGATAAATTTTTTTTCTTCAAATGATTCAACTTTCTATGTTTGTCTGTGCCTATTCAATCCATTTTTCTGCCCCCATGAATATTATCATATATTCAAGCAAGATAAAGACATTGTATCATTTTATATATTTTTTATCCAGAGCTATTCCTCTTCAAAGAATAGCTCTCTTATTCACAGAGGGAAGGAATGTTTTGTTTACACACGTACATGCATAGACAGTCCCACCTAGCCTGGTAAATGCATTTAGAAAATTTTCATAAGCTAACCATGCTTAAAAACTTGGTTGGCTTATCAGAAAAATACGCGAAGAAAACAGCGTCAGCAGTTCCTTCACATATTTTTCCCACAAATATTACGCTAAAAAATTCACGATAAGAAAGTCGCGCAGCACAAATACATTACATGTATACGAGCGCCGCGATTTTCATCCGACGGGACGGTGGCTAATGTTTGTTAAAGGATAGAATTACATTTCGTCAAGCCGCCGTCCATCGAAAAATATTTTGGACATGTTTAATCAAGTCCAGAACGAATGTAAATTTTTCTCAGGGTAGAAATGCAAACGATGCATTTTCTACCCTGAACGATGGCTTTTGATCGCAATGAATGTGATCAAAAGGCGAGTTCATTTTTTGAAGTCTTGGCGTGCGGGTAACCAACGGTAATTTTGATTTGTTAATACTATGGCAATAGAGTTAATTAGAAGAAAAGCAAAAGGACGGTTTTTGATTTGAAAAAAAACAGGAATGTGAAGCCGGTCAGGGAAAGTGCTACAAGGAATACCTGAGAAATTCCCAGGAAAAGTACGAGCTACCCAAGTAAGTGAGAAGAGATAACAAATAAATTATAACAGAGGTGTCGGAATATACAATGTTAGGTCTGATCTGTTGTGACTCAGGTGCCCAATGCCCCGAATCACAACCATAAGGGCAATACATCAATATATTGTCCTATACAATATATTGATGTATCTTAAGTTGACCCTGAAAACCAAAAATTATTTCATTCATTTCCATTTAATTTAAATTTCGATAAAAACCATTCTCCCTTGTTATAATAAAATGCAATTATGCATAAATTGAATTTTATTATCAGACACACATTCCATTCTCACGATATGCATACATACCTACCTACCACCTTCTTCTTTTTTCGTATGTACACTGTACATACGTATATCACCTAATTCTTTAAATCTAATTGCACGTACATACATACATATGTACATGCAATTTTTCTTGTCGCCTTGAAATTACCATTTTGAGGGCGCGCACTAGTGCATATCAGATTACAGTTTTTCATTGCTGCATTTGCGGTGCATCTAAACTTTTTGCATTTTCTCACGTATGTTTTTTTTAACGTCGTGAGAAAGCAATAAAACAAAAAGGAAGCTTTTAAAAAGGTGATTGTGGGTACCTGGGGCGATCAAGCCCAAACCTCGAGAGTCGTTTCTTTCATCCCGTCTGGATTACTAGTCGAAGTTTTTAGTGAAGAATATTAAAGCAAATTAAGTTGGAAAAAATAATAAGAAGTGAAGAATATTAAAGGAAATTTATTTAAAAATATAATAAAAAGCTTACTTGAAAATTATAGAAATAAGTTTTTAGTGAAAAAATGTTAAAGGAAATCTACTGGATAAATGTAAAAGAAGTCCAATTAAAGGAAATATAATAAAAGGAATCCAATCAGAAGAAGTTGTGTGAAATTATTTACGAAAACCCTACGCTCACTCTCTCCCAAAGAGCACGGAGTGCGCGCCCACGCATAACATATTGGTGGCAGCGGTGTACCTACCGAAAATCAGTGCCTTTTAAATTATTAAAATCCAACGAAAGAAAAAAAATAATAACAACTGGTGTTACTGTGTTCTTTCCTCCTTCTTCGAAAGTCAGTGCCAAGGAGGCTTCATCCCTACCTCACTAAGACGATTCTCAGAAGGAAGACTACAAGAAATCGTCGTCCCGGACGCGCGACGTATCTTCACTTTCGTTTAGCAACAACGAAGACGCCGTAAAGGAATTTAAATCCTACACCTCCAGCAACGTCGTCAAGACTCTCCAGCAACTACAAGCCAATAGTGGATAATAAATAAGGTAGAAAAATAGAATATTGTAATACTATCAACCACATTATATTATTGGTATTGAGCAATAGGAACAACAATTATTTTGCATATCTTTTTTAACTATCTACATTTTTTCCTAAAAAACAAAAATGATTAACATTTTTTTTTAACTATTTGCATTACTCCTGACAACCATTAACTTTACAACTAACTATTGCATTTCTAACTATTTGCATCTTTCCAAATTATTATCAATTCTACATATTTTCCAAATACTTACTTGCATTATTTCTGAATATCTATATATTTGCATATTTCCTTTTTTTTATCCCCTGGTTACTTACACATTTACATTTTCGGATTATCTACATATTTTTATATTTCAAAAAGTGAAAAAGAATTACTTTCAATCTTCATTAATTTTCGTTTAATTTGAGAAAATTTTGATTCTAAATATAAAAATTGAAATCTCCTTTTCCATGAAGCGACCTCTGCGGTAAGACCTTGTGAGATTGCTGGCCAGAGGACTTCAGAAAAATCAATAATCGATCCCCTGCGATAGAGCTCCACAAGCCCATTGATCAGAGGAAAGATTTTGGTGGGAAAAAGCGAATTTAAATTGCATCCTTTATTTATCAAATAAACTTCCCGTGTTTCCAAAATATTTTCTGCATAGAAATATTTGATTTGTAAGTTAACATCTTTTCCTTTTATCGATTTCAAACTCATTATTTGGTTTCATTAACAAAGAATTTGCGAGACGATTTAAAATTGCTTACGATTTTGTAGAATCACGCTCTAGGCTCAGAAATTTTAAACTTTTATGAAGGCAAATTCTCATTTGTAATTAGCCAATGAAACTGGTTTTCTAATCAGAAAAAAATCGTCCGCAATATAATTTCCGCAATTTAATTTCTTTTATAATCAATGAAACCATGTTTGTATTATAATTTCCTGCCAGTACAATAAAAGAATCTTAAAGCCCCACTCCCGGTAAACCATAGTTTCCTCAAATCACATTCGATCCGCAGTTATACAAAATTAAAATTTTAGTTAACTGGCCAATTATTCGTATTGGTCAAAGACTCATATCATCGCCAAAAATTTATACTCGCTTAAACAATCGAACCAACCCTTATCCTTTTTACTATTTTACTTTAAACAAACATGACTGAAGAAAGCATATCTTTTGACAAGCTTTGCTTGTCACAAATACAAAAAAAAAAAACAAAGAAATCAGAAAAATTATAAAGGAATACCACAGTACTAACAAAAAATACAGAACTCCAGAATTAGTTTCCGAAAAGATCAAAAAATTAGAAGAGTACTGGACAGACTTTGAAGAAACAGAATCCATTATCTAAAGACATGAAGATTTCGACGAAACTCATGAACATTTTAAACAATCATGCTCTGATAAGACAGAGGATTGGTACAACCTAATCAAAGCAACACCGTCTGATCAATTTCTAGCCATGCGAATAACGAAAACAACCCATTTTATTTCCATGCTCCCAAAATTTCACAAAAGAGTACCAATACTGAAGGTATGCAGGAATGTGGAGATCAGGATCAGTCTAATGCAATACGATTTAGACTGCAAGAAGATAGACAAAAATCTATAACACATATTATCCAGTCTATCAATCTTAATTCGCTACCAACTGCAAGCCAGGCATATTTAATTCAAAAACTACATTCGCTGCATGGGTATTGGGATGATTTCAAAACAACTCATACTGAAATAATTTCAAATGCTGGCCCTAAGGACAAAGGCAGCGATTACTTCACGAAAGATGTCTATATAAATATGGAAACATCTTATTCAAATACTATAATTGCGCTACAAGAACAGTTGGACTCTCGATTCCAGGATGTATCAAACAATACTACAATAATTCCACAGAGCATCACCATAATGTCTCTTTTAGAGACCAGTCGCATTTCTCCTTATCAGACGCAAGGTCATTGATTCCAAATTTTAGTGGAAGTTCTACCTACCTTAAAATCAATTTTAACTCAAACCTTCGAAATTAAAACCTCTGGATCCACCCTACAGTCTCAACTAAATAATTCAAGACAAGGTAGAGAGGAAAGTGTAAAAGACTTTTTGCAGAGATTAAATACAACACTGTCTAAGCTAAATGAGGCTACACATTCCTATACAACAGACAAGGTGCTCCTACGGTCTTTGTTAAAAGATAATGAGTGTCAGGCTGTGAGAGCAATTGAAGATGGGTTATCCAATACACAATTACATACCTTAGCAAAAGTGCATTCCGATAAATCCTTTTCTGCACTAAAATCACATATTCTAGATCACTCATTACGTATGGAGCAGAAGCAACCCAACTTTCAAACATATAACAAGGTAAATCAAAATTCCTTTCAAAGTATAAATAACAACCTACGTTGCTTCAAATGTAATAGACTAGGGTACGCTGCTTCAAAATGACCAGTCATACAACGATCTATGGAAAATTTTAACACCATCCAAAGGACACATTCACAATTACAACGTCCTCCAGATTTTAAGAATGCCTACATCTCCGTCACAAGTCCCTAGTTATCGATATTGCCATCGGATGGGCCATTCTATTGAAGAATGCAGGACAAGAGCTGCAAATAATTCCCGATTTAACGACAATCAAGGAAATCAAAATAATTTCCAAAAAGTAAACACAGCTCCGCAAACAAGCACGGCTGATAGACAGCCACAAAACAGGAACTGGCAGCAGCCAGTAATCCGAGAAAGTTGAACGTCACCGCCGAGATATAATAATGCCAATATCTCTGCAAGATCACCTTCTCCAAATAAGAAGAATAATCGAACTTCATCAGCATCCAGGCAGGGAAACTGGATGCAGCGGGGGGTCGTTTTCGGCAACCCCTCGCAGACGGCTCAAGTTCATCGTAATCCCGAGACAATATCGACGAAAAACTAAACAGCAAAAAATTAATTCGTATCCCCGTCCAAATTAGTAAAAATTCACTAACGCTTTCTTTGCCTGTTGATATATGCTCTGCTCCAAAACTTACCCTTTTAATTGATACTGGAGCAGAGATCAGCTTAATTAAACTCCATCCATTAAAGCCAGATAGCGTCTGCTACAGAGATGCTGTCTGCAATATAAACACATTATTCACAGAGTTCACTTCTACGGAAGGGCTCATCTTTGCTAAGTTGAATTTAGAATCTTCGAATAATAATAACTCCATCCTAGAACACTCATTTCAAATTGTGGGAAATAACTCCATCCTCTCATACGATGGCCTACTTGGTCGTGACTTTTTATCTCGATACAATGCTAGTACCAATTACAAAAATAAATATATTTCTTTAGAAATAAACGACCCTCAAATGAATCTTATCCTTACGAAGAATACTACACTAATTACCCATATGTTTATTTGAAAAGCGAAGACCCAGAAAGGAGGTCTCATACTAAAAGTTTACTGTATACGGAGATAACATTCTCCAGTGGTAAAAATTATAAAAATCCTTCTCCATCAATTGCTTTACAAAGCAATAACAATCGATCTCTATCCAATACTTCATCAGAGGTGAAGACCACAAATAATGAAAATATATCTCCATCAATAGCCACACGAAAGGCTAAACTAAATAAAATTCAATCTCCTCCAACAATAGATTTACAAAAGGAGAAGTCTATGAGTAAATATAAAAAATATCAAAGAATTTCAATGAATTTTTAACTCCTTCAAATTCTATCGAGTCGGAATTATCGAATAACTCCTTCCAAATTTCACAAAAGTTGGAATCATATCTCCTTTCTTTTAAAAATCCAAAAGAATCGGATAAATTAAATGAAATTAAAATTCCGTCTCGATCAGAATTCATCATTGAAATTCCAACTCCTTCTATTCAATATAAATCGGTCTGTTTCAAGAAGGAAATAAGGCCAGGGTTGTTTCTTGGAAACTCGATAGTCGAACCAGTCAACTGTATGGCAAAAGTCCTAATCCTCAACACAAATGAGGAGGACGCCGATCTGGCACCTTACGAGGTGAACCCAGTTTACCAAGCCTTGGACGACTTTGTGGTCATCTCCACAGACTCTGAAAGAAATCCAATTAAGGGCAGAATAACGAAACTGCAAAACCTTATAATATTGGATCACTATAATTCAGAGGAATCTGAGAGTATCCGCAAAACCTGTAGGGAATTCAACGATATCTTCTTCATAGAACGGGACTTCCTTTTGTATACAGATGCGATTACCCACAAGATCGAGACACTCCAAGACAAACCGCCCATCTATACCAAGCCTTATAGACTTCCTGAAGCAAGCCGAACTGAGATAAATAGGCAAATACAAGAAATGATTAAGTCAGACATCATCAGACCTTCACATAGTCCCTGGAATTCTCCACTTCTCCTGTTTCCCAAAAAACCAGATGAGAATGGAAACAAAAAGTGGCGAGTAGTGGTAGACTTTCGTCGTATTAACGACATTACTATTGGCGATGCGTACCCACTGCCTAATATCACTGATATATTAGACCAGTTGGGGAAGTCGAAATATTTTACCACACTCGACTTAGCCAGTGGATTCCACCAGATAAAAATGGACTCGAAGGACAGGGAGAAAACTGCCTTTAGCACACCCTATGGCTACTATGAATACAATCGTATGCCATTTGGTTTAAAAGGAGCCCCTGCTACTTTTCAACGAGCCATGAACAATGTTCTATCTGGACTCCAAGGTATCTATTGCTTCGTATACATGGACGATATTGTAGTCCAATCTCAAAGATCATAATACAAGACTCATAGCAGTATTTAGCCGTCTCCGCAATTTCAACCTCAAACTTCAACCCGACAAGTGCCACTTCCTAAGAAAGGAATTATGTATTTATGGCACATAATTACAGAAAATGGAGTCAAACCAGACCCTGCAAAAATAAAATCAGTTCAGTCATATCCCAGACCCAAGAAGAAAAAAGATATCAAAGCTTTCCATGGTTTCGTCGGCCACTATCGGCGATTTATACCAAATTTTTCGAAGATAGCCAAACCACTCACAAATCTTTTGATACGCCTTTCAAGTTCGACGCAATCTGCGACGACGCATTTTGCGAATTACGCAATAAACTTATTTCAGCACCAATTCTATCATCCCGATTTTGACAAAGAATTTTTTGTCACCTCCGATGCCAGTGATTACCCCATCGGAGCAGTCCTTTCACAAGTTGATGATCACGGAGATCATCCAATCGCCTATGTGAGTCGAGTTCTCAATGGTGCAGAGACTCGTTACTCAACAATAGAAAAAGAGCTCTTAGCCATCGTTTTCGCAGTTGAGCAATTCAGACCATACGTTTATGGTAGACAGTGTACAATTGTAACTGACCATAAACCATTAGTATGGCTCATGAATCAGAAAGATCACTCCCCAAGACTGATGAGATGGGGAATACGTCTTGAGGAATATGACTACAAAATAGTTCACAAATCAGGCAAGCTCAACACAAATACAGACGCTCTCAGTAGAGCTATTCCAGATAGTAGCGAACATTTCGCAGAACCTCTCACCTGCGTAAATGTGGTAACAAGGAATCAAGCTAGAGCTCAGGCAAATCTGAACATTCCCGACACGGGTATTATTACTCCAAACCCAGCTCCATCTTCATCAAACAATTCCTCAGTCATAATAACTGAGACTAATTTTCCTCTTTTACTGACTAAAAATTCGAATCCTAAATTCTTCATCTTGCCAATGCAAGATACAGAACTTGAAAGAGTGTTGGATTCGAAACTAAAATTTTCAGACAAATCTCCACTTTTAGCAAATGAACTGAACTTCTTCAAGAAAAAAGACTCCAACATAATCTTATCAAAAATTAATCTACCCTGTCGATCCCAAAGAGATAGATCAGACCTCGAAAAGATTTTAACTGAAATCTGCTCATACACAGAAGCAAATCAGTTAAAACAAATAAATATCTCCTTCCCTATATTAGATCCACAGAATCTAATGATTATTAAAAACGCTTTTATCCAGATCTTTGCTACTAAACAAATAAACATAAAGCACAATCAAGATGCAATAAAATATTTATCCGATAAAGATGACATCGAACAAGTTTTGAAGGATTTTCATTCATTACCGACGGGAGGCCATCAAAGTGTTTCCCGTACAATTAAAAGAATCAAAAAGCAATTCTACTGGCCTGGCATGTCAGACGACATCGTAAAGCATGTAAGGAACTGTAAACTTTGTCAGGTAAACACAGTATCCAGAAACCCTAAAATTCCAATGAAAATCTCGAGCATTAGCTCAAAACCTTTCGAAAGAGTGTACCTAGATGTTGTAGGACCTCTCCCAATATCACATTCTGGAAATGAATATCTCCTTACATTTCAAAACGACCTTTCAAAATTTACTGAGGCTATTCCCATAGTCGACACTGAGTCTAAGACATTAGCGGAAGCCTTCACGACAACAATAGTTTGTCGACATGGTATTCCAGAAAGTATCCTCACAGATCAGGGTTCTAACCTCATAAGTGGCATGTTCGCCGAGGTATCTAAATTGCTGAGAATTAAAAGGCTCAAAACTATATCATATCCATATCACCCTTAAACGAATGGTGCATTGGAGAGAAGCCACAGAATCTTAGCAGAATATCTCCAATCTTATGTAGCAAAAGATCCACAATACTGGGATACATGGATTCCTTATGCCATGTTTGTATACAATACTACCCCTCATTCGAGTAATAATTATACCTCGCGAACTCCTGTACGGATTCCCAGCCGAAATCCCGAATAATTTAAAATCTTCTCCAACCGTTTGCTATAATTATGACAATTATGCAAACGAGTTAAAAGCGCGTCTATAGCATAGCTTCAAAATAGCTAAGGACATAGCCATAGCAAACAAAGAAAAATCAAAAGTGCAATACGATAAGGACTCCGTCCAAAAATCATTTAATACTGGTGATAAAGTCATACTGAAAAGCAAAGTCAGGGATAATAAGTTCTCACCATTATGGTCAGCTCCGTATGAGATAATGGAGATTAATTCCCCCGAAAATTCCACTATTAAAATCAATAATAAAAACAAAAGAGTCCATAACAATGACTTAAAACTGTTCTCAGAGTAAAAACTTCATCATCTTCAAACATCATTCAGAGATATTAACATAGTGTCATCTTCGAGGTTTCCAAAATGATGCAAAAGCATTCATTCTAATTTTCATCCCCATAATCTACGGCTCAGGAATAGAAGTAAAGCAGCTAAATGCTACTGCAGGCATTTACTTCGAAGAGATTGGCAGAGCCAACATCTACACCAACGAATTTAAAATCGTCACCTATTACGACCTGACAAATTTTAAATCAGAATTCAACAACATCCAGTTCATCGCCCAACAAATTACAGCGACCTGCCAGAAACTGGACAAACACTCAGCCTTGAGCCACACTTGTAACGGTACTTTGTTACAAATAAATCTTATATTAGCAAACATAGATTATAAGAATATGTTACTTGTGACCCAAAATAGGAAACAAAGAGCATTATTTAATGCAATAGGCTCAATCTCCAAAGCCCTTTTCGGCACATTAGACGAAGATGATGCCAAGCTATATGATGAACAAATCCGAAATCTCACTCTTAACCAAAACTCCCTCCTATCAATTATGAAAAGCCAAACTGCGATAGTCGAAGCAACCGCAAATGTTTTCAACAAAACTAAAGCCGCAATTGAAAAGGTTCTCATGCTTATGAATAAAAAGTTAATTTCAATACAGATAGCTACATCATTAATGGAAAACAGAACATTGGATAACAAAATATCCATTGAAATTGAATCACTTATTTCCCAGGTTTCGTTAATGGCATTCAGTAATTAATAGTCGTAATTAATAGATCTCTTAACAGATTCAAGGCATGGAAAATTTCATCCTACACTCATTTCCCCTAGACAAATTGAAGAACTCTTATTGAACATCAGACAGGAATTTCCAAATTCAATGATGCTCCCTATTAATTCCAGAGACAATATTTTATCACAAATTTACAAATTGAGTACAATAGCAGCGAATATTTTCAATAATAAAATAATTATCGAGCTCCGAATTCCACTTCCATTCAAGGAACCATACCAATTATTCAAAGTAATGCCATTACCTACACTCCTTAACGGATCGTTCATATATATTGAACCAGCAAATGAATATATACTAATAGACTACTATCGTGAACACTATATTGAACTAGCATTACATGATATCCACAATTGCGCAACGTGGATCATAAGCACTTTTACTGCCAGTGACATCCCCAATCTTAAATGCAAATAATAAATTTAATAAAAAAGGAGCCGATTACATCCGATTGTAAAATTTTAACATTAGAACAGGATTATTATTGGACGCAATTATCACAGCAGAACGCTTGGATTTTCTCCCTTTAAGAATCGCTCCATATAGATGTCATCTGTGAAGATTCGATTAGTTCACAAACCCTACAAGGAACAGGAACAATGTATATCTACCCCGGTTGTTATGTGCGAAGCAAGGAATTCATCTTGCACGGACATGACGTAAAAGTATCCAAATTTAATTCCCATTTTATCCCCACAATAAACATCTCCAATATAATATGGAATATGACGTCTTCCCCTATGGAAACGCATATAAAAACAAACCACTTAAATAATACCAACAGCATGGATCTAGAAAAACTTCTAGAATCCATTCCTTTCCAAAAAGATCAAGAATTAATTCCTTTAAATCCAATAAATAATCATCATATTCACCAATATGCAATATTATATCTAACGATTGCATTAGTCGCCTCTATTCTATGTGTATATTTATGCGTCAAATATAAATCAAAAAACCATAAAACCGAAGATATAATCCCTGAACAAGAGCTGGAAAATGTGCCAACTCCGGCACCAAGAAAATTAAGTTTTAATATAACTCCTGCACCTAAAAGGAAAACGCAAGAAAACATTCAACACATCTAACTTTCACAACAACAAAACTTAACAGAAAACTATCAAACTATCAACAGTAACCATTTCCCGTCCTTATATTTCTCCACTCTACTAACTCCTTACCCTTCCCAAAAGAAAGAAAGGAAATAAAATAAAATTCAAGAGAATTTGGAAAAAATCGTAATTACTTAGAATACCACAATGAAAAGATACAGAAGAAAATGAGAAGAAATAAATATACATTAAATAAACTATTAATGAACAAATACGGGAAAAATTCCTATATAGGTATATAAAAAAAAAGGGGTAAGAAAAAAAAATATAAGTGATGTTCACAAACGAGGAATGAAACAATAATTAGTAAACTTCATTATATAGAATAACTATGGTACGTAAACTGCATTATACTATTCAACAATAATAATGCAATAACTTTTGACCTGCCTGTACTTTAATAGTATTTAATAATATAAAGTAGATAACATTAGATCTTCGAAAAAATTTTAATTCTTTGTAAATAATAATAATCAATTAAATAAGTAGGATAATATGTACACAAAACGGAAAGTTATAAACAAACTAACTCCTTCCAAATCAGTAAAAAATATGCTTTGAATGTAGTATTTACTGTAATTAGTAATAGATAAAAACATACATATTAGAACATGTGCAGACATTACTTTTACTACATTTTATAATTTGTAGTCCTTTAAAGCTAACTACAATTCCTTTTTTTTTCCTCTCTCTCAAACTACAGCAACCCCCATCAAGAAAACAAAACAAAAATGTCACCGTTGGTGATTGTAAAACAAATCACCACCCCTACCTATACCCAGCGCCTATAAAGAAAAATTTAAAAAAATCTTAATTCTAAAGAAATATAAAACTACACATCCCAAACGTATTCAAATCAAGCAAAAAAAAAAGAGAGGACAACGGATAGGCTGAAGAAAATACATTAAATACAACACACCTTTTTTTTTTGGTTTTTAATATGTTTCATTTATTTAAAAAAGAAAAGGAAGGTTTGATATAAAACAAAGAGAATATTATAAATTTAAATACAAATAGGTGAAAATAAAGAAACATAAAAAAGGAATAATTACTCCCAGCAAAATTATACGCCCTCAGCGGGGCCCATTAATGGCTGGTGGTGATCCAAGCTCGTCGGATTGGGACAGTGATATGATCTGCCAATCAGAACGAGGCTCGCTCCTATACAGGGTGTTTCCCCTTAGGAGGTCCATAGTGCGGGAGGTGATAATACTCACCTAGACGAACCAAAAATTGTATGGCAGGGGGGGGGGGGCAATATCAATCGTTTAGGAGTTACAGGGTGATTCATAAAAAAGCTAGGTTTTCACAAAACACCCTGTATATTAAAAACTACAGGGCGTGTGGTCACAGTTAAGGGCTTACTGTATGCAGAACTTCATGCCCTTTCCAACGACAGCTCAACCAGCCCCGTACTCCTCTCCCCTTTGCAAAAAGGTCGTTAACATAACTTTTTTTTATAAAAACTGTAAACTGCAGACTATTCTCTTTAAGTTGCAAAAATAATAGAGGTCAAAGTAAAACAAAAAGGAAAGAAAATCCGAAATTTTTAGTTTAGACCTTCATAACTTCTGAGGGGAGAGGGGTACCGGGCTGGTTGAGCTGTCGTTGGAAAGGCCATGAAGTTCTGCATACAGTGAGCCCTTAACTGTGACCATACGCCCTGTAGTTTTTAATATACAGGGTGTTTTGTGAAAACCTAGCTTTTTTTATGAATCACCCTGTAACTCCTAAACGGTTGATATTGCCCCCCCTTGCCATACAATTTTTGGTTCGTCTAGGTGAGTACTATCACCTCCCGCTCTATGGACCTCCTAAGGGGAAAAACCCTGTATATACATATGTATGCGAAGAATAAAGAAAAAAGAAAGGTGATTACAATTTTTTTTTAATGGATAAATTACAAAATCTTACCTAATGCCGCCACCGACATTTCATATTGCGGCCACAGCGAAAGGGTAACCGAGTGATGGCCTCCACCACGGGGCTCGTTTCCCCAAAACGTCCTGGTTTCTCTACCCGGGCAAATAAAATTCATGCGAATTTGCCCCCTCCAATCGGGCCAAATTGACTCAACGTAAACGCCATCAATTAGAAAAACATACTCTGCTGGAGCCATGTAGTGGCGTCTCGATATTAACTCCATGAAAATCATTTTCCAAGTGACAAACGTCTAACAAAATTCTTCACGTATAACTACCGTACCAAAGAAAATTGCAGCCAAAGCAATTTCTGTCCAAAAAATATATGCAAAAAAAAAAAATAAAATAAACCGAAATATTTCTCTCAAATCTACCCACGCGATGTCAACACTGTATAACACATCTTTATCGCAGCATTTAATTTTTTTGTTTTTTTTCTTCCTCTCCCTCTCACTTCCCTAATTTCCTCCCGACACACTTACTATAAGAAAACATCAAGTTGCGATATGATAGAGATAGATTTATTTAATAGAGGTAACACATTTGTGTAAAATAAACACATAAGATAAGGTAATACGTAATAAACGTAACACATTTTTCTTTCTACGATAACATCTTCTTTTATATCAATTACATTTAAAACACTTGTAAATATAGAGATTAGGAGTACTATATTCAATAAGGGAAAAAGTATACAACTTGGTTACACAGCATAACTTACCTGTAAAAAAAAAGAAACACAAAAAACACAAAAAATCTGCATTATATAGAATTTAGCAAAAAAAAAATAGAAAATAAAAATAAAGAAAGTTTTCTTCTTAGAATGAAACTTTCTTTTCCGCAGGGGGGAGGGAAGTTGTGACTCAGGTGCCCAATGCCCCGAATCACAACCATAAGGGCAATACATCAATATATTGTCCTATACAATATATTGATGTATCTTAAGTTGACCCTGAAAACCAAAAATTATTTCATTCCTTTCCATTTAATTTAAATTTCGCTAAAAACCATTCTCCCTTGTTATAATAAAATGCAATTATGCATAAATTGAATTTTATTATCAGACACACATTCCATTCTCACGATATGCATACATACCTACCTACCTACAGTGTCATCTTCTTTTTTCGTATGTACACTGTACATACGTATATCACCTAATTCTTTGAATCTAATTGCACGTGCATACATACATATGTACATGCAATTATTCTTGCCGCCTTGAAATTACCATTTTGAGGGCGCACACTAGTGCATATCAGATTACAGTTTTTCATTGCTGCATTTGCGGTGCATCTAAATTTTTTGCATTTTCTCACGTACGTTTTTTTTTAACGTCGTGAGGAAGCAATAAAACAAAAAGGAAGCTTTTAAAAAGGTGATCGTGGGTACCCGGGGCGGTCAAGCCCAAACCTCGAGAGTCGTTTCTTTCATCCCGTCTGGATTACTAGTCGAAGTTTTTAGTGAAGAATATTAAAGCAAATTAAGTTGGAAAAAATAATAAGAAGTGCAGAAGCTTACTGGAAAATTATAGAAATAAGTTCTTAGTGAAAAAATGTTAAAGGAAATCTACTGGATAAATGTAAAAGAAGTCCAATTAAAGGAAATAAAATAAAAGGAATCCAATCAGAAGTTGTGTGAAATTATTTACGAAAACCCTACGCTGCTCACTCTCTCCCAAAGAGCACGGAGTGCGCGCCCACGCATAACAGATCTGAAGGCGAAAGTGGCTTTTTCTTCCCAGAGTGATGATTAGGAATTCATAGGTGTAGAGGTTTGCTCAGGGATCCGAAAGTGAATACTATCTGCTGTATACTGTCCTCCAGGGAATTTTAGATGTGGTGGTGTGTCGAGTTTAAGGGTCTACTATCTGGGGCCTCGTAAGGTTATGCTGATGTCATAGTAGGAGGTGACTTTAATGTAAATATTCTCCTCTGTGATTCCTTAGCTGACCGGTTCTTACACTTTCTCCAATCAATTCATCTCAATGTAGTTAGTCAACTCCCAGCCAACATATTTTAATGCAGCAAACCCTTCACTACTTGACATGTTCCTAGTAACTGATAGAAGTAAGGTGTTGTTCGTCGATCAGATCAGCCCTTTTAGCTCGTTAGATCATGATCTTCTGCTTATGGGCTACAATTTTTTAATGTACAATAACCCCCCAACAAACTACTCCTACCGAGACTACAATAGCATTGACGTTGAATTTTTGTTTGAAGAATGCAGACAATTGCCATGGAACACAATATTTGATTGTACCTCAGTGAATGCTCAGGTTGACATTTTTTCCTTCTTAGTTGGATATCTTTTAGAAACACATGTTCCTTTTAAATCCAGGCGCTTATTGAGTGAAGGGTGCCCTTGGTGGTCGCCTCGTATTCGTTTATTGATCGCTGAGCGGGAATTTTTGTACCATCGATATCAGCGTTTGAAAACTAATGAGGTGCGTACTCAATATAAAATTGTTCGCAACAAAGTCACGTTAGCTATAAGAAATGCTAAACGCCAATACTACAGTAGTAAATTTAGCACTGACCTGAAACCCAAAACTCTTTGGCGTAATCTCCGACAAGCTGGTGTGTGGTCCGGAAAGATCATCCTGCTCACTACATCGTGGTGACCTAAATGCGTATTTTTTGTCAGCTGTAATACCTTCTACATACAACATTTATACCTCCCACGATATGCAAGGTTTGCCTCTGCATTCCTTCACAGATAATTTTTTATTTTCGCGGAGTAGACCTGGAGGAGATGATTTTTGCTGATCTTTCGGTGAAGTCTGATACGATTGGGCCAGACTCCCTCCCACCACGCTAAATAGAAATACTGTTACCTGTTATTGATAGGTATATTCTTCATATTTTGAACACCTGCCTAACATCATCCACTTTTCCGAACATCTGGAAGGCTGCTAATGTTCTGCCGATCCCGAAAAGAGCTAATGCCAAATTGCCTAGCGACTTTCGCCCCATAAGCATCTTATCTTTTCTATCGAAGGTGCTTGAAAAACTCGTATGTAATCAGATCCCTTGCTGGGTGGGAGCGAACAAGTTTCTGTCTTCTTGGCAATCTGGATTTCGCGCTTTTCGCGGTTGTGAGACCGCAGTGAAGGTTACCACGGACTCCAGGGCTGTCATGAATGATAATGATTTTGGCATTTAAGTTCTCTTGGATTTCTCTAAGGCCTTCGATGGTGTTGACCCCGGCCTTCTCCTTCATAAATTAGCAACCTATTTTAAATTTAGTGCAACAGCTATTTCCTTGGTCAGGGCTTATATAAGTGGTCGTTCCCAGCATGTTAGAGTCGGAAATGAATTCTCAAATGCCTTGCCCCATGGTGTTCCGCAGGGTTCTGTGATTGGCCCATTATTATTTAGTCTCTTTATTAATGACCTTCTTTGGTAGTGGAGAATGTGAAGGTACACATGTATGCCGATGATGTACAGATTGAGGATTGCATTGAGCGTTTTAACTCTGATCTATGTCGAATACACAGGTGGTCGATTCTCAGTGGACTTCTACTTACTCCTGCAAAATCACAGTGCGTGGCCTTCCATAACAGCGCTATCTTGAATGGTTTTGTCGTCCAGGTGGCCAGAAGGGCTACTAATTTGGGAATTGTTCTGAACTGTGATATGATGTGCTGCGACAATGTTAGTTCGATTCTCAATAAGGTGTATGGGGGGTTGAGAAGATTACGGCTTTCGGTGAGTATTCTGAGCACTAATATGAGGCTAAAATTAGTGATTACACTGATTATGCCTTATTTCACATTTGGAAGTCATATTTTTCCTCGCTGTCCAAGAGTGTAGGCGTAAGATGGAGGTGGCTTTCAACGATTGCGTACGATTTGTTTATGGCCAGCGAAGGTTTGACCATGCTTCTCCGTTTGTTAACACGTTACTTGGTTGCTCGCTGAGTACATATCTTAAGCGGAGAATAATTCTTCTTCTATTCAAAATATTAAAGAGCAAGCAAGCAGAATATCTTAGAGAATTTTTCCAGCTCTCCTTTTCGCCACGCACTCATAATATTGTAATTCCGCGATTCAGTAAATTAGTTATGGAACGTTCTTTCCCTGATCAGGCTGCATTTAAGACTCTCATTAAAGCTCACATTTAACGTCGATTTTCTTCCAATATTACGGAAAATATTTGATATTTCTTGGATGGTTTCATGTCGCGCGGTGAGTATAACTTTGCAAATTATTGTTTTCTAGCTATTTTTACTTGTTTTGTTTTTAGTATTTAGTTTATCTCTTAAGTAATTTTCCTTTATTTCTTAGATTTTATATATATTTATTTATTTATAGTTATTTTTCTGTCTTTGATTTGATTCATGTTTAACTAATTCATGACTTTCTTTTAGTTTTTATTATTATTATTTTTTTTTGTTCTTTTGTGCTTAACTTAATTTTGTATTCTTGCCTTATTACTACTGTACTATTAAAAGATTGTAATCTTGTGTAGATATGTAGATATATTATTATTATTATTATAATGCCAAATTCAAGATAAGAGTAAAAAAAATTTAGAATGGAAACAAAAAACTGCAGAAATAATATGAAAATATAAAAAGAATAATTTCAAACCAATAAACCAAAAGAGAAAGTTTGTCAACATATCGTTCATGCATAATAGCAAATAATTGATGTTATCTCGAATGTTTCTGAACATCCTAAATAATTTTGAAAAATGCTTTTAAATAGTAAAATAATTTATACCAAACAAAGAAAATGTCGTGCGCAAGCTATGCTTTTCAAATCAGCTGCCACATGTAACTTCATGAGGAAGTTGAATTAAACTCCTTTGATAAGCTCCAGGAAATTAATACTGCTGGATGATTTAATTATTGTTTTGCATAGGCTCTGCTTTATTTTAACTAAATTAAGATTGATGCGTTTTTCTGTACAATATATCCACAGAATATTATTTACACTTTTATAGAGCTCTTAGGGATTACACCGATGTTGAAAAATAAATTAACAAATAAAAAGACTAGAATTGGTCTTAGACCAATTCTTATGATACCCTAGATGAATACAATTTCGCATGGTCACCCATCAGTGCAAGTTTGCTCACTGATCGTGGCTTTTTGTATATATTTCGCGAATGGTTCGTCGAACAGTATAAATGATTATAACGAATTTCATAGGATTTCATATTTTGAAGAAACCCTCAGTATAATAGAATCATCTAGGACTTATCGTTATCACAATATACGTAAAAATCTGAAATTTTTATATGGCAACACCAAGAAAGGATTGTCCGATTTAGCCCGTTTTTAAAAATGTAGTTACTATTTTAGCACAATATTGCGTACAAAATTTCAGCTCTCGTGTTGTCAGGCAGTTTCAAAATGTATAGTGAAAACCGAAAGTTTTGTATGGCAACACCAAAAAGGAGTTGCCGACTCCAATTTTTATTTCCCTAAAAACCTTGTCCAAAATATGAACATAACAAAAAAAAAAATAGCCAAACCGATCGAGCCGTTCTCAACTGATAATGTAACAAACATGCGGCAATTGATTTTTATTTATATAGATTTTGGAGAGAAGTTAATAAAAAAATTGTAACTCCTAAGCTAAGAGCTGAACATCCGCAGATTTTTGATGTGATATGTACAAATGTTTTAATACAGTGAAAACCTTAAGTTTTAAGTTACCCTGTATCCAAATCGCCAGATCGTCCGGCTAAACAGAAAATATGGGTTGAATATGTTTTAATACTTAATTAATTCTCAAAGTTCCATCGAAATCGCACTGGGCTCGAGTCTGAAAATTGATAATTTTCGTCATTTTTATATAGAATACTACATATGCCACCCTTCTGGGGAAATTAACTCGTTAAAGTGGATTGCTTTAATTTGTAGAAACGTTCATCGAACAGTAAAAATGGTTATAACCAATTTCAGAGTTTTTGGCATTCTGAAGAACTTTTCAGTGTATTAAAAATTTGTGGGTGAGGCTGACCATTTTCCCAGTATACGTAAAACTTTTTATTTATTGTATGGCAATTTCACGAAGGAGTTGCCCGATTTAGTCCATTTTTCAATTATACTCAAAATAGATATTCGCGTATAAAATTTCAGCACTTGACGTCAATCCATTTCCAATCAGTGTCCAAATATATAGGGAGTTTAATTTTGTAGGGCATTTTTACAAATACGTTACCTAAATTATTCTATTTTCGAACTGAGAACTGCACCTTTATTAAAAGGGCCATGTACAGAATTTCAGAAGTTTAAATAAATGCGTTCTTGAGTTATCGTGCAGACGGACAGAGATGCAAAAATCAAAATAACACTTAATATTATTTGCGGATGTGAAATTCATTATGCTCTACCAGCAATATTCTATGTATCCGCTACAAATGAATGGTATCCTCATAATATTCAATGATTTGATTATCTATGGTATAAAAATTAACTGCTTCGTCCGGTTGTTGAAGCCGGTACCTTCCGCATTGTGTCCGACTGTTCTTACCGGAATGAACGAAGCAGTTGCAGCATATCTTATATTTTGTAATTTTCTGACCTTTTCAGCTGGGATTAACCAGAATCGATGAAAGCGCACAAATGTTGAAATTACAATTTATTTATGTTTTGAATGAACAACTAATTTATTAATAGTTTTGAACCTAATTTTATAGCTTTGTAATACAGTAATAAATTAAATGTACGTATAAAGATATTGGTCTAAATTGAATAAATAAACCTAACGTAAAGGCAATAACATGAAGAACATTGCCACAAGCTGGCCCAAAAATTTATTAGCTACAAATGATATTGAAATTGACACCGAGTTGCTAGCAACAACATTTTGAAGAGCTTTCTATCAGGGGGCCATCCGCTCGTTTTAAAAGGAAGCTTTTGGTTCATAGTTTTATACCCTAGATGAAATCTATTGGGTATACTAAGTTTGTCATTCTGTTTGTATCACATCGAAATAATGATCGTAGAGCAAAATGGATTGGACACCCACGCATAATATTAAAAATTATTTTGATTTTTGCATGTCCGTCCGTCTGTCCGTCCGTCCGTCCGACCGTCTGGGCGCACGATAACTCGAGAACGCGTATACTTAGAGAGCTGAAATTTTGTACACGGACTTTAAAAAAAAAAAGTAAAATTAAGTTCGAAAATGAGACAAATCGGGCAACTCCATCGTGGGGTTGCCATATAAAACTTTCGTTTTCCACTATGTATTTGGACACTGCCTGAGAACGCATCGATATAGAGAGCTGAAATTTGGTACGTGGTGTTTTCATTGTACTAGCAAATGAAATTTCAAAAATGAACTAAATCGAGCAACTGCTTCTTGGTATTGCCATATAAAAATTTAGGCTTTTTACGTATACTGTGAAAACGATCAGTCCAAGACATTTTTATTGTACTAAAAACTTCTTCAGAATACGAAATTCTATAAAATCTGATTATAATCATTTTTTCTGTCCGACAAACCGTTCTAAAAATATATGCGAAAAACCACTTCAAAAATCAAACTTGCAGAGGAGGGTGACAATACGATATATCATACGGGCATTCATCTAGGATATCATAAGAATTGGTCTTAGACCAATTCTAGCTTTTTTACTTGTTATATGGCCGCTTCAAATCTACTTGCACGTTATCGCTGGTGCCTGTCACGAAAGAAAATTAATTTTAAAAGGAAGCTTTGTAGTGAATTTTAATAATTGTACACTTCGGGTAAATAACATGGAATTTACCAATAAGGTCCATAAATTTATTGAACGGTTCATGATTCCAATAACAGAGAATATTACCACAGATAAGCATACAGATTTCCAAGCTAAACGGAAAAAAGTGAGGCACTATTAGCCTCATAGCCGACAGACCATAGCTGACAAAGAGCTTTCTTCCCAAGTAGAAAAATGCTCCACGTCACAATGGTTGGGTTGAGGAGGCTAAAGCTTTTTTACATTCTCTCTCATATTTGATATACCACCCCACCCTTGTTACATATCATAAACTCATCTATAATGCATTCATTGAGATCATATCATCTATAATGCATTCATTAAGATCATATCATCTATAATGCATTCATTAAGATCATATCATCTATAATGCAATCATTAATTAATATTAATTCATATCAATAAAAAAATAATGCATTGCATATACGTACATACCTACATTGCATTATAATTCCTATCAAGAAAAAATAATGCATTGTATGTACATACATACCTATATTGCATTATAATTCATATCAAGAAAAAATAATGCATTGCATATACGTACATACCTACATTGCATTATAATTCCTATCAAGAAAAAATAATGCATTGTATGTACATACATACCTATATTGCATTATAATTCATATCAAGAAAAAATAATGCATTGCATATACGTACGTACAGTAAAGGTTGACCGAGTGACGCAATACCCCTGCGCGCAAGAATTCGCACATTGCAATACGATAACCTTGTGCCGGTGGTAAAACATAAGTAACCAAATTGACATGATGTAATATGATAAGCTACAAGCATTTGGTGAATTGATATGTATGTAGGTACGTATGAATGATAGAAACAATGGAACTGAAAAATATGTATATACGCATAAAGCAACGAGTGTCGTGATGTAAGAATAACAAGCTGCGAGTAGCTTCCGCAGCTTGTATATTACAAAATAGGAAATTAAGAAAATACACCTGGCCTATACAAATTACACTTTTGGTGAGCAAATGTTAGACCAGAAATATTACGGAAGCATAGGTAAGGTTAATTTTATATGTAAGATTTTTTGTATAAATATGATGTTGATTTGTAATAAAGGGCAGTGTTCAAGTAGCATTCAAAGCAACTCAAGTTGTTCTTACTAAGGGAAGTAAAACTAATAAGCGGCTCCCATCTTCGAACCAAGGGAAGTAAAGCTAATAAGCGGCTCCCATCTTCGAACCAAGAAAAGTAAAGCTAATAAGCGTCTCCCTTCAACCTTCAACCTTGAGTGAGATGTGCATTGTGATATTTTTGGCTGCGCAAAAAATTTAAAATTTAATAATTCTTTGGTTTATGGGGTAAGTTTACCTAAGGGGTTTCTTATATCCTTGTTATAATTAGTTGGATTGTTTTATTAGTGTCTGATAAAGATAGTTTTTCCAATGTTTTATGGTGTTTACGCCGGTGTTGAGTTTATAAAATAATTCAGTGTACTTTGGACAAAATGACATACTGCTTTAATGGACAAAATGACACACATATGTCATTTTGTCCATAGTCGTCTGATTGCAGGTACATTTTTTTAAAGTAACTTTCCTTTGTGTAGGTATTGTTTTCATCATACCACGAAACTTCAAGCGAACCACTAACCGTCAATCATGGAACGAAGAAAGTATGAAAAAAGTCATAGACGCGACTAAAAAGATCAAAATGGGATGGCTAGCTGCATCTAAAAAGTTCAGTGTTCCCCAATCTACTTTGCGTAGACACGCATTAGGTTTAAATAAAACATTGAACCCCAACACCAAAGGTTTAGGCAGGTTTAAATTGACATTTCCTCCAGAAGTGGAGAGGCAACTCGTTGATCACTTAAAATTATTAGAAACTCGTCTATTTGGATTAACTTGCGGTGACATGCGAGAGCTGGCTTTTAGACTTGCAGAAAAAAATGGGTTTGCAAATTCATTTAATAAGGATAAAAAACGCGCTGGACAGGAGTGGTAAGCTGGTTTTATTAAGAGACATAAAGATATATCACTGCGAAAACTGGAACCAACGTTCGGAGCCAGAGCTCAAGCTTTTAACAGGCCCCAAATAGAAAGATTTTTCAAAGTTTATCAAGAGGTTTTAGACAAGCACGATATTCGTCCAAGAGGGATCTACAATGTTGACGAGTCTGGCCTATCCACTATACAAAGACCACAGAAAATACAGCGGGCAGAAAACAGGTGGGTGCGCTTACCAGTGCCGAGAGGGGTCCAACGTTACAGTCGTTTGTTGCATGAACGCCACCGGATCTTTCGTGCCTCCATGTCTTATATTCTCGCGTAAAAATATGAAGAATGAGCTTCTCGACGATGCACCTACGGGAACACTTGGCGTAGCACAAGAATCAGGAAGATGACTGGCGAAGTCTTCCTTAAATGGCTTCGTCACTTCCAATCTCAGGTGAATGCAAGTGTAGTGGACGGGCACGCGAATCACAAGGACTTCGAATCCTTGGAATTTGCCAAAGCAAATGGCATAGTGCTACTTTGTCTGCCACCACATTGCACTCATCGCATTCAGCCTTTAGATGTTTGTTTTTACGGGCTATTGAAAACATATTTTAATCAGGAGATTTCTCACTGGCTGAGAGCTCACCCTGGACGTGTGGTGACACATTATCAAATTGGTCCTTTGCTCAGTCAAGCGTATGGTAAAGCAGCGACTGTTCAAAATGCCTCCAGTGGATTCAAGAAGATGGGACTTTGGCCTGTAAATCCCAATGTTTTCCCCGATCATGCATATGAACCTGCTAAAACAACTAACATCCCTATGGAAGATGAATTAAATAAGAAATCGGTAAACGTTCCAGCGATTGAGCTTCCTCGAACGGACATCACTGAAACAATATTGGCTTCACAAACGCAGGCTAACAATTGTGACACAGAGACTACTGGTCCGTCCATGCTTTAAGAGTGCCATTGGATGTTATATCACCTGTTCCAAAAAGAAAGTTTATAAGTGGCCAAGGAAAACGAAAAGTTAAGAGGAGACAACACAATTTAATTTTAACATCCACCGCTAACATGGATGAAATAAAGTCAAAAAACCATAATAACAAAACAGCCAAGAAAGCAAAGAGATCAGTCAAGAAAACATTAGGTATCTGAAAACAGACAAAATAAGAATAAAGAAAATAAAAATATTAATTATTTTACAGATAACACACAATCGGATGCTGATTGCCTTTGCATTTATCGCAGTGATTTATATTCCCGGTCTAAGCCCGGAGAAAGTTGGCTAAGATGCGTAACATGTGGACATTGGGCACACGCATCTTGTGCCGACAAACCTAAGAGAACCGAAATATTTGTTTGTGAGCTGTGCATTTAAAATACAGTATTTCGTTTTGTCCATTAGGTATGGACAAAATTAATTTTCGTTGTTCCTTTTATAAATAACTATATTTTCATTATTTTTTAAGTTTTTGAAGAAATTTTTATATTTTTGTTTAGAGGAAGTATGAAAGAATTGTTATTGTGATTTTTAAGTTCCTATCTTTTCTAATTAGTAAATAAAGCTGAAAAAAGAAAACCGTATTTCATTTTGTCCATGTTTCCCCTACTTAACTAATTTGTTTCGTTGCATGTATCATTAAAATGCCGAAAGCTGGCATATATTTAATTTTTATGCAAGAAACTTATTTAAATTATACACTAATTAGTATCACACAATACTTATCTGAAGTCCAAATCCAACAAAAAAACTTATGTCCCTTGCCAGCACCAATTGCACACCAATTTCCAGCATGTATAATATTGTACCTTCAATATGGCACTTTTTATTTTATGCTTAATTGCTGGAAAATGAAAAAATATTTATTATTTGATCTGATGATATAAATTGCATGTAAGATCAATTTGATGAACTGAGAAAAATCCTTGGTTGAAATTACACTGATGATCGTTGACCGAAAAACTGAGAGAGATCGTAGGAATTGCCCCCTTTTTATAGGCTCTAAGCGGCCATTTTGACATACGTTCCACAAGAAAAAATGCAAATTAAGCATATTTTTCGACTTTGCTTGACTTGTATACTTATGTCAAAATGTGCCAATTTCCTTCAACTAATTTATTTAAAATTATCCATGAATTTTCGTAATTTATTTTATTAAATATTTTAATTTTTCTGAAATTTATCAAGATGGCGGCTCCCTGCCATATTATGACAATTTCCACTGTGGAATGCAAATATTTCTCATTTTTCTTGCATCTCGTTTTCGCATCTTTCTCTTTTCCACTTATTATGGGAATTAATTTTACCTTTTTTCGCGATTATTTATTTACCTGGTAACTTTCGCGGTTTTTAAGCATTACCAACAGGTAGCGCGTAGCCAACTTCGTATAATCAGCTTTTCACCGTGTCAAGTTGACAGTCGCGATCGCGGTATTTTAATTCGTTAGTGCCGTGTTGTTTTTAGTGTTTTCGTCGCAATCAAAGGATTAATTCTTAAGGTAAGTGCATAAATATTATCTTTAATTCTTTAATATTAGTTTGACTATGCATAATTTGCAAGAAATCTGCAAATTATGCAAATTATTGTATATTTTCAAAGTGATTCATGAAATGTCAACAATGACAAAAATTGTTGAATTTCGTAAATTATAGTATGTATATATGCTGCGACTTTATGTTGTTTGCATGTATGAACATATTTGCATATTTTGCAATAGTTCATTATGCAGGGAACATGAATTTCGCTAAGAAATTCGCATAAGTACATTTACACAGTTGTTGTACTGCCAAGAAATTTGTTTCTTGGCAGTCTGCATGTATGTACTTAGTTTTCCCTTTGTACTTAGTAATATTCAATCTAATTAGTTTTATTAAAGTAATTTATTTATATCTTTTTTATTTCAGATATTTCTAGGACGTACAGGAGGCAGGTGCTGATTGGACACTGGATCATGGACTTCAGGGAAGTATTGAATACTTTGTTGTATTGTATTTTCATTGTTTTTTATTCATTTTCAGCTGTGTTCAAACAATCGCGTTGTTGGGTCTGTCTTGTAATTTCCGGTGTATATATATATATATTGTCTGGTTTTTTGTCCGGCCGTCTGTCCGTATCATTTTACTTGTCCTAGTTTTTTTTTCGTCTCTGCACAGCTAACTTAAGCATCTAGTGTAGAGAACAAGAACCCATTCTCCCGACTGATCCCTGGCGGGTAAATGCTGTGAGTTCTCTATGTTAGCGCCAATATGAATTCTGTGGCCGGAGGTGTCTGGTGCGGCATCCATTTATACTCAGGTCAAAGTGAATATGGGTGGATCTGACGACGGATTCGCTCTTTGGCTACAATTGAAGACAACATCTTGTTCTGTTGTTCAAAAAGAACCGTTTTCTTATGTTCACTTTATCCAAATCTTCTACATATGAAATTCTAGAAATTATTCGGACGCTGTTATCGTTATCCATCCACATTTGCTAAATTTTTAGCTTGAAAGTATTTAAAATAGGAAATTAATTACAAGGTGAAAATAGTAAGGTCAAAAAGTTTTTATATCGAATTCTAGAACCTTTTTATAATCTTTTTGTAAGTAGGTACTATATTATTTAAGGAAAATACCTAGTATAGTAATACAACCAGGCATAGTCAAATATATGATCAGTAATATGAGCAAAAGTTATACTTATGCTACCACAATACTGATATCAATGCAATTGTACATAGCTAAAAATATGATAATAATTATACAATATGCTGAAAATCATAGGAATAACAGTTATTTTTACAGAGATAAAATTGACAAGACAATGACAAAATTGTCTCAAGCTTCAACCAGAAAAATGCGAATTTTTAAGAGCAGAACTAACTGAAGTGGGACATGTGGGACATGAGCAAGGGATAATCCCAGATCCAAAGAAAGTCGATAGTGTCCGTAATTTTCCCTGCCCACAAAACCCAATGCAAGTTAAAATGTTCCTAGGTCTGGCAGGTTTTTACTGGAGATTCATCAAAGATTTTGCAAAAATTTCTAAACCATTAACAAGCCTAATAAAAAAGGATCAGTCATTCACCTGGACTGCTAACTGCACAGAATGTTTCCACCAATTAAAGGAAAGGTTAACAAACCCAGCTTTGCTGGAATACCCTGATCTTTCTACGGATTTCATTCTCTCTACAGATGCTATTGGAGTAGCAATTGGGTCTGTACATTCGCAGGGCAAGTTAAGCCAGAACCACCCTATAGCATATGCTTCCCGAATACTGAGAAAGCCTGAACTGAATTATTCAACTACTAATAAAGAGTTGCTCGCACTTATCTATTTTTTCAAGTGCAAAGATATAAGCTCACGAATGATGCGATGGAGACTCTTATTAGAAAAATTCGATTTTGAAATCATCCATAAAAACGGCAAACAAAATTTTAATGCTGATTTTCTCAGTAAAATATATAAAATGAATCTACGAACGAGAACACGACAAGCAACCATTAACAAACGCATTAATAAACGCAGGTAATCAACTATGTCTACAGGAGAAAAAATCTAAAGGTATTCATAAGTCCTTCAACGAATACTTAAGGGAAATAAATACAAGTATTATTAATAACTCCCTAATTTCACATATTGCAATTTTTATTAATAAACAATTGGACATGGATAAATCGATATCTCAATTTTTAAAAGACAATGCTCATGAAGAATGCCTGAAATCACGAGAAAGGGAAATCCATAAAATTATTTCCTTTCGTAAAGGAGAGAGAGAAATAATTTATTTAATGACAACCGAAGTTCCAAGTCTAGCACCGTATGAAGACTTTTTCGCTACACTGAGTAACTTACTAGAATATCTACAAAAAAATTTATTATTTCTATTTCCATCCTCAACGCGGTAAAATCCAGCTATGACCAGCTTCTTAAGTATGAAAACTTGCGGATAATGCTTCGATACATATTCAAATGAACGAATATATCCGTAACATGATGTCATAATAATTAGGTACAAGAGTCTTACTCCTGACGAAATTAAGAATATTCTACAAGAATTTCATACGACTCTAACCGGCGTACATGTTGGAGTGAAGCGCACCTATAAGCGGATAGCCATATCACAAATGGAAAAACATGTACCGAGACGTAAAAAACCTCGTTCAGAAATGCGACAACAACGACCACAAAATTCCCTCGATATCGTTGGTCCTTATACTATAACTGAGGAGTGTCTTTTCAAAAGGGGATATTTACAATTTTCATTTTTTTTAAGTTAAGTATGAGATTATATTCTGTACTCTGAAATACAAGATTTCGTCACTTTAAACCGAAACAAAACGCGATAAATTCGTAGGAAATCTTACTTGAAAACACTTGTTCCGATCAAAAGGGGATATTTACATTAAAAAATATGACATTATTACTGTTACTTTGGTTTCATTTCAAAAGGGGATATTTACAGTACGATTTCAATAGTCGAAATAAATTTCCTTTCAAAAAGGGATATATACACTCAATTACAAGACTCATCAAAATAGTACCTGCTTTAGTCATGACGTAACGCAACCAATTCTTGGTATATCGTATCAATAGGTTCCCGAACTCCGAACTATCATTGTCAGTCAGTGTCCGATGATAGAAGGGTGGGTTTTTTGATGAGAGATTCTTGCATTTTGTTAGCATATTATGGACGGAAGAACTGTAAGAGAATTGAATAGTGGGGGAAGAAAGAAGAGAAGTGCAATAAAACGAAAAAATCGGAAATCGTAAGTATAGTTTTTTGAATCTATCAGTAAATTAGTAATCATTAGTAAACAACCCTGGATCCTTTTTAAAATAATACATGATTACCCTATTTAATCTATAGATATGCTGACAAAGATCCATTTTGTGTTAACTTCCGGAAATCTTGTTCGCATCGCTCTGAGAACTCCAAGTTTAAGTGTGATTCGATTCCTTTGACTTTAGTCATAAAAAACAGAAAAACCTTGTATAAACATCAGCATAAAGTTGATCAAGATTTATTTTTGTCTCGGTTAATAGCTCCATATGAGACACAACGAAAATGTAACTATACTGCTAAGGAAAATGTAAAGAAAAAATCAAGAAATATGAGCTGTCAGTACCATTTGCTTTCACAAAAAAAACGTATTACCATAGTGTGTAAGAATTTCTTCATCAGTGCATTTGGCATAACAAAAAGGAGACTAGAAAATTTAAGCAAAATATTGTACCATGGAGAAACACCAAGAGAAAACCGAGGTGGTAATAAGTATGGAAATCGCAATGAAAATAAGAAACAAAGTCTGCGTACTTTTTTGAATAATCGACCTGCTGAAGAAAGTCATTACGGAAGAGAAAAATCAAAGCGAGTCTATTTAACATCAGATTTAAATGCAAAAAAATTGTGGCAAATGTATAACAACTCGACTTCGGATGAATTGAAGATTAAAAGAACCATGTTTTACAAGATTTTTGTAGGGGAATTCAATATAGGGTTTTCCTCACCGGCCTCAGATGTTTGTAACGTTTGTGTGTTATGGCGAAATAAAATAAAAAATGAACAAGATAATTCTAAAAAACAACTCCTAATAACAGAGCTAAGAATTCATAAACTCCGTGCTAATGCATTTTATGACCATTTGAGAAAGGTATGCTCTAATAGCAAATCTGTGTGTTTTGATTTGCAGCAAGCTCAAGCACTACCGCGGACACCTATACAGGACGCTTTTTACGCTAGACAGCTTAGCCTATACAACTTCTGTGTAGTGCCATTGGATTCAAAAACCCAGTATTCTACTCATGGGATGAGTCACACACAATCTGCAAGAGGAGCTACTGAAATAGGATATATATATATATATCATATATCATTTATTCCAGACGTACACAAGATTAGACATCTTTTTTTGTACAATGAGTAGTAAATACGGTTCTAAATACATAATTTAAGGTGAAAAAATAAAAGAAAAACAATTAAAGATTATAAACTAAACTATGCGAATTCAGATGAAAACAGAGAAAGAAAGAAGAGGATCTGCTTTGTACGACTATTTGAAGAAATTGACATTCGAAGCTGACATCTATCATCTAAGACTGTTCTGCGATGGGTGTGGCGGCCAAAATAAAAATAGCCATATTTTGCACATGCTTTTATTTTACCTATTAAATGACTCTCCGCAACACCTTAAGGATATTACATTGTTTTTCCCAGTAAGAGGACATAGTTTTCTACCAGCCGACCGAGTTTTTGGCCGGCTAGAGAAAGAAATTAGAAAACATCCTGTAATAACCACAAAAGACGGATATTACGACATTTTTAAAAAACATGGGAATTTAAAAATACTGGGCGAACATTGGATGCTTAAGGATATTAAAAGCTTGGAGATATTTTACAGGAAATTGGATGGCATACAGTCATTAAAAAGAATAACTCTTTTAAAAAGAAGACTTCGGAAAACTTTAACTATTGAACTAAAATGCTACGAAAATTACAGATTTGAAAGCGGTTCCGAAAAATGCTTATCACTATTAAAAAGGGGCAAGAGGCATCCTTTATCTTTAGATGACTTATGCTTAGAAAGGCGTTCGTTGACTGAAAATAAGAAGAAAGACGTTAAGAATCTGCTGAATAAACAGTTTGGACTTGAATGGTTTGAATTACCTGAACTACAGCGGTACAAAGAATTACTAATTGATGATCCGAATTATGGTCCCGAAGTACAAGAAGAAACAGAAAATTTGTGTGATTGTCTATCTGATGAGATAGGAGAAGTAAGAGTTTAAAACTTTTTTATTATTTCTGTGTTTTCTTAAATCATTTTGTTTTAAAGGAGAAGTTTCTGTTTTATATTTTTGAGTAAAAATAGAAGTAAGGATTAAACAATAAAAACTGCTAAGAATACTCAAAATAAGCTTTAATAATTTTATTCTAGTATAATGTACAAATCAAAAGACAAATCAAAAACGTACAGCACAAAAAGGGATATTTACAAAATGGTACAGAACAAAAGGGGATATTATAAGCATTTTTATTCAAAAGGGGATATTTCCAAACTTTGCAAGCTAATATTACCGGAAGTCATAGTCAAATTTTTTTTCAAAATAATATATTCTAGATAACTTATTACATCCTTTCTATATATTCCTCCTATTATTCTGTAAAGCTCTTGGTATTGCTACAGTCAGTTTTTTCGATTTTCTCAAAAAACGATTAGGACGTAAATATCCCCTTTTCAAAAGACACTCCTCAACTAATGATAACAATAGCTACGTGTTTACGTTTACTGACGATCTAACTAAATTTTTCGATGCTATTCCAATTCCTAACCAAGAGGCATCCACAATAGCCAAGAAATTCGCTACTGAAATTGTATTGAGATATGGTACACCCAAATTTGTTCTAACTGACCAAGGTCAAAACATTCTCAGTTATATCATCAATCAAAGAGGAGTGTAAGTTACTAAAAATAAAAAAATTACAGACTACAGCATATAGACCACAGTCCAATGGATCATGAGAGCGAAGCCACAGAGGTTTCAACGAATATCTACGAGGTTTTATTAATAAGTCTCTGAACGATTGGGATCGTTCGATAAAATTTGCCGTTTTTGTCCACAACACAACGCCTAGCACTTCGACGGGTTACACTCCATTTGAACTTATATACGGCTATAAAAGTTACAGCAAGCGAGCCAGTCATTGAATCCCAAAGATAAGACGTGCATATTCAGCACAATTCAGCACAAGTTTCGCTGCTAGCAGATAGCTAAAAAATAAAAGCTTTCCAGTTTGTCTTTAATTGAGGTTCCGGCGCGGTCAACTTTCATTCTATGTAGATTTTTTTAAAATCATATTTGATTAAAAATAAAAGGAGTGTGTTTCTTTTATTATTATTATTTGATTTTGTTTCTCGAGCAATGGAACCTTTAAATCATAAACTTGAATTGCCAAGCTCCTTGTCTCGAACTCCAGAGCAATGTTACAACTACGATCTTTACTCAAACGAACTTAAGGCATGGTTGCAACATTCCCATCAGATTGCAAGGGAAAACCTCTTACAAAGTAAATGCCTATCTACAGATCAGTATGATAAACGATCAAATGCCAGTTCATTCAAGCAAAATAATTTAGTTATACTAAAGAAAGGAGCTATACCCAACGGGGAAAAGTTAAAAATTGTCGTCTGTGTGATCAGGACCCTTTGAGGTCATTTCCACTAAAGGTGTGAACTCCACCATGCGTATAAAAAATAAACTCTGTAAGGTCCATAATGACAGATTAAAATTGTATATAGCTTAATTCCGATATATTTTTAGAACGCTGTAATAGACGACCAACATTTATTTTCAGGAATTTCGCTCGTGTGGTCTTTCCCATGGTGCTAGTCCTCTCTTCTAGTATAGCTCACTCTCAAACTAGCGAAGAACTGGTTGCATTGTCTGATATATCCAATAGATCTGGATTATATTTTGAGCATGTCGGACAACTCGGACTCAGCAATGATAAGTGGAAAAATCTTGTTTCTACCGATTTTAGTGAATATAAACTTCAATTCAAACAGATCAACCATCTAACGGAAAGATTGAATACAGCCTGCGATAAACTATACGAACTGAAAGTAGAGCCTCATGAATGTACCAATTAGCTGGTAGGTCTGTAGCTAAACTAGAGTTGCAAAATAAGTGTTGTGTACAAAAATTCCAAGGAGGAATTTGGAAAAGGGCAATGTATTTGAAATGCATAATTCAACGCATAAATCAAAGTTTCATAAGCCCGCTTACAATCATGCCAGCTTATCTTTTGGTCGAGTGGAAAAGCCACACCCGAATGAATTACACTTCTTAATTCAAAGTTCCATAGGTCCGCGTAAAACCATGCCCCGATTATCTTTTGGACGTGTAAAATAATCAGAATAGTTTCCAACAAAACGACTTGGGAAAAATAAGAGTTTTAAGTTTCATCCTAAGTCGTTTCGATAGAAAAAAAAGCCCCACGACAAATCTTACCTTCAGTAAGATTTGTTGTAAGTAGCATATGTACACACATATATACGTACATATCGGGCGCATAACATTTTACGCGGTGAAGACCGAGACGATCTAGTCTTCACCGAAAAAAAAGCTTTCTCAGCTAATCATCGCACGCTGTTGCATTGGGGGTGCAACAATGTATGCACAATAGCAAGATGATGGTTTGATATTTATGAAAATATCAAATTTCATTCCAGCCATCGTCCGCCGCGATAATTCTGGGCATGTTAAAACATATCCAGTAAAAATGATTTTCTCAGGATAGGAATGCTAATTAAGCATTTTCCTATCCTGAACAAGAAGACTTGAGATTTGAAAAAACAAAGTCAAGTACAGTCGGTTTTAGCATTTTGCTCGAAGCAGTCTAAATTTTTGATTTTTCGAGAAAAAAAGTAGAAAAGGTTCGGCCGGTCACGGTAGGCTCAATACTAATTGTAAAAAGGAAAAGAAAATAGCAGTTGGGATAAGAACAAAAAATAAACGTTTGTGGAAATAACCATAAGAGAAAGTTTGTGAACAAAGCGAAGGTAGAAAAAAAAAATATAAATAAAATAAAAATGTGTGAGTTGTCTTAATCATAGCTTTCCTGAAAGGCTATAAGTAATGGTATGAATACAAATGCAAACCAAAAGCGGATTTCATAGGTAGAGCTTCTAAATTTATGTTTGGTACTCTTGACGATACAGATGCGCAATTTTATAATAAGCAAATAGATAATCTAAACAAAAATCAGGAACAAATTCATTATCTTATTAAATAGCAGACTTCGGTGTATGAGTCCTTCTTAAATCAGTTCAATTCAGCACTAGCATAATATTAGCGAAATGAATAATAAATTAGAAAAGGTATTTTACAAATTAAATTAAGTTGTTAACGTAACAAAATAATCAGTCAATTATAACAAACTCTATTTTAAACATATAAGAAATTTTTATTACATTTGTAATGCTCCTCGATAAATATGCTCTTACACAAACGCATTAATCGATATTATTGATCGTGCTATTCAGGGAAAATTGCATCCGTACGTGATAGATTCAGAAAATATGCTAATCGAATTACGGAACATTCAGGTAAACCTTGAGCGTGAAGCTCGTCTACCTGTCGTACAATTACATCACATAAAAGATTTTGATAAAATTATAGAAAGTCATGCGTTCTACTCAAATTATAGATTAAATTTGCTAGTAGTCATTCCCTTGACATCTTCAAATGTGTATACTTAATATGTTCAAAATAACCAGTGTACCTAGTTATATAAAAGATAATATATAATATAAGCCTTTTATTATTGTGGATGACTTAAAGCTACACTATTTCACATTAAATGAGAACGACTTACAACAACGTCAGCTGGTAAATACCGAAAAATTGTATAGTTGTGAACAAAAATTTCCAATATCTTTTGTACATTTAGATAAAAGCTGCGAAATAAATATTTTAATTAATAATAGCGCCTTTCTTACGACTTGTAATAGACACATTATGACCATAGAAAAATCAATATTCTTAGCAATCGCAAAAAATAATTCTTGGATTTTTGTAGCCCCAACTAAGGAGAATATTGTAATAAATTGTAAGGAAGACACAGTTTCAAAGACTATTAAAAACGTAAGTTGTTATGTTGTTATGGTCGAAGACACATAGCGTGGCTTACAACTACATGTGGCTTCACCCCGAAATGATGACCCAGCGAATGTGCTGCCATGCTTGGCACGGGCGGACGATGTCAAACTGTTTGGGACGGAAACCAAAGTTTTAGCGACAAGGAAAAAAAAGATGAGAAAGGCGGAAAGAAGTCTGAGTGACAGATAGATTGTGAAAGGTGGGAGTTGAAAGGACAAATAATAATCATGAGATATGCAGTGAAGGAAAAGAAAATCCAAATCTAAAATCATCGGAACAAGAAGGTATGCTACAATAAATCGATTAAAATTGGTATTATATAATTCCTACGTAGAAGGCCACGTACAAAATCAGCGGCTGGGTACATTTATGCTGAAGGCGACGTGGCGCCCGCTTTTTGGGGATTAATACTAAGATCGTGAAAAACAACGATCAGAAATCGAAAAAGGGTGCCCAATACACGAGGATTACAGGAATAATCCTGGAAGAAGAAACGGAAAGCCGAAAGCAACCTGAGAGTTTTTTCTTAAATCACCAGGCATCGTTCATGAAGATGGATGAGAACGAGTGAGAAAATATCACTCGAACCAGGTATCGTACTAGAAGTTTTAAGTTAATAAAGAACAAGACAAAAGGAAGGGCAATAGAACAGAGAGAAAGCAATCCAGCGGCAGAAGCTGAGGTGTAGCTCTACGCTCAGGCAGCTCAAATAGCACCTCGTCAGGTATTACAGGACACAACCTAAATTTGTATCACGCTTTTCGTTCTATAATTATTAATTTTCTATATATATGTATATGAATTTATCACTTTTTCCAAAATACGCCAACGCCATAAACCTAGTTTAAGTTTTTATAGCAATTTATATAGATACGCAGTCGTGGTGAGCATAACCGAACTTTTTATCATAATTGTCTATATACAGTGGTGGAAATTTACACAAAAACAAAATGATGTGTCGTAAATAATGTTACAAAATTTACCTTATTTGCTTTTACCGAGAGGGAGATTTGTCAACAAAAAATGTTGCGAAGCTTCGCTTAGGAAAATGTTGTGACAAGATAGCAACCAACTTTCGAATATGGGTCAGCAACAAAATGTGGAACTGTGCCACGTTCGAGAAGATCAGCTGGGCTGATGATGGCTCAGAGAGCTTCCACTTAGATGCTATTCTCTGTGGAAACTGCAACTTTTGATTAATAGTGGGTGTGCGTAAGATTCTGCTCTGCAATCGTATACGGGGGAATTCAGAGTACAGCGGCTTTGCTCGCAGGTTGAATGGAACGAGATGAGTACTACTATCGCGTTCCACTTATTGAGTGCTTACTGTGCAGTTTGTAAATGTGCGTCGGACGATAAGGATAAAGTGAACTTCTTTACGATTCTAGTGCACCGCGGGTTACTGTGGCGAAATCTCCGTGCTTCTATATTAAGTCGCGATCGTATTTCACGCAAGGTGTTGAGTGTTGGTGTAGTGTTCAGTGTCAAAGGCTTGCAGGAATTTGACAAACTAATTAAGTGATAGCGAGTAGTGTACGTTTCTGCTGCGGAATGTGCCTATCTGGGGACTTTTATAATTGCGCCGTAGATGCCGTGAAGCTTTGGGGCACCAAGTTGGGAATGCCTTTTTTTTTATAAACTTCCCGCTTGGTGCTTTGTGGTCAAGCGTCCGAATTCAACGTGGGATTATGGGATTTCCTCAACAAATTGTTTCGTCGACGATCTTGGAGAATTTCTTGCAAATGGCGGACCTCTGAGACAGGTATGTATTCACTTTTATATAAATATCCGTGGACTGGTGTGCGAATTTCCAATTTCGTGCTTCAAAGGGGAAATTAAAGCTTTTGTTGTGTAAGTTCAATTCCTCTGTCAATGCGATTGATTCAATTCAGAATCAATTGAATTCAATTTTCCACCGTTCTGCTTTGAAAAATTATTAAGTTGAATTTTGTATGTCAAGATTTTTAGTTCAAGCTAAATTAAGCCTGGAAGGCAATGGCCCGTTTTTAACTGCAATTAAAATTTATGTTTCGCCTTTTCCTGGTTCTTGGTTATTGAAGGTGATCGAAAAGAACAAAGGCTCGATCGCTTCCTCTTGACCTTGACCTTCTGTGCCCGCAATGTCCTAATCGCGGTGTTTGCTAGTTTTTTAATAAGAAATAAAAAAAACACTCACCGGAATTAATGTTTTGGTTACCTCGCACAGAGAAAGGAAAACAATAAATAAAAAAAAAAAAATGTTAATTGTTAATTTTGAATTTATTCAATAACTCGCACTATTTTTCTGACAATTATCTAATCGCTCAACTTTGACTTTCCGAACAGAGAGAGCAACGATCTGCCTTTACCTTTCTTTTATATCCCCGTCAGGTGGGGAAAAACCTAACTATGCCCGGAAAAGACTATTTTCCAGTGGGCCCGATCGTTACTTTCCGAGGATCGTTAAATTAGTTACATTTTCTTTTAGGAAATTCAATATAAATTCTAATTTTAATATAACAACTTGTTCTTTAAAGATTTTGTTATTACAATCTTATAATTTTAAATTACTTTTCGTTTTAGGTTATTTTTTCTTTGGTTTTACGGTTTTCGTGGATGATAGCTGGCCAGGTTCCTGCCCAGAACTAAGGATGCATGCGTAGAATTGGAGCCTCTCTAAAGTAAGTCGCCAATAATGCTAGTCTGATGCATTAACCAATACTGATGATGGTACTAAAAAATATTTTTTAATTACTTTTTAGCAACTTCGTAACACTACCCCCATCTGCAGACAAGAGCTGTCCTCAGCTCGGCATGTTATTGGGGGGACTCTGAGGCCGGGCCTTGCTAGTTAGTAGTGCAGCAGTCCAAACGCCCTCTCATACTTGGAGCAGAGTTTATGTTGTCGTCCGGGTCAGATGGAAGGAGAAAAACAATTCCTGGCTTAAAAGCAGTAAAAAGAAAATGGTTTGATTAGTTCTATACTTAGAAGTAAGCATAATTCATATAGGTATAGTTACACTAACAAATCCGTTAATTTCTCACATATAGATTTAGTAGTAGTTTTAAGTCTTTGTTGTTTTGCTTAATCTAACACATAGTGTTAAGTCATCTTAGGTTATGTCTCAGTTTGGGCCTCTTTTTTATTTTGATCCGATATTTTGGTTTGCTGTATGGATTGGGGTGGAGCTGTTGGCATTTCCGCCCGCGATCGCGAATAATAGTTCGAGACGGCCAGCTCACTCCAATTCAGGAAACAGAGGTTATTTCTAGGCGCCTCGACTCGCCTGTAGCAATCGGCAGTCACGCGCGTTACCGTTGCATTCGCGATACGATACGACGATTACTATGTGGCACCTCGATAGGACATTAGGCGGTTGCGGTGAATTACTGTGATTTTTTTGTTGAGTTCTTTTTGAATCAGTCACATCGGAGAGCTGTTCAAGAACCTTATAAGGGCCATCCCAATCCCTTTGCAGTTTTGGGCACATTCCTTTTTTCTTTTAGGATTGTATAGCAGAACCAGGTCCCCCACTTTAAAGGGATTTGCTCTACAGGATAAGTCGTACCGGTCCTTCATTGTTCGACTTGTGTTCTTTAGGCGTTTTCTATTGAATTCGTGCACAGTTTCCAAACGTTGTTTTAGTCTTTCTAAGTATTCGACACTTCCTAGTTCCTCTGAGATGGGTAAGCTTAGACTCATTTCCACTGGGAGCCTCAGTTCTCGGCCTAGCGTGAGCATTGCTGGAGTTTGTTGTGTGGTGTCGTGAACAGCTGACCTATATGCTAATAAGAGGAAGGGGATATGTTCATCCCAGTCTCGCTGGTTTTCTGCAACATGTTTGGACAGATAATCTAAGATGGTGCGATTGAACCTTTCCACCATGCCGTCTGACTGAGGATGCAGAGGTGTTGTCCGAGTCTTCTCTATTCCGAATCTCCTCAACACTTCGCGGAAAATAACTGAATCGAAATTCCTTCCTTGATCTGAGTGGATTTGGAGTGGCAATCCGCATCTCGAGAATACATGCTCTATTAAAGCATCTACGACAGTTTCAGCTGTTTGGTCGGGTATAGCGATCGCTTCTGGCCACTGAGTGAAGTAGTCCATCTCTACTAGGAGATATTTGTTACCTCGGGACGTAGTAGGTAGTGGTCCCAATATGTCGATAGCTATCCTCTCGAATGGGGCTCCGACGTTACATATTTGTAGCTGAGATCTAGTTTTCGGCACAGCACCTTTACGTTGTTGGCAAACTTGACATCGTTGGCACCAGTTGATGATATCTCCTGTGCAGCCAGCCCAGTAATATCGGCTTTTAACTTTGACTTTTATCAACTCCAAGATGTCCTCCCACAGCACTGTTGTGTAGTTGACTCAAAACTTCTTCCTTTTTGGAGTCCGGAATCAGCATTTGATAATGCGTCCCATTCGTGTTTGAAAATTCTCGACATGCGATGTCATCTCGTAAGCACAGGGAAGGCCACATTGACCAGTATGCCTTTATTACTGGGTGTAGTGCAGTAATCTCTGCTCTGGGAGGCCGTCTGCCTGCTCGCACTGTATTAAGCTTATCATCTTGGTCTTGGCTGGTACCGATATCATCCGGTAATACGATCATGCGGGCAATGGCTTGTTGATGTTCCTCCAGTCTGGAACAGTATCGGCAATTTACACCAGTGCAAGGACGGCGAGAAAGAGCATCAGCGTTTCCATGCTTGTTTCCTGGACGATGTTGAATTTGGAAATCGTAGCCTTGAAGTCGCTCTAGCCATCTTGCAATTTGACCTTCGGGCTCTTTAAAGTTCATCAACCAGCGTAGAGAAGCATGGTCGGTTCGCAAGAGAAAGTGGCGGCCCAGTAGGTAGGGTTGAAAATGGGCTATTGCCTTCACCACAGCTAGTAGTTCTTTCCTTGTTACGCAATAGTTTCGTTCAGGGCGGCTTAGAGTCTTACTATAGTACTCTATAACTCTTTCCTCTTCTCCCTGTACTTGCGATAATACGGCTCCCCATGCATACTGGCTCGCATCCGTGTCTACAATAAACAAGCCATCTTCGTTTGGCTGTGCTAGTATTGGGGCCGATGTCAGCTTAGTTTTTAAAGTGCTAAAGGCGGCCTCTCGCTCTTCGCTCCAGGTAAATTTTGTGTTTTTCTCTGTCAAGCTAGTCAAGGGTCTAGCAATTGCAGAAAAATCCTTAATAAATCGTCTGTAGTATGCACACAATCCTAGAAACGACTGAATTTCGGTCTTGTTCGACGGTCTCGGCCATTGTTGTACTGCAGAAATTTTTTCTGGATCAGTTGCCAGACCTTTTTCGGAGATAACGTGTCCTAAGAACTTGACTTCCGCATGACATATGGTGCATTCTCTTGGAGAAAGCTTGAGGCCGGCAGATCGAAGGCGTTCAAATACAAGCTGAAGATGATGTCGTAGGTCCTCGAAAGATTTTCCATGCACAATCAGGTCATCTAGGTATACAAGGCAAATGGTGTAGGGTAGTCCTTGTAACACTAGCTCCATAAGCCTTTGAAAGGTGGCTGGGGCATTTGTTAAACCGAAAGGCATTACCGTAAACTCGAATAAGCCGCTCCCAGTAGTAAAAGCCGTTTTTTCTACATCTTCGGCGTGCATTTCGACCTGCCAGTATCCTGACTGAAGGTCTAAGGTGGCAAACCATTTAGATTCACCAAGTGCATCCAGTGTAAGGTCGATTCGCGGAAGAGGGTATGAATCTTTCTATGTCACTTCATTCAACCGCCTGTAGTCGATGCAAAACCGAAGAGAGCCATCCTTCTTTTTTACTAACACCACAGGGCTACTCCATGCACTTTTTGATGGTCGCACGATACCTTGGTATAGCATTTCTTTCATCATTTTATCAGATTCGTTTCTGCGAGACATGGGCAGCTTTCGTGGTGGCTGCTTTATAGGTCGCGCATCACCTACATCGATCCTATGACGTATTAGTGTTGTACGACCGATATCGTCTTTCGAATGAGAAAATACATCTACGTAGGTTAATAGAAGATTCCACAGTTGGTGTTTCTGTGCAGCTGTAAGGGTGGAAGTGCTCCTTTGGAACATTTCTTGTAACTCGTTGGAGATAGGAGTAGATGCTTTGGCCTGGGTCAGTGCGATAATATTTGGTTCTGTCTCCAATTCCACAATAGGTCTTGTACTAGGTAATACAAGTTCGTTGCGAGCTAAATTGCTTACCTGGACAAGCACATTTCCATGTTGAGAAACTGTTAATGCAGGCAACACATGAAGTGCCTCCGGTGCATTCTGGATGGCTGTTACTAAGATCTCTTCATTAGCTTTGATATTTGCAGACAGTTCAATGAGGGCATCTTCTCCTAGTAGTATGCGTACTTCCCGTAGTGGCTTGACCTCCAAAGTACGAGATAGCTGCTGGTCAAATGGAATTATTTCCTCTCCTATCTTCAAAACCTCATTCTTCAGGTCGAGTGTCCATGAATGGTGTAGGAGGAAATCTATTCCGATGATGCAACTATCCGAAATTGTAGCAACGAAAACTGTATGGTTAGTAGTAAAGCCACCGATGGTTATTTCTACCTTCGTAATTCCCTCTACTGGGAAGGTATCGCCGCTCACTCCTTGAATAAGAGCATTCGATGGTCTTAGATTTTGTGGGTGATTTGTTGCCAATAACACTTTGGGATGCAGAGCTGTTTGACTTGCACCGGTGTCGATAAGCAGAGGACATGCTATGCCATTTATATATCCTGCCACTATTAGGTTACTGAGCTTTGCTGTAGTTCCAATGAAAATTTTAAGAGGCATTGGGGCTTCGTCTTCCACTAACTTTAGCCCCTCGAAGTCAGTGGGCAGAAGTTTAACGAGGTTGCTTGATTCGTGGTACCGCGCAGTGGTAGGAAACGGGGTTCCTCATCTGTGACAAAGGCTGCTGGAGGTGGGATGATTATCGAGTTCTCGTAAAGCTCTTTCTCAGTAGCGTTGGCTGCCTTATCGATGGCGTGTCCCATCCATATTCCCAGTCTGCTATCCGTTCTATTTGAGGGCACGAAATTGGTGGGCGATGACTGTGAATTTTCCTTATTAACTGCATTCTGTTCGACAGGTTTTTCAAAACCGATAACATTAATGGCTTGCCGGCTCTTACTCCCTGGTATAAGGTCAAAAAAAACCTTTTGGTCATTCACCAGTGAAGCAATACGGTGGTCCGAACTTTTGGAGGCTATTGTAGAGGCGTGGACAAAGACTTCCTCATTGCTCTTATTGCACACTATAAACCCATAGCCTTTCCTAGCATTGTTCCACTTTACCTTCCCTTCTACAGATTTTTCAATAATTTGTTGTTCGGTAGAGGAGTATGTAGCTTTCTGGGTTCGTGAAATCGTTTGTTTCGATTCACGCTGTTTTTCTGTAGATTTTGTTTGGTTTCGAGGTAGTTTGGCTTTCCGTGGTCGTTCTTTGAAAGATTTACTAAAAGGCTGGTGCATTGTTTCGGTGCGTAAAACGCTGGCATAAGTGGGAGAATTCGGAGCATTCGTCCTTGAAGTTTGTGTGGATTTGAAGCCCAGCTTGCGCTCCTCCAAACTGGGCGATCTTAGTTTCCCGACTGCTGATGCTGATTTGCTCGAGTTCTCTTAGCTTGCCTATGTTGAATCACAGGTTCACTGAACCTCATTTGTCGTCGGCTAATCCTTGTCGCATCTCTACTCGCTTCTACACGAATAGCTAACGCGAGAGCTGTCTCTAAGGTCACAGGGATTGAATCACGAACTCGACGTTGTGTCTCGGCATCAGCGATGCCATCCATGAATTGGCCGAGACCGATTCTGTTTCTAATTAGCTCATCAGCGTCATTGAAACTTAAATATACCAGCCGTTGAACATCTGTCGCGAATTCTGTTAGGCTCTCATTCGGTCTCTATATTCGTCCACGTAGTTGAATGTGTGCTATGGCAGCTTGATACTCGTCTGAGAACCTCTCGTGCAGAGCCTGACTCAGCGCCTCATAGTCATCTTTGGTACTCTCAGAAAGGGTATCATAAAAGCTCGATGCAGTTCCTCGCAGATAAGGGACGGGATACAGAGATTTAAGTCCAGAGTCCCAGCCGTTTGCACGTGCTATGGCTTCGAAGTGTCTTTTGTATACAGACCAGGGCTCTTTGCCATCGTAGTCTTTTGGAGTCATAGCAAAGCGCGCTGGGGCGACATATGGTGTTGGCTTAGGTCCAGGCTGGGTTTTTGTTATTGGCAGGATGCCTGTCTCCAATAAAGTCGAGGCAGGTTGTCTGGAATTATACATTGAGGTAGTGTTTTGCCCTGGCACCATTTGATTGCAGAATTGTTGATTAAGGAAGGAAGAATTAGCGGTTGGCAGGCTAAAAGTGACCCTTCTTGTTCGCGAATCTGGGGATATAGCATTCGGTCCTTGCTCTAAAGTGCTCATCACATTATTAGATTTTGACGAAGCTCCGATTGGTTCTTGGGCAAGATCAGTTGGACGTTGCGGAGAGTGATCTGTAGCTAGCTGGTCGACAAGAGTTGAACAATGAGATTGGAGATTTTTATCATTATCGCTGGGATTGGTTGATATTCCGTCGGTAAAACTAATCAACTCATTTGAATTTGGCGAGGAAATTGATTGTTCTAAGACAGGGTTAAGCCTAAATGGTGGAGTTTGGCTATTAGCAAGCCCATCTATACGTCGCTTAACTGCCTCTTCTTGGCTTAGTTCCAAATTCTGTACCTTGTCTACTACAGACTTGAGTAAGCAGCTAATATTCTGAATTTGCTGGTTTTGCTGATGGAGAATGGTGCCCAGCTGGTCTAAAGTACATGGAAGTTGTCTGGTATTATCACTCCATTCGCTCCTATTGTCGCTTGATGTATTTCTTTGATTGTTGGCCATCTCGTGGTTTTTATCTGGGTGCTGGATTCTTTCGATATCCGTTCGACCACCCCACACTTGACACCAATGTTACAAAATTTTCCTTATTTGCTTTTACCGAGAGGGAGATTTCATCAACAAAAAATGTTGCGAAGCTTCGCTTAGGAAAATGTTGTGACAAGATAGCAACCAACTTTCGAATATGGGTCAGCAACAAAATGTGGAACTGTGTCACGTTCGAGAAGATCAGCTGGGCTGATGATGGCTCAGAGAGCTTCCACTTTTGATTAATAGTGGGTGAGCGTAAGATTCTGCTCTGCAATCGTATACGGGGGAATTCAGAGTACAGCGGCTTTGCTCGCAGGTTGAATGGAACGAGATGAGTACTACTATCGCGTTCCACTTATTGAGTGCTTACTGTGCAGTTTGTAAATGTGCGTCGGACGATAAGGATAAAGTGAACTTCTTTCCGATTCTAGTACACCGCGGGTTACTGTGGCGAAATCTCCGCGCTTCTATATTAAATCGCGATCGTATTTCACGCTAGGTGTTGAGTGTTGGTGTAGTGTTCAGTGTCAAAGGCTTGCACGAATTTGACAAGCTAATTAAGTGATAGCGAGTAGTGTACGTTTCTGCTGCGGAATGTGCCTATCTGGGGACTTTTATAATTGCGCCGTAGATGCCGTGAAGCTTTGGGGCACCAAGTTGGGAATGCCTTTTTTTTTATAAACTTCCCGCTTGGTGCTTTGTGGTCAAGCGGCCGAATTCAACGTGGGATTATGGGATTTCCTCAACAAATTGTTTCGTCGACGATCTTGGAGAATTTCTTGCAAATGGCGGACCTCTGAGACAGGTATGTATTCACTTTTATATAAATATCCGTGGACTGGTATGCGAATTTTCAATTTCGTGCTGCAAAGGGGAAATTAAAGCTTTTGTTGTGTAAGTTCAATTCCTCTGTCAATGCGATTGATTCAATTCAGAATCAATTGAATTCAATTTTCCACCGTTCTGCTTTGAAAAATTATTAAGTTGAATTTTGTATGTCAAGATTTTTAGTTCAAGCTAAATTAAGCCTGGAAGGCAATGGCCCGTTTTTAACTGCAATTAAAATTTATGTTTCGCCTTTTCCTGGTTCTTGGTTATTGAAGGTGATCGAAAAGAACAAAGGCTCGATCGCTTCCTCTTGACCTTGACCTTCTGTGCCCGCAATGTCCTAATCGCGGTGTTTGCTAGTTTTTTAATAAGAAATAAAAAAAAACACTCACCGGAATTAATGTTTTGGTTACCTTGCACAGAGAAAGGAAAACAATAAATAAAAAAAATAAATAAATTTGAATTGTTAATTTTGAATTTATTCAATAACTCGCACTATTTTTCTGACAATTATCTAATCGCTCAACTTTGACTTTCCGAACAGAGAGAGCAACGATCTGCCTTTACCTTTCTTTTATATCCCCGTCAGGTGGGGAAAAACCTAACTATGCCCGGAATAGACTATTTTCCAGTGGGCCCGATCGTTACTTTCCGAGGATCGTTAAATTAGTTACATTTTCTTTTAGGAAATTCAATATAAATTCTAATTTTAATTTAACAATTTGTTCTTTAAAGACTCTTACCAAGAATTCCGTTATGACTTTTTCTCTCTCTCATATCATTGTTCATCTCCACATTTACTATTTGAACGTGCTAATGAATATTTGTATAATTTTGGTGGAAATTTATATAAAAACAGTTGTAGTTTAGTGTTTTATTGGTTTTTAGTATCGAAAAAATTCCTGGAATTACTTTTAAAAGGTAGTAATATTATCTCTGATTATATATAGATTTAAATATATAAAAAAAGATCTAATTTTGTTGAAGATTTAGTTGAAAAAATCAAAAAACATTAGTGTTTTTATGTAAATTTCCACCACTGAATATGCATATATACATTTTTATTATCAAACCGTATAGCATGTTTTCAATATTCTTCTATATATATGCTCTTATCATCCCTATTCCGTATATATGTATATACGCCATAGTCAGTATCATGCATATTTTTATATTATATGTTGCAGAAACGAATACAACTTTATGTTAGAGTATCTCTTTATATATCGATACAGTCTTTCCTAGCAAATAATAACAATGCCCAACAGATCCCGGTTGGATAGTCTCAAATGTGTTCATAAATACTCCACATCGTAGTCCATTCGATACTTACCTCCGTGTTCGATGTGACTAAGCTAGTATAGTATCATCGTTGAGCCAAATGTAAAGGAAATTCCGGACTTTTGTTAGAGTGTTATTTCTTCTGTTTCTTTACAGGATCATATTTACTCCTGAATTTCCATTTTGTTTTAGATAAGTTATCAGATCAGTCATAAATAAGAAGGTAAATTGTTACGGGGGTGAATCTAAGATAAAAGTAACGTATTAATTATAAGAACAAACAATAATGTTTTTTTGTTTGGCTTAGCCTATGGCAATGGTACTATGGAAATATATACTTTATTATCATGAAGGACTAGAAAGTTTCTCTTTCTCCTTCACTCTCCCGGAGCCCTCTTATTATGGGGGTTGACTAGCTCCACTCTACCCTCTTTTCAGGTCTGCACAGAGTCACTGAAATTAGATTGCTGCCCTCAGTGTCGTATGGCTGGATGGGGCAAAGCAGCTGAAGGTACATCACCTATGCCTTCACGTAAGTATTGGTAAGTAGTGTAAGGGTCTGGACCGGATGTGTGCAACGACCTTTGTTAGGCACGAAGTCCTTTGTATATGCACTACACGATCAAGCCAATCGCTCACCATACATCCATAGCAAATTTAAACTCAAAATCAAGTTATAAAAGTATTAGTACTTTGAGTTATTTTTCCAATTTTACTAATATATATGAGGATGTAACTGAATCTGGCAGATATTTAAACCCTACCATGTTAAACAACAGTAATTTTAAAACATTTAATATTCACGAACAAATTGAGAATCTTAAGGAAATTAGTCATAACATAAATGATTACAAAAAGATAATTTTAAAAAACAAACAACCCCTACAATTTTTCAAGTTTTGCCAATGTATGTTCTAATTTTCGCAATTGTTTTAGGTTTTGTAATTTATAAATTATATAAAATCGACTGTAAAAAGGGAAGAAGCGATGGAGAGGATAATTTAAAAAATATTCAAATAAATGTTATAAATGACCATCAAAACATCGAAGAAGCTCCGGTTCCTAGTTCTAGACATGAAAATTGCACCAACCGTAGGTACAATTTTAAACCCTAAGGGGGGGGCATGTTGTGGGAGTGCCTTCCGTACATCCATCATTTCGTGCATTCAGCATATGTACATCGTGCATTGAACTATTCAAGCAAAGTGCACTATTTGTTTACCAATTTAATTACGTGCCAATTACATCGAGTAGGAAATAGGTAATTGTCATTATTCGATTTAGTACAAAGTTTTTTAGAAAACTAGCAAATTTGCAAGGAACAGACTCATTGCTGTTATGGTCGTAGCATACTGTATGCAGCAGTATGCGACACTGAAGCTAGCAACAGCCTGCTACATGTAAGCTATTGCATATGTGGACGGCTCAACCTGATGCGGCTAACCGAACGCCACCTAATTGACACAGAGGAACGCTTTCATATAGCTGAGTTTGGTGACAAAGAGGAGATGAAGGTCTGTCAAGAATTGTGCTGTGGGATATGGACGTGCCAGTTTTTTTGTGAAGAAAAAAAAGTCTACGCGTTCTGCTGAAAGAAAAGGAATTTTGTCAATTTTAATAAGTTTTATAAAATTTATCTGGTTTGCCGGCCACATTCTTTTGAGGAAGTTTGTGATAATTTTTGTGAGAAGACGACTGTGAGTTTTGCTGAATTTCTCTTAAAGGCGTTGCGAAGTTAACGACGAAATGAATCCGATTTTATCGGAGTTATCGAAGCTTGAGGAGTAATATTTCCGTTATCCAGAAGTATCTCGATACATTCACTGTCTAAGCGGCACAATTTTTTTCAATTGAAGTGCATACAGCTCACCTTACATATCTCAATATATACATTCTTGTGCATCATCGCCATACCAGGGATGAGTTTTGAGCCTATAGCACAGCTGAAATTTTACTACAAGAAGTGCTACGCACAAGATCATTCCGTGCCTAGACGGCAGGACTTTGTATAATTCTGGTGTATCATATATACAAAATATACACTCCTGTACATCATCGCAGTACCAGAGAGATATTAATGAACATTCAAGACAGCATCAGAATTTTTTTTGACAACAAGGGGTGCTACGCACGATTCCATTCAGTGTCTAGGTGAAAAATTTTAATTTTAAGGCATTCTCATAAGAGAAATATTTCAGTACTTCCAAGTCAGCATTAGATATACGTTTAGTTATAATTACTTCTGAGTAATTGTGGAAATGTTAGATAACCATGTAACTAACCGTCCAACACAGGGATTCCACTAGACAACAGCGTTTATATGTCCAGGTATATTAATTTCTTTTAGCAGTGAAGGAGCCTTCCAAGGAGGCGCCTCTACGAGTGAACCCTAGCATTAATCTGTAAGTCAAGTTTTACCTTTTATTATGAATCTTTCGTTGAGTATTTCGGATGTCTAAATGAACGATATATAAACGCTACAGCAGGACCAGTGCCTATACATTTAAATCATTTTAGCGCTGTAAGTATAGTCGTTTATTTCGGCACCCTATTGAAAAAAATAAAAATAAAACAAAACTAAAATCAAGCCGGATTAAGCCGGGCGTATCGAACTTTTTATATTGAATATTACATAAAAAAAATTCTGATATCTAGTTAAACAGCGAGGGCCAATATACATAGCATACATAGAGTATAGAATTTCTTTCAAATAAAATTTATATCTTAAGACTCAAATAGTGAAAAAAAAATAAAAGAAAAAAAAAACCTTCCTTTAGTGAGTATCCGTCATGCCCTGGACGAGAGTTAATTAATGTTATGAATCTGCATATTGTTGTGATCCCAAAATCACAACCATATACGTATTACTTTCTGTGCATTTTCCTTAAAATCAAATATTTTCATATTGTGGTCTTAAAATAATGTCCTCAAATGCCTGAAATGTATAAAATCCTAAAATCACAAAATCTTATTCATATTACTTACCTCCCATGAACTTTCCTAAAACGCATAGATAAATATGCACAAATATCTACAATTGCATACCAGGCATATTCATAATTACTTACCCTCATAATTCTCTTAACAAGTCTTAAAATGCACAAAATGAACAAATATTCCTTTTTCCATAAATTACTTAACGTAGCATAAATAGCCCACTTACGAAAATAAACAAAAATGCCTGGTCGACATTTTTGTATACACATAACTCATCGAGTTAATGTACTGCATATTGCACATCGGTCGAAATTTCAAGTGCACGATCGAATTTCAAGGTCCAAGGCAAGAAATTAACAGAGGCAAATGTCTTGCCTGTTTCTTATCTTTCCGTTCTCTTTTTACCTTTTTTGTCTGATTGGTCAGTTAAGCGAACCAATCATAAAAAGTATTACATACTTTTTGCTGTCGCAAGGGCGTCAGCTATTGGGATGATAATAATATCCAACTGAAAAGAAGTCGAAGTTCAGGATAGGCACTCATCTAGTGCACACGCGAATCGGGGAAGTCTTTTCCAAATTATACATTAATTAGTTAATTATTAAAATCTTTTCAAATCAAATGTGTTAAGTTCTGCGTATATTGTGAAACCTTTTATTAAAATAATTAAAGTACGTAAAATATATGCGTTAACAAAAAGAGTGAGTGCCTGAGTTTAATTAAAGGAAACCCCTACCTGAGCTTTCCCCCTAAGTCGCTCTTCTCCGCTTCGGAAAGTACGGCGGCAATTCGGGGTTACAACAAATGGTGGCAGCGGTGCTGATGTCTAAATAAATTTTCTTATCGATAACAACGTGATCGTATTCAATCAGTTTTGTGCTCAGCAATCCACTACCAATCAAGTTATTGAAGTTGTTATCGTGAATTATCAGTGATTCTCATTCAGTGATACGAATAATGCTATGAAGCAAAATTTTAATTACGTGTTTTTCTGAATTCATTTCAATTACAAAAGTGTTGAATAATATAAATAAAAAATCTATACCTAACGAAAAGACGGCGTTAATAAATAAAATAAAATCGTCAAATTAAGACGTACTTACATACATATACATATATAAGTACAAAAGTAAAACGAGAGAGATAACACGAATCACAAATTGACTTCAAGAAGAAATAAATCAAAAAAAAAAATTTAAATTTGCTAATCCAGTTAACCCATTTTATTTATAGAAAGTGGAGAAATTTCGTCAAAGTGTACCGAGAAAGATTTAATTGAACAGTGTTGGATTGTGTGTGTTTATTAAATTGAAAGAAAAATTTAAACAGAATAACTTTTCTTTTTTTAAATAAAAAGACTTTGTCAATTTTTAAACGAAAATATTTAATCCTTCATAACAACAAAATTATAAAAAAAAAAAAAAAAAATCTTTTAAACAATTCGTTTGTAACATAACGATTATAATGAAAATAAAATAACAAACTTCAACAAAAAATAAAACCCACCTAAGGAAGGAAGGAAGCTAAATTCAATAAGGAAGCAGAGTGAAGTTTCAACATTTAAATTGGTGACAAGAGGTAGATCCAAGTAAATAAAAAGAAATTCTACAAAGGTACATATGTATATATATATAATATATATAATTGTTTTATTTTTACACATAGATTTTTTTTTAACAAAAAAAAAGGGTATATATAGAACAAAAAAAAATATTTTTTGAAATAAAAGGAAATTATAATATGGTATATAAATATATAGAGTGAACCAAAACAGATCTAAATCTGAATAAAACAAAAAAAAGGAAGGAAAAGTGTATATAGCGTATGTAGTGAAAAATATATTAACCACAAATGTAGATGGTTCAAGAAAACCCATAAAATACTATTGAAAAAAATAAATAAAAGGTTCACAAAAATAAATTTTAAAATATGAGAAAGTATTTCTCGGTTTGATACTTGCACAATAATTTTTTTTTCTCTCAAGGAAAGATAAATTTTTTTTTTATATAGATATATACAATAAAAGAAAAAACAAAAGAGGACGAAATCAAAAAAAATATAAAAAATCCAATTACAAAATTAAATAAATTTATTTTACAAATTCCTTTTGTGTTATGGTGCTGCTATATTGCAAACTCGCTGCTTGATTTTTGTGTTCCCCCCCCCCCCAAGTCAATTAAACAAACTAGCTAACGACTAACGACTAGCACGACTTAGTCCGTTTTTTTTCTTTTTTATATACAACTTCTTGGGCGTGATAAATTTGCCTTAAAAATAATTTATTATCCGTTTTTCTTCATTCATTTGAAGCTTCTTATCTTTGATTATACTATTGTCATTACCAGACACACTGGTATCAATAGAGTTTTCCCATTTATAATTCTCTGATTAAATTTGCGTTTTACTTTACTGCGCTTTCCTTAATTGTGAATATTTTATGCATTGCATCCAATGATGAGCTAGTGGAGACATCGGAAGATTCGCTATTTGAATTTTCTGAGCCAGAATTTCGCCGCTTTAATTTAAAATACTCTGGATCAAAGTGAACTGGTTGTCTACTAATCATAGCAATTGCTTCTGCTTCACGATCGGAATAATTTTTTTTTTAAATCGTCTTCAGTTAAACGTCTTCCTACAAGTTTTGAATCATCTGAGGTATTTTTCCCACCATATGAGGTTCTTTACTTTTCCCAGAACTATGCTTGACACAATTTGTACGGATTAGAGTGAAAATTTGAGACCCAAGTGTACTAATTAACATACTCAATTTGGTGATCTTACACATAATTTTTTCTCTCCTTCTTAAATCGTACATATATACGACTGCATCTTTACCTATTCTTTTATCTTGGTCTTGCCTTTTAGACCGCCATCACCGATTCTTCTCGTTAAAGAAATTCTGATCACTAATTCAAAATTCTTACCAGAAAAAGGAAAGAAATTGTTGACCTATTCGAGGATTTACCTTTTCATACAGAAATGGCTACCGAACTCAAAATTAGCCTTACAGATGCTTACAATATGATACCTGAGTTTGACGGTACTCCAGGTAATCTAAATAAGTTCATTGCGTGTGGAAACATACTATTTTCCTCCACGAAATCTGACTCTGAAACAAAACTCTTTCTTGACATAGTCAAAGCTAGACTTCAGGGCTCCGCATTCGAGATAATTCAATACAAATCTATAAGCTCTTGAACTGATCACACAAAACAACTTGAGGAGCATTTTATGGAAGAAAAATCGAGAACGGCCAGTCAACATGAACTACTAACTGCTAAACAACACTATAAGGAAAGTGTTAAGGAATTTGGCGACCGAATTGGTCTCTTACTCAATGCCCTAAACTCCTCCACTTACTCAAGCGTAAATGAAAAAAGCGTTCGCGAGTATCTAGTTTCGGAGAATAATAAAATGGCTAAACAGGCATTCGAAGACGGATTAAAAAATCCTAACTTAAAACTTTTAGTTAAGGCTGAGTCCGAATTGAGAAAAGCCGTTAGCTATGCTATAGAGCAATCTCACGGCTGGAGCACAGCGATCCTGCTCAGCCAATTGCACCCAGGTATCCAAAACCCCCATTCTGTCAAAATTGCTGGAAAGAAGGTCATATTACTGAGAATTGCTATCTTCCGCGCCTCAATCCAAGACCTATAAAAAATGAGGTCAGGTACTTGGTATGCACATATTGCAGCAAACCAAATCATTCGTGGCGAGAATGTCGAAAAAGATTGGCGTTAGAAACGCAACGACAGCAAGGCTACGCAAACCAAGCGAGCTACGTTAATAAACGCTATACGCAAACTCCCATCAGGTGAACCAATGAGGAACATGACCACATTTCAAAGGGAAAATAGCCATAATGTGCGCTACGCGCCTTCCACTAAGCCCTCCACATCCACGAAAGACCCGATAGCTTCTATGGAAACCTTATATATCCGAAAAGAGGACACCTCTTCCAGAATAAACTTCACAGTCGACAATCAAAATGCTTAAGTAGTGAAAACAGCATAATCATATCGGTATCGCTCTGTAAATCTCAGGGTGAACCAAGTATCAAAATCGGTTTTGACCCAAGTAGTAAAAAATACTCTACCTTTCTCATAGACACTGGCGCAGATATTAGCTTACTTAAACCTAACATCGAAGATACCCCTAGTAATATACCAAACAATCCTCAGTTGCAAGAATGTGTTATCTCTACCATAGCCGGCGAGTCAATAATAACTCGTGGGACATTAACAGGATCCCTAAAATTCTCTTCAGGAGAAGGGACACTGTGTATACAGCATCAATTCCACATGCTGTCAAACAGTGCCATGTTAATGTACGACGGTATAATTGGTAATGATTTCCTGAGAGTACAACTGTATTCTCAATTGTAAAACTAACGAATTACAAATAGACGTTAACGAGAGGCACGTCCCTCCAGAATTTAAAACTTTCTTGGCAAGAAAAAGCAAGAAATGTACAAAGAATAAATCAGAAGAAGTTGCAGAAATGAATAATAAAGTGCAACAAAGCAAATTTAATAAAGAAACTAAGAAGATAGCTGAGGAAGAGCAAATCAAAGCTAGGGAGAATCAACAAGAAGATAAGTAAAAGAACGCATTAAAAGCGGAAAAATTTTCAATTATGGGAACTCTGCAAAGAACGTAGATACAATACAAAAGGAAAACTCAATCTCATTAGGTAATAATACACCTACTAAAAGCTCTGAATACACATTAGAGTCAAGAAGTGAGACTATTATAGGGATACCTTTCAGCTATCCCAACGATATAGTAGTAAAGAAAAGCGAAATTCTACCTGGTGTATATGTAGCTGGTAGTATAACTAGTCCAGAAAATAAAAGGGTAAAAATAATGATTCTAAATTCAAACGATGAAAAGGTTAAGCTGCACTCAGAAGACATGAATTTACAATGGGAAAATTTAGACAATTTTAATATAATCAATACAGATTCTTCAAAAAACCCTGTTAAAAATCGTTTGAGCAAATTAAAAGAAAATCTTAAACTGGACCATTGTAACGATGAAAAAAAGGAATCCATCTCCGAAATATGTAGAGAATACAATGATCTTTTCTTCTTAGAAGGTGACCATCTTACATTTACCACAGGTATTTCTCATAATATAATAACTCCAAAGGACAAACCACCCTTGTTCACTAAACCATACATGCTTCCTGAGGCTCACAGAAATGAAATCCATAAACAGGTGGATGAAATGCTTTCCGATGGTATTGTCAGACCCAGTTTCAGTCCATGGAACTCCCCGTTGTTATTAGTACCCAAAAAGGCAGACAGTGCTGGGAACAAGCAATGGAGAGTGGTAGTAGACTTCAGAAAGCTGAATGACATCACTATTGGAGACGCGTACCCTTTGCCGAATATAACTGACATCTTAGATCAGTTAGGGAAATCCAAGTATTTTAGTACTTTGGACCTTGCAAATGGGTTCCACCAGATATTAGTGGATGAGAACGATCGCAAGAAAACGGCATTTAGTACTCCATTTGGGCACTATGAATATAATAGAATGCCATTTGGTTTGAAAAATGCTCCTGCGACGTTCCAACGTCTGATGAATAACGTTTTAATGGGTTTACAGGGTATTGACTGTTTCGTTTACATCGATGACGTCGTCATCTACGGATACGACCTACGGGATCATAATCAACGACTAATCAATGTACTTGAACGTTTACGTGAACATAACTTGAAGCTTAAACCAGACAAGTGTCATTTCCTTAAGAGAGAGTTAATATATTTAGGACACATAATTTCGGAAAAAGGCATACAGCCTAATACAAGCCGTAAAAACATTTCCTACTCCCAAAAAGGCCAAAGACGATAAGTCATTTCTGGGTTTCGCTGGATATTATCGTCGGTTCATTTCTAATTTCGCGGGCATCACAAAGCAACTCACCAAACTATTGAATTAAGAACGCCGAGTTTAAATGGGATGCTCACTGTGATGAAGCATTCAGAACCCTCAAGGAAAAACTGATTACCTCTCCTGTTCTATCTTATCCAGACTTTAATAACTAATTTCTCGTAACAACTGATGCGAGTGATTTTGCCATCGGCGCGGAACTATCTCAAGGTAAAATAGGCGAAGATAAACCGATCTGCTATTCCAGTCGAACTCTTAATAGCGCCAAAACTCGATATAGTACCACCGAAAAGGAACTTTTGGCTATAATATTCGCGGTGAAGCAATTTCGTCCTTACATTTTTGGACGACAATTCACGATTATCACCGATCATCGACCATTACAATGGCTTCTAAGTCTAAAAGATCCTACCTCCAGACTAGCAAGATGGAGAATTTTATTGGAAGAGTATGACTACAAGATAAAGTACAAGCCAGGGAAATATAATGCCAATGCCGATGCCTTAAGTAGAATAGAAACAAATAAAGAACACAACATCAAAAACATATTGGTTACCACAAGGAATCAAAGAAGGGAAATGCAAACAGTATCTGAAGAAGAACAAGTCAAGAACGTCGGAAGAAAATTGATTATTAACGAAAATGTCACTCACGAGGAAAGATTAGAATCAATCTTTACGGATAATAAATTAAAGCACAAAGCATTTATACTGCCCCTCATGGAATCACCTGAAGAAAGGTGTTTATCAAAGTTAATCGCCCAATATCAAAAACCCACTATAGGAAGCCTCGAAATTTTTACACCCATAGAACTTTTGACCACCTTTCTGATAACTACGGTACCATTCCCTTTTCGGAGTTCCTCAGACAGAGAAACTACATTAAAATGTATTAAAAAGATTTATTCTGAATGCATCAATCTACAAATTAACGTTTTAGGAATTTCTTTGCCAAAATTTAATAATAATCACGACCACAGTCAACTTAAGGCAATCTTCACCCAAGTATTCGGTACTGCCAATATTAAGTTACACTTTTTTGCGAATTCTAAAATAACTCTTACCTCTGTGGACGATATCCAGACTGTTCTCCACGAATTTCATGACTCACCACTTGGTGGACATCAATGAGTATCCAGAACACTCAAGCGCATTAAAGCAAAATATTTCTGGCCATCTATGGCAAAAGACGTAAGATAATATATTCGAAAATGTGAATCGTGCCAACGAAATAAACTACAAAATATACATCCTATACCTATGAAGCTGACTTCTACGACTTCCCAACCATTTGAGCGAATTGCTCTCGACATTGTTGGCCCATTACCAGTAACTTACGAGAATAATAAATACTTATTGACATTTCAAGACGACCCCACAAAATTTTCAGAGGCGTATTCCTTACCTAATGCGGAAGCTAAAACCATAGCAAGAGTTTTTGTAGAACAAATAATATGTCGTCATGGTCCCCCCGACTCAGTTTTAACCGATAGAGGTACAAACTTTTTGAGTCAATTATTCCAAGAGGTATGTAAATTGATGAAAATAAAAAAAATCAATACTACACCTTACCATCCTCAGACGAATGGCGCACTCGAACGTAACCACAGAGCTTTGGCAGAATATCTCAGACACTACACTAATAGAGATCCTCTTACATGGGATACATGGATCCCATACGCTCTATTCGTATACAATTCAACTCCCCATACCAGCACTGGGTACTCTCCTTATGAATTATTGTACGGTTATCCCATTAATTTGCCGAGTGTAGTACGACAAAAGGCTAACATCTCATATAACTACGATAATTATGCAAATGAGCTCAAATCACGATTGCAACACTGTCATCAGACTGCCCGTGAATTTGCCATTTCAAAAAAAGACCCAATCAAAAATGTACTATGACAAAGGTACTAAAACAAAAATTTTTAACGTGGGAGATAAAGTTCTCATAAAAAACCACACAAGGCAGAATAAACTCTCAGCTCTGTGGGAAGGCCCCTTTGAAGTCGTACAAATTCCATCCGAGGAAAATACAGTAGTCAAAGTGCGTAAGAAGCTTAAAACCTTACACAACAACGACATAAGACGCTTTACGGATTGAATACATAACCATAACTGTATATAACAAAACTTCAATGTGTCTAACATATAGGTCTGTGAACGTAACTAACACATTGGCTCAGCATTAATCCTTATTCGCGGAACTACAAGTGTGCGTAAGAACGACATCTAATTCTGCCTTCACTCCACTCATTTTAGATGATCACTCCAGCCTACATCCTCACTTTATTCATGCTTAACACAGCATAAGGCGATATGAAGGTAACACAACTTAACAACAGTCCGGGCATATACTTTGAACAGGTAGGAACAGTGGAACTCTACGCAGATGAATGGAAAGTGGTACTGTTCTACGACCTTTCCGGGTTAACCTTGGCCTTAAACCATACAAAGGTACACGTGCACGAAATAAACAACCTGTGCGCGCAACTAAGAGAGGACCCAAATTTTGTAACTATATGTAATAGCATAGTAGCAGAAATAAATCATCTTATGTCTGAAATAGAACAGAAATACAGCTTAGTAAAACATAATGACAATAGGTCCAAACGCGGTCTCTTTAATATCATTGGAGCGGCTAGCAACACTTTTCGGTACACTAAATGAAGAAGATGCGAAATTTTACGATCAACAAATTGACAAACTCCAATATAACGAAAATCACCTACTTTCATTGATCAAAAACCAGACTTTAATTATCGAGACCACTGCTAACATTTTTAATAAAAGCGAAGTAATAGTTAAAAAGCAAATTAATGCTCTTCAAACCAAATTTCAAAAAATAATAGATGGCTTGATAAGTCTCAAACACGATGAGAAGTTGTTTTTCGAGATGGAGTCATTAACCTCTCTCACCACACTCATCATAATACGTTACCAAAATATTATCAATGCTATTATGTCACCACAACAAATAGAAAATATCCTAATTACCATTAGAAAAGAAATCTCATCAGACGTCCGCTTACCATCAAGTCTGAATAAAAATGACATTTTAAATATCTATAAAGTTGGAACAATAAGCACCACAGTTCAAAATGAAAAAATAATTTACGAATTGAGAATACCACTTCCCTTTAAAGAGGTTTACCAACTTTATAAAATTATTCCTCTACCAACTAGCCACAATAACAAGTTCATTTTTATCAAACCTAATATAAAATTTCTAATAATTGACTATAACAGAGAGCATTTTTCAGACCTTACCCTTGACGAGTTGTTAAATTGTATAACACAAGAACATAATCAATTATTGTGCGGCCTAACCCATCCTCTATTCAATGTAGATTCAAATAATCCACAACGCGAAGTACAGTTATTGAGACGCGAGAGTCCATTACCTTCAACTTGCACAGTGCATCGAACCAATCTCTCTACTGTATGGATACAGCTGTCTCGAGCAAACACTTGGCTATACTCTTCCCTAAATATTATTCCCGTGGACGAAATATGTTCCAATCAAATCACACACCACACTCTATCAAATACAGGAATAGTGGAAATCCCCAATAAATGTTACTTGAGAACGAAAGATCTCACTTTGCGAAGTTTCAACGTAAGAACTTCTCAATTGCAAGGATCCTATTTACCTCCCTTAAATATTTCAAACTTCGTATCTGCCCTCAATGAAACTAATTTGGACATTTCTTCAAAGGTAGCAGTGATTAAATACACGAATGATAATGATCTCATACTTCTTTCAAAACAAATTGATAGCCAAAAAACAGCAGAAAGTATAGATCTCAAGAGCCTAGATGAACATGACATTCACCATTATACACTCATATATGTTCTATTATTCTTGGTTACTATTGTCATAATCTACAAAGCTTTAAACACATTCCGTGCAAGAATAAGAAAGAATCAAGGAGCGTCTACACCCGTAACGGATAATCAAGCAACACCTAACACAAATGAAAATGATACGCCTAGAGTAGTTTTCACTTGCACATAAAATTTAAAAAAAAAATACTAGTTAAAATACTAGATATTAATCATAAACTATTTTTTTTATACCATATATAGAAAACAAAATTAATAAGTAATAAAAAATACACAAAAAAAATTATATGTATACATTTTAACTAGAAAAAAAACCCAAAATGATGAAATTTTTTCTATATAAAAAACTATTTTCTTGTTGCTATTTACAAAAATGCTCTACTAGATAATAAAAATAAATAAGAAATAATAAATATAATCAGTAATGAAACAAAAATAATAAAAATAAAAAAATATAAAAAATATATATATAATAAATATATACTATAATCCTTTATATGCATAGGTACTTACCTTTTATAGTTAAATGCTATATAAATAATTTTTATACTTATTTTACGACTAGATATTACATTCATATTTTTGTACTTACCTTTTATAGTTAAATACTATATGAATAATTTTTATACTTATTTTACGACTAGATATTACATTCATATTTGTGTACTTACCTTTTATAATTAAATACTATACTGTATCACACATATAATTATAAAAAAAAAAAAATCAATCACAACAAGACTTTCCCGACGCGATCGCTATTACCAGTATACGGATTTTCCTTTTCATATTTGTAACAAAAAATTAAAGAACACTTTTCATTAAAAGAAGCTCGGATCTTGATTATACAGAAAATTCGTCACCCCTCAGGCTACGAATTTTCTTTTTCTAAGGGGGAAGGAATGTTGTGATCCCAAAATCACAACCATATACGTATTACTTTCTGTGCATTTTCCCTAAAATCAAATATTTTCATATTGTGGTCTTAAAATACCACACCATATGTCCTCAAATGACTGAAATGTGTAAAATCCTAAAATCACAAAATCTTATTCATATTACTTACCTCCCATGAACTTTCCTAAAACGCATAGATAAATATGCACAAATATCTACAATTGCATACCAGACATATTCATAATTACTTACCCTCATAATTCTCTTAACAAGTCTTAAAATGCACAAAATGTACAAATATTCCTTTTTCCATAAATTACTTAACGTAGCATAAATAGCCCACTTATGAAAATAAACAAAAATGCCTGCTCGACATTTTTGTATACACATAACTCATCGAGTTAATGTACTGCATATTGCACATCGGTCGAAATTTCAAGTGCACGATCGAATTTCAAGGTCCAAGGCAAGAAATTAACAAAGGCAAATGTCTTGCCTGTTTCTTATCTTTCCGGTCTCTTTTTACGTTTTTTGTCTGATTGGTCAGTTAAGCGAACCAATCATAAAAAGTATTATATACTTTTTGCTGACGCAAGGGCGTCAGCTATTGGGATGATAATAATATCCAACTGAAAAGAAGTCGAAGTTCAGGATAGGCACTCATCTAGTGCACACGCGAATCGGGGAAGTCTTTTCCAAATTATACATTAATTAGTTAATTATTAAAATCTTTTCAAATCAAATGTGTTAAATTCTGCGTATAGTGTGAAACCTTTTATTAAAATAATTAAAGTACGTAAAATATATGCGTTAACAAAAAGAGTGAGTGCCTGAGTTTAATTAAAGGAAAACCCTACCTGAGCTTTCCCCCTAAGTCGCTCTTCTCCGCTTCGGAAAGCACGGCGGCAATTCGGGGTTACAACAATATCATGACCTTACCCTACATACAATTCACAAGAATCACCAACCACATGAATTCACTATAGGCTCATCAAATACATATCGCAATAATAATCAAATTTCCCATACCTACCTTCCTAAAAGTCAAACATATGTACATCGCTACATATATACATTTTCAACTGCATTTCCTTATGCCACAAAAATGACAAACATATGTACATCGTACATACATAACTCTTCAAGCCAAGAAATTGATAAACATATGTACATTGCTACATATAAACATTTCCAGTTGCAACTCTTCACGCCACGAAAATGATAAAGATATGTACATTCGTACATATATAAATTTCAATCACCTTTTCCTCAGTCACAAAAATGACAAACATATGTACATCGCTACATATATAAATTTCAATTACTTTTCTCGGTCACAAAAGAATTTATAAATATATGTACCTTCTTACATATAAATTTCTCGATCGTATCAAACAAAAGATATAATTGACCACCCGCAAGAAATCAACCTTTGTACTTCTTGACGTGAGTCCAAATATCAAGAATTGTTGCATCCCGTGCAATTTGATGCATATACGGCGCTTGGAATTTGCGATCGATTATGATCAAAGTCCATCGTGTGACCCGGAGAAATTCTAAATTTTACGTCATCGCCAAAAGTAAGGCCTCTAGTGAAGAATCAAAGAGTAAGTTACAAAAAAAAGTCCCGATAATCTGATTAAAGACTATCTCCAAAACCCTTGTTGTACTAGGAAGTACAACATAAAAATTGGTGGCAGCGGTGGGATTTTGGTTTGCAAGACCTAAAAATCTAAATACCAACCCGACGAAAACCGATCACATGTGCTGACCACGAGCAGATCCAGATATCTAATTAAGCATTTTCCTCTCCTGAACGAAGATACTTGAGATTGAAAAATCTAAGTCTCGACGCAGTCGGTTTTTAGAGTTGACTTAGATCAGCGATCGTGAGCGTCGCGGGGATTTTAAAAAACAGAAAAAGTAAAAAAAGGTTGATGGTGAAAAACTTCAATGTGGTTGGCGCGCGGCTGTGTAATTGGTCACAAAAGAAAAGAAATGTGTAACAAATAAATCATTAAGTACCTTGCAAAAGAAAAAGTGTAATTGTTCTTAAGTAAGGAAAAAAAGAAAGTTTATAAGTTGAAAAATAAAGCGTGAGTAAAACATAAAGTGATAATCTTGTGATTTTTTCCATGGAATATTGCACCCAAGTTGTTGTGAGTACCCCATTAAATAAGTTATATGATATATAACAATAATATTGCTCAAATTTTTCCCTCCGTTTTGATGCTCAATTATGTCGAAATTTTGGAATTTGAACTCACTTTTTAACTATTTTTTTTTACTGTCATCGATGTCAGATTTCCGTATTGCATTTAAGAAGCTGCAAATTCTCAGTTTATAATGACTTCTATCACAATCTGTAGCCAAAATGAAACCTTCATAAGTAAAAAATGCATACATATATCGGAATAAGATATTTAATAGTTGAAACAAGTGTCTGAATATTTTATGTAATTTTTTGATATTGAACACGGTTTCTCGTCCTAAAAGATTTATCTAACTCGACGTGGACGTCGTGTAAGCAATGCTTGAATAAAATCCTGCATGTCATCAAACAGCAATTAGAGTCTGGCGAGGACATCCTGCAAACTATGGTTGAATAAAATCACATCATAACTTTTGATAAATTAACAGAAAAGCTCAGATTTGATCATTCAATAATTCATCGAGACCTTTATGCTACCGGAAAGTTAGCGAATTGGGTCAAGAGTTTTCGCAGGAGCTTTCCGAGTCTATTCGCGCGTAAAGAGTAAATTTGTGATTTTCTTTGATGTCACATTTTTGGAATGAACCCTTCTTTATACCGAATACTGACTGGTAGCATAAATACATGCTCCAGAAGAAGAAACACCGGCAACCTACGCTAAAAAAGGCGTTTTGATTTATTTGCTGCGATATGAAAAGTTTACGGCATGAGTTTTTAAACTCAAATCAAATGATAACAAATGAGGTCTATTGCGAGAAATTTGAGCGGTTTAAATTAGCGCTAGAAGGAAAGCGAACATATCTCGTTTCAAGGCTGAAAAGTGTTCTTCCATCCAATTAATAAACCTCGGCCACTTAAAGCGATGATGACAGTAGAAAGCTTAAAGGAGTATTAATGGGGAAATATATCCCACTCATCACCACATTTGCCGGACATCTTTCTTTCTGATTATCATTTATTCCGTAGTCTTTAAAATCACTTGGGCACCGGAAAAAATTGAATCCTTTAGACGAGCTCAGAACGACGGTACTGGATGAGTATTTCTCGTCATTGAAAAGTGAATTGTGGGCATTGAAAATCTACCGGAAAGATAGAAGGGCATTCCAGAAAGTGAAGGAGAATATATTTTGTTATCTTATTTAAAAAAAATAAAAGAAATTTAATTAATCGCGTTGTTTATAGGATGATACGAAACTATATTTTCTGAACTAACCTTTAGAGAATTTTATAGTGCGTCGGAAACCGAATTTTCTTGTATATTATGCAAACCCTCTTGAATAGCAAAGAATTTAAATGATTTTCAAAAGGAATTAGCTTGAGACGATATTATCTTCAAAAATTATATTATTATTATTAGTTTACTCGTAATTGTACTTAAAGTATTACGTATGATATTGCTGCACTTATAAAAGCAAAAAGTAATTTTTTCTTAAAATACCATGGCAAATATCGAAATTACATCTATCCATTAGTAGCTCGTGTTGAAATTTTTCCAACTAGAACAATTGTTATTTATATAAATAAAAGTCATTCAATAATTAATTTAATACATTTCTCTGTAGTCGTTTATCACATTTCACATTTATCACATTTAAAATGGCATATGTCAGCAATGTACTACAATCAATGCTTTCTCCACATGCTGCCATTAATTTCAATTCAAATAATAACAAAACCAATTAACATAAGCAAAATTCAATATAATTTTTCAAGCGCAGATAGAAAAGTATTGAGATATAAATTAATAATATTTTTGTAAAACCAATAAATGATCGCAAAATTTAATTTCAACCCCGAATCATTCGACAAATTCTAAAGTATATTTCATCATCGATTTTATCACTGGAATCGTTTATTTGAGCATTTCTTTCACGGCTCAAGTATATTTCAGAATTTCGATAAGCAGCATGATTTAGAATATACACAAGATACTCAATATACATAGATATTATTATTAAACAAAAACTAAACATGCATGTTAATAAAAAAAAAATAACAATTTAAATAGATTCTTGCTATGTAATGGGAAATGCCTAGGATAGTCTGATTAAAGACTATCTCCAGAACCCTTGTTGTACTAGGAAGTACAACATTATGCTATTTAGACTATATAATCTATAGAGAATCATTTGCGGATAAGAAGTATCTCCGTGAACGGAAGGTAAAGACAAAGCATTTTTCGAATTTACCAAATTTTCAGAGTTAGAAAGTGACGAATATTATTAGATTACCAGAACATATCTAACATTGACGCAATTGACCAGAACTACATTTAAATTAGTTAATACTTGGTGATTCTAAAATAATGTTTAGATATTAGAAAACATATTTTAGTTGTGATAGTAAAACTTTTCTCTTTTCGGAAACTTCTGTTTCATCAACGTTCACCTATCGAATATTTTACAAAACGAGATTTATGTTTATTATTGTAGTGTAAATGTGGCTTAAGCAATCCGCTCGTAGTAAATAAGCGTAAACGTAGCCCTCAGCTGACAAGAATTTTGGTAGATAACTTCGCTTGCCATGAAAATGTCATGCGATTCTTTACTCGATTCACCTGTCATCTGTTTTCCTCGCTCTTCGATGGCTGAGTTGCCTCCTTAGTAATCTTGTAATATTGGCTTAGGAGTACGTTTTATTACATTGGCCACGAGAAGAAAATAAAAAAGTTTAAAGTATGTAAAACGTATTCGAGTTAATTTGTTTTCAATTGCGTGGTATAAAATAAGGACCTATAACGGAGAAATTATTTTCACAAAAGGTGGAAGAGTTGACATTCCATAAGTTCAGATAGCATCTGAATCAGAACCGGCACACCATTGTAACATAATTAAGGAAGAACCGATTTGCAACCTTAGAACAATGAACAATAATAATAAGTATAACAAATCACAGCATAGAAATAAAGGTAAATTTTTTAAATATTGTAACTGTTGTGGGTTCAATAGTCATATAAGTGAAGATTGTAAAATTAAAATTTTTACATGCAATCAGTGTGGTATTAAAGGACATTTAAGAAAAGTTTGCAAAAATATGCCAAAAGGTCAGAAATGTCACTATACAACTGAAACATCAAAGAATGTTGTTATGTCCAAACAATTATTAGTTCTACGACAAAATGGGAATAGTAAACCAATTTTATTAGATATTATAGTAAATAATAAACCTTTGAGAGCTGAATTAGACACTGGGGCTGCTCTTTCGTGCATCAATTCAGATACATATTATAAATTTTTGAGAATGTGGTTTTAAAGCCAGCGTCGGTCGCATTGTTAAGTTACAACAATGAACGTATTGATCCATTAGGTAAATGTTCTTTACAAGTACGTTTTAATAATAAAATAAATCCGGTGATAGTTTACGTGGTGAAAAAAGGAGGTCCGCCAATACTAGGTCGTGATTTCATGAATACCTTTAATATATCTTTTAATGTAAATAGAATAGAGCTTCATAAAGAAATGGGAAGTATCCTATCAAAATTTCCCAGTGTATTTAGTGAGAATATAGGGAAACTAAGGTATGGCAAAACCAAATTTTATTTAAACCCAAAAGCGGTACCAAAATTTTATAACCCTTGGCCATTAGCATTCAGCATCAAAAAGAGGGTTGAGGAACAGATTACAATTCAAAGTGGTATTTTGAAACCGGTGCAGTTTTCTGATTGGGGTACACTAATCGTACCGATAATTAAATCCGACGGTTCAGTAATGAATTGACACTTAACCCGGTTTTAGACAATGAAAGACACATATTACCCCGAATTGAGGATATTATTGAGAAATTAGGGAAAGTATCAATTTTTTCTAAAATTGATTTAGTTAATACCTATCTGTTGACTCATTAAACAAGACCCTCAACAAGTACATCAACCAGAAATGAAAAAGGAAAAAATTTAGAAAAGAAAAACTTATTGCAAACACGGCATATGTCACAATTTAATTACACGTCGACGTCTGTAACTTTATGGTCTCGCTGACACACGTACATACATTCATTTAAGAAAGGTTTGTACGCGACTTGTCAATTACATCGTCACCCAGGGAGAATGTTTATCGTGTAACTAGCAAAATAACAAAAAATTTCTTTACACCACAAGTCAACTTTTATTCAATAATCAAAAGCCTCAATGAGGGAACGAAAGTTTTATTTTTTACAGAATAAAAACACTCTTTTTCTCAGGGGGAGGGATGTTGTAGCACAGCTACAACCCTCACTTACCTTATCCATATATTCGGCGGGCATGGATACGGCTTCATGAGGAGTAAACATGCTTACCTCATCCTAGAAAATTTCCCTTACTTGATACTACAAAGTTACGCTAGGTGATAATATTTCACTCATATTTCCGAGTAAATATTCCTCCGCAAACGACTTAAAAGTCGCAAAATAAAAATCTATACGGATTAACAAATCTATCCAATTCCACATTTTTTGCTTCTAACAATAACAAGAAATTGCCACCTTGTAATTTCAAGAGGGAAAAATGTTCATACATTGTATGCTATACTGCCCATGCTCGTTATAATTTAACTCAACATAAATAACATGAAAGCGATTACTCAGCAAAAGTAAGCTTTGGCTTTTCGCGTGCTGAGAACGATCAAGTTTTCGCAAGTCGCAGTCGGTTTTCAAAATCGTAGCGAGCTAGGTCCGCGAAAAGTACTCCCTTTCGTATTTTTACTAAAGATAATTCTTCGCTTTATTTCATTTAAGGTGATTTTTGGCTTAAATTCGTTCTTGAAAGAAATTAATCGAAACGAAAAAGTATCTTCGTTTTAACTCAAGTGTTTCTTCGCTTTTATTTAAATTTAAAATTATTTTGGCCTTTATCTAAATGATTCATTTACGCGAATTAAAAATGAGACCTAAGTGTTTTTGCATTTTTTTTTCAGCTAATTAAACTTACACCTAAACGGCAGGAAACTTCCCCCTATTGTGAATCTGTTTCCGCCTCCTCGTAGTGAGGTGGTAATTCAACATTCTGGTGGCAGCGGTTCCTGTAAAAAAAGGAAATCATTTAACCAGTGAAAGTAATTCAACGTTCTGGTGGCAGCGGTTCCTTTAAAACAAGGAAATCATTTAACTAGTGAAAGTAATTCAACATTCTGGTTGCATTCGAGGATGGTCTAACAAACAAATGTAGCAAGCAGGGACATTTAGCAACTCTCTGTCCTCACAGAGCCCCACAAGCAAATTTTAATAATCCAAGAATGACATTTCCGATGATAACAAATTTAAAAACTATGATAACATATCACCTAGAAATTCCACGCAATCTCAAGAGAGCATCTGGAGAGACGCATATACACCTACTTGCAGATACTACCAGAAAACGGGACACACAATAATTGAATGCAGAACACGCGCTGAAAACAATCTACGCCGCATAAATCAGCTCCCAGCGCAATATAACCAACCCCAAGTCGACCAAACTCAACCAAAACAATTCACAAATACACCCACTGGCCCATATTACATGTCGGAACAAGGGTAACAATATAAACCCAAAAACAATCACACTAAATACAGATACTCCAACAGAAATACATACCAAGAAACGCCTTTCAACACGACTAACAGAAAGTATAACATCGCTAACGCGACAGTTACACCAAATGCAATAAACTAACAAAACGAAAAATTCAAATCAAAAAGCTTTACGCAATCAGCATATAAGGGAAACGATCAAGAGCGGAAGAAAATCCTCGGCAACCTTTCGCAGATACAAACCCAAGCCGCGATCAATTACGAACCAAATACAATCTTAACAATGGACTAGAATCCCCTTTCAAAAACATACAAATTCCAATTGAAACTATCAACAATTCTATAACTGTTCAATTACCGCTAGATATCGGCTCTCTAAGAGAATTAACGTTTCTTATCGATACAGGAGCTGAGATTAATCTGCTAAAATCACATAAAGTGCAACCAAATACTTCATATTATAAAAATGCAATTTGCAATATTAATACCTTATTCACTAAATCAGCTCCAACAGAAGGACTTGTATTTGGAAAAATAACATTAACTTCCGAAAAAAAATAAATCATGTTATAGAGCATCCACATCAATTATTGGGTAACAATTCCATGCTAATCTACGATGGCTTATTGGGCCACTATTTCTTATCAACATATAATGCCACTATAAGCTTTAAAGAACAACACATCTTATTCAAAATTCATGAAAACCATTCTTCGTATCCAGAAGAAACTTATCGTTCCAATTACACAAAAGTTTACCTTCGAAAAGAGGGTAACAATTTAGATTATAAAGAAAATACACTCCAATATGAAGGAGAAAAAATACAGTTACGTAAATAATTTCATTCTACCTCCTCTTCAATTAAAATCCCTGCAAGATCGGAATCAATCATTCTTATACCTACAAATGCTGGTAAAAGATCCGTCTATATACAAAAAGAGCTAAAGCCTGGCGTTATATTGGGAAACGCAGTAGTCGAACCAAAGAACGGAGTAGCACAGGCCCTTGTACTTAACACAAACGAGGAGGATGAGTACATAAATCTAAACAAACTTGAATCTAACTTCGTAGAATTAGAAAATTACGACATAGTCTCTGCAAACTATGACCAGGATCCTATAAAAAAAGAATAAGAAAACTGGAATCACTAATTAAACTCGACCACTGTAATCAGGAAGAAGCCTACAGTGTCCGTGAAATATGTAGGGAATTTCATGACCTTTTCTACCTAGAAGGAGATTTCTTAACATACACGAATGCGGCAACTCATAAAAAACCATATAGGCAACCAGAAACCCAGAGGACCGAAATAAACCGTCAAATCCAAGATATGTTGGAGTCGGATATTATAGAGCCATCGAACAGTCCATGGAACTCATACTGAATTATAAATCACGAACTATTACTTTAACCCACGATGGGGATGAAACAGTATACAATTTTCAGTATTCCAGTAAAACCATTACCATTGCTGCCAGAACTGAAAAAATCTTCAAGTTTGGACCTCTCCCTGACCATGGAGAAATAATTTGTCTTCCCACTGAAATAGCCCCAAGCGTTTTCACAGCCGGTTGTATATGTAAACCTCATAATGGATATATTTTTATTTCTATATGAAATTCTTCCGAAAAGAACGTGCAGATCACTAGCGATTTGCAGTTAAAGTATGAAAAGTCGTTGAATTTCGAAATCTATAATATCCGGCACGTAAAAAACTATGACAGAGTTAACAAGTATCTAAGAGAACTTGCAGACCTCGTAGACTTAAGTCATCTAAACGCCGAGAAAAATCTTCTATCTTAGACATTTGTCGAGAATATAACTCTATTTACCATCTCGATGCTGATAAGCTCACTAATACTCCCACTATAACTTATTCGATTCAGACTCAGCCGAATCAAACACCAATTAATAAAAGACCCTACCGGTTACCTTAAATTCGCAAATCCGAGATTAAAAGGCAGGTGGATCAAATGCTGAATGACTGTATAGTTCGTCCAAGCAATAGCCCATGGAACTCGCCTCTATTGGTAGTGCCAAAGAAACCGGATGCGCAGGGAAATAGACAATGGCGTGTTGTGGTGGATTTCAGAAAACTAAATGAAATCACCTTAGACGATGCCCATCCTTTGCCAAATATTGAGGACATACTAGATCAGCTGGGTAAATCAAAATACTACTATACTTTGGATTTAACTAATGGTGTCCACCAAATCCAATTATCAGAAGTAGACAAATCAAAGACCGCATTCAGTACGTCTCACGGTCATTTCGAATTTAGCAGAATGCCTTTTGTGTTGCGTAATGCTCCTCCTACATTACAAAGGCTAATGAACAAAGTTCTCACTGGCCTCCAAGGAATACGTTGTTTCGTCTATCTAAACGATATTGTGGTATACGGATATGATCTGGACGATCATAACAATAAACTACGAGACGTGTTTAACTGTCTTGTAGAGTGTACAATGGTCCCAAAAATCAAACCGACTAAGTACTTGAGCCAAAGGGAAGAATAAATCATTCTGGAAATACCACGTAAAGAACAAGAGCTTTGCGGAACGAAAAGAAACCGAGCTTGCATTCTCCCACACACACACGATGATTCTTCACAGTCGATTTCTCAGTCCAACAGAGTCGAGTTGATCGCCAGTTGCAGTCTCGTTTCCAAAGTCTTGTCTTAAAACAAAAAGATCAACTAGTAAAACATTTATACGAATACATTTATTAGCTTCACGGTCTTCAGTGACAAATTATTAAGTTTTATTAATTTTTATTTTATAATTAGATACATATATTTTAGTAAATAGAAATATTTGATAAAGTGAAATATTTACAAATTTGCTACTCATTTGCCTTTTCAGAGAAAAATATTACTAAATTTATATCATTGCACAATTTCATATTACAGAACAATATTCTTCTTCACCTTGATGCAGTTCCATTGAACATAATTTTTCAATGGAACTGCATCAAGGTGAAGCTCTGCGTATGGTCACTGAGGTTAACAACAAATCAAATCATCGTGTGTGGTGTGTGTCTGAAAATTGTGCACTCCTTTTTCGCTCCCGTTCTGAAAATTAAATAATAGCAAAATTTTAAAACTGACTTTCTCGTGAGCCAAGTCAAGCGATTACTACCTTCTCATATCGATCAATTCGTGAATAAAGTCGAATGATTTTTTTTTTCTCCTTAGTGATTATGATCCTCTAATAATAAATTCCATTAATTAAAAGTCGTTTTCAATTTAAAAAAAATTGTTTTCTTGCTGTTTTAAAAGAGTACCGAAGATTCTCCACCAATTAGAGAGAACAATAATCAAGGCGGTGGACCGCAGTCAAACACCTCCAGCTCTAGGAGTACCGAAGATAATTCCAACTAAAGCGAAGTGCATGCCACAAGTGTAATGATTAGATTACCACCATTTTGGGCAAATTCACCAATTACATGGATCGTGCAAGCAGAAGCACAATTCATGGTCAGCAAAATTAATAAAGATATTCACCGATACAATTTTGTTCTTGCAGGGTTACCCCAAGAGGTGCTTGGTGCAGCGCTAGACATCATACAAAACCCAACCAAATTTTAGAAAACTTGAACGAGCGAGAAATTCAAGAAATAAATAAAGTCCATGATGAAAGCTTTTCGAGTCAACGAAAAGCAATACCGACGTCCCCAAGCCAAACAAATCCCGAGTCATTATAGAGGTAGATCTAGAAGCAATAGCAGGAGAAATATATGCTGGTACCACTCAGTATACGGCGACTAAGCAATTAACTGCCAGCAACCTTGTAGTTTCTCTGGAGGCAAACCTCAAACAATGCGACAACAAGGCAATGCTCAAAAAAACTAGTGTACCCAACTGTTCATGCGGTGCCGAACTCCTCTCGCCGCCTATTTATCAAAGACACAAACAATAAGTTGACGTTTCTTATAGATACGGGTGCAATCTGTTCTCCCTTATTCGCTTTTTACCACATCTAAACGAAACCCACAGTTCTCTGTCTCAGCAGCTAACGGTTCTCGAATTAACACCTTTGGCACGAAACTGCTGAAAATCAACTTGGGACTCCGAAGAAACTTCGCAGTTTTTCAGCAGAAAGCGAATATGGAACAATTCTTCACGTATTTCCTAACTTAACTCAGCCACCTAACTTTAACACAGAGGTTAAGCATGCTGTACAGCACCACATAGATACAACGGGTCACCTACCTGCCTCCAAACCGCGACGACTAGACCCAACTAAGCACATGGTGGATATAGGCATCTGCCGCCCATCTTCTTCACCTGTTGCATCACCTCTTCACATGGTGTCAAAGAAAAACAGCGAAGACTGGAGACCGTGCGGAGACTATCGCCGCCTTAATGCCACAACTATACCAGACCGATATCCAACCCCACATATCCAAAACTTTGCCATACAACTTCAAGGATGCACAATATTCCCGCATATAGACATGGTCAGCGTCAAATACCAGTAGCAACGGAGGACGTTTACAAGCCAGCCATAACAACACCATTTGGATTATTCGAATTCCTTCGAATGCCATTTGGTTTGCGCAATGCCAGTCAAACTTTTCAAAGGTTTATCAACGAAGTCGTGAGAAATCTTAACTTTGTTTATGTATACATTGATGACTTGCTTATCGCCAGTAAAACAAAGGCCACAAGAAACATCTGAGAGCTGTCTTTGAGCGACTATCCGAATTTGGACTCACGCTCAAGTCATCCAAATGCATATTTGGTATCGCGTTCTTAGAATTTTTAGGACACACCATATCCTCCCAAGGCATTGCCCCACTATCAAGTCGCGTCGAATCAATTTTAAATGTGTCCCCTCCAACATCAATACGACAAGTGCAACAGTTCCTAGGCATGATCAATTTTTACAACAGGTTAATACCTAAGTTATCCGAACTATTAGCACTAATATACACTCACATATCAGTCTCTAAAAAAAAGGTTAAGCCGAAGCAATCCTTTTTATGGCCAGAAGACTGCAATAAGGCGTTCGAAAATGCAAAAGCTGCTCTTTCAAACGCCACCCTAATTAACCACCCATTAGTATACCACAGTATATAGCATCACGACTGATGCTTCAAACATTGCGGTTGGTGCGGTATTACAACAGCGCCATAAAGGATGCCGGGAGCCTCTTGGTTTTTTCTCAAGAAAGTTAACACCTACTGAGAAAAAGTACTCTGCCGAGAATTGCTAGCAATCTACCTAGCTATCAAACATTTTCGACACTTCATTGAAGAAAGGGATATTCGAATATATACTGACCATCGTCCATTAACAACAGCTATAACATCCAAAGCTGAACGAAGTCCGCGACAAGCACGACATCTCGATTATATATCCCAATTTAGCAGCGACATACGACACATTTCTGGTAAAAACAACACAGTTGCAGATCTTCTGTCATGCCCCTGTAATAACGACAATGAATCTGAAGACCTAAAAGCGTTCGACTTCAAAACACTAGTTCAAGAGCAAAAGCTCGATGATGAACTACGCTGTTTACTCTCAGACTCAACCACGAAAAGTTCCAAAATTAAATTGGAGCTAATAAGAATTCCAATCTCTGAGGAACAAATTTGATGCGAAGTCAGCACGAAAAGCATTCGCCCATTCGTTCCAACTTCTCTTCGAAAATCGGTTTTCAATGCGGTCCACAATTTGTCACATTTAGGCATACGAGCAGCGAGGAAGAAAATTACCTCCAAATATTTCTGGCCCTCCATAAATAGAGACAGTAACGAATGGTGCAAGGCATGCAAGCATGCCAGAACACTAAAATAGGCCGACGCACTAAAACAGAATTTAGCAAATTTCCCATTGCATCTGGCCGTTTTGAAAACATTCATATATACCTTGTAGGTCCACTCCCACCTTCAAATGGCTATTCATACCTTTTAACAATTGTAGACAGATTCATTAGGTGGCCCGAAGCAATACCCATTAAGGACATCAGTGCCACAATGGTAGCTAAAACAATTGTTCACAACTATATCTGTCGATTTGGAGTACCAAGTGAGATCACAACTGACCTAGGGACTCAGTTCGAGTCAAAACTTTTTCGTGAACTTACTAGTTTACTAGAAACGCACCGTATACATACGACGGCATACCATCCACAAGCGAATGGAATGGTACAAAGACTACATCGTATCATGAGCCCACAGCAGGCTCATTGTCTATTATGCTGAAAGTGCCAAGCTCTCCCTATTTCAAAATCTAACAAGATTTTGGTATTTTATCATCACTGAAAGAGATTTCATGTTAAAACACATTTCATATGGGCGCCGTGGTGTCATAAATGTAAAACGCACTAATAATTGCACCCATATTCAAGAGCATGGGAAATGCGTCCCGTAATATAATTCGAAAATTTTGAAAGTTGAATTTTCTGAATTAGGGAATTTTGATAAAAACTCAGGGTGAAACCACCAGAGGAGCAGAAAGTTTTGTGCATTCTGGAGAGTGACTTTAAAAATAAATATCATCGATAATTTTTTAGAATATCAGTGAAGAATTTCTTTTTGTGGATAAATTTAAATCTAATTTCTTTTAATATGTGGATAAATTTTAATCTTTAATTTTTATATCTGTGAGAAAAGGTTACTAATTAATATATTTTGATAGACATATGTGATTTTTTAAATGCATGGATAAATTTTGGGTACTAGTGAACTTCGCTAAACTGCAAGCACTCCTAGTCTCCCGCCGATGGTGACGATAAAAGTCCCAGGGCAAAACAATCGCACAATCAAATCCGCTTTAATTGCGCGAGGAAACACCTCAAATTGGAGTGAAGAATGGAACATAATTTAAAACTCCAACCTAATAAATGTACATTCTTACGTAATGAAGTAACTTATTTGGGTCATGTGATAACAGACAGTGGAATCAAACCAGATCCGTTAAAAATTGCTGCTGTCGAATCTCTAGCACCTCCCAAAAATGCGAAGCAACTCAAATCTTTTCTAGGACGAATCGGTTATTATAGGAAATTTCTTCCTCGCTTCTCAAAAATCGCCGACCCTTTACACAAACTATTAAGGAAAGATGCAGTTTTTAATTGGGATGCTCTTTGTGACGAAGCCTTTCATATTTTGAAGAAATCAGTGCCACGGTCACCTATATTGCAGTATCCCAATTTCGAGAAAAGGTTCTATGTAACTACAGATGCTAGCAATAGTGCAATAGGCGCAGTGCTTTCGCAATATGGTGATTCTAGTCAGTGTGACCTACCAGTCGCTTTCGCGAGTAGGGTACTCAATAAAGCTGAGAGAAACTATTCCACCGTTGAGAAAGAGGCAGTAGCTGTGATGTGGGCTACTAAACAAATACGACAGTATCTTTACGCAAGACAATTTACTGTGGTTACAGATCACAAACCGCTCGTGTGGATCTTCAATTTAAATGATCCGTCGTCTCGTATAATGAGGTGGAGAATCCAGCTGGAAGAATATAGCTTCAATGTAATCCATAAATCGGGGAATCTTAATACTAATGCAGATGCATTATCTCGTTTGGAAACTACTGAGGTTAAAGTAGTCACTAAGTCGCAAGCGACCAATCGCTTAGCTGATACTGATCCAAACTTACAACAAATAAAACCAAGCGAAAACTCGCATCTTACACATACTAATTATAATCCAATATCTGCTAACGAACGAAGTAGACATCGCACGTGTTCTGAAAGAATACCACAATAATTCTATTGGCACTTTTAAACGTATAAAACAAAACTACAAATGGAAATCGATGTTTAAAGATATAAAAACCTATATTCAAACTTGCGAAACATGTCAAAAAAATAACAAAACGAATCAAGCGAGAATTCCTATGAAAATCACTACAACTTCGAAAAGGTCATTCGAACGAGTTTCTCTCGATATACATAGTTGGCCTGTTCAGCCCTGAACAACCATCATAGCATCATACTAATCATCAGAAATTAATTAAATTCATGCATCCGAAAATTTACACGATAATAAAAATTTATTAATTATTAACAGCGACAAAGGCAACAAAACAATTATCATCGACAACAATACCACAGCAAAATGCAGGAGCACCTAAACGACACAGACACCTACGAGCGCATGCTGAACACAGATAAAAACTTTATAAACAGCTGACAGACAAAAATAATGAGATAGTGGGGGAGATGTTCCGCAAAAAATACATCCCAAAGGTAGAAATGATGAAACTCACACAACATCAGGCCATACCAGCACGGATCTATGGGACGGTCAAAGCCAAAACCCTCGAGAATACTTCACAAGCCATGAAACAGACTCTCTCCCTGCCACATGCGAGGCCCAGCGTAGTCCTTACATTCTAAAATATTTGCAGTGTTCTTATGTAAAATTGACAAAAGTTTGATTTGAATAGCTACTCCTACTACTACTATTCATACAGAAAAACGGTGTTGTGATAATCTTAAGCTTGATTTCTTATCTTCTGAACCGTAATAAAATTTTTATACCTTTCCTAACAAAGTTATTTAAAAAAATTATCTTAACCAAATGACTAGGATTCCTCAAACAAAAATTCTCAGCTGAGTAATCATTGTAATGTTGCTCTGCCGTCATGGGATGCCGTGGGCTGATGATATCAAATGTAGCTGCCTACAGATTCGGACTACGGCTGCACATATACACATGCAATTATCACTCAGCTGAGATGTATTGAGCGTAAAATGGTAAGGTTACTTTGTAATCAAAACTATTTAATTATTTTGTTAAGTAAGGTATATAGTAAGTGTAGCCTTTGGTAAGGTAAGGAACCAAGCTTTAAATTACTAGATGACTATTTTCCTGTATGGATAGTAGTTTAGGCTCTATGGCATATATAAAGTCAATGTTTGGCACTTTTCCATAAGCATCAATATAGAGCATTTTAGAGTACGGACTCCGAACGCACACATATAGATTTCTGTTTCATGGCTTGGGATGTATTCTCGAGGGTTTTGGCCGGGTACAGCATGCAGTAAGTGCTCACAACCACTGCTTTTTGTATACTCGTGATGGAGGAAAAACCTAAATTTCATTTTAAACAGGTCCTAAAGCCCAAAATATAATAATATATATATATATAATATATAATAATAATAGTTTAAAAAATAAATAGCATGTAGAACAAATTTATGCAAATTATAGCGTTTGAACAAAATACAATCAACTTTTATAAGAAAACCGCCTGCAGTAAGACAAGGCAAGAAGACTGTGGATATCGCCTGCTGACCGACCCACTGCTCTCTTTTTTGACTTTGTTCATGGCTTGTATATTCCGGGGCGACGAGGGCATACTACAAGAGAAATTTCTTGAACAGCTGATCGATAGAAAGAGATTACCCACGAGAATAGGACATCATTTGAAAAAATAAAATAAAAAAATGATTATAATATTTGAAAGAAAGAATTGCATGTAGCTTTAAGGAAATTGAGCATGTGTGTGACAAAGAGAAATATACTTGTTTTATGTGAAGTAGAAATGTTTACATTTTTCAATAACCAGGCACGTTGTTTTTTACACACTGGTGAATAAGGATGTAGTGGTTCACTGTTGTGTTTTACACACTGGCGAATAAGGGTGTATTGAACAGCTGCTCAAGAAATTTCTCTTGTAGTATGCCCTCGTCGTTCCGGGGGCTACGGCTGATGCGTAACCCCCGCAAGATACAAGCCATGAACAAAGTCGAAAAAAGAGAGCAGCGGGCCGGTCAGCAGGCGACATCCACAGTCTTCTTGCCTTGTCTTACTGAAGGAATTTTTCATATAAAAGTGGCTTGTATTTTGTTCAAACGCTATAATTTCCGTAAATTTGTTCTACATACTATATTTTTTTTTAAACTATTAGAAATAAAACATATTTGGCTGCAATTTGTTTTAACTTCATTTTGCTGTGAGAGCGACAGATTTCGGCTTTAGGACCGGTTGAAGATGAAATTTTAGTTTTTCCTCCATGACGATTATACAAAAAGCCTTGAGAGTGAGCTCCTATTGCATGCTGTACCCGGCACGTAAGGCCTTTTATTGTGTCGGTGCCTTCGGAGACTTCATGGCTTGTATTATATTCCGGGGGTTACGGGCTGATGATATCGAATGTAGCTGCCTACAGATTCGGACTACGACTGCACATACACACATGCAATTATCACTCAGCTGAGACGTATTGAGCGTAAAATGGTAAGGTTACTTTGTAATCAATTCTATTTTATAATTTTGTTAAGTAAGGTATATAGGAAGTGTAGCCTTTGGGAAGGTAAGGAGCCAAGCTTTAAACTAATACCAGACTTTTTTCCTTTATGGATAGTAGTTTAGGCTCTATGGCATATATAAAGCCAATGCTTAGCACTTTTCCATAAGTATCAATATAGAACATTTTAGAAAACGCACTAAGCACGCACACATATAGATTTCTGTTTCATCTTGGGAAGTATTCTCGAGGGTTTTGGTACTTCCCAAGCCATGAAACAGAGAACATATGTAGTCTGAGTCCGTTTTCTAAAATGTTCTATATTGATACTTATGAAAAAGTGCCAAACATTCTATAGAGCCTAAACTACTATCCATACAGAAAAATAGTCTTCTAGTAATTTATAGCTTGGTTCCTCACCTTCGCAAAGACTGCACTTCCTATATACATTACTTAACAAAATAATAAAATAGTTTTGATTACAAAGTAACCTTACCATTTTAGGCTCAATACCTCTCAGTTGAGTGATAATTGCATGTGTGTATTATGTGCGGCCGGAGTCCGAATTTTTGTTTGAGGACTCGTAGTCATTTGATTAAGATAAATTTTTTTAAATAATTTTGTTAGGAAAGGTATGAAATTTTTACCACAGTTCGGAAGATAAGATAAGATTATGGCATGGCACAAAACCTTCGAGAATACTTCACAAGCTATGAAACAGACTCCCTCCCTACCACATGCGATGCCCAGCGTAGTCCTTACATTCTAAAATATTTGCAGTGTTCTTATGTAAAAGTGACAAAAGTTTGATTTGAATAGCTCCTCCGCCCTAAACTACTATTCGTACAGAAAAATTGCGTTCTGTTAATCTGAAGCTTGCTTTGTTATCTTCCGAACCGTAATAAAATTTTCATACCTTTCCTAACAAAATTATTTAAAAAAAATTATCGTAATCAAATGACTACGATTCCTCAAACAAAAATTCTCAGCTGAGTAGTCATTGTAATGTCGCTGTGCCGTCATGGCATGCCGTGGGCTGATGATATCGAATGTAGCTGCCTACAGATTCGGACTACGGCTGCACATACACACATGCAATTATCACTCAGCAGAGAGGTATTGAGCGTAAAATGGTAAGGTTACTTTGTAATCAAAATTATTTTATTATTTTGTTAAGTAAGGTATATAGAAAGTGTAGCCTTTGGGAAGGTAAGCAACCAAGCTGTAAATTACTAGAAGACTATTTTCCTGTATGGATTGTAGTTTAGGCTCTATGGCATATATTAAGCCAATGCTTAACAATTTTCCATAAGTATCAATATAGAACATTTTAGAAAACGGACTAAGCACGTACACATATAAATTTCTGTTTCATGGCTTGGGAAGTATTCTCGAGGGTTTTGTCAAAGCGCATAAACTGAACCATCCAATTAGGCCGATAGTCACAACACGCTCCACACCAGTTTACGCATTAGCTGCATACATGAATGGGATTCTCTCTCAGGTCCGGGATACCACGAAATATAATGTACCAAACTCACATTCTTTCAAGCGGCTTATCCAAAATGTGACTTTAAAGGCTAGCGATCGTCTAGTTTCTTTTGCCGTCACACAATTATTCACCAATATTTCGCATGATAACGCAATCGCCAGTGTATTAAAGAGATGGCCTCTAATAAAACAGCACACCCGACTGTCCAAATGTATGCTCATCAAGGCCATGAAATTTTGCATTTTAGACAACAACTTGTTTTTATATGAGGGCTCAATGTATAAACAAAAACATGGTCTGGCTATGGGTAGCAGTCTATCAGTTACGTTGGCAGAATTTGTACTGGATGATTTTTTTGATGACGTGTATACGGACTTACCTTGTGAACCACTATTTATAAAGAAATACGTAGATGATATCATCATGGTATTGCCAGAACACTTAATTGATAGCACGTTACACATCCTCAATAACAGGCACCCCCGTATTAAATTTACAATAGAAAAAGAGCATGAAGGATTAAATAATATACCTTTTCTCTACATGTTGTTATACAGAACAAACAACAAAATTCAAACTGACTGGTATATGAAACCAATGGCGTCGGGAAGATTACTAAATTACAATTCATCGCACCCACGGAACATCAGATACAATGTTGCCCTAGCGTTCGCAAGAAGGGTCATAAGTCTAAGTGACCACAAGTTTCACTATACCAATTATGAACGCATAAAGACAATATTATCATCAAATGACTACCCGGATAAATGGATCAAAACGATAATAAAAAGAGTAAGATACGTGCCAACATACTATGTCAGGCACACAAAATAATAGTGCAGCTACTACACATAACAACAATGCTCTCAATGCACAACCGACGCAATATAGGAAAATGACATACATACCGGAAGCAAAATTATACCTATCTTAAAATATAACAATAACACTAACTTAAAATTTGGACTAAAACCACAGAACAAATTAAAAGAATTTATTTTCTCTGACACAAAAACTAAAATAAACAAACCAAACCTGGGAGCAATATACCAAGTGCAATGCAAAACTGACAATTGTGATAAGGTGTACATCGGGGAAACGGGGAGAGATATAAAAACACGAATGAAGGAACATACCAATGATTATAAAAGGACAATGAAGGTTACAAAGAATGACACAGCAACAGAGAAAAATGAACGTAACTATAATACAGCAGCCTTAGCCCATACAATTAAAATGGGCCACAATTTTGACTATGAGAACCCGAAGATACTGCACACAGAATGTAATTGGAGAAGGAGAAAAAATATAGAGGCACTCTATATACACCTAAATAAACCAAGGTCAATCAACTTTAAAATAGACACACAATACATTAACGCACAATACAAACACACATTGAACACATTAAAAACATGCAATCGCAGCTGATCTCTCACTATTTCTGTTTTAGTTAATTAGCAGTATTACATACGCGTAGCATAAAGACGACCCTGGCGAAGACCTTAGATATTTAGTTAAATTAAATTATTGTTATGTTATTAATTTATTTATTCAGTTTAGTCTCGCAGTAAATATGGTGTAGTTTAATTATTTGTTGTATTGCTATAATAGAATATGTGCTCTTAAAATTAAGTTTTTATAATTGTTGACATAAGGAGAATAAAAATCCGGATTCCAAGGTAATTATGTATGATATAGACTTTCATAACTGTAGGCTTAAAATGGATGTACTATATTTTTAGGCATTGAAAATGGTCTAAATAAGAGGCCGAAATATCTGCAATAAATTTCTAGAACTACGGAAGTCATGCGGTAGTTTTATTTATTTCTACGAACTAAAGGGTCACTAACCCCATATACATCTGCAAATTAAATTAAATTCATTATAAAATATTTCTACTCGGAGTTCACTGACTCATGGCAGCAAAATTAGTTACTTTATGCTAGTCAGCGCATCTTTCTTATTTCAATTGACCCACTTGCTTTGCACCTCAATCGGTCGAGTAAATAAAATCGCTGACGACAGTGACGAAACAATTTTAATGTTTTGCCATGAGTCAATGCACCCACCAATTTGTTTTTTTTCTTTGTCATTATTGTATATGGTAGTTTAATTGCACTAATTATTTAGTATAAATTAAGCTAGCATAATACATTAAAATCTACTCTAAATTGAAGAGTGTTTAGAGTTGTTCTTCCAATTTATCAAGATTCAACACACTGTTGAGTCTTAGTCATTCCAAGCAATTTAACTGGTCACACCCTTCAAGCCTTTCTTGACTCAACACACTGTTGAAATCTCAATAGATCTTGAAATAGACTTTTAAAAATCTCACCAGCTCAATTCAACACACAGTTGAATTTTGCACCTCATCAACAATATCTTGATTCAACACACAGTTGAGTCTACACATGTGATCCTTCGAGCCTACAAGCAACCGACAGCAGATCAGATCATCAAAGTCTCAACACACTGTTAAGACTTGCTTTACAATTTCACCCGCTGTCAACAAACAAAAAATCTTAACACAGAGTTAAGATTTCACGCCAATTAAAGACAAAGTCGCAACACAGTGTTAAGAATCGCCTTATTATTTCAACGCCAATCCAACACAAAAGTCTTAACACACAGTGTTCATGCCTGAACAACGTTAAGTAGTTCAAATAATTTTTTAGATACCCATGTAATGGGTGACACGAATAAAATTAAGCAAAATGTTAACTTCGCTGCATACCATACAAATAAGTTCCTCTCGCGGAAGTGCTCGCTTACTTCATATCACCCAATTGCTAACCCAACCGATTGATTCATGGCACAAACAATTAAATTTTTGTTTGTTTACGCTGCATCAGTAGCTGTAGGTAAAATTTTCTTTACATCATAATTGTGCCATGGTTCAAAAATAAATGGCTATACATTCATGTTGCAATACGTGATTTTTTTTACTTTTGATTTTTTCTTGTGTATAAATAGGCTACTATACTTGAATAAATTACCAGTTTTTTCTACTATACCCAATAGTAAGAACGTTTATTTTTACCTGTTAACAGCCCATCGAGAATCAAGCTTCGGCACACTGTCGGATCTAGATTTATTCCAGTAATACAAAAGGTAAAACAAAGGCTTGCACTATAGTTGTACGCAGAATCAACACACTGTTGAATCCTCTACAGCCACTTGGTCAACTACCTGAGATTATCTCGGCTCAGCACACTGTTGAGTATCACAGATTAATTCTCATCGTCATCTTTAATTGCAGTTCACAATATAGCACAGTTTCAACGGGAGCTGAACTGAATTTGGAGGTACTCTCCGTGACTACAGAAAGCAGTTCCAAAGGCAAAGCATAGTTATACATCCAGTAATAATGGCAACGAAAGAAGAAAGAATAATCTCGGCTCAACAAGAACTAGCCAAAGAAATTTCAGACACTTTGCGGAGCTACAGAAGAGATACTGGTGAAAGGATAACGAGAAATAACTTAGCAAAGAGACTACAAGAGCTAGAAAAACACTGGTCCTCTTTCACGGCATGAACAATTACAAAAGCTCATATTTGGGGATCAGCCCTATCATGCAGGAGATTTGTACGAAAAAACGTACATATTATATAAGGAGGATATTGAATTAATATCTAATTATGTCCAAGCCATCAATCCAGAAGAAACGCCTGTAACTTCTTTTCCTTTCACGCCGCTAACTACAGCTCCAACTTCAATGACAAACGGGCTATCCACAAGCCCCTTACAGTATATCGAGCAAGGCAGAGACAACAGCAATTTCCCCAAGCTTCCACCAATTAAGATACCAAAGTTCAGTGGTGACTACAAAGATTGGAAGCCATTTATCGAGATATTCCAGAGCATAATCCACAACAATACGCAGATAAGTAATGTGGAGAAAATGCAGTACCTCCTATATCACCTGGAAGGAGACGCGAGAAGAGTAATCAGCCATCTTCAATTAAATAATAGAAATTACGATACTGCTTTGCAGCTAATAAAAGCACGTTTCAACAACAATAAGAAAATAATTACAACCTACATAAACACCATAATCGAAGCAAAAACCATAGAGCACAGATCGCAAAACGATACAATCATGCTATACGACACAATAAAGGAATGTCTGGAAGCATTAAAAAATATGGAAGTCTTCGACTTTTCGAAGAATGTTTGACTCACCCACGAGAAATGCCGTCGACAAATGATCTACTACAATTTCTGGAGAAGCGTCACCAGGTATTAGATTGAGAGGTCCTTTATGGTTAACTCAACCTCCAGCAACATGGCCTTCCAACAAACTTAAAGCTACCACAGGGGAAGAAAACAAAAAATCGTTTTAAGTACTTATTACACAAGTGTCCAATGCAGGAATTATCAACTGCTCGTCCTTCATGCGAGAAATAAAAACAATCGCATATTGTAGATGGTTCATAAAACATTGTAGAAGGTCGCAAAAACCATCATCAAAATATCTCACTTCTGAGGAAATACAAGAAGCAACCCTCTGCATTGTGAGAATTGTACAAGAAGAAGCTTTTCACGAAGAAAGAAGCTCACTCAAGAAAAACAAGTCGTTGCTGAAGTCCAGCAATCTTCTCTCTCTCAACCCAGTACTTGACGCTGAAGGAATTTTACGTGTTGGAGGGAGATTACAACACTCATACTTATCGGAGGGTGCAAAACACCAAATCCTGCTTCCACAAAAGCACTACATTTTCAACCTCATAATTGACCACGCGCATCGACAAACTCTGCACGGGGGAACACAACTCACCCTAAGCTACGTAAGACCTCGATATTGGATCATCAATTCCAAGCGTTTGGTGCAATCAAGAATTCATAGATGCATCGAATGTTTGAGACATCGTCAACAACCTTCAGACCAATTAATGGGCAATTTACCAGCAGTGCGAGTAACCCCATCCACACCATTCTCTCATTGTGGAGTTGATTACGCTGGACCCTTTATCACAAAAATGACGAAAGGAAGAGGAACAAAAACTCTAAAGGGCTATATCGCATTGTTCGTTTGCATGGTAACTAAGGCCAATTATCTTGAACTAGTTAGCGACCTCACCACAGATGCATTCTTGGCAGCATATAAGAGATTTGTGGCCCGCCGGGGAAATGCCAAGCAAATATTCTCAGACAATGGAACTAACTTCGTGGGTGCTCACAATAAATTAAACAAAGATTTGCAGCTTGCCATTACTCAGGCAACAAGACAAGTCGCACAAGTAACTGCAAGTGATGGCGCGGAATGGAGCTGAATTCCAGCTGCATGCCGCATATTTGAGGCTTATGGGAGGCTGGAGTAAAATCTGTGAAAACACATCTTAAACGTGTGCTTGGTGAAACGCTACTGACTTATGAAGAATTCACTACAGTTCTGTACCAAGTAGAAGCTTGTCTGAACTCTAGACCAATTGGTCAGCAGTCAAGTGACCCTAGAGACCTGGAGCCCTTAACTCCAGGACACTTCCCAATAGGACGAGCGCTTACAGCGCCTCCAAGGCCTGACATTTCCAACGAGAAGATATACAACAAATGGAAGCAGCTAACAAAATATCAACAAGATATTAGGAAAAGGTGGTCGCTAGAATATCTGAACACACTGTAACAAAGACGCAAGTGGAAGACAAGGAAACAAAATCCTGCTATAGGCGAATTAGTCCTGGTTAAGGACGAAAACCTTCATCCTCAGAAATGGTCACTCGGACGATTAGTCTTCATCTAGGAGAAGACAACATCGTACGTATCGCGTCAGTGCAGTATAAGGAGCAAGTAAAAAAGCGGCCACTCAATAAATTATGCCAACTTCCCATAGAAATATACAATCAAGACAATGAGGTTACTGAGATCAAAGCTGCCACCTCAACGATAACCTCACATAAGTCTAAACCTGACCATAGGTCTCGCAAAAGGTCTCATATAGTCAGAAATCATCAAGGACCTGAATTTTGGTCAAAACCTGAGCAATTTCACAGAATTACTTCAGATACTACTACCTAAAAGGCTACTCAGAAGTTGGACCCACCGGCGAAAAGCAGAAAATTGAAAATCGCACCTTTTACTTGGGCCACAAAGCTGCTACATACAACACTTCTGATTATATTCTGGTTAACAACGATTTGCGCCCAGGACTATCAACTAATCATACCTAAAACTGGCTTCTACATTGAAAAATTGGGCTATGCGCAAATTTAACGAGGAAATCTTAGACTGCAAATAGATTTCTCAACACAAGAAATCATCCAGGACCAAAAAATGATCGACACAATTTGGAAACAAACTAAGAAAATGTGCGAAAAGAACAAGGAGCTGACAGACATCACACACTGTGATGTACTCCTTCAACACTTGTCTACGAGAAGACAGAGCTTACTCAAGGCCACTAATCAAATAACTCAATTGACTCAGCAAAAGATCAGAAGAAGAAGAGGTCTACTTGGGAGTCTACTAACAAAGGTATTTGGAGTCAACGATAAGGTCTATCAAGACATAGAACCCCTCCAGCATAATCAAGAAAATCTTATTCAAACAACATACCAACAAATACTCCTTCTAAATTCAAGAATTAACCAATCCAGTGGCATCATCGAAGAAAAGCTCAGGCATTTTGACGTGCATTTATCAAAGGTAATCGCTTCTATCAATGAAATGGCCACTTGATACTCCAAAGCAGACCATAACAGAATCAGCATTGAAGTAATATCAACATATATCAGTGCTGAAGATTACTACGACGAGCTGGAAGCAAAATACCGTAATTGGCTGGATGCTATTCATCAACACGGGCACCTTTTAAACTTCGTTACCTCTGATGAGATTGATAAAACTATTGCAAAGGCCCATGAAAAACTCAGCTCAAATCCTTTTGTTGAAAGGACACCTCAACCTATCCTGAACCTCAGCGCAGAGAATGGCACAATAAAACTTTATGGCTACCTAAGTATAGTTGAGGGGAATCTCTATGAGTTAATCCATATCACTCCAATACCCAAGTGATACAGGACAACATCTTCGCAGTAGCAGATTTAAAGTATTATACATTTGCAATTGATTTTGTTCAGCAAACCCACATCAATCTGAATGAACAAGAGCTAAAAGCATGCTCGAATGCTGAGAATCATACATACCTCTGCACTCGAACGATCGTCTTTAGTATTGAGAACAGTCCGTCTTGCGTGATTGATGAAATCTATCGACGGCACACAGAAAATAAATGTCAAATGCACCGCGTACAGTTGGACGCAACTGTTTGGAAGATGTTAATGATGAAGAACACCTGGCTATATATGACTCCCATCCCAGCTCAAAAGTAGCGGCAATAGTCTGCTGTTGATTTCTTTCCTGCTAGCCTTAACGCTTGTTGTAAATTTTGATCTGCAATAGCGTTCACAAATTTTTCTGTTGCCAGTTCATTAAGGAAATCCGCATTTACGCTAGAGTACGAAAGATAAGTTAATCTTTCCACATCAGCCTGCAGTTGTTGTAGGGACTCGCCATGCTTTTGAGTCCTGTTGCGTAGCTGCAGGCGATATACTTGCTGCATGTGTTCATCTCCATAACGTAATTCTATCGCCTGTACTAGTGAAATGTAATCACGTTGCTTTTCAATCTGTATAGTTCGTAATAACTCTGACGCAGGACCTCGAAGTGCTAATACCGGAGCTGTAGCTTTGTCTGCATCGCTCCATCCATTTACTTCGGAAGCTGCCTCGAATTGTCTCCTGAAAATATGCCACGAACTTTGTCCATCAAATATTGGAGGTTTCATTCTGTCTGTACCTGATATTTCAATTCCTTCGTGTCGAGGTTGTCGATGCTTTATCCTCTCCAAATCTGCCTTAAAGTTATCAAGCTGCTCCATGACATTTTGTTGTACTTCTGACACTTGTGGTTTAACTTCCGACAGTTGTTGCTGAACTTCCAACACTTCCTGCTGGATTTCTTCAATTTTCACATTTTGTGTGTCTAATGAATATTTCAGAAAATTCTTCTGTTCCTCCAAACAAGTTTCTAGACAATTCTGTAAAGAAATCTTTTGTTTATCCCAACGGGATTCCAGAGAATTCTTTTGTTCGTCCAAACGGGTTTCCAGAGAATTCTTTTGTTCCTCCAGAGATTTCTTCTGCACGGGGATTCGAGAGAATTCTTTTGTTCCTCAAAATCATTCTTTTGTTCCTCCAGAGATTTCCTCTGCTCATCTAAACGTGATTCCAGAGAATTCTTCTGCTCATCTAAATGGGATTTGAGAGAATTCTTTTGTTCCTTAAAAGCATTTTTTTGTTCCTCAAGAGCATTCTTCACTTGCAGGGTTGAAAGCTCCATTTTGGTCATTAAAATACCCAAAAGCTGTTCTATGCTCATCGCAGGCTCTTCTTCAGTTTCTGGTTCTTCCTCGAAAACGTATGTCTCAGGACTCTTATCTTCCTCTATCAAAGCTTGTCTAAGTCGCTCGACTAGAACATTCTTTAGACCTGTCGTTTGCAATGACCGCTTGCCCAACTCCACTTTCAATTCCTGTATGCAAAGCTCCTCTAGTTTGCGTCCCATTCTTGCGTCTTTTGTAATTCACTCACAGTTTAATATAAAATTATCTTTCGGAATTTTTACTCACGATTTCACAAAATTAATCACTCTTTGAATTTCAAAGTCAAATGCCACCACTTTATTTCGCGATTTTATTTTCCTTCTGACACCAGTTGTTACGAACGTGGCGTTAGTTCGTTATTTAAAACACAATATTTCAGATATCATTAACCTAAAGTGTCTCCATTTCCAATAAATGTCGCTTGTATCACTTTGTGGCGCGTAACAATACATTAAAGTCTAGTCTAAATTGAAGAGTGTTTAGAGTTGTTCTTCCAATTTATCAAGATTCAACACACTGTTGAGTCTTAGTCATTCCAAGTAATTTAACTGGTCATGCCCTCCAAGCCAAATACATATCTTGATTCAACACACTGTTGAATCTCATAGATCTTGAAGTAGACTTTCAAAAATCTCACCAGCTCAATTCAACACACCGTTGAATTTTGCACCTCATTAACAGTATCTTGATTCAACACACAGTTGAATCTTGCACATGGCCCTTTAACAGACTCCAGCAGTGGAAATAAGTACATTTTAACCTTCCAAGATGACTTAAGCAAATTTATACAAGCTGTCCCAATTCCAAATCAAGAGAGTAGCACAATTGCGACGGCTTATGTCCGTAAAATAATATGTATTTTTGGTACTCCTACCTAACTTTTAATGGATCAAGGCTCTAATTTCCTAAGTGAGTTATTCAAAAACACCTGCAAACTGTTAAAAATACGTAAAATACAAACTTCTCCTTATCATCCTTAATCTAATGGATGACTTGAGCGATGCCATCGAACTTTGGGGGACTACCTAGGTAGTTATGCAGCTAAAGATCCCGGCAACTGGATCGATTATGCAATCTTCTGTTACAACACCACACCACATTCTGCAACCAAACTCACCCCGTGTGAAGTTCTCTTCGGAATGAAACCCGAAATCCCAAGTTCTTTAACTAAAACCGTTGATCCTGTTTATAAAGCCAAAATAAGGTCCAAAAGCTACTACGACAAAGGGACTAAGCAATCAAGCTATTATATAGGGTACAAAGTTTTGCTCCAATCAGAAATTAAAAAGAATAAAAAGCTAGCCTCCGTATATGAAGGTCCTTATGAAATCATTAAAACAAATTCACCAGAAACATCTGTGATAAAAATTACCAGGTGGACCAAACTAGTTCATACCAACCTACTCAAACCCTTAATTAGCTAAATGTTATTTAAATATTAATTTCTTAAAAATTATGACACATTACCAAGGTTAAAACAAGTCAATTAAATCGTCGCACCATTGTTGCATCCCATTATGTTTTGATAATCTCTCTCTTTAATAATTGCTTTTCAAGAAGTCGAAGTTTTGTCCTTCTTCCCACACGTTCGTATCTTTTCTAACTAATCGACTCAGAACTAATTTCGTTTGCAGGACTATCGCTATTATCCTAGTCTGTGAAATATTCTCAGTGCAGAGTCAAAACCATCACACAGTGAATCCGATAGATAATGCCAGTGGTATCTATTTTGAGGAAATTGGAGCATTAGAAATCTACATCTTATTGGAAATTTATCATCATATTTGACTTCGCACCTTTTGAACATGAAGGGTATATTCTATTACGAAGATATACCACTCTATTATCCTTATGCGAGGAATTAAAAAGGCACTCTCCTTGGGAAAATTGCAGAATGATAATCCAAGTCATTAACTCTACACTAAGCGAGATAACCGAAAACAATAACCTTCTTAAGCAACTCTTTCATCAACCGTCAAAAACAAAACGAGGAATTATAAACGGTATTGGGAGACTTTCTAAATTTTTGTTTGGCACCATGGAAGATGAAGATGCTGAAAGAATCCAATCGAATCTAAAAATTCTTAAGAACAACGAAAATAAGCTTCACCATATTATCAATTCCCGTACCTCGTTAATCCTCAATACAGTTGAAACATTGAATAAAAATCAAAACATAATAAACCATCAAGTGTAAGAACCAACTGAAGCCGTCCAAAATCTCACTATATCCTCTCAAAATAGAACCATAGAACTATATATTTCTAAACAGAAACGAACCAGACAAATGTGTTAATATAGATGAAAATATGTTTGTTTGTACACAAAACTTTCTAATCTTCAAACACAACGCACAAAATTGTTTAACAAAGTTTATTTTGAATAATCAGGATATATCGACTTGTGAAATAAGACGGTTTAAGGCTTTCCAAGAAACGTGGCATCCACTATCTAAACCCAATACTTGGCTCTACGTCCTTCCAAAAGATTTAACTTTTAGAGCTGTTTGTGAAAACAGAGCTTATTCAATCAAAATGCACCAAAGTGGAATATTAGAATTAAAACCAGGTTGTACAGGTGCAACAAGTCAAGTAAATTTAGAAACTGTTAAAATTCTGAAGGATGTACGACAAACATTGCACCAATTCAATAATTCACTACTTAATGAAGATTTCAATTTTACAATTTCACATGAAGAAGTTCCAACAAAATTTCAAAAAAACATTAACATAGAAAATGTAAATCTAGATAAGCTTAATATAAGCCTAAACGAAGTAAAGCAAAAACAAGATGATAATATTGAAAACATTATTCCGACACCGCCACCGACGAGTATAGGTTTCATTGTAGCCGTAACGGCACTCCTTATAATTGTATTTTTAAATATAATGTATTTCATTTTAAAAAGAACAATTAAGTTCAAAATTGCAATAAATCGATCTGTTGAGAGTTCTAATCTTGTCAATTAAAGTAAAAAAAAAAAAAAAAAAAAAATACTTAGATTAAATAACAAAATATGTTTTTCTACATGTACACGTATATATTAATTAATTATTTTTAGTTTTCTTTATTCCAGTGCATTTCTGGCACATTTACAAGGATTTTGTTTTAATTACAAAATTTTTAATTCAGTTTTCTTACAAAACACCTTTATTCTTATGTATTAATTCAGAATTATAATAACTTTTTATTATCATCTAAAGGATTAGATTTTAGAAAATTACGTTGCTTTGTACCATACTTTAGAAGAAGTAGGCTACTCTTCACAGGGGGAGGAATGTAGTGAAACATATTCCCAAGCATATTCCCAACGTGTGAAGTACTATTGCCACGCTGCCCTGATGCGTACGGAATGGTAGCTCCAGTTGAGGGGGGGCAGTGGCTTTATGCGTGGAGATGCATGAGAAGTAGCTGGGCGCCACGTGATTCTGGACTCGAGGTATCACGAAACTCGACAAAAAGAGAAATGCAGCGATTCCTCTTAACACTTCGTTTTTATTCCTAATAATTCTAATAATTACACTCACTGTGGTAAAACATGACTTTTTTATTTTTTTTAAGATAAGCACAAAAAAATAATCGAAGTATATCGTGTTTAAGCAAGTTTTATAAAAAAAAAACCTAATCTAGTTATCAAAAAAAAAATTATTATGTTAAAAAAATTACTTAACTTGATAACGATCCTCAAGTAGCATGGTAAGCCTTATTACCACCAAAATTACGACGAGAATTACGTTATAACGCTGCTCTGGTCCGAAATTCCTTCTGATAGTTTTCCCTCCTGTGTAGCTTAATTCGACTAATTTTTCCTTTTCTTTTAAATTTTTTTCCTGACCTTACACCTTTTGGGTCTTGACTCTCCGATAAGTAAAACTGAAGTGACCGCTGGTTCTGTGTGGAGCGAGCAATCTGGCTACAACTTGACCTGTGGAACGTATATTAAAGTCGTTTACCAACAAGGCCTTCTATTTGTTCACATTGGTACATCGATTTTTTTTTATGAGCCATCCATATAGCTTCATTTTTTTTTTGTTTTCTTTTTTTTATGTACTTTTAATTAAATGTGACAATATCTAAACCATAGCTCCTCTAACCAGCATAATTGTACACTCAGCTTGTTTAACTTTAATTTAATTCTTCTTGTTGTTGTTTACGTTTATATTTTGTTTTATAAGGAAATTTGGGACCAGCATATCTTTTCCGAAACCGAGGATTTAGTCTACTATGGCTGACCATGTACTTGAGCATATAGTTAAAATATCTCTACTTATGGTAGAAACTAATATCGGTAGAAACTAATGTGTTTTACAATGTTGTAACTACATAAACTACTCTCCAACGATGTATTCCATGTTGGTTCTGTATTGTGCTTGGGATGTGTATATGTGTGTAGATATTTTGTTTAATTGTGTACATGTGTACCTATTGTTGTGCCTGACTAATAGAAGGTGTATCTGTCGAATCGCATGTGACTATTTCCTGCCCCCTTGTAGTGATACTAATAGGCTGGCAGTTAGAAGGTTACTATTTGTTTAATGCCTGAAATAAAGAGAATTCAACAGTATCAGCAGTTCAAAGTATTTCCACCAAATAAATACGTAACATTCCTCCCCTTTCTTCCTAAAGATTTCGGTGCCTCCACCGAAATCGTTAAACATTTAATAATCAACTTTCACGTATGTACATATAATATTCAATTTTATTGTCGGGTTAAGTACCTTGCTTATTTTACCATGCATATCTTACGATATCCAAGTACCTTGCTTATTTTTCTATGCATATCCTACAATATCCAATTTCATATCCAAAATCCAAAGATAACTAACTAATCACTTCCACACTCAAGTGCACCGAATAAAAATGCAATGCTAAGCACTTTGGACACTTTTCTCAAGCAAGGGACTATGCCCCACTACACAAATCGAGGAGTGTGATCGAGAACGTAAAGCGAACGAGTCGGGCGTGGCATGTCGCGAAGCAAGTGATTTTAAAATGATAATTAAAATAATAAATAATGTTTAATAAAGTTTAAAGTCAAATTGAGTACAATTGAGTTCTTTTTTATTTCACAACATTGAAATTACGCACAACAGTCCGAGACTAGATCTCACAGTTGGAGAAGTAGAATTAACCTGTATTCCATCCACACAGAATACGCCAATACCAAAACCGCCAACCTCAAGGGTCACAATTACACCCCCCCCCATATACTTACAAAAACCGAGCTAGACCATAAAATGAAAAAAAAATCTATTATAAATGTAAAACGAATAAAACAAAACGCGTTAACAATAATACTCGCAAACCAGAAACATGGCAAATCGACTTGAGAAATTTTGAAAAAGCAAATTAAAAAAAAAAAAGGATAAACACTTTGCAAAACCAAAAAATACAAAAAAAAAACTTTCTTTAAAATACTTAATTACGTAACGCGTTTAACGCACCAATACAGCAAGCAATAAAAGCAATACTGTAGTAATAAAATTAAGGTGAAAAGCCAAATAGGTTTTCCTTTTTTCTGTTCTCTCTCAAATGAGTACGATAGGGAGAACAAAGTTAATAAATAGAATAGCCATATATGTACGTATATATATTTTCAAAAGAAAAAAATCTAAATTATAACAACATGTAAAAATTGTAATAACAATAAAATAAAAATAAAAAATTAAAATATATAAAAAAAAAAAAAAATATTGAAATTATTTTTTGTAAAAAAAGAACAAAAAAAATAATTTTATAATTGCGAATTATATTATTAGTATTAATAATGCTAACATTATGTAATTTAAAAAAAAAAAAAAACAAGACGAAAACTCCCAACATTACAATTATTAAGCCTCTGTCACTATAAATAAATTTAACGTTATTTTCTTGTCAATTACATCGGCTCCCAGGGCGAATGTTTATCGTGTAATTAGTAAAATAATAAAAGTTCTTTACACCAAAAGTCAACTTTTATTCAATAATCAAAAGGTTATGGGCCCAGTGCTTCAGGGCGTGAAGTATAATCAGTGTGTGAAAAGTGAAAATAAAAATCATCACATCACAGTACGCTACCCATTCAATTTGTTTTGTTTTTTCGGTGACTGAAAATTGGGATAGTGAGGTGAAGATGGACAAGCTCAAGAATTTTCACATTCAAAAGTTCGATGGGAAAAATTTCCAGCTCTGGCAATATCAGATGGAAATACCTTTTCGAGTAGAAGGGGTACTCGATTTAATCAAGGAAATATCGATTCGTCCGGAACCAGATGATGATGCGAGAAGAAAATGGGATGATTTGAATGCTAAGGCAATGCTCATAATTTCTACTATCATGGAATTTGAGAATTTACAAGCAGTAATGGCTTGTACCCTGGCACCAGATATGTGGAAACAGCTGCAAATCATTCATGAACAACGTTCTGCGATAATTAAGGTAACGCTCATACAACAATTTTTCAACTACCGGATGACCGAAACAGACACGATTGCTCAGCATATAAGCAAGGTCGAATCAATGGCTCAAGCGCTAATTGACGTAGGAGAAAAATTAAGGGATATAGATAAGGTTGCAAAGGTTTTGGGAAGTCTTCCTTTGAAATATGGTGCATTTGTGACTGCTTGGAATTCTTACGACGAGACGAAGCAAACTTTCAATAATTTGACGGCGAGATTGCTTAAAGTAGAGCAACATTTAAGTCTCGGGGATGAAATGGCCACCGCATTTACTGTTTTAAATATAAAGAAGGCGGAGAATTCAAGAAAAACGCAACACGAAAACAGTTCTAAGATTAATAAACGGAACAAAGAAATGTGGAATGCTATTTTTGTCATAAGAAGGGCCATTTCAAGTCGAAGTGTAGGAATAGATTGGGATCATACTATAAAGAAGAAGTCAATGATTATAAAAATCAAGCATTAGTTGTCGAAATCAAAAATTTATCGATTTATCGGTAACAGGCTGCGAAAATATTTGGTTAGCAGATAGCGGTGCCTCTAAACATATGACTTCACATAAGGAGTGGTTTCTGGATTTAAAACTGACAGAATCTGAAACACCAGAGCAAATAGGTGTAATAGGTCATATTAAAGAGGAGAGTCTGCAGCTTACAGTTTTTATAAAAAAAAGTTATGCTAACGACCTTTTTGCAAAATAATAGAGGTTAAATTTAAAAAAAAGGTAAGAAAATCCGAAATTTTTAGTTTAGACAACAATAATTCTTGATGGGAGAGGGGTGTGGAGGTGGTTGAGCAGTCCTTGGAAAGGCCATGAAGTTCTGCATACAATAAAGCTCTTAAGTGTGACCGTACACCCTGTAGTCTATAAGATACAGGGTGTTTTGTGAAATACTGGCTTCTTTCTTAATCACCCTGTAACTCCTAAACGGTTGATATGCCCCCCCCCCCCCCCTGCCATACAATTTTTGGTTCGTCTAAGTGAGTACTATCACCTCCCGCTCTGCTGACCTCCTAGTGGGAAACACCCTGTATACACTCAGATGTTTGTAGTAACATGACAACTACTTCTGTCGGTGGTGCAGACTATTTCGTTCTCTTCAAAGATGATTGCACTTCATACCGGTTTACATATTTTATCAAACACAAGAGTGATGTATTCTCAAAATTTCTTGAATTTGAACAGTTGGTGCAGAAGCAAACAGGCAATAAAATGTTTCGCAGTGATAATGGCCGAGCATTTATAAATCAACAATTTACAGATTATTTGAAAAAACACGGCATTATTCATGAAACAGCACGCTGTATACTGCTCCACAAAACAGAAAAGCTGAACGCGATCTTAGATCGATCACAGAAAGCACGAGGACAATGGTTAATGCTACCAATCTCCCACGTTCTTTATGGGCTGAGGCAGTAAATACAGCCATTTATACACTCAATCGACGTCCATGTATGCCAAATAATTCGAAGACACCGATGAAAAATGGACAGGAAAGGAGCTGACTCTTAGGCATATGTGAAAATTTGGAGCAACGGCCTATGCACACGTGCCAAAACAGTTCCGTTCAAGGTTCGAGACTAAATCGAGGAAATTGACATTCGTGGGTTATGACGGCTACAGCACGAACTATACATTATTCGATAGATTCTGGAAAAGTAAAAATAACGCACGATGTAAGTTTTAATGAAAACGACATCTCAGAGTTCCAAAAGATATTGGTCGGGATGAAGAACACTACTCATCATTCGACATGGGAAAAATAGTTGACCCGCAAATAGAAGAGAAAATAGTTCAAGGAATGGAGAGAGAAAATGACAACAATTTGCAGAATGAAAACCACGAAGAAGTCAACGATTCGGGCGAATTTCTTGATGACGCAGAAGATTTACCCGAAGATATTGAAATTGAAATTGAGCCTCGTCAAGAACAACGAATACTTCGAGATCGTACTACTTTAAATCGGCCTGATAGATATGTATCACGCTTAGTAGAGCCTCGTCAAGAACAAGGAATACTTCGAGATCGTACTACCTTAAATCGGCCTGATAGATATGTAGCAGACTTAGCATGTGTATCCACTACAATAGAACCACAGACATACAGGGAGGCTATGGATAGTGAGAATGCAAGAGAAGTCAGTCACTATCACCAAATCGCTAACACGTAGGCTGCAAATGGGTATACAAATTAAAACTCAATCCCCATGGTACAATAAATCGGTACAAGGCCAGATTATTTGCAAAGGGATATTCGCAAAAGGAAGGAATTGATTACAAAGAGATTTTTTCACCTGTAGTTAGATGTGATTCTATTCAAGTTCTTCTCGCATTAGCTCCTGTTAATGATTTTGAAATTAAACAATTTGATGTAAAAACAGCATTTCTGAATGGAGAGTTAGAAGAAGAAGTTTTTATGACTCAGCCTAAAGGCTTCACCAGCACAGATCATACTCTCGTTTGCAAACTTAATAAGAGCCTCTCTGGACTCAAGCAATTACCACGCTGTTGGAATAAGAACGTAGTGGAGTTTTTGAAGAAATTAAGTTTCAAACAATTGAATGCTGACAAATGTGTTTTCTATGCAAAAATCAATGGGCAAGAGATTTTCTCGCTCTCTATGTTGACGATGGACTAATCATGTCTAAACAAAAACACTTAATGGACATGGTTGTTGAAGAACTTAATGCGAGTTTCGAAATAACTATCGGGAACTCGCGTTATTTCGTTGGTCTTGAAATAAAACGAGACAGAAAAACGAAAACAGTTTTCATTAATCGACAAGGGTATATTAATCGAATTTTAACCAAATTTAATATGCAAGATTGCAAACCGAATTCAGTACCAGCAGATCCAAATGCTCCTCTTCCTAATGAGCAGAGCCCTTCAAATGAAAAGGAAAAAGAGCCTATGCAAGATATACCGAACAGAGAAGGTGTTGGGTGACTTATGTTTGCGGCAATTTTGTCACGGCCGGAAATTATGTACGCGGTGAGTCAAGTTAGTCGATTCCTCAATAATCCCTGAAAATAACATTGGACGGCGCGGCGGTGAAACGAATCCTGAGGTATCTTCAAGGAAACAAAGATATGGGAATTGAATACACTGGGAGTCATATAGATTTCACTGCTTATTCCGATGCTGATTTCGGTGGTGATTTGGATACGAGACGATCAACGACAGGTTACATTACTCTGATGGCTAAAGGTCCTGTAACGTGGTCATCGCATCGACAAAAATGCATATCACGTTCAACCACTGGAGTGGAATATGTAGCAGCATCAGTCATGTTGACTTCAAGAATCCAACGCCACTCAACATAGACAATCAAAGCGCTATTCGCTTGACGGATAATACGGAGCATCACAAGAAAACTAAACACATTGATATCAAATATCATTATATTCGAGAATGTGTTGAAAACGAATATATAAAATTAAGTTAGGTTCGTACTGAAGAGCAATTAGCTGATTTTCTAACAAAAGCGGTGCCTCGCGATAAGTTTTTTATAAATCGAACTTCACTCTCAATCTCAATCCATTAGTAAATAACGAGTGGGAGTGTCACTATAAACAGATTTAACGTTATTTTCTTTTTGATCGAGTAGACTACATCATTGCCTACTAATGTTGTTTTATCATATGTACGTCTTCTGTTTTTTGTTTCTGTCCGCCTTGTCAATTACATCGTCTCCCAGGGAGAATGTTTATCGTGTAATTAGTAAAATAATAAAAGTTCTTTACACCAAAAGTCAACTTTTATTCAATAATCAAAAGCCTCAATGAGGGAACGAAAGATTTTTTTTCTTACAGAATAAAAACTCTCTTTTTCTCAGTGGGAGGGATGTTATAGCACAGATACAACCCTCACTTACCTTATCCATATATTCCACAGGCATGGATACGGCTCCATGAGGAGCCAACATGCTTACGTCATCTTAGAAAATTTCCCTAACTTGATACTACAAAGTTACGCTAGGTGATAATATTTCACTCGATATTTCCGAGTAAATATTCCTCCGCAAACGACTTAAAAATCGCAAAATAAAAATTTATTCGGATAAACAAATCTATCCAATTCCACATTTTTGCCTCTAACAATAACAAGAAATTGCCACCTTGCAATTTCAAGAGGGAGAAATGTTCATACATGGTACGCTACACTGCCCATGCTCGTTATAATTTAACTCAACATAAATAACATGAAAGCGATTACTCAGCAAAAGTAAGCTTTGGCTTTTCGCGTGCTGGGAACGATCAATCTTTCGCAAGTCGCAGTCGGTTTTCAAAATCTTAGCGAGCTAATTCCGCGAGAAGTACTCCCTTTCGTATTTCTACTAAAGATAATTCTCCGCTTTATTTCATTTAGGTGATTTTTGACTTAAACTCATTCTTGAAAGAAATTAATCGAAACGAACAAGTTTCTTCGTTTTTACTCAAGTGTTTCTTCGCTTTTATTTAAATTCAAAATTATTTTGGCTACAATTAGTCTGTTAATGAATTAGATTGTAACTAAAGCGTTTCTTCGCCTTTATCCAAATGATTCATTTACGCGAATTAAAAAAAAAAATTATTATTATAGTAATAAACATTCTTTTGTGTGTGAGACCAAAGTGTTTTTTTGCAATTTTTTACCTAATTAAACTTACAACTAAACGGCAGTGAACTTCTTCCTATTGGGAATCAGTTTCCGCCTTCTCGTAGGGGCACTGGCGGGAATTTAACATTCAGGTGGCAGCGGTTGAATTACTTCAACATGTCATATAGATCCTATTGTGTATGAATCCTTGTTCATTTAAATATGCTTTTAAAATCAATTTCCCAAGACATATGCTGAATTTGTGGCAACAACAGCAATAATTAGTGGTAGTATAAGACGATAATCATTAGTGCTAATAAACTACATTGGATCTTGCGTGGTGAGACGGTCTAGGCTTGTGTACGCTCCTAGTAAAGTGGGAAACACAATTGCACCGTTTCGATCCGATATGTACAAATGTTAAATTTGCTTATATGAGACGTACGTGCAATTGGACACATTACACCGAAATGGATGGAAACGGATCGAGTCGAAACTGAGAAGTTGAGCAAATTTCAACTTTTACGGATGACATAACCTAGAAAAATTACCTGCTTAATGTTTGTTTATAACTCAAGATGGATGAAGAAGTTTTTATTGAAGAAATTAAAAAATATGAAGAACTTTATGACAAAGGCACAAATTTTACATGGATGTAAAAAGAAAAGACAAAATCTTGAAAAATTTAAAACTGATGGTAAGTTTGAATATTTTATTTTTATTTACAAGTGTTGTTTATGATGATTATTTCTATTGAATGTAGAAAAAAATAGACTGCAATTCGGGACCGTTACGTAAGGGAAAAAAAGAAGAATGCTCTCCTATCGGGATCAGCCGCCATCCATAACACCAGTTGGTACCTATTCCCTTTTTTAACTTTTTTGAACAATTTCGTAAAGCCGAGGAGGTATGATTTTTTAGGATCTGATATTTGGTAAATATTGTTAAGCGCGTTCCTATTTTAGAATGACAGAAAATACTTTCGATGGGAACAGAAATGAAGTAGAAGATGAGAGTTCCAAGTCGGAGTCTTTTCAAGGAAATTTCGATGAATCCTCGGTGGCATCAATTTCCAATCAACAGAGACCATCACGCAAGAGGAAAATGTCAGATGATGGTGAGGTGCAAAAGCTATTTGTGGAAACACTACAGAAGTTTTCAAATAAGCTGGAGCATTCGTCCACAGACGACGAAGATGGATACTTCTTGAAGTCCATAGGATGCCAGATGAAGAAAATGTCAGAGACTGAGAAAAGTGTATTCAAGATAAACTTGTGTGTAATTAAATGTAGTGTCTCGAAGTTTAAATTTTGACTGGTGTAAATAGTTTTTAGTTGAATAAGTTGAATAGTTCTTCCTATTTAATTAGTAATTAGTACGACATGTGTGAAAACAACAAGTAGTTCCTATTTTTCAAGTACGATGGTAATTAGTGCAACTCGAAAAGTATTTTATGAAAAGCAAGTGCCTGTGCAATAAAAGCAAATATTTAGGTAACTAAGTGAAAAGAAGAAAAATATATATTTTTAAGTTTTTTTTGTTTTTATATAAATAAAAAATTAAATACATTGTTTTTGTTCATTATATATCTGTTCCATTGGAAGGATATAGCTCCTTCATTGAGAAAGAATTCTTTCAGTTAATCCCTCAAATTGAAGGCCAAACGAGTTGCGTTGTTAGTACCTAAACGTGCTGAGCGCAAATTGATACTTTCTTGTCTCCATTTACCATTGTGAATTACGTGTTCATTATCTTCCCAGTGTACAAAATTCGATGGGACATATATTTTCTCTTTGTCGTTGAGCTTAATAAAGTTATGCAGGGCTACGGCTGCTAATTTAACTTTTCCAGCATTTTGTGGTAATAAATTTAAGGAATGCTTTAAAACTCTCCAACGGGTAACCAATATACCGAAAAATTCTCAATAATTCGTCTTGCTCTGGACAACCTATAATTGAATATAGTTTTGTCTTGCGGTAATTTTTTTCCTGGGAATGGCCGTAATAAGTTTTTCTTCAAAGGGAAGGTGGCATATCCGACAAAGTAGTACGGAAAAATTTGTGTGCTGTTTAGTGATATGCATTCTTTCGGAATGGGAAGTACTTCATGAAATAATTCTCGTCCAAATGTAGATTCCTTAAGAATACCTATTTGCATATTTAACGATTAAGTAATTAAATCAATATTTTCAATTTCATACCTCCGTCACTTTGACTTCCGTAGGCACCCACGCATATGTCCGTAAAAGTGTAGTTAGAATCACATTTTCAAAGCAGAACAATGCTAAATGACTTCTTATAATTAAAGAAACTTGAGCCAGAATTTGGAGGAGCTTGAATTTCGATATGTTTGCCGTCTAGAGCGCCAACACAATGCGGCATATTCCATCTGTTTTCGGAAGTCCAGCGATTCTTTTATATTCAAGCTCTGATGGTCTACACACATAGACAGCCGATAGAACTCGCCAAATAGTATCGCAGGTATCCAAGATAATATTCCTGACAGTAGATTTCCCCATTTTAAAACTCCATGCAAGGAAAGTAGGGCTTACATCTTGGGATAGGAACCTCAAATGCCATAATAGTGTAATGTTTGTCTAATTATTATTAATATTACGGTACACTTACGACAATGTGACTACCAGTCTGCATTCAAAATCAATTGCAGGTCTCCTCGATTTTTTCCTTAGGTCATCCTTCATAAGATTTAGAAATAAATCATATATAGGCCTTGACATTCTGGTGTGTAAGAAAAAATCTTGGGGATCTAACTCTTTAAGTTTTTGATATGTCGTTGCGAAGTATCCCTTTATATCTCTGTCCCTATTAACTGGTCGCACCCACCACCTTCTCCGATTTAGGTTTCTGGATCTCTTATACATTATCCACAATAAATGTGTAATAACATTTCAAAGAATTCGGATAATTCACGCATTTTTTCACCTGTGTATCGCATAAACAACTTTAAATTTCAGGTTGAAACCGAACGGAACAATTGTGCTCATGCATGCAACGGATCAAACTGAATCGGAACGGCGGAATTGTGTTTGGCACTTGAGGCCAAAATAGTAAAATAACCATGTATTGTATCTGTAGCTGGCGAAAATCTGATGGAATAAAGAGTCTATTACCACTAGACTGTAAACCGCTCAAAGTAGCTGACGTTTTTTTATACAAATTAGTACACTTTATTTACATTTCGTAGGTGAATAAGTATTATCTGCAATCCATCTTGGAATTAATGGCATAATTATGAATCCGTTTTGCGAAGTTTTTTTTTTAGGTGAATAATAAATTTCTTTATGAAATTCTTTTATATAAGTTTGCGCGGGATCCTTCTCAATTTAATTAGGATTGGTGGAGAAGGCACAAGGTGTCGCATTGTATTTTTAATACACATTTCCCACGTCATATATAAAACAAAAACAGGATGCAAATGAATAATACTGTAGACAGACGAAGTGGTGAATTTAACCAAATAGTTGTTGGAAATTGAAAGGTACGTCTCAATCATATAATGGATTCTCCAGGCACATACTAACGGCGGACTTACATGTATAGAAGTACGGACTGCGTTAATTAAATATTTTATACCTTTTCTTTTACATAGGCTTCACGTGATTATAGAGGACTTGGTTATTTTGCAGATCCCATGCCATACAAGAAAATCGATTTTATATAAAATTTCAGGAGTTAGTTAAAGGTATTGTATGGCATTGCCATGCTTGAAAAGCGAGAGCTTTAGATGCAAGCTTATAAGCTCATCTTCGTTCGTCAGATGTCGACCTTTTTCCTCGTCTATATTCTTAACATTTTTCTCTTCATCCAACGAAACCTCAAATTTAAGCCAATGTGATGATTAAGTTTTCCACAATTATTTCCTGAATAGATTACTTACATTGATGTTTTGAGGTAACGCTACCAGTGCTATTAATTTTAGTTTACTATAAGTTCCAATTTAAAATTACTTTCATTACGAACCTATGTGTCACTCATTCCGTATAGCCGATAACACGTAGGCATTGAATGGGATTCAATCCACTGTGGATGAATGTCGTCATGCTGGCATCGTCATAGAGTGTGAGAGTGACGACATGGAGGTATAGAATTTAAGTTTGTTTTTTTTTTTGCTTGGGCATTAGAAATGCGATAATTTCATCATTTTGTAAGCGTCGTAAAATTTAACAGAAACACAAAAGCCCTGTGTATTTAAAAGTAACTGCTGCCCTCTGTTGAAATGGCAAGAGTAGCCCGCCATCGTGGCTGGGAGCAGTTTGAACTTCGAGCAGGAAACTAATGGAGTAGGCATTGCGTATAAAATATGTGTACATGAGCGTAACCAAAATGCCGCTTTATGCGTACGTGAGGTTCGGCCATATTTGACCCTGACTGTCAGATTTCAAAGCGCGAGCTTGGTACTCTGGTTCTTTTGTTTTTCTTGTTTGGAACCTGACGCATAGACGTAGTAAGATATAAGAAAAATGAAAATTGTACAATTAACTTGGATTTTTATGTTTTTCAGATTACCAACTGATATAAATATTTATTTTTTCCATCAGTTTCCGCCCAAACAAAATCCTCAATGAATTTGTTCAATGAGAATATGTGTGCTATGTAGATATATTTGTAACTACGCCAATATCAAATAGATCCCGCCTTGTATCACACTTTCATTCAAATAATATTTAAAATTTCCCGTCATTAATTAGCATGGCGACTCCATATGTCAAGCCATGGTCTCGACTTCACTGGGGTACCAACAAAACTTAAAAGTGGTTACGCTCTACCACGGTTCATGTCAACTCCATTTAGTTTCCTGCTCGAAGAGTTTGAAGCGTGGTTGCTGTGATTAGTTTTGAACAAGAAGAAGAGTTGAATTTGACATAAGAATTGTTGTCGTATTTAAAATAGTAAAGCAGAGTCCTGTGGAAACGGTGGTGGTACACTCAGCGAAAAGAGCCTCAGGTTGTGTCTCAGCATAAAGAGCGCGATGGTGGGTTCGCTGAGCAGTGTGTGTGACTCTTATATTTTTCAGAAGTGGGATGACTCACAACCACTGACTTATAACAATGGACTGAGCGTATTGTCATTTTCCTATAGGAAAGCATGGCACAAGTTTTATAGTTCTCTCTTTCGCCCTATGGCAGAGTTGGAGCTACCAACACAAAATATTGCATTCTGGAACGTTTGCTTATGCCATTTGATGTTTTTATGTTGGCTACAGATGCAATCACCTCAGAAGGAATAAAGTAAAGATAGTGTTTACCATGCTCCGTCTCTTTTGCCCATAAGCAGGGTTCAGTTAAGAATAAGTTTTGAAAAATAAAGTCGAAATGAGTTTAATTCCTTATAAGCGATTAAAATATCGCTTGGGCGCAAGAAAATATATTTTTTTAATTAAATTCGATTTACGGGTATAAAATTTCATCTGATTGAATGAGTTTTACATGTTTTTTATGTAATCGTTTTAAAGGGTGCTCTAACGTTGATATACAGAAACACAATATTTTTTGTGCCACATGAAATAGCAAATCGCTCAGTCCATTGTTATAAGTCAGTGCTCACAACAGGCCTCTTGGCATTTTTTCTGCAACAGTTGTGCAAATAACCATTTTCAAGCGGGGTACAAGTTGTATCGTGCACCAAAGCTTTTGAGGGTTTTATCGTTTTGGCCAAGCAAGGCAAAAATTGGATGCATGAAATTGCGGACGCTTGGCCGCTGTGTGTTATTTTGCATGGCTGACACGGGACACATTAAGTTATTCGTTCGTGGTAAGCAGGCGAGAGCAATTCTAAACAGGAAAGGTAAGTAGTGATTTGTGAAAAAAAATTCTTCAGAAAAAGTAGTGAGTGGTGCTGGCCGATAATTATGTATGTATGTATAGTACTTCTTATTAGATTTTTGTGCATTTTTTCCAAGGTAAATATTCTCTTAATTGTTATTTTGATGTTTGGGTGTTTCTTTATCTTACGCACATTATTATTAATTTTATTGTGATATTTAACAAAAAAAAAAAAAAACGCCATAATTAATGTGACATCCATTCAATTATATACATACATATAGTACTAATTAGATTTTCAAGTCTTTTTTTCTTCCAAGTACTCTTATTAGATTTTATAGTGTTCTTAGATAGCAAAAAAAAAACGGCATAATTATTGTGACATCCAGTGGCAACCGTATTTCTCTATTTGAGAGTTTTGTTTTGCAAATATTACTATTACATATTAAATGGCAATAATTATAGGTGTTAAGATAATTATCTCGAGTTATTTGTTTAAATATGGGGTTAAACGACGTCGTGATTTGTCAGAGCGAACTGATCACTCTCATTCTATGATAACTAGGGCATCAAAAGTCACCCGTTTTAGTTCTTCTGATGCTAATGAGTCCCTAGATTGTTCCTCAGCTAGTGTACAGAATCATATGGAGGTGGTTTCGCAAAATCAGGTAAATGTAGCAACATTGCCAAGTTCTGAACAGGTAGTTATGTATAGAATGGGGCTAGGAGTGATATCAGTTGTTATTCCAGAGTTAAATCCTGGAGATGCCAACTCTTTGAGTGCGCCTGGATGGATAGCAGCTATTGAAAGGTTAAGGTCTGTGTATGGGTGGGATGATAGATCTACCCTACTCTATGCATCGCTAAGATTAAGGGGGGCGGCTAAATTTTGGAACCAAGCACGATTACCATTGAACGATACCTGGAATAAATTTAATCACGCGAGGCTTCTTAGTAGGAAACGGCATCAATATGAAGCTATAGAGGCTGCTCTCTATGAAGTTGTAGCTTTGGGCCGGCAGGGAGGATTATCTGATCTGGTCATAACTAAATATATTATTTCAGGTTTAGGAGATAAAAATTTCATTAATATCTTAATTGCAACTAAGTCAAGTGATCCCGTAGAATTGTTAAGCCAAATCAAACATTATGAAAGCATGCTAGAGCTAGAGCAGAAAAAGAGCCGTTCAGTGATAGAAAACACATTCCATAGAAATAAAATCAGTTCGAATTAAATCGAACAGGTGCCGAACGTAAAAGAGAATCCTTTTCCAACAGAAATGCGCTCTCACGTCGTGATAATTTTATGGGTAACTGTTTCAAATGCGGGAAAATAGCACATAAGTCTAATGCCTGCAATTTAGATCTAGCTAAAGTTAGAAGTAAAGATACCCCGAAACGATTATGAGAAGAAAAATATTGAGTTATATCAAATTGTTAATATAGAAGGAAACGAAATAAAGGCTTTTGACTTAGAGAGTGATTGTTCAACTATACGTATAAGTGATTGTAACATCCCCTTGGATCATAGCAAAAAAATATTGTGTATTCTGCAACCCGAATATTACGAAACTCTAGACATAATAACAGCTGAGATGAAAAGATGATTTAGCGAAAATGAAGATCTACTAAATTAAATTTTGAGTCTTGATGACCTGGACATTGAAAAGATGGTACCTTTGCAAAGTTTAGGCGTGTTCAACAATTAAATATATAATAATTGTGAACAAAATAATGAGAAAAAATCAAATTGGTAATTGCATTTATTTTTCAGGTATAAAAATTCCTTCCAAAGAAGAGGCTACTGTGAAAAGGTACTTAAATAGGTTAAATGGTCGAGGAGATCAAAAAGAAAATATATTAGAAGTTCTAGACCGATAAAGGGAAGCCTTCAGAGATACCTATGAAAGAGCCTTAAAGATAGTCAATGGCTCATGAGAGAATAGCAGGCTTGGTGTTTCTAGCATTTGAACAGAAGAGAACAGAGAAAATAGATATTGACGTAGTGCTACTAAAATTCCACAATGTGGCAAATCCAAGACTGCAGTTATATTGAATATTTTTACCATTTTTTGTTTCTTATTTAGTCTATTTATATTTTTTTATTTAAGGTACCGGTTTTAGTTCATCTATTTAAAAAACTGAGTGTTCTACAAGCATATCCTATCAAAAAATGTCCCTTCACCTGACCCGATGTATCCCAAATCCCAAAACTTCCACCCTACTTCAAATTTCTGATGCCCTACCTATAATTTGGCTACGGGTCTGCTTGTATGTGACTAGTAAAGGAAATCATATGCATAGACACCGGGCTTGATTATTGAATCTCGCTACGATCTTGGTTAAACCCAGCACACACAAAAAAGAAAGCAGGAAAGAAAAATGGGGCTTTGTAATGTTGAGCCTCGTTGACTTGAGAAAGGTGATCACCATAGTGAATGAGGTTCACTGAGGACAGTGTTGGTAGGATGGCCGAACAGTAAGCATCGTAAATTTTAACAGAAACAAAAAAGCCCTGTGTATTTAAAAGTAACTACTGCCATCTGTTGAAATGGCAAGAGCAGCCCGCCATCGTGGGTGGGACAATTTTAGGCGTAGTTGCTGTGATTAGTTTTGAATAAGAAGAAGAGTTGAATTTGATATACGAATTGTTTAAAATAGTAAAGTAGAGTCGTGTGGAAACGGTGGTACAGTGAAGACACCACAGACGCAATGAAAAGAACCTCAGGTTGTGTCTCAGCATAGAGGGCGCGATGGCGGGTTCGCTGAGCAGTTTTATATATTATATAATATCAGTTAGTTTTATATCAGTCATAAATTTTTATCCAGTGAAATTAGAAATTAGTATGTAGATATCTAATATTTTAGTGACCGAAACCGCGTGTCGGTAAACGAAAATATATTCTCGGAGGTAATTAGTTTTCAGTAACTCTGTTAAGGTATTGGAAATAAATGAAATTCGGTTTCTTAATTGAGCAAATGAACCCCTTCGTGCAATGGATAGTGGTAGACTTTGATACGACTTTACTTATATAGAATTAAATTCGGATACGGATATATAGTTAGAAATTATTCTGAGTACCAATTAGGTAGATAGGATTAGGTTAGAGAGAGAGAGAGAGCTATAATTGGACTATAACTCGAATTGAATCAGAAGAGTAAAGCTCGCATATTGAATTCGGTATGTCCTTATTAATGAGCGACAACTATCTCGTTCGAAAACAGCTATATACTGAACAGTCAGACAATTTCGTAATAATAAACAAAAAAAATGTGTACCTTAGATATTAGAATATAAACATTTATACGGTGAAAGAACTTGCATTTGAATTAGTGTTAGACGCACTGAAAAAAGATAGATGACATGGCTAGTCCTCCTACGTAATATAGTGTCCAAATTATTACTTCGACAGCTGTGTAAATAGGAAATATAATAGTAAAATATGGTCCCGTGACACATGCAGCTATCGTGAACTGGGAAAAATATATCACTCCTTTAATATAGTCTTGTGAGTCATATTACATGGTTATTATAACAATATTTTGTAAACACTATATAACTGATTATATGTATTTCACTGAATTATGTCGCACGAGTTTCATTGCTATATTTTATAGTTTTAGATAAATATTTAAGAAGAAATTAAAAAATATCGAAATGCTCATCAATTTAGAAATTTTCTTGTGAGTTTTAGATACATACATCTGGCGTTACTAGTTATTAAACAAGAAACTTTATATATCATAACCATGTCCTTTTCGCAGCACTTCCACCACTTTTGACAGATTCAGATAAAATGTTGAATATATTGTTATTTTCTCAGTATACCATATGCTGTGATTGTAAAATATACAGGAAAGATAAAAATGCATCACCATATTCATTTCCCAGTACAATTAAAAGATTCTTCAAAATGTATAAAATTCTTGGGAAGGAAATTAACACAAATAATGGGTTTCACACATAAACAAATTACGAAATTGATGGTGAATGTAATAACCAAATTTATAGATATGTAGCATACGCACAAAATTTTTCTTTATACCTACACACAGCTTGGAACAACAACCAGAAATGCTTATATATTGGCTAGTAAGCCAAATTAAGTGGAGCTTCAATGTTTCTATTGAGTTCACGTTTTCTAGTGTGAAAGCACAGTGTAGGTATAAACAGTTAGCACAATTGATGAAGGAACAGTCAAATTATTCTAATAAGAGTGCAAAGTTGTTGATATCTCTACACGATGCCATTGGTACCACTTGTTACTTGCATCTCATTTGTTCTGCATTTTCCGTACGTTAAGACGTATTACGAATGGTTTTCGGGTTCACTAACGTACACGAATATTATACGATACTCGCATTCATGTTTGATAAAACTCATACCGCTAAAGGCTATACATTGGAAGCCATTACCTATATATATATAAGAATATAGTCTATGGGATTAAATGTGTAGGAATATACACATTTTCGAAGATTTTTCTAGAGAAACTATATATCTTTGTATAGTTTCTCCAGAATAATCTTTGAAAATTTTTATATTCCTACACATATAGTCCCTTAGACTATATAGCATTGGCTATATTCTTATATATATAGGTAATGGCTTCAAATGTATAGCCTATAGCGGTGTGATATTTAGAGTATCGTGTACATAGTATGTTTCATAGTGAAGTGAAGTGCCTAAAAAAAGTAAAAAGTGAAATTCAGTGAAAAATAGTGAAGTGAAAAGTGAAGTGCCTAATAAAAAGTAAAAAATAAAATCCACTGAAAAGTTTAAAACAAGTGAAGTGCAAAGTGAAAAGTGAAGTGACAGGTGGTGCACTTGCACATTGGTGCAAAATAGTGTAGTATTGTTATAATAGTGACAAGAAAAATAATAAGAATACATTGTGATCACATAACCAGTGGAATGAACCTATTATTGCAAAAATTTTACTCGAAGTAAGCGAAGCGCCTATTAAAAAAGGAAAATCAGTGAAAACCGGAAAATAGTGAGGTCCAAAATGAAAAATGAAGTGACAGGTGGCGCACTTGCATTGCACATTGACATTTAACAAGCACAGTGGTGCAAAAAATAAACATATCCCATAAATAGCACAATAGTGCAGAACATTTGAATTAATAAAATTAAGATAATAGCAACACATAGTGTTCATGTAGTCAGTTGACTCAACCCATAAATAGCACAGTAGTGCAATACATCCTAATTAATTAAACCAGTTGATTTTCAAGTGATAATGTCCAATAAAAATAATTATAATTAGTAAACATATTCTATTGATAGCACAATAGTGCAGAGCATTTGAATTAATAAAATTAAGTTAGTTAACTTTTAACTAATTAAATCAGTTAATTTTCATGCTACAATATCTAACACACATTTAAATATAAATTGAACAACTGTGCAGAATATTATAATTAACCAAATATACAAGTGCTATAGAGATCAAACTAAGTGACAATAAACAACGAAATACAAGATTAGTAATGAACCCGCTAAAAACCATCTAACTATATGGATTTACTTAGGGCTCTTATCGCTGCCAGAGAAAGCGCACTGTCGGAAGACGATATTACTTACCGTAATTGAAAAAAAAAAGTACAAAATCTACTAAAGTCTCTCAACCTAATAAGATCCCTAATATAAGAATTTTTGAAAATACCAATCAATTTAAATATTTGGAAACGGATGATGACGACCAGAGCGTTGTTATGGTCGTAGCATATTCCGTGTAGCAATATGCTACACTGAGCTAGATACACGTCTAAGCGACCCGTAGCAGCACAAGGTGGGCGCGAACTGGTTTCTGTATGGATGGAGATCGAGACGGGCCGAATGCACCCGAAAAAAAGAAGAAAGGAAGAACAAGAGTTTTTTCTAGAAAGGTTAGGATTGAATTGAAAAAGTGTGATTGTTGGAGGCAGACAGAAATTTTTGGGTGAGAAAAGAATCAAAAAGTTTCAACGGCATCAAAAGAAGTAAAAACGTGTTTTCTTCAAGATAAGCAGAAGAAAAAGCACGGAAGACTTCCAGATCAATCGTAATAAGAGTTCGAGTGAAAGGTTTTCAATATTAGCCTGAAACAGTCCCAAGAATCTTTCTGCTCCTGGTGTTATAGGCTTTCAGAGAGTAACTCCGGGAAGTACTCTAGTCCCAGATAAGACTCATCGGCTACAAAATTGCTTATTAGCCGTCGATGATGAAGTTTTCACCGGGGAAATGACAGATTCGGTCCTCTGATCTTGATTACCTGACCACTGGAAACAAAAGAAAAAAAAACTCCTGAAGGAAGTATCTGGCCTGGTTAAGTAACAGGCTCCGCAAAATATAAGTACAACAAAGGGCATAAGAAGCTGATCAAATACTCGGCAGAGTACACCCCGAAACTAACAAACTCTGGTATTATATCACGTGGAAGTGAACGCTAGAAATAACCTAGGGAGCTCATGGCGGCAGAAACAAGAACAGAATCATATCGGCATCAATTTCAACAAATTTTTCATCATAATAATAACCAAGTACCACTAGACTCTCTATGTATCATAAGAGCATAACTCTTAGGCTAGGAATCTGGAGCAGTTCAGTGTTTGAAGCAGGGAATCTGCGAAGAATGAATTCGGTCACATTGAAAATTAAATGTCCTATCTTAACTTTTGTAAGGTTACAGCTGCGTCAGATGAAGCGCTTCACCCGGCCAGGATTAACCACGTAAGTTACAAGTTCCTTTATTATCTAACATTGTAAAGGTATAAGAAAAGTCTATCCCATCGCCAAATGGGAATAGTCATTACATCATCGAAATAGTCAAGCAAAACACCCCTTGTGGGATGTCGAAATAATCAAGTAAAAGTTTGAGCTCTGGTACACAGCAGCTAGATATGAAATGATAGATCTAATCACCATTTGTGATTGGCACAGATTCTCCTATAAAAATGACATGGTCTCTGATTCAAACATCAACTGTCGAATTTTGCAAATTATTAAGGATTAGGTTCGAATATTGCTAAAAGCAATGACTTTGTGCATAACATTTGAATACATATGTGGAAATTATAATTTTAAATATCAGGTGCGATTAGGGTAGGTAATTACTAAAGGCAACGCGTTCAGGAGTAGGCTGAATGCAGACTAGAGGTACTATAGCTTTGCGTTGAGTTTTTTTCTTCACACATTTATGTATGTTTAATTTTGGATTCCAACTATCGAATGAGCTATTGTTAACGAGTAGGATGATCGATTGCACAGGGAGTTATGTATACTTGAAAGCTAATAATAACAACATAAAATGATCTCTTATGGAATTTTCTTTCTCTCGTCTTAATCCCGGAGTGTCCTCTTATTGGCATGGTTGGCTAGGACCGCTCCATCTCTTTTCAGGTCAGCATAGGGACACTGTACACAATCTGCTCTCAGTGTCGTTGGGTGGATGGGGCAAGCAGTAGAAGGCAGTCAATCTGTGCTTTCACACGGATAAGGGTAAGTGGTGTCAAGGCCCCTTCAGGGCTGAAGTGTGCGCTACGGCCTTTTTGGTCATTATTTAAAAATGACCAAAGAACATTCCGCCGTCCACCTAAGGATCCTAATGAAGATCACCAATGACCCGATAACCGGCAGTTCCGTAATGATTAATGCTTTTCGATCTAAATCTATTTGAGTGCTTACATAAAATTGATAACTTTCTCCCCCACTACAGGGTACTTCAAGAAATAAGTAGCAAAAGAATGGCGCTATTATCTTTCTTAACTGAATTAACTGTCAGTAGTCCATGTTGAGCCCAACTCAAATTGTAACCAATCCCATAAGTAAATTAAAAATCATAACCATTAATGTAAACTCGCTTATCTCAATTCACAAAAGACATCAACTTAATACCTTCATAAATCAACATAGACCTAATGTAGCTCTTATCTGTGAAACAAGACTTCAGTCAAAGCATAAGTTGCACTTCAAAAATTACAACATCATCATAAATGACAGACTCTCTATTACTGGAGGAGGAACAGCCATAATAATTAAAAACAATATTAAATTTTCACATTGCTATAATTCCATAAGCTGCAAGCACATTGAAGTAACCATAATCGCTATTAACTTAACTCAAAACAAGACCCTAGCGCTAGTTTCATTACACAATAGGAGCGGTAACTCACCAATAGCAGATGATCTCACTGCTCTCTTTAATAATATCAAAGCTGATGAAATTATCATCGAAGGTGATTTTAATGTTATTCATGGGGTAATGTTCAGGCCACCGAAAACGTCACGGGTAGATCTCTATACCATTGGTATTCTCTTAATTCCGATAACAGGAACTTAATACTGGAATATTCTGACATGCAAACTCATCATAACAACTACATTCACTCGCTGATTGATTTTTTTATCCTATCTAAAAACCTAATAGTGAATCATAATAACAAAGGTAAGCTTTCAATTCTCGACTACCCCTCTGATCATTCAGCAGTGGAACTAAATATTTCCCTTACAAGCAATCTATTTAATGCCGAAATGAAAAAGATATTAGACTTTAATAATACAAAATGGACTCTCTTTAGACCTCACATAAATCAAAATCTAATACTGATATATCTTAAGGACAACTGTTTCCCCTCACCTTCAGAAGTAGACAATGCTATTGACAGGATACTACTTACTGCAGTTGACATAAGCGTACCTAAAATAACCTTAAACAATAATACATGCATTCCACTCCCCCCCCCCCTACTGTTTAAAATTATTCGTTCAAAAAATTAACTTAGAAGAAGATGGTATAGACAACAGTATAACCCCCGGTTTATACTCAAGTCACAAATTAAATATCTCGAAAAAATAATTGAAGATTCAATTAAAATTCACTATGTTAACTTTTGGCAGAAAATTTTTTTTCCGGGATTAAAATGGACAATAACGCTATTAAAACTGTCAAAAACTTTATGGGTCTGATAAGAAACAATTAAAATATATTAGCTTACTGCTGGTAATACCCTATAACTAAGTGCTGATTGCTCTCTCTGTAGTTCTTACTCACAATGTAGATATAGTTAGTCAATATAAGGTCGTCAACGAATAAAGACTTATAATCGAACCGCTTATTTTTAATTTCCTTAATACATCATGGCGCAGCCGGTAGCTGAAGGTTTATTTTAAACCGATAAGTAGAAAAGCTTTGGAAAATTATACGTGATTAAGAGTAATAATTTCTCGAAACGATAAAAAGTGCGGCATATCGATGGCAGATTTTCCGAAACCAGGAACGTTAATATCAGACGGCAATGTGAGAGATAGCTGGACGAAATTTCACAACATATGGAAGATATATTGTGTTGCGTCCAAGACAAAATCTGAAAACGAGGAAATACAGGTCGCAAGATTCTTAAGTTGCGCAGGGGAAAAGGCATATAGAAGCATTCCAGAATACGCCACTAACAGAGGCACAAAGGAATAAGCTGGATACAGTATTTACAGCATTTCAAGATTACTGCATACCAAGGAGTAACGTTGTATACGATCGCTATCTGTTCTTTTCACGCAGTTAACGTGAAGGTGAACCTTCCGACCAATACATATTAGATTTGGTGAAATTATGTGAGAGCTGCGAATTTGGTGAACAAAGGGAGTCAATGATTAGGGACCGCATAGTAATTGCCATAACAGAGCAAAGCGTCGTGTGGCTGCAGTTGTTGAAGACAGACGAACTAACGTTGGCAAAGGCGAAGGAGATTTTTCGGGTTGCTGAACAGGCGTCTATGCAGGCAAAAGATATGCCGAACGAACGGAGCACCGTTGCAGCAGTAAAGAGAAGTGAAACCAAAAAGAATTTTATGTCACACAATCACAGAGATAAAAAGAATGCTCAATTTAATTCTAATTTTTATTTTAGAAATTGTAAAGAGAGTGGGAACCAGCACAAGGTATCAGGCAAACGAAGAGAGTTCAATAATAAGAGAGAAAATTTCAAGAGATGTAATAGAACGCATCGATATTGGGACCGACGAGGGCATACTACAAGAGAAATTTCTTGAACAGCTGATCGATAGAAAGAGATTACCCACGAGAATAGGACATCATTTGAAAAAATAAAATAAAGAAATGATTATAATATTTGAAAGAAAGAATTGCATGTAGCTTTAAGGAAATTGAGCATGTGTGTGACAAAGAGAAATATACCTGTTTTATGTGAAGTAGAAATGTTTACATTTTTCAATAACCAGGCACGTTGTTTTTTACACACTGGTGAATAAGGATGTAATGGTTCACTGTTGTTTTTTACACACTGGCGAATAAGGGTGTATTGAACAGCTGCTCAAGAAATTTCTCTTGTAGTATGCCCTCGTCGATGGGGACTGCCCTGCGGTTGGGAAAAGATGTTTGGCAAGGGGCAAATTGAATCATTTTGCGGCAGTTTGTATTGAGAAAAAAGGAATGAAGGTAAGAGATGTGGATGAAGTTTGTTTTGACAGCGATAACAGTGATGGTGAATCTATCGCGTATGTAAGCTCAATACATTAGATTGACAGTGGTGCCAAACAAGCACAAAATTGGTATGAGGTTCTAAATGTAAATGATTTTCCTATTGAATATAAGCTTAACAGTGGGGCTGAGGTGAATATTCTACCTGAAAAGTTTATTGGTGAATTTCAATGCAAAATTTTAATCCGGAACGTCAAAAATAAGTTGAAGGCGTATGGTGGCTCTCGGATTTTCACAGTGGGTGCGGTAATGTTACGAACAAAATTTGGAAATCGCTGCCTGAATGTTGAATTTATAATAGTAAAAGGAAATTTAAATCCCTTGCTAGGACTTAAGACATGTCTGGATTTTGATTTAATACGAAAAGTAAATTCCGTGTCCCACCTGAATAAAAAAAGTTTTGTGAAAAAAAATTGGGATATTTTCATTGGCATTGGCCGGTTCCCAGATAAGTGCAAGCTTGTGTTAAAGGAAGATGCAGTTCCAGTTAATAAACCTCCACGTCGAGTGAGTGCCTTTGGCTATACAAGAAAAAGTCAAGGGTGCTTTAAGTGACATGGAGCGTCGTGGCATTATAAGCAAACGCGAAGATCCCTCAGAATGGTCTCATCAATTAGTAGTGGTAGAGAAAACAGATAAGTCATTAAGACTGTGCTTAGATCCCTCTGAACTAAATAAACATTTAAAAGAGGAACACTTTTTGATTCCAACGATAGAAGATTTTTGTGAAGCCATGCGAGGAATGAAATATTTTTCTGTCTTCGACTTAAAAGAGGATTTCTGGCAGCTAGGATTAAGTTCATCTTCGCGTGAGTTGACAGTGTTTGGTACACCCTTCGGCACATATGAGTATAATGTGTTGCCCTTTGGCATTAAAATTGCCCCCGAAAAGCTCCAGAAACTAAACATGAAATATTTTCGAAGTTTACCCAATTGTTTCGTTTATATAGACGATATTATTATTGGTGGAAAAACTCTTAATGATCATGACTTGAATGTTCAACGCGTAATAAATAGAGCTAAGAAAATAAATGTTAGATTTAATAGAAACAAACTACAATATTGCGTACAGCATGTAAAGTATTTGGGTCATATTTTTACAGGTGACACTATTGCTCCAGATCCAAGTCGTCTCGTAGCTATAAAAGAGATAAAGGATCCGCAAAATAAAAAAGAGCTTGAAAAAATAATGACCACGTTTAACTATTTACGCTCATTTATACCGAATCTTGCTGAAATTAACGCACCACTTAGACAGTTATTAACCAAAAATGTAGAATTTCACTGGATGGTGCGTCACTCCCGCATTCTGGGTCATATTAAAGATATTCTCATAAATCATTCTGAGCTACATACGTTTAATTCCACCAAGCCGATAAAAATTCAGACGGATGCGTCACAAAATGGACTGGGTTGCTGCTTAATGCAGTGTGAAAAACCAGTTGCATACGCTTCCAAAAGTCTTACAGACGCTGAGGTACGCTACGCTCCAATAGAAAAAGAGCTTCTGGCAATTGTGTATGCGTGCGAGAAATTTAATAGATATATTTATGGTCGGCAGGTAGAAATTCGTACTGACCATAAACCGCTAGATTCAATTATAAATAAAGACGTAAATCAAGTGCATTCGAGCAGATTACAGCGCCTAAAACTTAAATTAGTAAAATATGATTTAAAGGTCACATACATACCGGGTAAGTTTCTACATATAGTAGATTTGTTGTCACGAAATGCGATAGATGATCCTTCTATAGACACGGAAAGCTCAATTAAAGATTTAGTACACAGCATAAATATGAGTGAAGCTAAACGTAGCGAGTTCAAAAACAAAACGAAAGAAGATGAAACATTACAGGGTTTAATTAAAGTATTCAGAGAGGGGTGGCCTATATGTAAAGACAAATTGGCAGACAATATAAAATTTTGCTGGAACTTCAAAGATAAGTTATATGTTGAAGATGACCTAGTTTTCTTTGAAGATTGTGTCGTTGTACCTAGCGCTTTGAGAGGTTAGATGCTGCAACTTCTGCACGAATCACATTTTGGTATGACTAAAACACTCTTAAAAGCAAAGAGTCTGATGTATTGGCCTAACATGAATAGGGATGTAGAAAATTTAATAGCTGGTTGCAGAATTTGTGAAGAATATAGACCAAGTAATAAAAAGCACCAGCCAAAACCACACCCAATACCAGACCTACCATTCCAAAAAGTAGGCACTGACCTTTTAGGTCTTCATGGGAGATACTATTTAGTAGTCATGGACTATCACTCGAAATGGATTGAGCTACACAGTATTCTTAACAAGACAGCGAAGAGTGTGTCGCGAATTTTAAGAAAGATTTTTTCAATCCATGCATACCACAAATAGTAGTTGCAGATAACCAACCATTCAATTCTTTTGAACTAAAAAAATTTGTTATGAATTTAAATTTTGAATTTCTATACACTAGTCCTAAGTATCAAAGATCAAATGGATTGGCAGAAAAGGCCGTCCATATTGCTAAGCAAGTATTGAGGAAAGTACAGAGTGATGAAACCTTAGACATGACTCTGTTAGACTACCGAAGTACTCCGATTCCCGGAATAGGATACTCCCCAGCAGAAATGCTGATGAACAGGAAGTTAAAAACTAAACTTCCAATTCGAAAAGACCAATTATTCCCAAAAATACCACATATTTTAAAACAGCTACAAAATAAACAAATTGAGTTAAATCGCATAAAACGACCTCGTCCGGAATTAAGGCTAGAAGAGGGATAAAAGGTGGTATACAGGCACAATAATCGGTGGATACCTGCAGTCATTGAAATCCGGTATAGTACACCAAGATCCTACCTATTACGTAATGAAATGAATAATGTCCTTCGACGTAATACTCATCATTTACGCAGATCACAAAACGCACCGATAATAAGAATTCCAGATGAATGTCAGGATACGAGTAAAGCATATAATAACTCTATGCTAAAACCTACTTCCAGATTACCCGAAAAGACATCATGCCCGCCAACAAGACTGTCCTATCCTCCGGATAAATCAGGGGACGCCGATGCTCCTAAGTCAAGAGCAAATTCTGGTATTGATGGTACTAGAAAACAAACTTCGGCACGATCAACCAATAGATTTCCTTATACGACTAGATATGGCCGTGTTTTTCAAAAGCCAGATTTCTTTAGCACTTCGTAAGGGGGTTTAATGGACATAATAAACTTTAATTTAATTAAGGGGGAGATGAAGTATATTAGCTTGCTGTTGGTAATACCCTATAACTAAGTGCTGATTGCTCTCTCTGTAGTTCTTACTCACAATGTACATATAGCTAGTCAATATAAGGTCGTCAACGAATAAAGACTTATAATCGAACCGCTTATTTTTAATTTCCTTAATACATCAACAATAACATCCCATCACTTAAACATGCCAGCAACACCGAGCTACTAACTTATGATAAAGATAAAGCATCTACTCTTGGAAGGCACTTTTGTGAAATACACAAAATAAACCTGCATTTGGGAAATGCCAACTCCAGTACACAAATTAAAAATTCTGTCCAATCAACATATAAAGATGAAATAACCAGTCTTATACTATTCTTCAATAACTGTAATGCTAACTTTGAAGTTAACAATCCATATTCATTCCAAGATAGACTATCTGAACCTCCCTCTAACCAAGAGCCAAACTCACTACTTGCAGGCAGTATAATCCTACAATCCAATAATGTTAACCACACCCAATCAAGTCAAAGACCTAATCAAATCGCGCAACAACAAAAAAAAACAGCTGGTTACGATAAACTATCTAACTACATGCTAAAAAAAAGTCTCCACCTAGTCTCTTTGTCTTCCTCGCACTACTATTTAGCCACCTTTTTAATATAGGCCACTATCCAAAGAAATGGAAACAGGCTATCGTTATACCTATTCTTAAATCCAATAAACCATCTAACCTGATATCTATAGTTACAGACATATTTCTCTTCTCTCATGTATCAGTAAAGTTTATGAAGCATTCTTCCTTTACAAAATTAAATCGCATTGCGACGAAAACAATATAATACCTCAATTTCAATTTTGATTTATGACACAACACTCTACCACACATGCCCTAACCGTCTTAATGGAAAAAAGTAGGCCATAGCCTCAATAACAGAAAACCTACCTTAGCTTGTTCCCTCGATGTTGAAAAAGCCTTTCACACTGTATGGATCGAGGGACTCATCTACAAAATGAAACACCTTTTCGGTTTTCATGACCATATTTGTAGAATCATCTACAACTATTTAATAAACAGATCCTTCATAGTTGAAATCCAAGACTATCTCTCACAGGCATTTGATATAAAGGCGGGAGTACCCCAGGGATCCCTACTTGGCCCAATTGAATACAATATATTTGCAGCCGACCTCCCAAAACCAGGCAGAAATGAAAGCAAGGTTAATATAATATGTTATGTAATGTAGATGATACTCTCCTGTTTGCTTCACCTTAAAACTCTTCTTAAGTACTTCGCTACGTAGAAAATCAAAGTAAACTTTACCAAATGCTAAGCAATACTCTTTAAATGTAGAAAAAAAGATTCCTCCCTTAATGCTTGGTCTGGTCTCGAAAACTTCCACTTAAAACTCAAGAGCCACATTATCCCAAAATCAAATTAAATACCTGGGCATCATACTCTGCGATAATCTACTCTACTATAGACATATCGATTACATACTCAAAAAAGCTACAAACTGCTACTGGGCCCTAAAAAAGAGACTTTAAACCCAATTCTAATCTCTCTACCAAATTAAAAATAGTCCTTTACAGCAATAGTCCTTTACAAGCAACCGATATTAAGTTACGCTTTCCCAATATGGCACAGCATAGGCTCTGCTCAAATGGAGAAACTAAGAATACTAGAACGCAAAATCCTTAGAGACTGCATTAACTTTAAACGTAAGCCAAGGTCACATAAATGGATCAGCACAAAAAACTCTATGACAAAACTAAAATCGATAGAATAGATCGATTCCTAATAAAAATGGCAACAAAATTCATAACTAAACTAGACTACATAGAAAACACACTTATTAAAGACCTCAATAAACTATACGACCGCTTCACTAATACGAAATACCATCCCCCCCTTCACCTTATATGGCTAATCACGCATGACCTGGTATCCCCGGGAGACCTTCTCCTATATTAGCATAAAGCCCATAGAACCCCCGGAAACAGTCAACTAAATTTGAACAACATTCAATGATCACTCAGGATTGCTTTTATCACATAAAACCAACCCCCATCCTACTAAAATAAGATAACCTCACAAAATTTTAATACTAAAATTTGTCTAAAACCATAATAACAATTAAAATACCCAATATCTCATATATAATGCTCTAAAATTAAATAAAATTTGACTCCAATTTTTATCTTCACCAAACCACATCAGATTCTATCTATTTTTATGCCTTTTTTTGTAGAAAGTAGGAAAGAACGCTAAACATTAAAGTAACATATTAACCTCATCTGCTCAAAACTAACAGATTATATAGTTTTTTGGTAAATGTATCTCTTACATGTAAAAAACATCTAACTCAATAATGTATGATTCAACTAGTACGTAAGATTGTTAATAATCAGGCAATAAAATTCTTGTTTCAAAGTATGTTTCGGTTTTTTCGCATTCCAGTAAAAGTATTCGTCGCAAACGGACATATATGTCGAAAGTGTAGTGATGGAAAATAAAACTGTTATAAACAATTTGCATAGCTGGGGATTTTCTCACTTAGTGGATTATTTTATAGGTAAGAAATTCTCATTATTTTTAAATTTCATACGAAGAAAACATTCTTTGTTTAAATACCTATATAAATAAATATTTTTTATTTCTCTCCTAAACAAACAAACATATTTCTCGCGTTGTCAATTGTATTTTTTTAACAATTTTTGAGTGCTACCTGTAAACGTGCATAAAACACATAATTATTATGCTGATGTTGTGATTATAAATTTGATTAAAGTAGGCTCGCGATGATGTGAAGACGAACAGTCTTCGGGTGTTCCCATAAACGAGAAAATAAAATCATGTAAAGGTGATTTAAGGTTCAATTTTTAATACAAAATTTCTTTTTTGAATAGGCATACTTAGATAACTAATTTTACCAAATTTAAGAATAATGAAACAATGATCCCATTAATTATGAAATTTGTTTGTGTTTGCATTTTGTGCTTGCTTAAGTCGCTATATTTTCACGGTTTTCATCCGGGATTGTTGTACAAGCGCTTTTAATAGAGTCTTCTTCAGAGTAATATATTTGCTTGCATCTTTCTAATTTTTTTTTTGTATTCCTCACTCATACGATTTGAAATTGTTTTCTTGTTCGACATTTTTTTAAGCTAAGATCAGTGAAATATACAACAGATGTAATTCTATGGTATTTTTTCTAATTACATCTAACGTATCTCTTTACTTACCACAAAATCACATCATTGCCTTCAGTTGAGCTTCATATTTTATCACTTCAAATACTTTAAAAACTAAACAAAGAGGAATTTAGCTGCAAACAAGCTGTTAATAATTTAGGTGAAAATAAAAACAAGTCCTGAACGTGCACATAACCTTAGCACAAAACTTTTTTTATATTTCCTCAATTAAACTTTTTACACTCAAACTCATCAATTTCTTCGGAAGAAATGACAGTAATTTCAACCAATATTGGACACGTGCTACACCTAGTGGTCAGCTACTTTTCCTTTTTATTACTACAAACACCTTTATACTTTTTCCGTACAATTGATACTGGTTTGCTTAAAAATGTGATTTGCGGGACAGGAGGCGTGGTAAAACTGTGAGTAATTTCTGCCAAGGTTGTGCACATTAATCATTTTGCACAATATTGCAAGTCAACGTATTTTAATATGTAAATTTCGATACATATAAATTTGGCTGGAATCGGCTTACTAGTTTTCTAGCAATCCTGGAAAAAGTACTAGGTACACTACCCCGATGACTCCTTTCATATTCATGGTGTTAATGTACTTCTTTTAAGAAACTAGTAGATGCATATGAAAAATTGCAAATATATCGATCATTCCTTGTTATCAATTGATATGTTTATTACATACATATTTCTACGTGTAGAACAAGAAATCGATGATGTTTAATTTTTTGAACTGATATATGAAACTATAAGGATGTTATACCAAAAACTGGGCCTCAACAATCATTCTGGCTAAAGTAGGTAAAGGAAATGGGTGTTTCAAACCAGGTTGGTACATCTTTACTGCAGTAATTTCTTTTAATAGGAATCGTGAATGCCGTATTATATAAGAAGTAGCTTATAGCTTTGAATTTGTCAGTTTTCAATAAATAAACTATATTATTTTATTTCTACGCCCAATTTTTATCCTGGAACATAATCTGGTCAGCACTTCTATAATATCACCAACTTTCACGACTTTTGATGCTGCAATAACCACACCATCGAATACTCCTTCGGTGCAACTATATAATTCACAACCAGTTACCATTGAAATACTTAACACCGGAATAGAGAGTTCTTTTTCAAATAATACAGAACATAGCCCAACACAAGTGCGTTTTTCCAGTTAATTTTAAATTCAAATTATAACAACTAATCGCAAATTACTACAGATTGGAAATTACTACAGATTATTACAGCATCTAACCAATCTGTCACAGCAAGTTGTAAATTAAATATTGTGAGAGAGTACCTAAAATGTGCAAATGGTAAAATAGTACTGAACTTTTATAAAAAGAACAAGAAATTGAACCAAAAGGAACGAAATTTGTTGGCTAATCTTGTTATTCACAAAGAATTTGATATATGCGAAGGTAATTTTAAAGTAAAAACAGAGCGCTTTAAACAACTTGCCCAGGAAATTGTAGGTATTTTTCCCACTGAAGATAAGGATATTTATTACGTTCCTTATCAACCGAAAATGAAAACCCTTGCTTCGGGAAAGCTGTGGGAAAGTTTTACTAGATTAAAAAGGAATCTGAGAAAGACCTTACCTAACGAAACTCAAAATACAAGTGAAACTTCAGCATCGGTAGAACAATCAAGCGATATAACTGGAAAAATATTTTTCCTAAAAAATAGTTTAGAGACTTGGAAGAAAGCTCTAAACTACTGGAAGGAAACGTTTAAATATCGCCGAAATTTGCTTACATCTGCAATTTCAAAAATCACGATAAGCAGTTAATTCAATGCATTTCCAGTATTAAGAGGTCCTAAGGGGTGCTTCCTTCTAAGTAACGATTTTGAAGAAATATATCCTTGTAGAGCATAAGTGCATTGATCAAATGCACACAACATAATATGCAAAGAGAGGCATACTGATCTACACACAAATGCACATAACAAATATCCAACGAAAAATATTAAAACAAAAAAAAATTGCATTACTACATGAATGGATCACACACTGCATGAATGAAATTGCAGTTGAGTAATCGTAAACAAGCAAAGAAAAACATTTCTTTCATTAAAGTTTGTCCATATGGCCAAGCGTCATAGGTAAACAAATAAACCCATCATGTGTAAATAAGCACTATGCATGTGCAATGAACTTTGCACTAACTCGGCTAACTCGGCATTCTTGTATGCAATCACCGATTTCAGGTGATCAATCGTGCAAATTTAATTTTTACATGCATAATGATGAAGTAAGCGATTTTGTTAATGTATAAAAGACCTGTAATTTGGTTAATAAAATCAGAGTATTATCAGAACTCTCAAGGTGTGTAATAATGGACACCCTTCAAGGTAAATAGAGCTCTCTAGCTCTTATACCATTGCCTGATATTAATAGAGCTCTTTAACTCTGAGCTAATCAATGCACCCCAAATAGAGCTGTCCGCAGCTCTGGTGATTTCTACATCACTTATATTAAGACCAAACTTTGACCTTTCCAGCTCTCACATGGTCGAGATACAAGTACCTAGAAGCTCCATATAGCTCTATCGCTTGTATCTCTGTTTTAATAAAAGATTGTTCTTCTTTTCATAAGACATTCCGCTACAATTGGTAAACGAAAAGAAGACGAGTAAAAACCAACAAACTTTACATCCTCATGCTACCAACAAATTGTTTTCGAACTGGCCTGTTATCAACAAACAAACAAATAATTGAAAAAGTTAGAACAGATTTCGCAAGCAAATACGATGACAACTGTACTGAAAACGAAATAATTGGATTTACATTATTACCTCAGCTGCTTGGATCATCTTCTTATGGACGGAAAGAGCATTTTGGTTCTAAACGAATCAAACGTGATGGTAATATCTTAAATAATGCAATCATTTTTGTATCATATACATAAAATCATATTTTACTCGGACGGAAGATTATTGCACGAAAAAGGAGATAAGTTACCCTCTGACCTGTAAGCATCAAGGAAGACTTTGCAACCTACCATTATTGTGGTTGGAGATACATTAGGTATCTATATCTTTTACAAATCATATACCTTTTTATTTGCTAATAACATTTTTTAGATGAAATCACTGCTTCGTATGTGGTAAGATGATGATTTGTATACCACTGTTTCAAAAGCTTTACAGCTTTACACGCCAAGTTTCCGGAGACTAGTTCGGCTATTTGGACATTTTTGCAGCAATGCGTATATGGGATAAAGACTGAGTTTGATTGGCCTTCAGTTTTAGTAAGTTCATTTATTTCGGAAAGTCAGTAGCTTAAGAAATATATTACACTTTTTTATTGTTTACTTGAATGTAATTATATTAAATATGAGATGTTTTAAATGCAACAAATATTTCACTAAGATTAAGGAGTTTGCGTTACACTTAAATGTTTATCATAAATTTGAAAAAGAATTCGTTTGCCTTACATGTCCCCAAAAAAGAAATTTTTGTAATGCATCTGTAATCATGCATCATTAAAGCATGTAATCGCATATAAATCATATCCACATCTCCCTAAAAGAAATAAGAAACCAAGATTACAACTAAAGTATGTAAATCATTTCAAAAGCTAAAACTCGGAGTTCAATTAACTCCGCGAATAAATAAATATGAAAACACAATTTACATGTGAACCAAATTTCTCAATGGCAACAAAGCACGTTACTGACGTGAGGTCACCGGTTCTTTCATAATGATACGGTGGGTAAATTATCAATTGTAGGTAGCTTTAAGAAAATAATGTAGATTGCATACTTAGCAATAATTAGCGATTATAAATAAGGTAGCATTAAGAAAGAAATTAAGTATAAAGTTTTGATCATTGACTGGTAAACGACAAGGCTTATTCTTCAGAACGCAGCGGCAATTAGCCAGGCGTTCTCCTTCCCTAAGATATAGAGGCTTCTTAGCCAGATATCTCCTGCATAAAGATATTGAGGCATCCCAGCCAAATATCGAGTAAGGATTGAGGCATTCAGCCAGATACAAGGTAATTTTAATTTATTTTGCCTTTTATGAATATTGAGACGACACGCCATATATTCGGCATGGTAATTAATTAATCTGATCATGAGCAGAATATTGGACATCGGCGAATACGCCAATCCATTGGCAAGCAGCATAAAGGCAAACAAAGCCTATGATAACTTTCAAAAAACCTATTTCTATATATTTTTTAACTTGTACAGTCGTGTCTTCTGAAAAATTTAAAGAAATTAAAAGAGTTCTCCAGAGCAAATAATTAACGGTTTAATCTCTGCTGTTCTTCCGGAATTAAATACAACTTTAGACGCATTGTCAGAGTTAGAAATCGCTCTAGACAAGGCCAATTTACATTTAGTTACTAGTTTATATCAGAATAAAAAGATATGTCGTAAATCAATGCAAATAACAGTTGAAATATTGTCTGCTTATATTCAGTCACAGATTCTCCCTTTAATAAACAATTTAGTAATGACTTCTATCCAAAATAATTACGGAGATGTAGGCACAAAGGTTTCAAAATCACTTGGTCTTGTAAGCAAAAACTTGAAAAATATATCCACCGAACACAAACGTAAAAAAATATTATAACGAACTAAAGCTTATCACCCATCCAATACAGTTGTTATCGGTGAGCGGATAGATCCTGTCGGTCCTTTGTCGGTCAAAGCAAATACAATTTCTCTAAATTTGATTTTAAAGCAGTTTTTTAAAGGAAAAGATGTCTTGAAAAAAATTCTAAATTACATAAATGCTTTACAAAGTCAGAAAGATATCATTTCAAATGTAACAGCTTTTTGGAAAAAGAAATTTATTGCGAATAAAGACGAAGCTCTTGTCCTTTGATGCTTTATTTTGACGATTTCGAGGTAAAAAACCCTCTTGGATCTAGAGCAAATCTTCAGAGTTTGGGAGGTGTTTACTTGCATTCCTCCTGAATTTCGATCAAAATTAGAGAATATATTTTTAGTTATGGTATTTAACAGTTTGTGTTGAATACACCAGCGGAGTTCGACTGAATTTGACCTGAAAAATAAAAAAAAACTGTTTGATTATAAAACAATCACTATATAAAAAACAAAAAAAAAACAACTATAAATAGAAGACAACTTATCTGAAATGCAAGAAATATGAAGTCAATTAAACCCTGGTATCCTGAACTTTCCATCCTCTCATGAATTCATGGATGATAAAATTGGGACCAAATAAGAGCGTTGACACCTTCCATAAATTACTTTCATTACTGTCCTAAAATAAGGAAAGGATCAGACATAAAACAAACAAATTGTTAATTGTACTTACATTTCACAATTAAACATTTAACTGACAAACAAAAAACACTAAAAAATCACAACAATTTTTTCAGAACAGACCGCGTAAACGCGAAACAAAAGCCGGCACGACACAAATTTCTTATGTCATTTAACAACGCGAATTTTATATGTATAGCGCGCGAAGTACAATCATTTCAGCAACCTTTTGTCGCGGAATTCGAAAATCGAATTAAATTTGGCACGAATTTTATATTTATTGCTAAATTTAATAAATTTAAATATTTTAATTGACATAATGAGTCAGAAGGAAACAAAAAAAAGTGACAAATATATAAATTTCTATGGAAAATTACGACTATAAATGTCATAGAGAGAGAATTAGTAATGTCACCGCTATTCATTTCATTCAGTCAGCATAGTCATTCATTCGTGATTGAACAATCGAACAGGAAGCATCGAGCGGACTAAGCGGATTAAGTGGACAAAACATACAAAGTTTATATCGTAGCAGGAAAAAAGGACCGAAAGGAAAGACGCGAACGAGCCAAGGAGATTAGGCGTTGGATCAAATTTCAAAAAGACTCAGGTAATTCAGAATTTTCCGAAAACAATAACATAGTAGGTACAGTATCTGTTCCGTCGCGGACCACAAATTAATTAAATTAAAAAACTCACCAATTAAATATCCCACGATGATATTTTCCCACGGTGCCGCAGCAGCTAAAAATAAACAAAAAAGGCACTCATAAAAATAATCAACAAATAAAAGTCTCAGATCATTCACGATCTGAGACTTTAATTAAAACTATACTTACGCTACATCTCATGAATTAAAACAAAAACAAACATGTCAAACTTACCTCCATCTAACAGCTGCTATGAAACTTTTGATTTGACGTAATTAAAATGGCAGCTCATGGTACAGAGTAAAATATTCTCATGAGATTATGATGACGTCACTTGGGGACCAAATGTGCAAAGTTTCGCAAAATGACGCGGGCGTCATTGGCAACGTCACCGGCAGACACAATTTCTATTGTGTTTCTGCCTATAAATAGCGAGCTGCTGGGAATATCAGCTCACTCACATTTTGAGCAGTCGCCAAGACAGATCGGCAGTGTTAAACCGAAATTAAGTCTTGTTTAACAAAATATAAGGGAGACATTTGAACCCAATATACTAATCTGTATTTAATTATTTTATTTTTTCAGCTTTATTAGCAGGCAGAATATTTGAAGCCTAGCCTTTTTTCATATGAGCAGATCAAGTGAAGCTCATATTACTACCCATTTCTAATAGAATTAAAACTAATCGACAATTCTATTTTTCAGGGTAAAAAATCCAGCATCCAAGCATTGGATTAATTAAAACGCCATTTCTTCTTTAGAACTTTGAATTTTTTATTTTTGAACTTTTGATTTTTTTGATTATTATTTCATTTATTTTTTTTTTGATTTTTGGTTGAATTGTTATTGTATCATTTGGATTTTATTATTTCGTTTTAATTTCATTTGGATTAAGTAGCGATAAGATCTAGGTTAAGAAATCAGTTGTGAGAAATAAAAATTGAATATTGACATACCATAAACAATAATTTTTTCAGTCTTTTCCTTCCAACCGGCACCTCCCCGAATTTTATGATTAAACCCATATTGGGATTTAACATTGGTCCTTCAAAGCCGGATAAGACTGAAAACACAAAATGGCGGATGTCGATATATTAATTCTCACACAAAAATCTCTGAACGAGCAAATTGTTAAAGCCGGAATTAACCATACCAAGGCAAAATACAGAAACCAAACAAGGAAAAAAGTATTATGCTACTCGCATCCAATCTCTGGAAAAGCTATGGCAAGCATTCACAGAGACGCATATAGCAATCTGGTCAGCCGAAAACGGCGCTGACAGCGAATATGCCGAAGGCAACTTATACGAAGAGACTGAAGAATTATACATCAATCTCATGAGAAAGTTGTCCGAAGACCTAGAAGAGTCTTTTCCAGCACTGCCTGCTAATACAGAACAGCCTAGCACACAGACAACACATCAACCAAGGCGAGAAACTCGGCTTCCGCCAATACAAATTCCAACATTTGATGGAAATTATAAATCGTGGCATACATTCCATGATTTATTCAATTCATTGATACATAAAGATCCAAGTTTATCAAAAGTTCAAAAATTACATTACCTCAAACTCAGCGTTACTGGGGAGGCAGAACGCTTACTACGCCAATTTGAGGTAATCGACACAAATTATACTAAAGCATGGGAACTGCTACAAAAGAGATTCGATAACAAGAGAGTTTTAGTGAATACTCACTTGAAATCACTGCGCAGTCAAGCAGCAACCAAAACTGAATCTGCTCACGCTATTCGCTCTCTTTTAGATTTAACAGAAGAAAGCCTACATGAACTAAAATATTTAGGCTTACCAGTTGAACACTGGGATGCCATCCTAATATATAATCTTGTACAACGTCTCCCATCAGAAACACATCAACTATGGGAACATGAACAAGGAAACAAGAACGAACTGCCGACATACGCCGATCTGTCAGTATTTCTAGAGACAAGATTTCGTACTCTAGAAGCCCTCCAAGAGTGTCAAATTAGTAAGGCACAAAAGAGGAGTCCAAGTTATATCGAGGCACGCGTCCGTACTCGAGAGCCCCGCAGCGGCTACAAAACAGATTCGCACATCAGTGCATCCCAAAAAAACCACGCAAACAAAAATGCGTATTCATTCCTAAATAAACCCCACACATGTGCAATGTGCAAACAGAATCATACTCTGTTTCATTGCACTTCATTTAGGAAATTACATCCAAAGGAGAGAATAAATTTCGTTCAACAAAATAAGTTATGTAACAACTGCCTAGCAGCAGGGCATAACCTCAACGGCTGCCCAAGCCAAAAAACATGCCTCCAATGCCAAAAGCGGCATAATTCTCTCCTACATTTAAATCAGCCATGTGAGACTAACACGACGCAGAATCAGAGGCAAGCTGAAGTGAAGCATACCGAGCCTAATGGCAGTAATGAACCAGCCATAAATACATTCTTTTCGACAAATGTCAGTCAAGCATTACTGTCAACTGCGTTAGTCAACATCGAAAGCCCAAATGGACAAATCTACACATTGAGAGCTCTAATAGATTCAGGATCTCAAGTATCCTTTATTACCGAAGCTGCTAGCAAACGTTTGAAATTACAAACGAAGCCAACCCACGTTGAAGTCACCGGGTTAGGAAAAATACAAACGGCCCACGTCAACAAACACACAATGTTTAAATTGAAATCATTGCACACAAAATTCGAGATCAGTGTAAACGCGCTAATACTCAAAAGGATTACGGATTTCGTTCCTGCTGACACGATCAATATAACGAACTTGCTCTACCTACAACACCTGCAACTGGCCGATCCAAGGTTTCACACACCCGGCCAAATTGACGTATTATTAGGAGCCGATATTTACGCCGAAATCATTGATAACGGAGTCATAAAAGGCGGCCCCGGAGACCTCACTGCTCAATGTACACACTTAAGGTGGATCTTAATGGGAAAACTGAAAGGCTAAGGTAAAAGCAGTAAAGTAGAGTCACTTACAGTGCAAATTCACCCAGACTGTCAGCTGGAACAACAACTAAAACGATTCTGGGAAATAGATGAGGTCCCAACAAATATTGCACACCCCGATTACGAATTATGTGAAATATTATATGCAGAATCCCATAAGCGCTTAAGTCAGGGTCAGTACCAAGTAAAACTACCCTTTAGACACCCAGATGGACCTGATCTTGGTCACACACGACAGATGGCGGTAAGGCAATATCTATAATTAGAAAAACGCTTCGAGAAACAGCCTGAACTTCATGCACAATATAAAAAGTGCATACAATAATGCATAAAGCTAGGACATATGGTGGAAATACAACCAAATACAGTGGAACAAACTGAAACGGAACGAATTAGTCATTATTACCTGCCACACCACGCGGTGATCAAGGACAGTTCTACTACTAAGCTGAGAGTGGTGTTCAATGCATCTGCCAAATCATCAAATGGGAGGTCATTGAATGAACAGATGTTAGCAGGGCCAACAATTCAACCGACCTTATGGGCTACCATTCTAAAATGGCGTTTATACAAAATCGCATTTACAGCTGACATTGAAAAAATGTATAGAATGGTCCAAATGCACCCAGATCACACAGATTTTCAGAGAATCGTATGGAGAGATTCTCGAAGTGAGCCCATCAAAGATTACAAACTAACAACTGTCACATTTGGCACCACGTCAGCTCCATTCCTAGCAATCCGCACACTCCATCAACTGTCAAAAGATGAGCAGGACAATTATCCACTTGCCGCTCAAAGCCTAAAAACCGATTTTTACGTCGACGATCTTTTGACAGGAGCTCATTATTATCGCAAAAATATTTATCCAGACATTGTGGCTATCCAAATGCTCATGGGATGAAAGGCTACCAGATACCACCACTGCTAAATGGGCGGAATTTAGAGAGAATCTAAACGATATCAATGAAATCAGAATACCAAGATGGATAAAGTACTCACTGACGTCGACTAACCTAGAACTGCATGGATTTTGTGACGCATTTGAAAAGGCTTTTGCGAGTGTCGTGTACCTAAGAATTATCAATGAAAATGATGCAATTTTCACACATTTATTTACTTCAAAAACCAGAGTTGCTCCCACAAAAACCATTTCACTCCCAAGACTCGAGTTGTGTGGAGCTGTCCTTCTAGCAAGAGTAATAAAGCAGATTAAAATCGACCTAAATTTGACAGACAGTCTCACATTTGCTTGGTCAGACTCAGAAGTCACCTTGTCATGGATCCAAAAGCAGCCTTCCAGCTGGAAAACATTTGTCGCCCACAGAGTAGCTGAAATCCAAGAAGTTATCCATCCACGATCATGGCGATACGTACCCTCAAAGTCGAATCCAGCAGATTGCGCTACAAGGGGGATCCATCCAAGGGAACTTATCCAATCTAAGCTCTGGTGGAATGGACCATCGTGGTTGCAAGAACCGACGGAAAAATGGCCAGAGCAACCCAGTTTTAACAAGTGCTATGAGCTTGAAACTCGTCCAATCAAGGCATTGACTTGTACTAACGAAGAAGTCTGCTGGCTCACAAAATACTCTTCATTTCCCAAACTAGTGAGAATCATAGCATTTTGCAAAAGATTTTACACAAATTGTAGAACAACATCTGCACAAGGAAAAACGAAGTATCTCACATTTGTTGAGTTAGAAGAAGCTGAAAATACGATTCTATCAATTGTACAGCAGCTTGCGTTTCCAAACGAGTTCCAATGCCTCAATAACAAACCAGTCTCCAAGGCCAGCCGCCTGCTCCCATTTAATCCATTTATGTGCAAGAATAAACTTATTCGAGTGGGAGGCAGACTTGAAAATCTCTTTTAAGCTATAACCAAAAACACCCCATTATTCTACCAAATAACCATTATGTGACTCATGTCATCATTGATCACACACATCGTTACACTCTACATGGAGGCACTCAACTTACTCTCAATACATTACGGAATAAATACTGGCTGCTAAACGCCAGAAATACCATTCGCCAGAGAATAAGAAAATGCATTCCATGTTTCAAAGCGAAGCCAGTGCCATCTACCCAAATTATGGGAAATCTTCCGGCAGCCCGAATTACTCCAACGCTAGCCTTCGAACATACTGGAGTCGATTACGCCACCCCTACTGAGATGAAATCATCAAGATTGAGAAATGCCAAAATCGTAAAAGGCTATTTAAGTATCTTTGTGTGTATGGCCATCCATATTGAGGTCGTGTCTGATTTGACGACAGCGGCATTCATCGCAGCATTGAAGCGATTCATAAGTCGCCGAGGCTTGTGTTCCCACATATATTCTGATTGCGGCACTAACTTTGTCGGCGCCAGTAAGGAATTATCTAGCCAGTTCAAAAATAATGTAAAGGAGTTTACACATGACAGTTCCAGTATCGCAGAACTGACCGGCATTACATGGCATTTTAATCCACCCTCAGCACCACATTTTGGAGGCTGGAGTCAAGGCAATCAAAACACATATGAAACGCACGTTGCAAAATGCCATATTGACATTTGAAGAACTGTCAACTGTAACCTGTCAGATTGAAGCTTGTGTAAACTCCCGACCGCTGTCTCCATTATCTAATGACCCAACCGATTGGCTATACCAGAGCCATCTATGCCCGAGAATATAACATCTCTTAAGCGCTGGCAATACATTCAGGCCTTGACACAACATTTTTGGAACCAATGGTCAAAGGAATATCTGACCAATTTACAATCCCGCAAAAAATGGCAGACTCCTGAAGGTAACTTACAAATCAACGATTTGGTTTTAATTCAAGACCATCACTGTCCAACCACAAAATGGCCGATGGGTCGAATAATTCAAATTCACCCAGGACATGATAGAAGGGTTAGAGTAGCAACCGTAAAAACGCCGAATAGTCAAGTAATTCGGCCAATTACTAAATTATATAAGCTTCCCATATAAGCCAAAGCTTTCAAGAAATCGACACAACAATATTCTACAATTTGCGCACCCAAATATATAATAAATTATATCAAATACAACAACCCACACACTGCAGCACCAACTAGCAGTAGTTTACTGCCCACGTGCCCAGACGCACCAACACAAAAACTTCACGACAAAATATTAATCAATGGATACTAAGATTAACTTGTGCATAATAAACCCAACTATTATAATAATATGTTATCATAATTCATAGCACAAATTTATCCCTGAATACGACAGCAAAGAGTAAGATATGCAAGCGGTTCCCATGTAAACGAAAATAAAAACACTACAATAGCAGAAGCAAAAAATATGCAACCAACTTCACCCTAATCCGAAAAAAACATCATTCGACAGAAGTACACGTTAAGAATCGTACGCCATTAAGGATTTATAATTATTTTTAATTTTTTCTTAGTTTTTTCGTTTTTTACTATTTTTTATTAGTTGGTTTTTTGTTTCTTTTATTATTTTTCTTTTGAGTTTTTATCTAAAATGGATTCACCACCATCTCTAGAAGATTGTCTTCTAATCGACGACTTACCCGATTTAGAAGGAACTCCAATCAAGGAAAAATTAAGGCAAACAAGGATGCCAAGGCCACCGGAAATATATATACACCCATTTGAAGCAGTGCCAGCCACAAAAGGTATACGAGAGTTGGCCAAGGACGCAGGCACTTGTATCAAACGTACCCCCGAAGGCCTCCAACTGGGACAAGAAAAAACGCCATCATCGAATATCCCATTCAAACTCCGACTCGTTATTTATTAGCAAAAAAACTGCCGGTGCTGGTATTGTGTCATCTGTGTCTACGGATACTAATTCCTTAGAGCAGTATGACGAAGCGTTGTACGGTAGGTGGGGCACCAGTTGTCCACCACGGTAGGTGGTTTAGTTTAGCCACCGTGGTACCTACGTGAGGTACTAGAAGGGTTTCTTCATAGGTGTGTGGATGCTATGTCGTGTGTGTGTTCGTTCTGTGTTTCTTTGTTGGTGTTGTGTTGTATGTCTCAGTGTGTTAGGTGTGGTGTTCCGTGTGTGTTATGTTCCTTGGTACAGATGTATGTGTGTGTTGCTCTGAAAAAACGAAACTTATGACAATCTGGTGTAATGATTGGTGTAAAATATATGCCTTAATAAAAATTAGTGTTAGGTTAATGCATAAAATATGATATATATAGATAGTGTGTATTAAAATACGTTCTTCGCATCACGTCATGGTTAAACAAAATATTCCTAAAAAATTTTTATCAGGGGTTTTTTCTTTTGGGGGTTTTTTAGAAGGGATGCCGTGTAGGCTCCTGTTCGGCTATACTTAACATGTTTCGTCCCCGCCACGGGACTCATCAGTAGTTTTCCTATGCTTAAAAACGTTCAGTTCCTAATTTGTGTGCGTGTTATTGCACAATGTGTTGTTATCTGATCTTTTATTCTCTATTTTCAGGTCCCCTATGCCTACCTACGCTATATTGTATGTTTTGTGTGTCGATTACATGATATCTGTGACTTCACTCTGCAAGGACATTCTTGTGATTGCATGTGTTGGCCGCAGGTACGCACATGTATTTTGGGTGTTCTCTCTTCGTGGGGGTCTCTTACTGCGCTTTCCTCCCACCAAGGCTCTAATGCGAGTTTGTTTCTGTTCTACGGGGTCACTAGTGGTCTTCGTTATTTACGTTTTTTATTATTAAAACTTACTCTAGATCGTAGTCATATATATGTAACCAATTTCATCGTTCCTAGCTTTTCCACCTTCACTTTGTCGCCACCATTACTGCTGCCGCCACCACCACCAACACCACTACTACCACTACCGCCACCATCACCACTTTCCTCGTTGACACCACACATGTCACCAACACTAATGATGTTATTGATGGCAGCGACACCCTAGCAGCAACTGTAATCCCAATGGCAGCGGCGTTACCTGCAATTGTATCAGCAACATGGTAGGCACATCACCATGGTGATTGTTTGGATACTGGCTTCGCCTCCCCCTCGGGGGTGGTGTTAGTAATCAACAGTGTCACTAAACCAGCTACCACTTTTTTACCTTATTACTCTACTTTCACTGTTATGCTATTTTTTTGTTACATTATTCAATTTTTATTTTGCTTTTGTATTTATATTTTTGTTGTGTGCTACTATTTTCGGTGCATTTGGTGCGTCGTGGGTGGGTGTGTGTGTGCTACGGTATTTCCTTAATATCTTCACTTTCTCTTTATGCTTCTTCTTCTCAGTGCATGTTGTAGTTAGGATATGTGTGTTGATAATAGTGTTGATTTAATTTTTATTTTTAATTCTATCTAGTTCAATTTAATTTTATTTTATTAAAATATTTAGGAAGTATGACGCAAGGTGTGGATATTTCCCCTTTTCTTCTTTTTTATCTTACTCTTATGTACCTATATGCTGGTTTTTAGAGAACCCCCCACCCCTTTTCTTGGACTTCATATTTCTAGTGCTTCTCTCCTGTTTTCATGTTTGTTCTCTTCAGTTTTTTGTGTTTATTCGTTCCCTCTTTCTGGCTTATTTGTGTGTTAGTTTGCTTCGTCGTATATATCCTCTTATCTTATTCTATAATTTCTACCTTAGGCCTATCACTTACCCCAAATTTCCTACTATTCGTATTTATTACTTTCCGTGCTTTCACACTTCTTTTCTTCTTGTTCTTTTCTTTGCGCGTGTGTTTCCCGTTTATTGTTTTTCCACTTTAATTTTTCACACAACACTTTATTTTTTCACACAACACTTTATATTTTTCTTTCTTTTTCCTTTATTCTTTATATTTCTCACATCACGTGTTCACTTTTTCAGTTTTCACTTTACTAATGACTATTTCTTTTGAGGTGCGCGTGTGTTTCCCGTTTATTGTGTTACCACTATAATTTTTTTCATCATCACTTTATATTATCCTTTATATTTCTCACATCACATGTTACCTGTTCGGCTTTCATTTTACTAATGACTTATTCTTGTGGGGTACGCTTCCATCCACGTGGTATTTTGAGATTTCGTTTCTCCTCTGGCTCTCATCTGGCTGTGTGTTTTCGGGCTTGTGCTTGGTTTCTGTGCATTATGGTGCTTGTTATTTTTGTGTCTACTCTACGTGCTCTTCTTTTCAGCCCCTCTCCCTTTCCTTCTCTCCTTGGTATATTATGATTCTGGTTTATATGTGTGTGTTTTGTGAATTTTCTTTATTTATTTCCTTTCTCTTTTTTTCCCGTTATGTCTTTCTCTTCTTGTTTGTGTTTTGTTTTGGTTGTGTTTAGTTCTCGTGTGTGTCTGGTTTTTGTTCCTCTGCTGTGTTATCTGACTATCCTAGTGTGTGTGTTCTAATTGATGTGTTAAGCTAGTGTGTGTTGTCACATTCTTGACGTCAGCGCCCCCCAGTGGTTCAATTCAGGATGTTTTTGGACAACTCCCATTTTGTCTGCGTGGCAGCGCGAATTGCGTGTTCCCCTTCTGTACTTTCGTTCGTTATCTTCACGTTATTGTTTTAGCTATTAGCTCTTTTAGCTAACGTTTATGGTCACTGAGTACTTGTTTTCGAATACAACGGGTGTTTCACCGGTTCGAATGGCCCAGTACTTTCTACTGCCCTGTATTGTTCGTTTCCTACATTGTTCCTATTTCTTTGTCCGTTCGTATGGTGTTTTGTTCTGTTATCCCTCATTTTATCCCTTCAGTGGGAGCTGCATCTGGCAAGTTTTGTGATATGTGTCTCTCTTTGTATTGTTTTCTAGCTTCCTGTTCCCTGATTGTGCCTGAGTGCCGTGTATTAGTGGTGGTTTATGTGTTTTATTTGTCCTATCTTCTGTTATGTTCCCTACTGGTTCTGCTCTTTTTCTCTCTCACCGTCAACGCCTCCTACTGGTCCAGTTCGGGATATTGGTGGGCATCCCCATTTCGCTCGTGTGATGGAGCGAATTGCGTGTGCCCCTTCTGTATTTTCGTTCGTTATATTTGAGTTATTGTTTTAGCTATTAGCTCTTTTAGCTAACGTTTATGGTCACTGAGTACTTGTTTTCGAATACAACGGGTGTTTCACCGGTTCGAATGGCCCAGTACTTTTTACTGCCCTGTATTGTTCGTTTCCTACATTGTTCCTACTTTAGTTGTCTGTTCGTATGGTGTTTTGTTGTGTTATCCCTTATTACTCACTCTCCTAGGAGCTGCATCTGGCAAGTTTTGTTGTGTGTGTTTTTATTTGTATGTTGTTTTCTAGCTATCTATTCCCTACTTGTGTCTGAGTGTTGTGTATTGGTGGTGATCTATGTGTTTGGTTTGTACTATCTTCTGTTGTGTTTCCTATTAATTCTGTTTCTTTTCTTTTACCGTCAACCCCTCCTACTGGTTCAGTTAAGGATATATGTGGGCAAAACCCATTTCGTCTGTGTACCAGAGCGACCTGTGTGTTACCCTTCTGTATTCTCGTTCGTTATAACTGTGTTATAGTCCTAGCTATTAGCTCTTCTAGCTAACGTTTATGGTCACTGAGTACTTGTTTTCGAATACAACGGGTGTTTCACTGGTTCGAATGGCCCAGTACTTTCTACTGCCTTGTATTGTTCGTTCCCTACATTGCTCCTATCTGTTTGTCTGTACGTATGCTGTTATGTTGTGTTATCACTTATTACTGTCCCTCCTAGGAGCTGCATTTGGCAAGTTTTGTGATTTGTGTTCTTTTGTTGTGTAAAGTTTATCAGCTATCCATTTCCTGATTATGTCTAAGTGTTGTGTGTTGTTGCGTTGTGTTGTGATTTATGTGTTTTGTTTGTCTTCTTCTCTGTTCTGTCTCCTACTGATTTTGTTTCTTCATGGGCATGCCATTCGTGCGTTTTTTCCCTCGTTGTCTTTGTACATCCTACTCCCTGCTTGTTGGTTTATTTATTTCTAATTCTGCTTGTTTGTTACGTTGTTGTATTTGTGCTCGAGTCGTTGTGGTTCCGTTGGATATGTGTGTGTTGTGATTTGCCGCATATGTTAGAACCCCTAGCTTTGGTTTTTGTTGCTTGTTGCTTTTTGTTGTCTTGTTTCTTCCTTTCTTCTTTTGCAAGCGGTTTTTGAGACAAACCATGTGTTGTTTTTTCCTTTGTTTTTTCCTTTCGGTGTTTTCTCCTCCGGTTGTCGTGTTTGTCCGTTGTTATATTTCTATATACTTATATTACTATTTTACCTTCTACCTATATCGTAAATCTAGGGGGTTTTTTTATCTATTTTCCTTCTATGGTTTTGGGTGGAACTGTTGCCATGTCTCCTTCTTTCTCTCGTCGTCTTTCTTCTGTTCTTGTGTGTTGTTGGCTTTCCTAGGTTTATGATGTGTTCCTTGGTGTTATCGTGAGTGTCCCTCCTTCCTGTGTTGTCTTCCCCTTATAGTGGGCATTTGCTTTGTATGGGTTCATGTCTATTATCCTACTACTCTCGTTGTCGTTGTTCCCTATGTATGCAGCTATGTATTTGGCTGCTTTGGCTGTGCTTCTGACCTTGTCGACTATTTGTATTTCCTCGTTGATCCTGTGTCCCAAGGTGTTCCTGTGGTTGTACATTGCTCCCTTTGTGCAGTTCATCTGTTTGTGTACCATCTCCTTGGTGTCCATTTTTCCCGTGTGGACTATGTATTTGTTGTTGCAGTCCCTGCATTTGAACAGTATGATGTTGTTCCAATCCTGGGGGTCTGTTTTGTGTGTGTTTATGTCCTTGTTCTTGTATTCATGTGTCTTTGCGCCTCTTTTCCTTTTCGCGTTGTAAATGCTCCTTATGTTTGCTCCTGGGGGGTTGTATGGTACCATTCTCACGCTCTGTACCCTGTCGTTGATTTTGGTGATGTGTCGATCTGTTGTGCTGTTGATGTATTGTGTCCTGATGAATTTCTTTTTCTCATCCTTGTCCTTTCCTTCTTGGGTGTTCTCTGTGCTTCTCTTGTGGTTCCCGTGCTCCTGGTTCTGTCTTTCTTCCTCTAGGTTGTTTCCTATCTCCATTCCACATTTATCGCTTAGGTATGTTATGATTTTCTGTTTTTTCTCCTGTTCCAGGTCTGATTTTTTGATGCCTTCCGTGAAATATTTTTCCGTTATTTTCCTTGTATATCCGTTGTCGTCTGCTTCTATCACTAGTATTTTTATGGTGTCTTCTATGTATTCTATCTCCGTAACTTTGACGGCGTAGCTTACCCTCTCTATTATAGTGTTCCTCTTGTATATGTTGGGCTGGTTTGACAGGTAGTTGATTAGCCTGTTTGATGCAATGGCTTTTTTGTACCACCTTGTCTTGAATTCCTTATTTGTTCTGCTTATTGTTATGTCCAGATAGTTTATTTCGTTCATGTCGTTTTCCCTCTCTATCGTGAGTTCCATGTTCAGTTCTTTCTCTAGTGTCCTTCGCATCGCTTTTATGTTTTGTTCCTTCACGTATATAAGGAAATCATTCACATATATCTTGAGTAGTCTCGTTCCCATTCGTTGTAATTTTCCATATATTCTATTTATGGCCAAGTCTATGTAGAGACTTGCGTATTTTCCTGACGTTTTTCCTCCCATTGGGGTGCCTCTGGTCTGTTTGAACACTTCCTTGTCTATCTAGAAGTAGTTTGCCTGTTTTAGGTCGAAGTCCACGATGCTTAATAGGTTTGTCATGTTGTATTCTCCTTCCATTTTGGGCCCTATTGTGTGCTTTATACTTTTCTTCAGTTCTGTTAGGTCCAAGTTGTTGTACATGTCTTTTATGTCCATCGTCACTAGGACATGGCCTTCTTTCCATTCCAGTGTTTTGATCTCCTTCAGTAGGTCTAGTTTGTCCTTGACATTCTGGTCTATCCTTAGGCATTCTAGGTGTCGCATTCTGTCCAATGCTCTATTTATGTATTTCCCCAGTTTGGTGTTGATTGCACTGGTCTTTGATACGATGGGCCTTAGTTTTGGTATTTCCTTGTGTATCTTAATGACTGGATGTAGTATGCTTATTTCGTTCTCGTAGTCATCTAAGTTTCTAAGCATCTCTACATCCTATAGTCCGTTTGTGTTCATTGCTTTCAGTTTGTTCTTGTATGCATTCTCCATCGCTTTTTGTGTCCTTTTGATGTCCTCGCTGTTTATTCTCCTGTATAGTCCACTGCTTATTCCTTCTGTTATCATCTCCTTAAGTAGTTCCTCGTAGTATTCTCTCTGTATCGCTACCGTTACCTTTCCTTATCTGCCTCTATGATTTTAATGTCCTTCCTTCTGGTGAGCATTTCTTTGTTTCTCCCTACTGTTTCGTTGATCTTCAATTCTGTCCTCGTGAATTGTTTTTTCTTGTTCTCTTCTATGTATTTGTTCGTGTCCTTGGCTACTCCCCTCGTTATCTCCTTGTATCCCATGGGTGTGTCCGCTTCCACTGTCTCTGCTATACTGTTTAGGGTCACAGTGTGTTGATGGGGTTTATGTTCCGGTTGGGTGGTATGAATTTAGGTCCGTATGACAGTATCGCCTTAATGTCTGGTTCCATCTCGTATTCCGTTAGGTTTCTGAAACCTCCTCCTACTTCCCTGAATGTCATGGGTTTTCCTGTGGGTGCCATGTGTTTGTGTTGTTTATCTTATCCGCTTGTTTCCGTTTTCCTGTAGATGGTAAGATGTGTTTATGTTAAGTGTGTGTTTCTATGTGTTATGATGGCTGTGGTTAGATCAATATTGTTAGTTGGTAGTTTACTAAAGTTTCTATTTCCATGTGTGTGTTCCTCTGTCCTCCTGTTGGTGTGGGTCTATCATTTACTTCTTATTGTTGCCTACCTTTGCTTGGGGTTATAGTTTGTCCTTGTTTCCCTTCGTTGTTTGCTCTCTTCTGTGTTTTGGCTGGTATCTTCGTGATTAGCCTCCCGAGCACACTATCGGTGCTCAGCACTGTCTTGGGTGCCCCAGGTTTCCTACTCAGTGTGGCCAATAGACACTGTGCACTTGACACGTGACACCGATGGGGGAGATACTTTGCGATTCCAAAAATTAGCTGACGGAAAAATTCGTCTTCAAATTAAAAAGCGTAAGTCTACCGTATGTCTACTTGTTTATGGTTTATTATCTAAATTCACTAATCAGAAACATTCAAATTTAACGAAAAGAAAAAGAAAAACGATACCATAATATAACAAAAAATCTTTATTAGACCACGTAAGGTCATATACATTTTTTTTTTTTTTGAGGCGGGAGGATGTTCCGTCGCGGACCACAAATTAATTAAATTAAAAAACTCACCAATTAAATATCCCACGATGATATTTTCCCACGGTGCCGCAGCAGCTAAAAAATAAACAAAAAAGGCACTCATAAAATTAATCAACAAATAAAAGTCTCAGATCATTCACGATCTGAGACTTTAATTAAAACTATACTTACGCTACATCTCATGAATTAAATCATCCCACGATGTTTCGCCATCCTAAGGGAGCAAAAAATCTAAAAAAAAAACATATTATTAATAAATATATAAATAAATATTCAAAACATGTCAAACTTACCTCCATCTAACAGCTGCTATGAAACTTTTGATTTGACTTAATTAAAATGGCAGCTCATAGTACAGAGTAAAATATTCTCATGAGATTATGATGACGTCACTTGGGGACCAAATGTGCGAAGTTTCGCAAACTGACGCGGGCGTCATTGGCAACGCCACCGGCAGACACAATTTCTATTGTGTTTCTGCCTATAAATAGCGAGCTGCTGGGAATGTCAGCTCACTCGCATTTTGAGCAGTCGCCAAGACAGATCGGCAGTGTTAAACCGAAATTAAGTCTTGTTTAACAAAATATAAGGGAGACATTTGAACCCAATATACTAATCTGTATTTAATTATTTTATTTTTTCAGCTTTATTAGCAGGCAGAATATTTGAAGCCTAGCCTTTTTTCATATGAGCAGATCAAGTGAAGCTCATATTACTACCCATTTCTAATAGAATTAATAATAATCCACAATTCTATTTTTCAGGGTAAAAATCCAGCATCCAAGCATTGGATTAATTAAAACGCCATTTCTTCTTTAGAACTTTGAATTTTTTATTTTTGAACTTTTGATTTTTTTGATTATTATTTCATTTATTTTTTTTGATTTTTGGTTGAATTATTATTGTATCATTTGGATTTTATTATTTCGTTTTAATTTCATTTGGATTAAGTAGCGATAAGATCTAGGTTAAGAAATCAGTTGTGAGAAATAAAAATTGAATATTGACATACCATAAACAATAATTTTTTCAGTCTTATCCTTCCAACCGGCACCTCCCCGAATTTTATGATTAAACCCATATTGGGATTTAACAGTATCTGAACCACATTTCTCGGGCGGGGACCTCCCTGGCCTGTCATTTCAGAAAAATTTCCCACTAATGGGGAGTAGAAATAAAATTCGTACGAAGAAGCGAAAACTTCTCTCAAGAAGTACAGAACCAACAGAGCTACAGGAGAACAAGGTACAGATGAGGACACATGCAGTGACTCAACAATCATATCAACACCATTATCGCCTGACGAGACTAAAGAGGCAGTCATCGCCCCATACTTAAAGCAGATAGCAGAACTTAGACGAACTATAGCAGACCTCCAGAGGAATATGCAGCAGCAAAGCAACCAAACATCTCGTGTAAAAACAGCAAATCAGTCGCAGGCAAACCCGCAACCTGGCAGCTCTAGCGGGAAACGTCACACATCCACGTGAAAAACACCGATTTTAACAAAAACAAAGAGCTCCTATAAAGCTCCAATAAACAGTACTTCACGTACACCCCGAAGCATATTAAGACGCACAGCGTCCTCCTTAAAGGTCTAGACAGCCCATTTAATGAACAGGATATTCTGAAAGACCTGACAAATAGAAGAATCACCGAAATCCTCAAAGTTTCCCGTTTTAGCACGAGGAACTCCATCAAAATAAATAAAACACTCGACATGTGGCTTATTCAACAATCCCATTCAGGTAACCTAAAGGACCTCTTAGAGGTAAATTACCTGCTTTACCAATCGGTATCTGTCGAACCCTTAAAAAGGACAGAAATCTTGCAGTGTAAAAACTGCCAAAGATATGGACATACTGCTGCGAATTGCAGAATGCTATATCGTTGTGTGAAATGCACGACAAGCCACTCTCCTGGGGCATGCCAAAAAAAGACAGCCTCTAAATGCATTAACTGTGGTGAGGAATGTCTACAAGAACTGCCCTCAATATCTCACAATCCTGAAAAGACTTCAGGAGAGAAAGGAAAATCTCCGCAAAGAGAACTCCTTTAAGAGAGCCTCTGTTAACAATTATGTCCAACCCAACATCTCATTCTCTAATCTGTTTAGCACAAACATCCAAGCACCTACCAGCAACCGGGCACACATACCAACTCAGCCTCATAGCTCCCCGCTTTCATTTTTCAATAAAGAGTGGCAATTGCCACCGGGCAAGCAAGTTAAACATCCACAGCCTCAAAATAATAGCTCTGAAAACCAACTCTCTCGTAAGCAAAACCAAGAGACATAACCTGGAAACTGGAAACTTTACCACTATACAAGTTCAAGACCAGCTCTCTTCTATAGAACAAACAACTATCAAGCTCATTTGCGATAAATCTGAATTCATCATATCCGCAATTTACCACACACATAACATGCCGAACGCCCTAAACCCAAGCGACCTATCTAATATCTTTCATTTAGCAAACTCTATTCCACCAAACAAATTAGGTTACGTCATAATTGGAGGCGATTTCAACGCTAAGCAGCCATTCTGGCTAAACACCACCACCAACTCTTCAGGAAGAGCACTCTACAACTGGTACATCTCAAATGCAGTCAACATAAGCCTAAACCTGCTATCTAGCAGAGACCCCTCTCACCACGTCTTAGACACTCATACATATTTAGATCTCTTCGTAACTTCTGCTAACATCAACATGGATATAAATCCTAGCTTTCACCCCTTTCTGGAGTCTACAACCTGCGAGTCCGACACCGACGCGGTAATTCTCAACACTACAATCTCGGATACATATTGGCCACCTAATCTACTCAGACGGACAGTAAACAGAGACCTCTTAGATATCCCAATGGATAAAAACCTCAATATCGATGAAATAGAAGAAATAATTAGCAGACTAACCAACATCCTGAATAAAGCCATAGATTCCTCTACCCCGAAATACACGATCCTTAAAAACAGACTTAGAAAAATCCTACATAGAAATAGATATAATCCCTCATTCAGTCACCTGAAATCTAGAATAAACCTACTTAAAAAAATAATAAAAATAAACTCGCACTACAATAACCATTGGAACCAAAAAACTTTCTAATATTAAAATGGATACTAACATCTTCTAAATTATAAAAAAACATAACCAATATCCCCAGCTCCCGAGCGTTCCCCTACCTGAATACAACCACTAACAACACACCCACCACAGTAACAGATAACAAGGATAAAGCCGACCTTTTATGTAACTATTTTAACAGCGCCGCCAACACTAACCTCATATACCAAGATACTAACACCTTAACAATAACTAATAGCATAAGAACACAAACCTACAATAACACACATCCGAGTACAACCTTCAGTTCTCTTCACACAGCAGCAGACCCCAACAGCAGCTCCCAACAAATACCTACTTCCACCGATTAGAATAACAGATATCACGACTTCACGAACGAAAAACACACAACACAATATATTCGCAACCGGAAGAATAAAAAGTCTAGCGATCCGGACGACGTCCCCAACTTCATCATCAGAAAGCTACCGCCCGGCTAACCAGTTTGGGTTCAAACAGCAGCACTCAACCTCACACGCGCTCCTAAAAATTAAATCCGACATTTCTCACAAACTGAACAAAAAACCTCCCACAATAGCATGTCTACTAGACGTTGAAAAGGCCTTCGATTCAGTGTGGATCGACGGACTAATCCACAAAATGCTAAACACATTTAGCTTCCACCCCCATCTCTGCAAGGTAATATACAGCTACCTTACAAATAGAGCCTTTAAAGTTAAAATTGAGCAACAATTCTCGAAAGATTTCTTCCCCGATTTAGGCCTTCCTTAAGGATCAATACTCTCCCCAATCTTATATAATATATATACTTCTGACATTCCATCACCCGAGTCTATTTCTTCGGACATAAAATCTCTGCATTACGCAGATGCCGTCATAATCAACCTCAGCTCTAAAAACCCTACACTCGCGATAAATAAAATAAACCGTTATCTTCAGTCCATTTCAAAATATTTTTCAGAATGGAAACTCCAACTAAATGTGAACAAATGCGAAACTATTGCTTCCACAGGAATCAAAACTGTAGCGTTCTGCCCTCACGCTACCTTTCCGTTTTTTTTGGTTTTTTTTTCATCTTAAATTTCTTTTTCTTCTCTTAATTTTTTTTTATTATTATTAATCATTTTCTTTTATTTTCCTTTCAATTTCCTGGGTATCTGAAAAGGGGCAAAAGTTTTTCTTTTCGTTCGCAAGGTAGCCCTATGCTACCCTTCTATGTGAAGGCCTAAAATACCTGAAAAGGGGCTAAAGTTATTACATTTCCAAAAAAGCAGCCCTATGCTGCTTCTCCATAAGAGACATATTTGCCTGAAAAGGAAAGAATGTATTCAGCTAGGCAACCGAAATCAAAAATCCGCATAAGCACAAAAATTTCACAGGCCGGCAATGAAAACAACGACAATAAAAAAAAATTCTAAAATGTGCAGAACGCGCACAAATTAGAATTTTTCGTTTGAATATCACTGTTAGTCACCAACATCCAGGAGACGAACACGACAATTCGCCTAGCCGTAAAATATTGCGTGATATTCACATACAATAGATTACAGCAGGCCCGCCCAAATTCACAGAAATTTTTGACTCACAGCCACTGACATATATAATATGGACTGCTTAACTTTCCATTTCATATGGGTTCAGTTGGTTATGTCAATAAAAGTTCTTACGCCGGTGCCAACATTGAAAAAATCATTGGCGGGAAGTTGAAAAAATAAGCGCGCATCTCGAAAAGTGATTATAATAAAACGTTTCGAACTTCTGCTTCATATCTTATGAATATATTGCCTTTGGTAAAACAATTTTATCAGTAATAACCCTAAATAATTAATTTAAAAACATTTATTTCGACGGACCCGTTTATTTATTTGTTGTTTACAGTTCTCCTCAGTTGGTACTTGGTGCTTAGACTGAAAGAGTCAGCAATATAGAAATGAGCCCACTTTTTGCAGTGCATTTCCATTAACGTAGTCAGTCCATATTATATATGTCAGTGCTCACAGCACACATTTTGCTGCTACCAAACAGTAGGCAAAACAATACACGCACACCCGTACATACAGCGAGCAGAGTTTTAGATTTCAGCCCGATCGAACGAAAAGTGCGCGCCTGCCGGTGGCTGCTGGCAGAGAATCGTTTTGTTCGAATGTAGGGAAACTGCGCAAGGGTTAGTTAGTTGATTCTGAGCTCTGAACGTGGGAGTGATCTGAAAAAAACAATATAGATAGAAAGAAGAAGAAAAGAAAGATATGAAGGGACAACTGCTTTTCGAAGATTGTGCCCCACGCGAAAGATAATCAAGAGTTTTTTTTTTTGCGTTTATGTGCAAATCGCGCTGCACACTCGTGTATTCGTGAATCATCTCGCATTCGCCGATTGTGGATTTATCTGAAATAGAAACAGATTTGAGTGTGGTGAACAATTCCTTCAGTTGAAGATTTTGATTACATATCTGCGAATATTATTAAAGTGCGCTTATAAATTTAGATTCACCTGAAATAGAAACAGATTTCAGTGTGGTGAACAATTCGTTCAGTTGAAGATTTTGATTACATACCTGCGAATATTATTAAAGTGCGTTTATCAATTTAGATTCATCTGAAATAGAAAAAGGTTTCAGTATTGTGAACACTTCGTCCATTTGAGGATTATGCTCACCTACATATAAAGTTGAATTTTATCAAGGTGCATTCCTCAATTTAGAGTTACCTGAAATAGAAAAACATTTCAGTGTGGAGAACAATTCGTTCAGTTGAAGATTTTGATTACATACCTGCGAATTTTATTAAAGTGCATTCCTCAATTTAGAGTTACCTGAAATAGAAAAAGATTTCAGTGTCGTGAATACTACGTTCATTTGAGGATTATGATCACCTACATGTATATAAGTGAATTTTATTAAAGTGCATCCATCAACTTTGATTTACCTGAAATAGAAAAGATTTCAGTGTCGTGAATGCTACGTTCATTTGAGCATTATGTTCACCTACACATATAAATGAATTTTATTAATCAAATATTTTATTCAACAATTTTGGATTTATCTGAAATAGAAGAGACTTCAGTGCGGTGAGCAATCCGTTCATTTGAAGAATATGATTGCATACCTATATGCGTGAATATTATTATTAAAGTGCTTCCATCAATTTTAAATTCATCTGAAATAGAAAAGATTTCAGTGTTGAGAACAATTCGTTTATTTAGAGAATTACAATTACCTGCATCTATTTGAGTACAATCAAAGTGCGTTCGTCGAATTTAGGATTATCTGATATAGAAAAGATTTCAGTACGTTGAACAAAACGTTCATTTGAGGATTATGCTCACCTACATATATAAATGAATTTTATCAAAGTGCATTCATTAAAGTAAATTCACCTGAAATAGAACAGATTTCAGTGTGGTGAACAATTCGTTCATTTGGGGATTATGATCACCTCCATGTATATATGTAAGTGAATGGCATTCATCAAGTTAGAGTCATCTGAAATAGAAAAGCTTTCAGGGTTGTGAACAATTCGTTCATTTGGAAATTATATTTACCTGTATCTATATGGGTACCGTCAAACTGCATTCGCCGATGTGGATTATCTGAAATACAAAAGGTGTCAGTTTAGAGAACAATTCGTTCAAGCGAAGATCATCATTACCTGCATTTATACATATATCATCCCATTACATCCATCGATTTGTACTACCTGAAATAGGAAAGCCTTAAGTTCGGAGCAGGCTTGTCCCTGTGCCAAGTACCCTCTTGAAAGCTACAGTGAGCAAGGAACATCGGAATTGTAGACGACAAACTCCGCGGGGCTCAGTAAATTGGATTTGAGTCTAATATGGCTTTGAAGGATTCCAGGTTCGAACATACTGCAAACCATCCGCCAGTGCATGTGTCATAATTTTTATAAGGTAACGGTCGGATTTAATAGTATGATAAATTGAGTGAGTAAAACATATTTTATTTCCTTTTCACAAATTATGTTTTTTTTTTTTTGATATTTTTTTTTTGTTCATATTGATTTTTTTTTTTAGTATGCCTCTGATTGATTGACAGGTAACATAAATTTTGGTGAGTTAATACGAACTAGATGAAAGTTAGGTGCTCGAGCAAAGATAGGTAGGTAACAAATACAATTGTTTGGCATAAGATTTATGGCATTGTGAGTTAGCTAGATAGCCCACAAATAATCGCAATTTGTACCATTTTGTGTAAAACGCAAGGACTGGTGGTGGATGGTAGTAGCATCACCTAATTAAAGGTGCAGATGGTTCTAAAATCATGCTAGAAGTTAGCTCTGTCCTTTCCAATTCCTCCTTTTTTTTTTGTTCCGCTCAAGGATATCGCCCTATTTTCATACATTGAGTGATACATATACACTCTTATTTTGTTTTGCTAGTCTTACTTTCCTTCGTCTTTCAGCGTCTTTGGTATTCTCCAGATAAGGGAATTGGAAGACCGAGGTTGGGGACGAGTGGTTAAATGGTAGGTAGTTCATCTCACTGCTCTTCGACCGCCAGGATGTTCGAGTAGGAGTCTGATGGATGGTGGCCGGTCAGGGCGGCGAGTCTTCTGATCACGCAGTCGCTGTAAGGGATTAATATGGGGCTAAGGATAACACCCATGCTTTGACACTTTAGCCAGGGTGGATGGGGGCGTTGGGCCCATTCATGTCAAAGCCAGGACTCCCTCAACAACTGGACGTCAGCGCTCTCTCTCTCTCGCTCTCTCTCGGCGTTGAACACTCTCCGGGTGGTTAAACATTTGTACGGCGTTGTTCTTTCATGTTGTTTTATTTCAGCACATCGCATCGCTGGCATTATTTAAATTTCATCACTTCCAGGTCTTTTTTTCAGGTTGCACCAGTGGAGGCGAAGCATCATAAGACGTGTAAAATTCTTTTTTTGTCCGTCTGGAGTTTAATAAAGATGAGTCAGTTTTTTTTTGTTGTTTCCGCACAGCTCTCAAGCACTGAGAGGACGTAGGTGGCAAGAACCACCAGAAGCCGGCTGATCGCTAGCGGCAATATGCTGTGCGTGCGGCCACCCACACTTGTCACCGAAGTGAATTTTGCAGCAAGAGGTGTCTGTTGCCGCACCTATCTATAATCATTGCAAGATGGATGTAGATGGGGCGGACAGCGGGCGCGCTCTTCGCTACAAAACCTCCAGAAAACGCCACAATAGACTACTTCGCGGCATGAATATTCACATAAATAACACCCGAATCACCCAAAAAGAGACGGTGAAGTACCTTGGCCTCACATTTATCCGAAATTTCAAATGGTTCCGCCACATAAATTATATCATAAAGAGAGCCACAATTGCATACATTAAACTGAGACCAATATTGAAAGCAGCTCTTAACGAAAGGATTAAGATCATATGCTGCAAACAACGTATTAGACCCATTCTTATCTACGCGTGTCCTATCTGGACGGACATCTCTTCAGCCCAAATGGAACGCATCTGCAGACTTAAAAGGTCAATCCTAAGAAGATCCACAGGGCTCTACCGAAAACCACATTCCAACCACTACTTGAATAACAGAACTCTCTACGAAAGAACCAAAATCTCCAGAATTGGCCTAGTAATAATCAAGCAATCACTCAATTTCTTCAAAAGACTTGATCACTTTCAAAACCCCATCCTCGATGGCTGCCTTAATTTTTTTGTAAGGCCAATTTTCTCGCAGATCAATTCAGCAGGAATTAGACACAAACATATTTTAAATAAGTAGCATTTCTTCAGGCATAAATTAGGGGAAAGGGAATTAAAATCTCTGTCTAATTATAAGAGCTTAGAATTTTTATATTTGGTACGCCACTAAAAAATTGTTTTCTCAAAATTGTTTAGTAATGTCACACGCGTTTTCGATGTTTCTACATTCCTTTTCGTATTCACCACAGCGAAAAACAAATGATAATTTGGAGAGTTTGTTAAGAAAACTAAATAATATTCAAAAAATTCGTTGGTAGATTTCGTAATGATTGAAATGACAACTTATCACCCCATTATATTTAGTTTCATTGATGTTTTGAATAATTCACTATTTTTTTTTTCATTGAACAGAGATTGAAGAGTGCGGCATCACCAAAAAAAGAAGAACTGTCTGGAATTAGTCCAGAAGAGGCAGGAACAACGTGATATCATTAACCTCAATCACAGAAGTTCTTGGTCATTACAACACATAAGTTCTTGGTTATCACATCACAGAAGCTCTTGGTCATTACAACACATAAGTTCTTGGTTATCACATCACATAAGTTTTTTGGTCAGCAACAAGCAACCATAATCAAAATTATTGATTTTATTTATTTATTCTTTTCTTCACAGAGAGCATTTTATACCAAAATGTAAGCAGACTTGAAATCAATCAACGGTTAATTAAGGAGCGTAGGTTAAGCTGTGAATTAAATTTTGTGGATTTTGTGAATTTAAAAAAAAACGGGTGTTTGGATTTATAATAAATAATTTATAGAACGAAAGTACATACGTCTTCTAATTAAAACAAACAAAATTCCTAAAATAAATTCACATTGTGTCAGAATATTGGATTCTAACACCAGCAGAAACTTATGGCTTTTTTTTGAATTTACAATGCTTGGATAAAAAACAGTTTGGAAATAGAATATTCCAACTAGTAATAGATCAGCTTAAAATCCTAGAAACCGAAGGTTTAACAGCTCTGAATCTTAAAGTATATTTCCATTTCGTACTAATTACATGTTTACAGAATCCTTTGTTGCAAATTACTATTGTCGCTTCTGTAAAATGCATAGAGAAGATGCAAAAATAACTTGTAAAGAAGTTCCTTCTCTCCTAAGAAGTAGAAATTCCTATCTAGAGGATGTACAGAAAAGTGATATAAATTCAACAGGAATAAGTAGCTTGTGCATTTTTAATCAGTTAAAAAATTTCAATGCCATTGAAAACCTTGCAGTGTACATCATGCATGATGTGTTCGAAGGCGTTTTTAACTATGAACTATGCATAATATTAAAATATTTTATTAATAATAAATCTTTAAATCAACAGATTACTTGTTTCGATTTCGAAAACATTGATTCCATGAATAGACCTCAGGAAATTTTTGAGGAGCATTTGTAAAATGCCAAGCTGAAATATTCAACTTCTGAGATAACGTGGTTTTCAAATTTTTTCGGACTTCTAATTGGTTTTCGGGTGCCTGAAGAAGATGAGGTATGGGATATATATTTAACTCTTATTAACATTGTTGATATTTTATTAATGGAGGCAATTACAAAAGAAAATATTAAATATTAAACGTTTGGAATATCTAATCACTTCGCATCATGCACTATTCCTTCAAAAATTTCAATTAGATTTAAAGCCAAAACACCATTTTATGTTACACTATCCCATGATAGCCAGAACTGTATGTCGTATAAACACAGGGAACTGAAAAACATTGCTGCTTCAACAATTTCTCGGAAGAATATTACACACACTATGACTGAAAGATATTTATTTAGTGAAAGTCGAAGACTTGAGACAGGCAATTTCCTTGATAACGATATTCAGCAGTGAGCAAGTTTTTTTTTTGTACATATTTAAAGGAAATTGAATTCAAAATAATAATAATCTCGACTGAAAATTTTTCAACTGACTTGAAATAAATAATATAAAATATAAGATTGAGGCGGTAGTTCAAGGAAACAGACTTTCCCATATTTGGCCAAATTGAAGGGATATGTATGGCTGAATATGAGGGGTTTTTTGTATGTCTTGCTCTGGAAACTCTATTCCTTGATATTCACAGGCATGCTCATGTGGTTAGGAAGACAAAACGTATTTGCTTTAATAAAATGTGTATAGAATATTACAAAATATATTCTCTTGTAAAACAAAATTCAGAATTCTTTGGTATTTAGTTTAATTTAGAAAAAATAATCGATTTCAGTTAATTTGTAAGAACTTTTATATTTTGTGTCTCAAAAAGTGTACATATTATGACCATATACCTATATATGTATAATTGCCAATTGCACAGCTTTCTAAAATAAGGATACGTATTCTAATAAAATTCACGATTTCCTATATACTAATACACAAATTTTCTTTCAAATATTCGCCATGCATATGTACCAAATGTAAAATTTAGTAAGTAAACTATTCTTGAGGCTGTAGGTGAAACAGAAATTTTATCGGGCTGGGCCATAAATATTCGCTTTTTCCTTCTGAATATCTTCATTGTAATAACAGAAAAAAGTGACGTGGATTTCTGGGCGCGAATATATTCTATGTTCCCTGTGGAATCCATAGCACAAAGAAGCAGAGTGTTTATAAATTCTCTGTGTACTGTATGATCAGTACTAATTGTAATACATAGCTGAAAATTATTATTTTAGTAAGTTCCGAAGTATAGTCTACTGGCTACTAAAATTAGCTCAGGTTATTATGCTCATATAATCCATGGTGTAATGTGTTGTAACCCGGGTACCACCGTGCTTTCCTGAAGAGAAGAGCGCACAGGGGGAAGATTCAGGACCTTTAAATATACCAAAAACTCAAATTAAGAGGTAATAAAAACATCCCTTTATTGATTTCTCCTTCCGGTTTTTTTATTTAAGAATAACTTTTTAGGTTTAGATTTATAACAGAACTTTTCTTCACAAAGTGAAGATTCACTTTTTAGTAACGACTATTTTAAGATTTAGATCTAATACAGAAACTTTTCTTCACAAACGGAAAATTCACTTTTTATTAAAAACTTTTTTAAGATTAAAAATCTGAAGCAGAACCTTTCTCTACTTCCGTTCTCGTTGGGCGCTGATCCTGAACTTCCACGATTTTTGGTCAGTAATTATCATTCGCTTCTTTCAACACACGCTAGCGTCAGCAAAAATATCCCACTTGCTGTATATATGTGACCAATAAAAAAGTTGTTGCTAACAATGATATAAAAAGAACTGAAAAAAGTATTCACACTGTCTTGACAAATCAAGGAATTAACCAATCAGAAAATTCTTGCTGATAATGCCATAGCAAGAATCGAAAAAGGTCATGTTAATGTTTGGATTTTTAAATAAGCTGATACTTGCTCTTTAGATTATGAGCATTTTGCTATTTAAAGGCACATAAATTTTGTGCTATGTATACACGTGTGTCGTAAATTATGTTACTTGATATGGTAAGTATTCAATGAAACGAATGACTTTTTTCAGATGTTTAGTGTTTAGGTTTTTCTATAAGGCAATTTATGAAGGCTAGCAATATGACTATATGAGCCTTTATCAAGTGGAATATTTGGGGTAAGTATATTTGTGCATGATTGTGATTTATGAATATGCACGAAATGTGTGGTATTTTGGGATCACAACAGGGGACTATGTTTTTCATATAACAGGGTGCCATAATCATTTATGTGAGGATGCTATGCTTACATAGCTGAGGGTATTATGCTTATATAGCTCAGGGTGCTATAATTATTTAGGTCCAGATGGTATAATAGTACGACTCACGGAACTATTTTATATAACCCAGCATGCTACGCTTACATACGTCAGTATGATTCATTTGTATAGCTCAGAGTGCTATGCTTTCATAGTTCAAGAGAATATCTCCTATGGGAATATGCGGTATATATATATTTAGAATATAGCGTTTGTAACAGTATATTATGATGCACAACCTTATATACAGGGTGTTTCCCACTAGGAGGTCAGTAGAGCGGGAGGTGATAGTACTCACTTAGACGAACCAAAAATTGTATGGCAGGGGGAGGGGGCATATCAACCGTTTAGGAGTTACAGGGTGATTAAGAAAAAAAGCCAGTTTTTCACAAAACACCCTGTATCTTATAAACTATAGGGTGTACGGTCACACTTATGAGCTCATTGAATGCAGAACTTCATGGCTTTTCCAACGACTGCTCAACAACCTCCACACCCCTCTCCAATCATGAATTATGGTTATCTAAACTAAAAATTTCGGATTTTCTTACCTTTTTTTTTAATTTAACCTCTATTATTTTTGAAAAAAGGTCGTTAACATAACTTTTTTTTATAAAAACTATAAACTGTAGACTCTCCTCTTTAAGTTGACCTATTACACCCTATGTGTTACCTGTAGCCGGTAAACAGTTATTAACTCATAACCTTTTCAGGTCACACCGAAATTAGACGATATTTTTTTAAATGACGTGCTAAGGGAACAAATTATCGGTGATAATAGGTCTGAAAATAGGTTTCAGAATAGGTTTAGAGCTAATAACTCTTAAAGGGCTTCAGATAGGACATTGGGTGTAATAGGTCATATTAAAGAGGAGAGTCTCCAGCTTACAATTTTTATAAAAAAAAGTTATGCTAACGACCTTTTTTCAAAAATAATAGAGGTTAAATTTAAAAAAAAAGGTAAGAAAATCCTAAATTTTTAGTTTAGACAACCATAATGATGGGAGAGGGGTGTGGTGCTGATTGAGCAGTCGTTGGAAAGGCCATGAAGCTCTGCATACAATGAGCTTTTAACTGTGACCGTACGCCCTGTAGATTTAAGATACAGGGTGTTTAGTGAAAAACTAGCTTTTTTTCTTAATCACCCTGTAACTCCTAAACGGTTGATATTTGCCCCCCCATACAATTTTTGGTTCGTCTAAGTGAGTATTATCACCTCCCGCTCTACTGACCTGCTAGTGGGAAACACCCTGTATAAACCTCCTATAGGTTATGTGTTGAAATCCAATAAAATATGACAAGTCCAAAATTCACGATAAACAATGCGTATTTTCGGAACTTGATCAAACGAAATGTGCGGATACTAGACACCTATACAAAAAAAAATTTCATGGCAGGGAAAGGTTCGCATCAACCGTGTCGGTGTTACAGGGTGATTAAGAAAAAAAGCTAGTTTTTCACAAAACGGCCTGTATGGCCTTTCCAACGATTGCTCAACCAGTCCCATACCCATCTCCCATCAAGAATTATGGTTGTCTAAACTAAAAATTTCGGATTTTCCTACATTTTCTTTTAATTTAACCTCTATTATTTTTGCAAAAAGGTCGTTAACATAACTTTTTTTTATAAAAACTGTAGACTTTCCTCTTTAATTTGACCTATGTGATAAGTGTAGCCCTTTAAGAGTTATTAGCTCTTAACCTATTCTCAAACCTATTTTCAAAGCTATTCTCAACGATAATTTGTTCCCTTAGCACGTCATTTAAAAAATATCGTCTAATTTCGGTGTGACCTGAATAGGTTATGAGTTAATAACTATTTAACTGCTACAGTTCACACATAGGGTGTAATAGGTCAAATTTAAAGGAAAGTTAAAGGTAAAGTTTACAGTTTTTATAAAAAAGGTTATGTAAACGACCTTTTTGCAAAAATAATAGAGGCTAAATTAAAAGAAACGGCAAGAAAATCCGAAAATTTTAGTTAAGCCAACCATAAGTCTTGAAGAGAGAGGGGTATGGGGCTGGTTGAGCAATCGTTGGAAAGGCCATGAAGTTCTGCATACAATCAGATTAACTGTGACCGTACGCCCTGTAGTTTTTAAGATACAGGGTGCTTTGTGAAAAACTAGCTTTTTTTTAATCACTCTGTAACACCGAAACGGTTGATGCGACACCCCCCCCCCCCCCCCCCCCGCGCCTTACAATGTTTTTTTGTCAAGGTGTCTTGTATCCGCACATTTCATTTGATCAAGTTTCGAAAATACACATTGTATATAGCTCAACAAATATATAAATTATAACCCACCGTCCTAAAACTTTTTTCAGTGCGCAGATAGGGTAAATGGAATAGTCATACTAATCTGAATTTATAAGAGACAATTCATGTTCCTTTTCAGCAGGGATTCCCAAAGTGGTCGATATCGGTTTCCCAAGAGTCGACATAAACGACAATAGATTTTGGGGGTCGACGAGGTCAGAAATCGACCCCTATTAATTAACACAATTGTAACAATCAAGATATGTACTGTATAAGTTGTGTTACTTGTGTTACGTGTACCAACTTGTTAGTAGGGAGTATCATTGTTGTACTTTTAAGAAACTCAGTAAGTCGATAAGCGTGCACAAATTCGTACAAGATGAAAAACTCGGAAAGTCAATAAGCGTGGACAGTACAGTTCGATAGTACAAGTCCTTCAAGCACGTTTTGACTTGCTCCGTATTTGACGCATATACGCGATTTAACACGAACGAAATCATGATCAAGTTCAAGTCCAAACATGCTCCTGATATTTTACTAAATAACTTGCACTTAGGTTGAAAGTTCATTTGCATTTTGAAATTCGTTACACTCATCTACTAATTTATTTCAAGAGATTACAAAGTGATGACATAGTTAAATTAAGTGAATTAAAATAAAGTGATTGAAAAAGAATTCACGAAATGCTTAGTTACCTACGCGTGTTAATAGCGCAATCATACATATCTGCAATTTATGAAAAAGTAACAGGGTAAGCGCCAAAAAACGTTTTGATATTTTTCTAAGTATTTTTTTAAATTACTTTAGAAAAGTTCTTACTTAAAATTATAAATGTTCAGTTTTCTTTGTTTTCGTTTTTTACGTTTATTTGTACCTAATACAAATTTTCTATACTACAGTGACTATATCCAAGTTTATCAATGTTGTGATTCAGGTTCCCAATGCCGCGAATCACAACCATAAGGTCAATACATCAATATATTGTCCTATGCCATATATTGATGTACCACAAGATGACCCTGAAACTATAAAATTATTTATTCAAAACTTAAATTGCATTCAAATTCATTCTCCCTTATTATAACGAAATACAATTTAGCATAAATTGCATTTTGTTATCAGACACACATTCCACTCACACGGTATGCAACTTACCTACATATAGTGTCTTCTTACCCTCTTTCCGTATGTACACTGTACATACGTACATTACTTACTTAATCCAATCTAATTGTATGTACATACATATACATACAATTATCACAATTATTCGCTCCCTCTTAAAATTAATATTTCAAGACGGGCGCACAAGTGCATATCGGATTACAGTTTGCATAGATGCATATAGCTTGCATCAAAACTTTTGTACATTTTCTCACGTACGATTTTAACGTCGTGAGAAAGCAATAAAAAGATAAAAAAGCTTTTGCAAGATATCGTGGGTACCTGGGGGCAATTTGCCCAAACCGCGAGGAGCTTCTTTTCAAAATCCGTCGAGTGCAGTTCTTAAAAGAACCCGTAAAACTATATAGTTCAAAGAATGAGAATTTAGAAAAATCGGTAGTGAACCAAATTTCCTAATTAAAAAGCAAAATTAACATTCTTACGATATCTAAGACTGTGTATTATAAGTATTGTGACAGCCAGTTGTGAAAAAAAGAGGAATAAAAAAAATAATAATAACTTACAGTTTAAAACGAAGAGTTTTTTTTTCTCCTTGATTAAAATCCCTAATCGATAAAAGTTCAAAGTTTGAGTGTCCTCCATCGGAGCATGACACGCAAACCACAACATCAATGAGTAAGTTCGTGAGCATACTTAAAAAACATCCAGTACCTAGGTGTGATAAAAATAAGTTTATGTGCAAATTTAACAGTTTTATTATTGTTTTTTTAAGTAGTTTCTTAAACATTTTTTTTTATTTGAAGGTTTACTGCTAGTTTTATGATGGCAGACACGAAAAAAAATGCAGACAATACAGTTTGGACTTATCAAATCAACACTTGCCGATGTGTCTCATATATGAAAAAGTAGTCAATTACGATGCCATGAAGCCATCAAAAATGGATGATCACTTATCAAGAGTACTTGCTGACAAAAACAGTAAGCCCTTGTCATTCTTTCAAGCACTTAAAGCAAAACTAGAGAAAAGGCCATCCAGAAGAGTGATGTTTGCGTCATTTTCTATACAAGACGTTGATGGTTTACGAGCGTCTTATAATTATCTTTACTAATAGCGAAGTCGGGGAAACCCCAAACAATTGGAGAGCAGCTTATTTTAGCAGCCATTGCGGAGGTCCTCAACATTCCTGCACATGATTTTATAAAAAGAATTCCTTTGAGCAATAACACAGAGACGAGTAGACGAGATGCATCGCGACGTGAAAAACATTTTATGCAATTTATTACAGACCAACAGATTCTCCCTCCAATTGGACGAGTCTACATTACCCGGCAATGAAGCTCTGTTGTTAGGATATGTTCGATATTTTAAAGATGAATATATGTTCCAAGAACTGCTTTTTGCTACATATTTAGAGACTGAATCGATTTGTCAGGCCGTGGAGCGTTTTTTTACCGACAAACTTATTCCATGGAAAAACATTGTTTCTGTTGCGACTGATGGTGCACCATTTATGGTGGTCACCGTGGTTTTATAGCTCAGGTAAAGCGACAACTGCCTGAGGTACTGGTCATTCACTGCGCGATTCAAAGACAACAACAAATCTGAGTCCTAGATTGCATCAGTCTTTACAATATGTTATAAATGCTGTTAAGAAGATTCGAAACAATTCTTTGAACTCTCGGTTATTTGCTCAGATATGTGAGGAAAACGACGAAGTCTTTACTCGGTTACCTCTGCACACTGAAGTTCGCTGGCTATCAAGAGGCTCTTGCTTAGCAGATTTTCAGGTATTTTTGAATCTGTGTTGGAGTTTTTACAAGAAAAAGATCCGAATTTGAAAGAAAATCTGAACAATTGTAAAACAGATATTTATTACTTGACTGATATATATGGTATGTCGAACAAAGTTAATTTGAAGCTGCAGGGTGACGATCTCAACTTGATTAAACTAAAATCAATAATATCGGCCTTTGTGGGTAAACTCATCCTTTATAAACAAAATTTAAGCAGAAAAGAATATTCACAGTTTCCGAATGTGTCACAATCACCAGAAATGATTCAAGACGATGTTATTTTATAATAACATAACATAACATCACATAACATATCATTTATTCCAGTCGTACAATGAGTAGTAAATACGGTTCTAAATACATAATTTAAGGCGAAAAAATAAAAGAAAAACAACAAAAGATTATAAACTAAACTATGCGAATTCAGAAGAAAACAGAAAAAGAAAGAAAGAAAGATAAATCAAACTATCAAGATTATAGAATCTTTGTAAGTGCGCTAAGAAAGGTCAACTAGAAATTGATTTCAGCTGCTAAGAAGATAAGTAAAAAAATATGGCAAAAATTTAAAGGAACGAATATCAACAACTATATTATTTGTGAACTAATGAGCCTCTTGAATGCGATCAAGGAGTTGGCAGATTGGATATTCATAGGAAGATTAATGCATAGGCGTGAGATCTGGACAAGATAAGAATTTTCCATAATCGTCTTATAAAAACGAGGAGTTATTATATTCCTAATGCGTTCAGATGTTGCGAAACTGAAGAGTTCTCTGAGATACTCTGGTTTGCCTGACTTTAGAAGATTAAAGAAGAATATCAATGACCTACGCTGAAGGTAAGAAGTCAGAGGACACCCAAGCAATCTTGTCCAAAAAGGGGAAGCATGATCAAACCTGCGAAGAACACATACAAATCGAACGCAATCATTAAAGGCAACCTCCACTTTGTGGGCACAAAAGGAATCAAGCTTAGGGTAAATCGTGCTACAATGTGTAAAGTATGGCATGAGTAGCGTCTTTACAAGGTTTAGACGAGCAGGTGTTGTTAGGATACTCGCATAGAGCCAAAGTCTACGAAGGCCGAAGTAGACTTTTCTAATCAATGCGTTAATATTCTCATAGCACTTCATGTCTTGGCTTAAAGTAACGCCAAGATTTGTAACTTTACTTTGCATCACTAAATTAGTACCATCCAAAGCGACCGGAGGAACACTATTTCTATCAAAAACGTTGTTGTAAAAAGCAATACACTGCGACTTTCCTGGATTCAGTATCAAGCCTATTCTCTCTAAATCATCATTTATGCGTGCAAGGTAGTCTTCAATAAGTCCAATGGGCCTACTCAAATAGATTTGTACATCGTCAGCATACATATGCACTTTGACGTCACGAACTACTTCAGGTAGATCATTGATGAATAGGCTAAATAGCAATGGGCCCAGAATAGAACCTTGTGGTACGGCGAATAATAAGGTGAGTGAGTTTGAGATATTATTATTTACCTTAACGCGTTGGTGACGACGTGACAAAAAATCTTTAATAAGAGTCAGAGCTGAAGTACTGAATTTAAAAATAGCAAGCAATTATGCAGAACGATGTTATGATCAACACTATCAAATGCCTTAGTGAAATCTAGCAGTACTAATGTACTAAATTTATTTTGATCCAGGGCCAATCTAATGTCAGTGAATACCTTTAACACCGGAGTCTCGCAACTGTTAAAGCGTCTAACCCCTGATTGCCAACGTGTAAGCAGCTCATTATCATCAAAGTACACACGTATCTGGCGATACATTAACTTTTCCAACACCTTAGAAAAGAAACATAAGATGCTTATAGGGTGAAAGTCGGCAGGTGACTCGGGACATTTATTCTTCGGTATTGGGAGTACTATCGCAGATTTCCAGTCCGAAGGAAACGTTGATGTCGTTAAGCATGAATTGATCACATGAAGAATGTATTTACCACAAAATGGATACAATAACCTGATAAATCGTGCAGACAAACCATTGGGTTCAATGGCATCAGATTTGATTGAGTTAATGGAAATTGACAATTCATTCAGTTCAACACAACGAAAGGAGAATGCATTATGATTGCCGTTTGGTATAATACACGGTCACCAGAGGTGATAGATCGTTTGTAACGACGATATAAGAACTCGCGTTCAGCAATTAGCGACAGAACTCGAGATGAAAACTACGGACAGCCATTAGCGGTTATATATTTATATCTAACGTGGACATATTTATCGTATAAGTGAGTGATTAACGATGATAATGTCTCAACTTGGCAGTTAACAGAAGAAGAATTATTGATTGACTCCCATGGCAAGCGAACGCATTCCTCAACCAATGCATTTACATCAATATTATTAAAATCACGATATGAATAAAAGGTGGGGAGAGGGACTGACTGAACAGACATATCATAAGAAAGATAAAGTAAGTCATGACCCAGGCTACTAGGAGGGCTCAATTGGTTGTGCGAGATCACTTTACTTGCATCTGTTGTAAGAAACAAATCCAATAATGAGGGATTAGCTGCATTAAAGTATGTTGGGAAATTATTGATTACATTTAGATGTAGTGTATAAAGGAAATGCAAGAACAAATTGGCTGTAACATTAAAATTACCTCCCACAATGACATTCGGATATTGCTGAGAAATACGTGATAGCGTGTCTTCAAACTCCTGCACTCATATGTCACCCACTTGGACGCATTACACAAGGATTTTACTAAGAGGTTTGAGCATCTCTTAAATTTACAAATTCCTCAATGGATAATAAATCCGTACAATATCACAGCCATGGAAGAAGCTCATGTGATAATGCAAGAAGAGTTGATTACCATTAGCACAGACGAGGGGCTTAAGCAGAAGTTCAACCAAGGTTATCAGAAGTTCTGGTTGCAACGCAACATTGAAACACAGTATCCTGCATTGTGGAATATTGCTGAAATATACTCGTACCTTATCGCTTTTTCATCATCATACCAAGTCGAAAAAGGCTTCAGTGTGGTTACAAACATTTTGGCAAAACAAAGAAACCGTTTGAAAATCAACGAACGCAGAGATTTAAGGCTGGAACTCACCAATATAGAACCGAATTTAGCTAGATTGGTACTAAGAAAGTCACCAGGTACATCCATCACAAGGAATTTTTCATTTATTTTATCCTTACTTTGCGATTTTAATGTTCTTTTCCAAAAATTATTAGCTACTTAAATATTTTTACGTAATTGGTATTAATAATTATTAATTGCACTTGATATTTACTGAATTTTATGTCTATTTATTTTGTTAAATATTGATGAGAAAATGATGTCAAGTTTACTCACTTAACCCTTTCGCATCTAATGGGATAATGCATGCCAAAAAATAATTTTTTAGCTGTTGGGAGTTTTTGGTATTTTAAAACTATGAATTTCGTAGTTTTTAGTGTTTTATGATCAAAGTGTTCTCTTTCACTTCGTTCCGTTTGAAAAAATTCTCTCAGTCGTGCTGGAATACTTGTTGAAGCAAGTCGTGTTTTTCAGTACAGTTATTTTGTTCGTCAAAAGTACGTGTTTTAGCGGTATTATTCATTAGTAAGTTTTTTTTTTTAATTTTACAGTAGGAAATCTAATTAGAACATTATGTAACAAATTTTCTGTACACATATATTATATCCAGAACATAAATGATTACATTTTGTTGGGAAATTTATTTAGAAGAGCATTTATCCAGCTATAGAAGTTCCATTTTGGACTAAATTGATGACGTTAATAATAATAATGAGAATATTTCCCCAAATATTATAGAGATTGTACCACCAACTGTAAGTGCTCAGCCATAAGATGTCTGGAAAGAAGATTTTCAAAGTTTTCGGCCAAGAAAAAACATACCCCCTAAACACATTCCATCAATATTGGTAAGTTTAGATAGATCAAGTACAGAGATAGAAATATTTCTGAAGCTGTTTCCTAAAAGCTTATTTATGGTGATAAGTGACATTGTTGTGACCCAGGTACCTATACCCCGAATCACAATCATAAAATGCAAGGCACCAATATATTGATGCATTGCAAAAGTTGACCCTGAAAAGTAAAAATTATTTAAAATTCCATCCAAATTTTAATTTGCATTTAAAAATGCATTTCAATACTGCAACAAAATGCAATTTAGCGTAAATTGCATTTTGTTATCAGTCATACATTCCATTGACACGGCATGTATACTTACCGGCATGCGGTACAAAGTACATACATACCTACAAACATACCATCATTCCGTCGGTCGACTTAAAATAATCACTTCGACCATACACAAGTGCATAACAGATTTCATGCATATGCACTTGGTCGAGCCATTTGTACTTTCCCACGTACGATTTTGCATGTCGTGGGAAAGTAATGAAAACAACAAAAAGCTTAAAAGTTTTTCATGGGTACATAGGGGGCAATTTTCCCAAACCTCGGGGCAGTCGTCTTTAAAAAATCCGCCGAGTATCATACCAAGGAAATCGATTTTGCGAAACAATTTTAAAGAAGAAAAGATTTTGTGAAACTATTTTAAAGAAAAAGATTTTGTGAAACAATTTTAAGGAAAAAGATTTTGTGAAACTATTTAAAGAAAAAGATTTTGTGAAGCAATTTTAAAGAAACGATTTTGTGAAGCAATTTTAAAGAAAAGATTTTGTGAAGCAATTCTAAAGAAAAAGATTTTGTGAATCAATTTCAAGGAAAAGATTTTGTGAAACTTTAAATATATGAAATGAGGACAGAGATTCGCAAAAGGAGTTTTTTTCTATCTGATCGTTTTGGTTTAAAAAAAAAACGCTGTGTGCTCTCCGTACGGAGCACGGCACACCTAGCGTACAACATTTTGGTGGCAGTGGTAATTTTAAACAATAAAATCAGTGCCAATAAATTCCACTAATTAAATAAAAATTAAGCAAAAATAAAAAAAAAATTAACAAAATAAAAAATAAAAAATTAAAAAAAAACTGCAAAACATAACAAATAATAAGTGTGCCTTAAATAAAACAAAAAACTATAATAAAGAAATAACAAAAAATAAGCCCGGTTACCCAGGAGGTACTTAGAAGAGTTAATAGTTCAGAGTGCCATAGTGCTCCAACGTGGGAATTTTGCGAGGCTTCATCCGTGCCTCAACTGAGACGTTTGATAAGAAAGGAAGACCATAACGAGACATCAACCTGGACGTCCAACGCAACCGCACATATCAATATTCTACAGCAGTTGCCAGTAACTATCAGCTGACCCATCTTAAAGGTCATAATTCTTCACAGCAGCCAAAACATTATTTAGTGGATTAAAATCAAGGTAGAAACAAATAAAATAGCACCTTTTCCTTTTAATTTGGATTATAAATATAGAAACATATTATTAAATCTTTTTCCGAATCATCAAAATCAATAAATTTTTGGTAAAGAGAAACTCAAATTCCATAATCAGTGAAATATATATACATACACTATACTACACTATACATATAAACATATATCCATACTGTACTATTCCAATTCCTTATTTTTATTCAACCAATGAACAGTGATTACAGAAAACGAATACCTCTTCCTAGAAGCGACCTCTGCGGTAAGACCTTGTGAGCTTGCTGGTCAGAGGACTTCGACAAAAATCTATATTCGATCCCCTGCGGTAGAACTTCGTGAGTCTATCGGTCAGGAGAAAGATATAGATTGGAAGAGCAATCAAAAACCGTATAGAAATTTGACATCAGAGAACAAAACATTTTTTTTTATATAAATATATATAGTATATATATATATAACAATTAAAAATACTACCCTTTTATATGTGATCTGATTGCTTTGGCATACGATTTAAGTTTTCCCTAACTATCACTATATTTTTCCTACAATTAATAAAATTTAATTCCCAATTTTAGTTTTATCAGAAATATTTAAAATAACGTTACAATCATTTCCTTGATATCGAAATCTCAAACAGTTTATTTAAACCTTTTTTTTACTTACTTCTTCTTTCGCCATAATAACGATTTTTTTTTATATATATATAATCAAAAAAAAAACATCTCTTATCCTTCTAATAAAAATAAATCAAAACAAATAATCCTACCAACTATTGCTATATTTTTTTTCACACATTACGGTATATAACTTTTCCTGTACTTATATATATATATATATCTACAAATAACGTTCCGGTGGCATACCAAACTGATTCTCTGTCTATCGCTGTTAACAAATTTAACAAATCTATTTTCTAATTAGCTGACTTTTACTTGCTCCATACAATTTTGTCACAACATCTCACATCTTCAATAGTTCCCCCCAAATCAACCAAATCGAAGCTCGAAACGGACATTCCCAATATAAAAAAAAACTCTATACCATATCTGTACCACTTTTTTCATCTGTTACTTCAAACAACTACAATGACTGAAGAAACCGTTTCTTTCGATGGGCTATGCTCGTCTCAAGTAGGAAAAAACAGGGAAATTAGGCTAATACTAGGGGCTTATCACCAAGCCGGTAAAGTGAAGCGTACCAATACCTTTGTGAAAGGTAAATTACAAAAACTCGAAGAAATATGGAGCGCCTTCGAGAAAACAAAAGATCAAATACTTCAGCATAAAGACTTCACGACCGATCACGATTATTTCAAAGAATCGTGCTCAGACAAAACTGAGGACTGGTACAGGTTGACAAAAGCAACACTTTCCGAAAGATTGAAATCAATCTCAGAAAGTGTTACAGCTCAGCAAAACCCCTTTCATATTCCATCACACCAAGAGCTTCGTGGAGAATTCAATTCAACACATAAGTTACAGAAGCTAATAAGGAATCAGATGGTCCACAAAATGAAAGTATTTTCAGAAGTCTAAATGCCAAAATTAAATCAATTACTCGAGTGATACAGTCATTAAACCCAGATATCCTACCTACAGCGAGCAGAACATATTTAGAACAAAAACTAAATATTCTGAATAAACATTGGGCAGAAATCGAGGAGCTCAACAACATATTCCAAACACAATCTACGTCACCAGATTTAGAAAACAAATATTTCTCCGAAGATGTTCTGTATAAAACAGAAGCAGAATACGAAGAACCTGTAATTGCAATCCAAGAAGAGCTTGATATCCCTTAATTACCAACATGACACACGAAATAACTCATCACACTTTCACTATGAAAGCACAGAGATTAAAAATTCACATATTTCCCTATCAGAAATTAAATCTTTAATACCAAATTTTAACGGCGATCCAAAAGACCTCCATCAATTCGTGTCATGTTGCGATGACATAGAACGGCTTTATCCCAATACTGACCCAACAACCCTGTTTTCAATAATTAAAAGTAAACTCTTTGGGGATGCCTACAATGTACTTAAGTACAATAATACAAGCAGGTGGTAAGATTTGAAGCAAATACTTCTCGAAACATTCGAAGAAAAAGTCGAAAAATCAGTACTCCAATCGAAACTCGCAAACACAAGACAAAGAAGAGGAGAACCTGTCAAAGAGTTTCTGCAACGAATAAATATGACACATGCACAATTGAATGAAGCCACGCATTTATATACAACAGATAAATTACTGTTAAAATCCCTAATAAAGGATAACGAAAAACAAGCTATTAGAGCGATTGAAGACGGATTAATAAGCGAGCAACTGCAAACGCTAGCCAAACTCCAGCATTAAAGCCCATTACGTCATATATTGGTGAGCAAGCATTACGCCTAGAATCAAAGGCAACAAAATTAGCAACAAACTCTTCTCGCACTGCTCAATTAATACAAGTGCGGAACCCCTTTTGCTATAAATGCAGAGCACAGGGACATTTAGCTCCAAACCCAAGACCAAATAAATATTTTTCAAATAATTTGAACAAAGGCAATCCTCCTAAGCAGGCTAGCACCTTCAACAGCACTACTCCTACATGCAGGTATTGTCAAAAATTAGGACATACTTTGGAAGTATGCAGAGCAAGAATGGCTAACCATGGAAGTTTTTATAAACAAACTACAAATCCGGTTGCCCAAAACTTCAGAAATCGAACAGAAATTCCCAATACAAATGCACCACCTCAAAGACAGGTCAACTTTAACCAGGTTCCAAATCTTAATTATAGAAAACATTCCCCTTCCCCGACAATACAACACCAAAATGAAGCAAGGACAAATAAACCATACATACAAAACTCGAGAATATTTTTAACAAACTCGGAAAACAAATCAAGGCGAGAGGAATTAGTCGGCAGCCCCTCGCATATTCAAACAAAAGCCGACATACATACCAACCCAAATTAGATAATGCACAATTATTAAATGATCACATAACGCTGAAAATTCCAATTACTATCAGCCCCAATTCCATTACTATTTCCATATCTACCAATAAATAAAAAGATTACTCTTTTGGACTTTGGAGTTTATATGAGAAGAAATCAGTTTGATCTATTTTCAAGCGTCTGCAGCAGGCAGAAAACCAAGCTGCACCGATGAGTGGAAGGTTTTCTGCTGACACGAAACGCTTCTTCTTCTTCCTTTTTCTTCTTTACTTTTCAGCCCACTGCGTGGCGTATACAGGTTCGATTCGCTTCGAATGAATCTGCTTCTTTAAAATTTTTTTACATTTTTTTAATAAATAAAAAAATTGTTTTTTCCATTTTTCTCAAACTTTTCATTTCTTTCTTCTTTTTTTCATTTTTTCATTTGTTTTTCAAATCACCCAATTTCGCTATTTGGGATCTGTTGATGAGTCAAACCAAGACTTGAAACTTGTCGCCAAAAATTAATGAGTTGTGTGATGAAATAACAAATTAGAACATTTTTTAGCTTTTGCTATATACCGGAGAATCCCAAAAAATTCTTTCTTAAACAAAATATCTACCAATGTATGCTGCAACAAAGAAACAAAGTTCCTCGTAGACACAGGAGCAGAAATTAGTCTCATAAAGTTCAACACACTGAAAGCAGGTAGCACTTACTATAAAGATGCAATCTGCAAGATAAGTACTTTATTTACGGAATCTAAAACTACAGAAGGATTAATATTGGCAAAAATGTCAGACACATCAAAAAAAATTTTCTAATAGAACATCCCTTCCAAATAGTAGGAGAAAACTCAGCCTTGGCATATAACGGCCTAACTGGCCACGACTTCTTGTCCAGATACAATGCTTGTATCAATTATAAAAACAATTACATTTCCTTAGAGGTGAAGCAATGTCATTCATCCTATCCCATAGAGCAATATCGCTCAGATTATCCAAATACCCAGTAACTTTACGGATTTAAACACCAAGCATGAAAAGTACCCCAAAACAAATATTCTACAAAAAACGGAGCATATTTTCCAATCCAATGAAAACCGAAATGAATCGGACAAACTAAATAATAAAATTATTACAATTCCCGCTCGCTCTGAATCCATAATTCAAATTCCAACTTTGTCAACTACGGAATAAGTATACATATTTTAAAAAAGAGGTAAAGCCAGGATTGTTCATAGGTAATACTATAGTCAACCCATCACAAGGAATGGCAAAAATCCTAGTTCTCAACACGAATGAACAGGACGTCGAACTGGCAATTCATGACATGAATCCAGAATGCCATGACCTTAATGACTTCGATTGCATCTCTACGGATTCCAACAGAGATCCCATTAGGGGCAGAATAAAAAAACTGCACACCCTGATTAAATTGGATCACTGTAATTTGGAAGAAGCCGAGAGTATTCGGAAAATTTGTAAGGATTTCAACGATCTCTTCTACTTAGAAGGGGATTTCCTAACATTTACAAATGCAACCGAGCACAAAATCGAAACAGTCCCAAACAAACCTCACATATATACTAAACCATACAGACTTCTAGAAACAAGCCGGAAAGAAGTTACTCGGCAAATAAATGAATTGTTGGATTCAGAGATAATAAGCCCTTCTAATAGTCCGTGGAATTCTCCCCTACTTCTAGTTCCCAAAAAGCCGGATGAGCATGGGAACAAAAAATGGCGAGTCGTTGTAGATTTCCGCCGAGTAAATGACATTACTATTGGCGACGCTTACCCATTACCTAATATTACAGACATATTAGATCAATTGGGTAAGTCAAAATATTTCACAACGCTAGACCTCGCCAGCGAATTCCACCAAATTCGCTTGGCGTGGAAGGATAGTGCAAAAACTGCGTTTAGCACTTCTTATGGTCATTACGAGTTTAACCGTATGCCATTTGGATTAAAAGGTGCACCCGCAACCTTCCAACGTGCCATGAATAATGTCCTTTCCGGACTCCAAGGCATCTACTGTTTCGTATACATGGACGATATTGTAGTCCATGGATACAATCTTAAAGACCATAATATTAGGCTCGAAAATGTATTTAGCCGCCTTCGGGATTTCAATTTAAAATTACAACCCGACAAGTTTCCTAGGAAAGGAAATAATTTATCTAGGGCACATCATTACTGAAAATGGAGTCAAGCCAGACCCGGCAAAAATTAACTCAGTTCAATCTTATCCTAGACCCAAGAAGGAAAAGGATATCAAAGCCTTCCTTGGTTTCGTCGGCTATTATCGCCGCTTTATTCCCAATTTTTCTAAAATCGCGAAACCTCTTACTAACCTTCTGAAGAAGGACACACCTTTCAAGTTCGATGCAATTTGCGATGAAGCATTTTGCGAATTAAGAAAAAAATTAATAACAGCAACAATTTTATCCTATCCGGATTTCGACAAAGAATTTTTTGTCACCTCCGATGCCAGCGACTACGCCATCGGAGTAGTTCTTTCCCAAGTGGATGATCAAGGAGATCATCGCCTATGTGAGTCGAGTTCTCAATGGTGCAGAGACTCGTTACTCAACAATCGAAAAAGAACTTTTGGCAATTGTTTTCGCAGTTGAGCAATTCAGGCCATACATTTATGGTAGACAGTTTACCATCATAACTGACCATAAACCATTAGTATGGCTAATGAATCTAAAGGACCATTCCTCAAGGCTAATGAGATGGAGAATTCGTCTTGAGGAATATGACTATAAAATATTTCATAAACCTGGAAAGCTCAACACAAATGCAGACGCTCTCAGTAGAGCTATCCCAGAAAATCCCGTAAAATCAACGAACCCCACACCTACGTAAATGTGGTAACCAGAAATCAAGCCAAAGCTCAGGTGAATTTAGATACACCAAATCCAAATATTACCACTCCAAATCTAGATTTATCAGTAGTAAACAGTTCCTCAGTGATAATAACTGAGACCAATTTCTCATTACTTTTAACTTAAAATTCTAACCCCAAAATTTTCATCTTGGCCATGCAAGATACAGAACTTGAAAGAGTTTTAAAATGTAAACTAAAACTTTCAGAGAAACCACCTCTACTAGAAAACTAACTGAACTTCTTTACGAAGAAAGACTCCACAGTTATCATTTCAAAAGTCAATCTACCTTGCCGATCTTAAAGAGATAGATTAGACATTGAAAAGATTTTAACTGAGATCTGCTCATATACAGAAGCAAATCAGTTAAGTCAAATAAATATCTCCTTCCCAGTATTAGACCAACAAAATTTATCAACTATTAAAAACATTTTTACCAAGGTCTTCGTTAACCAAAAAATAAATATAAAACTTCATCAAGATTCCATAAAGTATTTGTCCAACAGCAGTGATATCGAACAAGCTCTAAAGGATTTCCATTCTCTACCAACAGGAGACCATCAAGGTGTCTCCCGTACAATCAAAAGAATTAAAAAACAATTCTATTGGCCTGGCATGTCAGACGATGTTGTAAGATATGTAAGGAAATGTAAACTTTGTCTAGTGAACAAAGTATCCAGAAATCCTAAGATTCCTATGGAAATCTCAAGCATAAGCTCAAAACCATTTGAAAGAATGTACCTAGATGTTGTAAGACCTCTCCCAATTTCCCATTCTGGAAATAAATACATCCTTACATTTCAAGACGATCTTTCCAAATTCTCTGAGGCTATTGAGGTTATTCCCATAGTCAACACTGAATCTAAGACATTAGCGGAAGCCTTCACGACAACAATAGTTTGTCGACATGGCATTCCAGAAAGTATCCCAACAGATCAGGGATCTAACCTCATAGGTGGCATGTTCGCCGAGGTATCTAAGCTGCTAAAGATCAAAAGGCTCAAAACTACTCCATATCACCCGCAAACAAATGGTGCATTGGAGAGAAGTCATAGAACTTTAACAGAATACCTCAGATCTTATGTAGCGAAAGATCTCCAAGACTGGGATACATGGATTCCATATGCCATGTTTGTCTATAATACCACCCCTCATTCGAGTACAAATTATACTCCCCGCGAGCTGCTGTACGGATTCCCAGCCGAAATCCCAAATAACTTAAAATCATCTCCGACCGTTTGCTATAATTACGATAATTATGCAAACGAGTTAAAAGCACATCTACAACACAGCTATAAAATTGCGAAAGACATAGCCATGGCGAACAAAGAGAAATCGAAACTCCAGTACGATAAAAATTCTACCCCGAAAACCTTCAATATTGGGGAGAAAGTCTTGTTAAAAAGCAGAGTGAGAGATAACAAATTCTCACCACTCTGGACAGGTCCATATGTGATTGTAGAAATCAATTCTCCTGAGAACTCCACGGTGAAAATAAATAATAGAAATAAAAGAGTCCATAACTATGACTTAAAACTTTTCTCGGACTAATACAAAATTTCTTCTACTACAAATTCACCGCAAATGAATAAACAATATCATCTTCCAGGTCCTCACAATGATGCAAACGGAATTTTTCCTAATCTGCATCCCATTCATCTCAGGCTCGGGGATAAAAACAAATCAAATAAATGCCAGCGCAGGCATTTATTTCGAAGAAATTGGCAGAGCCAATTTCTACACCAACGAGTGGAAGATCGTTACCTACTACGATCACTTCAAGTCAGAATTTAGGAACATCAAATTCAGCACTGAGCAAATTACGGCTATCTGGAAGAAATTGGATGGAAATTCAGCAATGGCACACACTTGTAACGGTACGTTGCTACAGATAAACCTTATCATAGCAAATATAGAATACAAAAATGTACTCCTAATAACGCAAAGTAGAAAACAAAGAGCTTTATTCAACGCTATAAGCTCCATTTCCAAAGCTCTTTTCGGCACATTAGATGAGGATGATGCCAAGTTATACGACGAACAAATTCACAACCTCACTTTAAACCAAAACTCCCTCCTTTCCGTTATGAAAAGCCAAACCGCAATAATCGAAGCAACAGCTCAAATATTCAATAAAACTAAGACCGCAATTGAAAAGGAATTCCTAAATATGCATTAAACACTAATTTCAATACAAATATCTACATCATTAATGGAAAATAGAACACTGGATAATAAAATATCCATTGAAATAGAATCATTAATCTGCCTTGTTTCATTAATGGCATTCAGATATCAAAATACACAGTCAGAATTAATTGATCTTTTAATTGATTCCAAGCATGGAAAATTTCACCCTACACTAATATCACCTAATAAGATTGAAAAACTTTTATCAAAAATTGGGCAGGAGCTGCCGAAGTCAATGATACTTCCCATAAATTCTAGAGACAACATATTATCGCAAATTTACAAATTAAGTACAATCTCTGCAAATATTTTCAATAACAAAATAATTATAGAACTCCGGATTCCACTTCCCTTTAAAGAACCTTGCCAAATATATAAAGCAATGCCATTACCGACAATCCTTAACGGATCATTCGTATATATTAACCCATCAAAAGAATATATACTAATAGACTACAATCGCGAACACTATCTGGAATTAACTCTTCAAGATATCCACAATTGCGCAACATTGGATCATATGCATTTCTACTGCAAGATACAGAAGTAAATCAATGTGAGATAAATCTAATAAAGAAAAATCTTAACACTAGAGCAAAATTACTACTGGACGCAACTATCGCAGCAGAACGCTTGGCTCTTCTCCCTAAAGGATCCTCTCCATATAGATATTATCTGTGAAGACTCCATTAAATCACAAATCCTGCACGATATCGGAACAATATATATCTATCCCGGTTGTTATGTACGAAGCAAGGAATTCATCCTGCACGGACACAACGTAAAAGTTTCCAAATGTAACTCTCATTTTATCCCAACAATTAACATTTCCAGTATACTATCGAATATGACATCTCCCCAAATAAGATCGCGTATAGAAATGCATACTCTAAATATTACAAACAACACGAATTTAGAGAAACTTCTAGAATCCATTCGCTTCCAGAATAATGGTCATCACGTACACCACTATGCAATTTCGTATCTGACAATTACATTAATCATCTCAAGTCTCTGTGCTTTTTCGTACGTGAAATACAAATCAAAAGTCCGTAAATCCAAAAATACATCTGGTGAACATAAACTGGAAGACATGCCTAGAGCTACACAAAGAAAACTTAAGTTCAATATAACTCCTTTACCCAAAAGGAGTACACCAGAGGACACATAACAGACAAGGACCAACAGAACAAACAAATGATATTACAAACACGCCCGACAAAAGAAACCTCTTCTCCTCCAATTCCTATCCTTTTTTTTATAACCCCCATCCCTATTCCAACAAAAACATTAGTAAACAATTTAAGAGAGAACATCGCACACCTTATTGCAAAACATATGTAAGTATATATATATATATATATGAAGTCATGTGTAAGAGAAGATATGCATATTTAATGAAAGTAAAAAAAATATATATATATATACCTATATAAATAAATAAATAGGGCAAATGTAAGCAACCATATTATAATCGTAAATTTAATATCAAACATTTTTTTTTAACAGGTTCAAATATAGCAAATAATAAGGTATTATAAATCATTACACAAAAAAAAACTTACTATATACTAGCATCCACCTCTTCCTTCTGAAATAACTAGATAACAATCGTAAATGTTAGTTAGTATATAAAATAGTACAAAAAATAGATAAGATAAATAGATTAACTATAGAACTAATAAAAAATGTAATTATATTATTAGCTGTATTAACTTCCTTTTAATCCAACTTAACTATAAATTTTAGTTTAGCTGTAAATATTCATACAAGGTAACTTCTACAAGTCAACAGATGCTAAAATCAGAACGCATTAACCTAGTCCTTATCACAGCATATGTTTTTCCAACGTAATACTATATATATAGCAAGGAATTTTCGCAAACTCCCTCCTCTCAGCAAGTTAAAATCAGAATGAACAGAATACTGAAAAAAAATGGAATAAATATATATACCAACACTCACAAAAAAAAACCCAATGGAAAATACGAAAAAAGTGAGAAAAAAAACCCCATTTAAAAAGAAAGTAAAAGTAGACGAAAGGAGGGAAGAGGAAAGCAATGACAACAATTCATTTTTTTATATTTCAAATAATTCTTTTTTTTATTATTTTTTTTTATTATTAATCTTATTCCTAGCATTCCGTAAGGGGACACTTTAAAAGAAAAAGGAAGGGATGAAAAAAAAACGAAATCCATATATTAATAAGGCGATCACTCAGCCGGAACCATCTATGGGGGATGATCCTCCATATAGCCCAGGGTGGAGAAATGGTAAGATCTCCCAATAAGCACCAGGTTGGCGCCTAAAAAGAAAAAAAAAGAAAAAATTACAACATAAATAAAAACGAAATCAAAATCGCAAAAACTCACCCAATGCCGACACCGACATGTTATATTCCGGCCACAGCGAAAGCCCGAAGGTGTAATATTGATTGGAGTTGGGTTCAGCCCCCCCAAAACGGTGACCGTGTCCCTCCCCGGGCAGTTAAACCTGAGCCGAATAGGCCCCCTCCAACGGTCCTAGATTGTCTCCACGTAGATCCCAGTGATGACAACCACGTACTCTGCCGGGGCCTGGTAAGGTCTCCTCGATATTGACCCAACAAAAATCATCTTGCAACTAACTAAAACTGTAAACTCTCGGGCATACAACTCATCAAAAAATTGCATCCAAAGCAATTTACACCTAAACAAATTACCAAACAAAAAATGAAACAAAGCCATCAAACACTACGAGCGAGATTTAATTCACCATCGTTATCAAAAGATTCGATTCATTTTTTTTTTCTTTTCTCTTTTCATCTTTCCTCTACCCCCGCCGTCTTACTTTCGGGCCAGGAAAGAAATTTATCGGCGAGCAATTACCACTCGATCAAAGCTTGCTACATTTCTTTCAGAACTTTTTTTCTTCTCCATTTCTCTCCCCTTTTCCTTTCCTCCCCTTCTATACATTTTTTCTACTACTGATAACAATAATAATAAGTTATAACAAATATAATAAGTTCCCTTAGAAAAAGGACATAAGTAGATATAAACAAACCAAGATGTCAAAGCACAGAATTCATTTACATGTAGTGCATATACCTATAGTAATAACACACAAGCCAGACCCATTAAATGATAGTGTGGGAAGAAAATTGCAAATGATATCAAACAATGAGTAAATTCCTTTTTTTTTGTGCAATTGACTATGATATATACGTAAAGATTTTTTTACAAAAAAAAAAATTATAGAATAAATAAAATACACGATAATGAAAAAAAAACATTAACACTATGTAAAGGGTCATAATATATGACAGAATGAAAATGAGAAATTATATTTCCTTAAAGTGGAAAAATAAAAATTATATAAATATTTGTATGTTGTAATGAAATAATTTTAGTTATAAACCGTTATACTCAGGTTTAGAAATCTAGAACAGACATTTTTTTTTTAACTTACTCCTAGTATACAAATGCCTATGTAACATAATATATCCACTTGGGAAAATTGTAGGTTTGGAGAAAGAAAGTTTTTTCTAGTAAGAATAAAACTTTCGTTTGCCCAGGGGGGAGGGATGTTGTGACCCAGGTACCTATACCGCGAATCACAACTATAAAATGCAAGGCACCAATATATTGATGCATTGCAAAAGTTGACCCTGAAAATTAAAAATTATTTAAAATTCCATCCAAATTTTAATTTGCATTTAAAAATGCATATCAATACTGCAACAAAATGCAATTTAGCGTAAATTGCATTTTGTTATCAGTCATACATTCCGTTGACACGGCATGTATACTTACCGGCATGCGGTACAAAGTACATACATACCTACAAACATACCATCATTCCGTCGGTCGACTTAAAATAATCACTTCGACCATACACAAGTGCATATCAGATTTCATGCATATGCACTTGGTCAAGCCTTTTGTACTTTCCCACGTACGATTTTGCATGTCGTGGGAAAGTAAAGAAAAGAACAAAAAGCTTAAAAGTTTTTCATGGGTACCTGGGAGGCAATTTTCCCAAACCTCGGGGCAGTCGTCTTTAAAAAATCCGCCGAGTATCATACCAAGGAAATCGATTTTGTGAAATAATTTTAAAGAAGAAAAGATTTTGTGAAACTATTTTAAAGAAAAAGATTTTGTGAAACAATTTTAAGGAAAAAGATTTTGTGAAACTATTTTAAAGAAAAAGATTTTGTGAAACTATTTTGAAGAAAAAGATTTTGTGAAACAATCTTAAGGAAAAAGATTTTGTGAAACTATTTTAAAGAAAAAGATTTTGTGAAGCAATTTTAAAGAAAAGATTTTGTGAAGCAATTTTAAAGAAAAGATTTTTTGAAGCAATTCTAAAGAAAAAGATTTTGTGAATCAATTTCAAGGAAAACAAATTTTATGGAATTGTAGTAATTAAACCAACGAGCATTATACTTTAAATATATGAAATGAGGACAGAGACAGAGATTCGCAAAAGGAGTTTTTTTTCTGTCTAATCGTTTTGGTTTAAAAAAAAACGCTGTGTGCTCTCCGTACGTACGGAGCACGGCACACCTAGCGTACAACAACAAAAGATTGGACATGCTTCCCAATTCTGCGAAAATTCCAAAAACCGATTATCATGAAATTATGATTGTAATTGGAATTACTCTACTAAAGCTACAATCGCTTACCATATCAGTCGTACTGGTCAAAGAAAAAATCACAAGGAAATAGCATGATAAAAAATTCCATATCACGAAATAGATATCGCTTACTCATCTCAAAATTATATTTCTATGATCCAGAAAAACCTGTAGAATGTTCAATAACATATTATATTGACAAAGCTGTGGCATGTCTAAAACATACACACTTGAAATGCAGAGAAAAAAGTTTACATCAATCAATAGACGAATATATGGCTAAATTCAAGGGTAGGAATATCTACCGATGAAACCAATAAATGGCAGTATAAAGATATGGGAACGTTGTGATTCATACACAGGATACACCTCTGTTCTAAATATTTAGTGGTAAAGCAAATATTTATCAAAATGGAACATTGGGCGAAAGAGTTATACACAAATTAGTTAGCTCTGTTATTGTTACAATCATGTAAAATCGAAAAATTTAACCTAAATTTAATGCCAAACTAAATAGAGGTCAGAGCAAAATATTCAATAATCAATTTGGAACTACAGTATCGTTCTGTCAAGCAGGTAATTGTGGGAAGTAACGGTCAGTATAATAAACTTACCGAAGTAGAAAGAAAATGTAAAACTGGCGAAAAGCTCACAATTTGTTGTCCAAAATCAATTTCATATTATACTGATGTTATGGGTGGTGTAGACCTTTCGGACCAAATGGCTGCAGTGAATGATGTCAACCGAAAATCAGCTAAATGGTGGAAGAAAGTATTCTACAAAGAAGAGACTTCACGAAGAAGTTGTGTAAAATATTCTAAAGATAATTTCGGCAAAAAAAAAAGAAAAAGATAAACGTACATATTTTACATGTCAAGCATGTGATATTCCATTGTGCTTTCAATACTTTACACCATACCATAAGAAAAATTAAGACTTTTTTATATTTTTATTGATTTTTGATTTCTATATATAATTTTTGTTTTTGATATGAATTGTTGATCCGTTGAATAAAGGTTATTTGTTGTTTTTTATTATTGTTTTTTAATTTGCTCACATCTGTTGGGATGTATTGTCCCAAAGTTACTAGCTGTTGGTACGATTTATCCCTTTCCCCCACTCCTAAACTATAGTATGAACAAATTTTGAGTAAAAGTAATTTTCATTGCACAATGCATATCTAATTGATTCTTTATCTAGAATTACAGTGTATCTTAAAAAAAAACTCCGACTCGAAAGGGTTAACCAACCGCAAAGTTTTTAAATTGGTAAGTATTTTGTATCAATAGGAAAAAAACTAGAGATAGGATTTTCTGTTAGGAAATGGAAATAGCTCGTTTTTTTTATATATTCTGCTTATCTCAAGGGGAAAACAAGAGAATGACCAATTAGATGATAAAGAACAAATTTTTCTCAGAGTCTTAACCATTTACTGTATGAGGACCTGAAATTAATCCTCCTCAATGTAACTTGTTTAGTTAGTAAGAAATTATGTGTGGATTCCAAAATTAGCCACGCACGATCACCGTAAGTAATTCCGCTGCAACTAGCTGTTATATGATGAGTCGAACTGAAGTTGTACTACATTTTAAGGAAGTGATCCTCGACTAATGTTTGGCTGTGTAATAAAGCATAGATGCGTTACCAAGAGCATAGTCAAATAGATGCAAGAATTGTAGATTGAGCTTAACCTTAGAACCGTCCTTGGGGCCCTGAGTACGCAAGTGAATTTTAAAATGTGTATCCTGAAAACATAGTGCATAGTACACATCACATATGGTACTTATTTTTTATTGTATTGAACTTTCGGCTTCCTGATTAACATGAATTTGAGAATGACTTTGTGTTCGTTTTATTGCTATGCAGTCGTAGCCGAAACGATCGATATTCGTCCTTTGGGGCACTCGGTGCCCGAATATTTCTGCCACACATTTTGTATGAGAAACGACTAGAAAAGACTTTTGATCGTATTTTATTATGATGTTTTTACTTGACTCAGTTGTTTCCCTTTTATTTATCTTTACGGATTTAGAGGAGGCGCTTTAGATTCACTTTGGATTCATTCGTGGTGTGACTTGTTTGTGTTTTTCTTCTATTTTTGTGCGTTTGACAATATAATTTTCGTATTTTCAGAGTTTTGTTTTTAAGTTTGGTTTATTTTGAAATATTGTGGAAAAAATGACTGACAGATCTCGTTATTTGGCAAATATTCGACTTGACTTGACCGACGAAGAAGAACAATAATTGGCTGATTATTTTACCAGAGTTAGTGACAACGATGTTAGTGGAGGCAGTGATACAATTGTTGGGCGCGATTATTCAATAGCTGAAATAGGTTTTGGACTGAACAAATGTACAAATGAATCTGATAATGAGCGTGTTCCGGATTATGTACCATGTAGTGACGATTCTGATTTCAATGGTGAGGAAAATGAACTGATTCGAGATCCGGTTTTGGAGGCGCTTGTTCATTATTTCCAAGAATTTGAGGCCAATGTTGTATACGAAGAACAGCTGATAGACGATGTGGCAATTGAGGCAAATCATGGTCAAAAATATAAAGGTCAAGGAAAAAATAACAAAACTGTTTGGAGGTCGATGCCGAGTGAATGAGAAAAATCGAGAGCTGCAACGATGAAGAAAAACAGATTGCAGTCCATTCAGTACTGCACTGAAAACTTCGAATCGAAAATAAAAGCATTCATGCGTAGTTTTTCTACTTCAATTGTCGAAAACATTGTTCTCGAAACAAACAAAAACTCTAAGAGAACGTAGGAAGAGAATGAACTAAAAGATACACCGGAAAAATGAGATCAATCAAATGGAATGAAATTTATGCTAATATTGGCATATTGCTTCACGCTGGTGCTGAGAATTCAAATTTGGTACAAAATAAAGATCTGTTTCACAAGTCGCATATGCCTTTTTATAGAGCAGTTATATCGTTGAAAGTATTTGAGCAGTTATTTCATTTCTTGAGATTCGATAATTCGAGACCGCGAATGGTTCGATTAGAATAAGACAATTTGGCTCCGATTCGCTATATATTGGCTTTCGTTCCATCAAAGAACTTACGATTGACGAACAGTTGCTGTTAACATGAAACAGATGCAGCTTTTGCCAATATATACCATCAAAACCAGCAAAGTATGGTATCACATTTTGGTGACTTGTTGATTCAAAAGTGAATTATTCGCTTGCAACTGAAGTGTATTTGCGTACACAACCAAATGAAGATCGTCGAAAAGAAATCGCTTGTAATGTGACTTGCTGAACGTTATTTGGATATTGGTGCGCATATCACAATGGTTAACTTTTATACAAGTTGTGTATTGACGAAGGATTTGAGTGAACGCAATTCAACTATAGTGGGACAATCAGAAATAACAAACACGAATTTCCGAAAGTGTTTGCATCACTGGAGGAAGAAAAATAATACATAATTACAATGAGCACAAATGTGGCGTCGACACATTGGATAAAATGTTGCGTGCTTTCATATGTAACAGAAAAACCAACTGCAGGCCAATGGTTTGTACGAATCATGCCATCCGGCGTGGAACAAAAACAATTCGGAGAAAAGAAAAGTATTTCTAAAAGAACTGGCACTGGAACGAGGGAACCGCCATCAAAAGTATCTCGCACAAGATCACCAATTAATATATAAAACTTCTGATTTAAAATTTTTCCATTTATATCATATTTATATTGCCAACTAAAATAATTTGATACAAAATACACTATTTTTCATATAAAATCCACTACGGGCACTGAGTGATCCAAAGGACAGTATTAAGTTCTTGACGGCATAGACGGTTCTAAGGTTAATATTGTACCTTGGCAGTAGAGACGGTATTAAATGAGAATGAATAGAAGACCCGTCAGTTTATCTAAAGATTCCGCCGACCCAAAACACTGGGAACATAAGTGTTAAGATCCAGCCGCGTAATAATAATTCAAAACATCTCACATTAGCTTATCAGCATGCATTTGTCGCAATTATACTCATCAGCGTTTCGTACATTGCATTTTCGTTTATCACATTCCGTGGTAACTTGAGTATCGTGTCCACGGCTTGAAATATCTTTTCTTGCGAGAGCTTCATGCCGGCATATTCATACTCTAGGCGTAAAGCAAAAAAATCAATATTTAATCTGGTTAATCTGGTTATTTGCATATTTGCTGCATTGCTTATCGTCTAACGGTTGCATCCAATGCCTTCAAATTTTGGTCACTGTTCGAGTGATGTTCTGTACCGTATGAGTTAGTCATTAAATGAGTCTGAAACTAAGCAGCTGCCTTGTTATTTAGTGCCGTCCGCGCCGTTGTTATTTTTTACTTTGTCTACAGAATTCAGAAGTGAGATCGGCCCGGCGTTAGACAAAAGAAATTAAAATATTTTTAATTAATTTGAATTGTGGATATTTCAAACGTGTGTGTTGTGTGCATATCATAATTTAAAAACTAAAATTGTAATTTTCGATCGGTCGATAAGCACATGTACGGTGATTACGGTCATCGAGAAAAATCTAAAAAAATCTGGTGCATCGATTTTATTTTTTTTTAAACAAACAAGAGATCATCGGTGATCAAATTCAGAAATTAAACAAAAATTTATCTGTGTTATTTTTGTGTGGAATTTTTTGTAAATTTGGCGATACCATATGGCATCGGCACGTGCAACTATTTTTTTGGAGAAAGCAACGGTTAATGAATTAAAGGAAAAGCTGGGACAATTGGGGCTTGAGACAACGGGAGATAAAGCGGTACTAAAGTTGAGACTTCAAGATGCAGTAAGTACCTTATCTGAAATAAATATTAACCAAATCTTTCCGGAAAACTTATTGAATATATCACGGGACGAAGAGCAAGATAATTTAAATAATCAGACAGAGTTTGTAGCGACTGATATCGATCGTGAATTAGGTGAATTAAGGCAGCTCCTTTCAAAAAAAGAAGAAATAGCAGAGTTGAAAAAGAAGATTGCTGACTTATCTGCAAATGAAGCGGTAAACAAGGCATGTCATTATGTCAATTTTAAAGATGTAGAAGATTCTTTTCATTCATTTAGTGGCGATAACAACTATTCAGTCGACAAATGGATTGAACATTTTGAAGAATCAGCAGATGTTCTCGAATGGGATTCAAAGACGCGCTTCATATACGCAAAACGGCTCATGACTGGTAATGCAAAACTGTTTATAAGAACAATTAGTGCTAAATCGTGGCCTGAGTTTAAACAGCAACTCATGGGAGAATTTGATAAGAAAGTTTCTGGTGCCGAATTCACAACGAGTTGAGAAGACGCCAAAAGAAAAAGGACGAAACATGGCAGCAATACGTTTTTTCGATGATGGAAATAGCTGCTTTTGCAGATGTTTAAGAATCTGACGTTGTCCAGTATATTATCAAAGGCATACCGGACACTAGCGCTAATAAAATGTTATTATATGGCGCCAACAACGTAACGGAGCTCAAAGACGCCTTAAGGAAATACTACATGATGAAGTCTCATACTCCAGTGTCTGCTGAAGGAAATTCTAACCATGGTGCAACTGGATCCCGGTCTTATCAGCGTGTTGGAAAACTTAAGTGCTTTAACTGCAACGAGCCTGGTCACATAAGCACAAGATGTCCTAAGTCAAGGAGGGATAAAGGTTCGTGCTTCCGCTGTGGAAAAATGGGGCTTAAGGTACAAGAATGCCAGGAGATTCGACCCGTCATAACAGTTCAAGACAATGGACACAACCCGGTGCAATCAAATAGTTATAATGCCCAAGTTACTAATGATTTTGAATTTTGTTTAAGGTTTGATTTTGAAGACACGGAAGGCAATAGCATGAGTTGTTCATGTTTTCTAACAACTCTACTGGATTCCGGGAGTACCATCAGCTTCATTCAAGAGCGATTTCTACCTCCTCAGCTAGTTAAAGAGGTTGAATCAGGCAGACACAAGTTTTATGGAATAAATAATAGTCCTCTGCAAATATTAGGTACAGCACATACAAAGGTTAGTTTTAATAATAGGCTTATCGGTTTAGATTTATATGTTGTAAAAAATTTTTCTATGAAGCAAAAAAATCAATATTTAATCTGGTTACACAGATTTTCTATTTGCATATTTGCTGCATTGCTTATCGCCTAACGGTTGCATCCAATGCCTTCAAATTTTGGTCACTGTTCGAGTGATATTCTGTACCGTATGAGTTAGTCACTAAATGAGTCTGAAACTAACCAGCTGCCTTGTTATTTAGTGCCGTCCGCGCCGTTGTTATTTTTTACTTTGTCTACAATACTGATAAGACAAGTGCTGAGTAAGTTGTTCACACGGTGAAGTGCACGTCTTCACTTGAGTTTTATTTATGTAAGTTGAGTTATTCATGTAAGTTAATTAGTTCGGAATAAAATTTAGTTTGGTTTAAAAACGCAAAGCGAACGGTTGTTATTTTTGCTCCTATCCCAAATACTTTCAGCTTATCCATTTTTCGGACAAATATTTTCTTGGTGTACAAGTTTATGCGAATTTAAACAATAAGTAAGGCAATTTCTCGCTCCCGTGGCAGAGCTAAAGCTAAAATGTCGTTTGGTGAAATTGCCAAATTTTTTGCTGATTGCGAGATTGCGTACGTGAAGCAATATAGAGGGTCAGACCAATTGACTACACGAGAAGGGGAAAAGTGAACTGATGGCGAAAGCAGTTAATCAAAAAATCGAAGGAAGGTGTAGAGATGCTCCAGATCAAATCTTGTTTATCCCTCGAGGAAGATTTAGACGAATCGGACAATTGTTTTGCTGTGCTGAGCACAAAGGCTGAGACAGATGTTGGCGTTTTGCCCGAAGGACTGGCACTAAGAGTGCAATATTTGCAGTTTCTCGTAAAGAGGGTGGACGTTGCAGAGGATGAAGAAGCTAAGGCCACGCCGGATATTTTGTTGGCCAGTATCTCGATCCTTAAGGAAAAAATCGAAAGTGCAGAGTATGAAATCTGGAAAAGAGAGAGCCTAAAAAACACGAAAGCAAGGATTAGCGTGAATTTCAATGAGTCGCCTGCTTGTGCAGAAGGGGAAGTAAACTAGCAAGAAAATGATAGTGTTGAAGGGTGGAGGGAAGCACGTATATGCTTGCATAAATCACATTTCGCTACTCGGATAAACGCATTAAGCATTGGAGATATCGAAGTAGAGATAAGTGTATCATTGTTGGTACCGAGCGCTGTACGTCGAAGTAATCGAACAAGTCTGAAGCTTTACAAGTGGCCAATTAAGTTTTCTGGGTACAGTCCTAGAGAATCTGCCTCTTATTTTTTACAGCGCGTCGGAGACTTTGCTGGACCCAAAAGAGTATGCGATGTAGAAGTTTTAGAGTCCTTAGCTGATGTGTTGGAGGATACCGCGTTGAGATGGTCTCGCAGGAAGCGCGATAAATTCTCAAATTACAAAATATTTATAAAATAATCTCTTGAAGAATTTGAGGTACTAAATAGCGTGGAGAAGCTATTAAGACGACATATCAAAGAAAGAAAGCAACGGAAGAACGAGAGTATTGTGCAGTACTTTTCAGTGGTTGAAGATTTGTTTATGCGATTGCCCCACCCTTCCACTGACGAAGAGAGAGTCAGAACGATCCGGCGAAATCTTTTACCCACGTACGTGCGAGCCTTAGTTCTCATAGAATTTCAGACGGCGAAGAGTTCGAAAGAGCTTGTAGAAAATTTGAAGAAGGCGAAGCGCAGGCCAAAGAGAACAGAAACTTCGCGCAAACTAGGCAAGTGAACATTAATTTCTCGGTCGGGATAATTTTAAACCACGTATTATGAAGGATCTAAGCGAGGTTTAATCTCGATAGGTATAACAGAAACTTTAGAGGTCGTAACGTAAAGTCCTGTTGTATACCTAAATTACATGAAAAGGTAATTTAAAAAACCGATAATATATTTAATTTTCATACGTTGGTATAAGCTAATCCCTGCAAGACGAAGAAATTACCATCAGCAATTTCTCCAAATTCTTTTGCTAAAAAGTTATAAAAATATTCCCACAAAACGACTTGGGAAAAATAAAAGTTTTCAATTTCAACCCAAGTCGATTTAATAAAAAAAAAGCCCCACGACAAATCTCATCTTCAGTAAGATTTGTCAAAAACGCAATATGTATGTACGTATGTACATACATATCATATGTACATACATAACAGGCATATAAATTTTACATCGGTGAAGACTAAAACGATCAAGTCTTCACCGAAAAAGCTCTTATCAGCAAATTGTCGCGAGCTACGTACATTGTGGGTACAACAATGTATGCACCAAAAGCAAGACGATGGCTTGATATTTGCGAAAATATCAAATTACACTTCCAGCCATCGTCCGTCGCGATAATTCTGGACGTGTTCAAACACGTCCAGTGTTGTGACTCATGTGCCTAAATCACAACCATAAAGGTCCATGCACCAATATATTGCCCTATGCAATATATCATTAATTCAAAATTTCATTTAAAATTTCAAATGCATTTAAAAATGCTTTTCCATACTGCAACAAAGTGCAATTTAGCACAAATTGCATTTTGTTATCAGACACATATTCCACTCACACGGTATACAACGGTGTCTTCGACTTTTTCTTTTCCGTATGTACATTGTACATACATACATTACTACTTCTTCCAATCTAATCGTATGTACATACAATTATCACAGTTATTCGCGCCCTCTTAAAATTAATATTTCAAGACGAGCGCACAACTGCATATCAGATTTCATTTTCTTCTGAATGCATATGCATGGCTACTAAAACTTTTTCGTATTTTCTCACGTACGTTTTTTTCAACGTCCTGAGAAAGCAATAAAAAATATAAAAAAGCTTTTGAAATGATCGTGGGTACCTGGGTCAAATTGCCCAATCCTCTGGGCAGTCGAGATAAGTTAATAAAATCTAACGTGAAGGTATCGAATTTTAAACTTAGAATTTCCTAATTTTATTGAAAAAGGAATTAATTCAGTTTAATTGAAAAAAGAAGATATAAGTATATAACTCATATGCATATAATATAAACGAGGAGCTTAATAACAATTAATGAATTATTGAATTGAATGCATATTCTCACGTACGATCTTTCATCGTCGTAAGAAAGCAAAATGAAAAAAAACCTAAAAGCTTTTTTTCGTTTTTATGACGGGTACCTTCGGGAGTCGTTTTTCACCCACCGACGAGTTACCTCGCGAATAGATTATTTTGCGTTTGTCTTAAAAATATTGCGAGTTCCAAAAACTTGTAAATTTATCAAAATATTGCTAATTAAGAAGTTTATTAGAATTAAAGGAAGAATCTAAATGGATAAAATAAAGATAAAATAATAAAAAGATTCAATTGTGTGAAATTATTTACCAAGACTCTGGGCTAACTGTCTCTGCCTAGGAGCGCCGAGTGCGTGTTACACAACACCAATGAAAATAATTTTCTCAGGATAGGAATATTAATTAAGCATTTTCCTATCCTGAACAACGAGACTTGAGATTAGAAAAATCCAAGTCAAGTACAGTCGGTTTTATAAACGGAGCGGGAGCGATCACGTGAAAAGAAAAAGTCATAAAAAGATAGATTTTGTGTTTTTGCAAGTTTTTAGACGAGAGTTAGTGTGCAGGTAGGGATACCGGAGGATCCTCGGTGTTGGTCGTGGTCCAGCACAAGTATAATCTGGGAAGCAAAAATTGTGTTTTAAAGATCGAAGAGAAAGTGGTTGTAATAAAAGAAAGAAAATTGTTTTAGAGATAAGAGTAAATTGTGCCAGTGGTTCTATAAATAAAAAAGTACGTCAAATTAGAACAAAACTTAGTTTGATTGTATGAGTACCCCGTTGAGTTATATGCAATTAAAACAAATATATAACAGTCCCGAGATTTTCCACAACAGCAAGGAGTCAATAAATTTGGCTAGAATAACACGAATTTTAGAAACCTAGGGAATCACTTCTCAGAAAGTTCCAACAGTAACACCAATTTTATTCCTAATAATAATCGTTCCTGGCAAGGAGGCAATCAGAGCAATGAGCATCAGCAAGTGAACACGAATATCTTTGTAAGTATTTTGGGTGCAGAAGTAGAGGCTCTTTTAGATAGTGGTGCCTCCCGCAGCATAGTAAGTAGAAAAGAGATAATAGTGTTAGAAAATCTTAAATTGAAGGCAGTCAAAGACACGACGTAGCCAAGGTATTTTATACTCCAGTGAAATTCAAGGGATTGGTAAGAATTTTAAAGATCATGGCGGTGTTAACCATAGATAAGGGCGTAATTTCGGGAGTCAACCTTTGCAAGAGATTTGAGCTATCGGTACAGCATTGACTCGGCAGGTGGGAGATTAATGAGATAATGGTGTCAGACTACGGGTTGAAATGTGCGAAAACCTTATCTGCTGAATAAGTACGGAAGTTGAACGCTTTCATAGATCACTTTAAAAATTTCAGAGGAACATGTGGAGGTATTGGATTGGGTGACGAGCAGATTAGAACAAACGAAGCTGTCCGTAACATTTTACAAGTGCCAGTTCACTTCGCACGAACGTCTATAAAATATTTGGATTTCGTAGTAGAGGGTACAGGCTTGAAAATAGCCCCAGCCAATGCTAAGTTTCCCTTGTAAGAGATAAGCCTGAAAGAATGAGTAGGTGGAAAATTGTAAATGGCGAGCTGTTCACAAAGGACATCAAACAAAATGGTTTTTCCGAAATTTTGTGGAAAAGAGTCGTCCCATAGTCTGTCCAGGGTTCTGTCGCGATATTATTGGCGAGGGGTATCAAGGGATGTAGTGAGATATGTCTAGTCTTGCGAGGTTTGTCTAGCTTCCAACAGACCAAATCACAAGGCATATGGGCCTATGGGAAAATGTCGCAGTGCAGTGTAGCGTTCTACCCTCAGGCTACCTTTCGGGTTTTTTTTAACTTTTCTTTTTCATCTTAAATTTCTTTTTTCTTCTCTTAAATTTTTTATTATTATTAATCATTTTCTTTTATTTTTATTCCAATTTCCTGGGTACCTAAAAAGGGGCAAAAGTTTCATAATTTTCGAAAAGGTAGCCCGATGCTACCCTTTTCATGCTAAGACCTGAAATGGCTAAAAGAGAAAAAAAAAGTTTATGTTTTCGAAAGCAGCCCTATGCTACCTTCCCATAAGCACAAAAGACCTGAAAAGGGGAAACATAATAAAAGGGAAAAAATAATATATATCCCACAAGACCTGAAAAACATAAAATAGATTCCGCTTTGGCAACACAGCAAAATTTAATCAATCTCCTGAAAAGAAGGAACATTTTTTTTTATTCCAAAAAAGAAAGATTCTAAATTGTGCAAAACGCGCACAAGTTACAATCTTTCCTATGAAACGTACCTCTACTCATACAAAAATTCCAGCGAAGCAACGGCAATTCGCCTAGCAGTACAATATCATGTGATCACCACACATAAAGTATCCCTGCAATGCAAGCGCGCCCGAAATTGCGAGAAAATTCTTGCTCGACAGCACACAATCTGTGGCAACCAGTTTGAATGTATACTAAAACACACCCAACCACACGAATTAGCCAGAGAGTACAATCGCCGGCAAGCAGTGGGACTCCAAGCTGTATTGTGACGATGAAAAAAATGCTCGCCTGCCTGTGGCTGGAAGCGAGGAACGGCTGGTGGTAGGCAGACGGCGCGGCATCGACGAGTTTGATTTGAGATTCGTTGGCGCTAAGTACAAAATCGGGAAGGCCTAGGCGGCTGTAATTAGTGCGTGGACAGAAAAATTATATTAAGCCTCTTATCCATCGTGTAATTTTAAAACTTCAGAATTATAAAGTCACCGTGCGTAAAAGGAAAAGTTTTTTCTTGAAGATTTTCGCGTACATGACTGTCGAGGAATGTCGGGAAGTTTTTGTGGTACGTGAAAGCTCAAGTTTACCTAGGAATTTTTCCTAGCTGCAAAGGCAAGAGCATTTCCTGCAAATATGAGTAGCAAGGAATAGTTCTAGTGGAGAGGATTAAAAGTACCGTGCGTGGGATATTTGTGAAATTTTAAGCTTACCTGAAATTTTCGTTAACCCGCAATGGCGTATATAGAAACTTAATGGATTTAGTGCGTGAATTTAAGCTTACCTGAAATTTTTTATTAAGCCGCAATGGCAGTAACTTTTCCTATAAATAGTAACTAATAGTTTCGTGCCAATAGCAGTGATATGTCCTGCAAACAAATAGATATACACATATAGGAACTTATTAGCTTTAGTGCATGAAATTAAGCTTACTTGAAATTTTTATTAAGCCGCAATGACAGTGGCTTTTAATATAAATAGTAATTAATAGTTCTGCAGCAATTGCGGTGATAGGTCCTGTGAATAAATATATATTGTGATAAACCTTTAATTACGTTTGCTTGGTTTATCAAATTAAATGCACGAAGAGCAGCCTATGGGCTTTACTCTTAACGTGATTTAATAGTGTTATGAATCTGCATATCATAACCTTACCCTACATACAATTCACAAGAATCACCAACCACATGAATTCACTATAGGTTCACCAAATAATCAAATTCTCATACCTACCTTCCTGAAAATCACAAAAATGACAAACATATGTAATCGCTACATATATACATTTTCAACTGCATTTCTTCACACCACAAAAATGACAAACATATGTACATTCGTACATATATAAATTTCAATCGCCTTTTCCTCGGTCATAAAAATGACAAACATATGTACATCGCTACATATATACATTTTCAACTGCATTTCTTCACGCCACGAAAATGATAAACATATGTACATTCGTACATATATAAATTTCAATTACTTTTCTCGGTCACAAAAATCTATAAACATATGTACATTCTTACATATAAATTTCTCGATCGTATCAAACAAAAGATATAATTGACCACCCGCAAGAAACCAACCTTTGTATTTCTTGGCGTGTGTCCAAATATCAAGAATTATTGCATCTCGTGCAATTTGATGCCTATACGGCGCTTGGAATTTGCGATCGATTATGATCAAAGTCCATCGTGTGACCCGGGGAAATTCTAAATTTTACGTCATTGTCCCAAGGCAATAAACTTTGATATTTATATGCGTACCTACATATGTGGGTACTCAGTTATTGATATTGATCAATAATAGCAAAGAAATGGAAACTAAGCATTTCTGATCAATATCAATTAATTGCAAGCCAAGACCTTTGCCCCAAATAAATTATTCTGCCTACCCTGAGAAAAATAGATTCATGTGGAAGGGAGTATCATCCCATGTTAATTTTTTAAATAAAAAGACGAGTATCGGGATAGGAAAAATCAGAAGTATTCTCGAATCAGAAGTATTCAGAAGTTATCATAAGTATTTTCATAAAAGAAGTAATTTGTTTAAAAAACTAAAAAGTCGTGTTTCATACAATAAAAAAAAGGTTTTATTCTATTAAAAAGTTGTTGTGTTTAAAAAAGAGATCTGAAACTAGAGAGTCGCCCTACCAAAGGTAAGGCCTCTAGCGACAAATCAAAAGGTGAATACAAGGTCCCGATAGTCAGTTAAGACTATCACCCAGAACCCTTGTTGTACTAGGAAGTACAACATAAAAATTGGTGGCAGCGGTGAAGATTTTGGTTTGTAAGGCCTGAAAATCTAAATACCAACCCGACGAAAACCGATCACATGTGCTGGCCAGGAACAGATCCAGATATCAGAGCACAAGACTCTGACATAGCTCCCGGACTCATAAACGTTTTCATTCCGGAAGAAGAGGAATTCGCAGACGCTGACTGTGAGCTATTTGAAAGCTTGCCAGTAGAAGTAATTGAAAGTGCCCGAGAAGCCGAGGAAGAGCGCGAAGCAGCAGCCCGACAGTACGAGGAAAGCGTAACGACGTTACTCGAGCAGGACTACACCTCACCAACAGAGCTGTACAGCATAGTACACGATTATTGTAACCAGGACGATCCGGAGGCTACCTGGGATTTCGAAGCTTTCCAGAGGTTAACATCATCTATCAACGAAAAGAACGCGCTAGTTGCTGAGCTGTTAAGTTAGTATATTTTTGTTACGTAGTCCTTAGTCCTTAGTCCTTATATTATATTATTATATTATTTCTATATTAATTTTTATAACTTTTAACCTTTTTATTATAATTATATAACCTTTTATGTTAAACGAAAATCTGACTTCTTTTTTCTGACTTCCACCCTCGAAAAAATAATAAATTTTTTTTTCTCTCTCTTCTCTCCTCCTTTTATCATCACAGTGTCAAGTGAAAAAAGTGTGTTATAATTAGCTTAAAAGAGCTCAAGTGATTTTTTTTCTCTCTCTTCTTCGTGTAATACTTCTCCGGAACTCCAAAACTAGAGTTTCGTCACAATTAGTTGAGAAAATTCTCCGGAACTTCAGTACAAGAGGTTTCGTCACGACCATTTTTTTGAGACATTTTCTCCGGGGTTTAGAACTAGAAATCTCGTCACATAATTAATCAAAATTTTCTTTTTATTACTGCAAGTGTGTAAAATCTCTCTGAAATTTTTTTTTTCTCTCAAATTTTTAAGCAATTGCTTTCCTCAATAAAATTTTTTAAACCACCGTTTCTTTCGTAACCATTTTCACGAGACGAAAAAAGCTCCTAGGTGTTAGGGACAGCCTAGTACTAGGATTAAAAATCCATCGGAAGAAACCGCGAAAGAAAATACCTGCAGATACCCCCAATATGGCTGATAAGCTTAGCATAAATGACGCTAAGTCACTTATCCCCGAATTCGATGGTACTCCTAGCGAATTACATCGTTTTTTAAATATTTGTGAAATGTTCCAAAAAGGGGAAACTTCGAAAGGGCCCTATTTTTACAAATTATAAAAACAAAACTCGTACGCAGAGCCTATGACGTAATTAAATACTCCGACGTCAGTACATGGGAAAACTTACGAGAGGAGCTACAAGATCGTTTCTTAGAAATACGTTCTAGATTGTCCATATAGAGCGAAATACTCTCTCTCAAACAATACGGGAAAGAAGACGTAAAAGAATACGCTTTCCGAGCTCGCAAATTACTCGCCTTGTATGATGAAACTACATCTTCTCTTACAAGTGACGCAGCACTAACTAGACTGATAGTAGCCGAGAATGATAAAATGGTTCTCAGAGCTTTTGAGGACGGATTAAAAGATGACCAAGTTCGCCTTTTAACTAAAGCCCAAACGAATTCTTCTTTCAAAGAAGCAACCAAATTCGCTATCGAACAGTCTTAGAGGAACCTTGCTTCTAACGGCCGACCCCTCTCTTGCTCAAAATGCAACAGAAAAGGTCACACGTCAGAAACCTGTTATTCTACTAAAATCAAAACCAAGAGCCCCAAAGTGATTTGCTCGTATTGTAAAACGCCAAATCATCATATACGCGAATGCCGAAAAAGATTATTCCAGCAACAGTTGTTCACTTCGCGACCTCCTAATACATTCCCCCAACAGAATTTATATCCACGTTATCAACAACCTGGTAGTTCTCACTATCAACAACCTAATCGATGGCAGCAAAACAACCTTCCAAATTCTCAACCAAATCAACGGCAAACAAACAACTTTCAATACACACAGTCAAATCAACGGCAGCCATATAATTTCGAAAACCAGCGGAAAACTAATAATTCGCAGCCCTCTAATATAAGATCCGCAACTAGAATATCGGAACCAAAACCCCAATTCAAAAAACACTCAAGCTTAGATACGAGAAAACGTTCAGAAAACGATCTTCGGCGAGACGAGCTAACAGAAGCTCAGTCTCACCTCAACTTAATGACAATATCCGCAGATGTTCACTCTCAACCCCAAGATTACACAGAGAAATAATTCTCCCTTTAAATTCCGATCAGCAGTCGCTAGTTCTAACGATCAGGAACTCAATAACAGCATTTGAAACTAGTACATTTTTAATAGACACGGGTGCTGAAATTTCAGTACTTAAGGCCACCACGGCGTTAGGTAACACTATCGTAAATAAAGCAAAATCCATACAGGTAACCTCATTGGCAGGAAAACCTCTATGCACATTAGGAACTGCGGAATGCAATTTCCAAGCAGAAGGAATATCTTTCCTTCATGACATCCACATGATAGAAAGCAATTTTCTATTGAAACATGATGGAATATTAGGTCATGATTTCCTAAAAAGATTTTCCTGCATTATTAATTATGAGAACAAAACTCTCATACTCAAATTAAACGAAGTGTCCCCTCAAAATAAAAATAAAATGGAATCAAAAGTAATTCCAAAAGCAGCTAAAAAAGCTAGCAAAACAAATTCTAATTCATGCGTACCACAAGCTGGTCAAGAAAAACTTAAATCGATTGGAGCCAAAAGCATAAAAATACCGGCCCATACACAAAATAAAATGGAATCAAAAGTAATTCCAAATGCAGCTAAAAAAGCTAGCAAAATAAATTCTAATTCGTGCATACCACAAGCTGGTCAAATGAAAAACAAATCAATCATAGTCGGAGCTGAAAGTATAGAAATACCGGCCCGTACTCAACTAGTAGCAAAATTAAAAATCAACATAAGAGGCACCTTTTACTGCAAACATCAAGAATTGGAATCTAGAGTAATAATTGGAAATACACTGATCAAACCTGACGAGGATGGTCATGCCAATATTCTCCTACTGAATCCCAATGAACAAGATGTCGCAATTAGTAAAATGGACATAAGCCCTCAGTTGCAAAATATTAATAAATATAACATAATAAAATTATATCCGAACAAGGATCCTTTAAAAGAAAGATTACAAAAACTCAAAAATGAGATAGATCTTTCTCATTGCAACGCGGAAGAAGCGCACTCAATTCTAGACATATGTCGTAAGTATAACGACATTTTTTACCTAGAAGGAGACTTCCTAACTTGCACTAACGCTACAGAGCACGAAATTCCTATATTACCTGGAAAACCTACGGTCAACATAACAACATATATTACTGCTAGTACCAAAAAAACCTGATGCCGCAGGTAATAAAAAATGGAGAGTAGTTGTTGATCTCAGGCGCCTAAACGACATAACAGTCGGCGACGCTTTCCCGTTACCAAATATCACAGATATTTTGGATCAACTAGGAAAAGCAAAGTACTTCAGTACTTTAGATTTAGATAACGGTTTTCACCAGATCCGCATGAATAGGAATGATAAAGAAAAAACTGCGTTCAGTACACCCAACGGACATTATCATTACAATCGAATGCCCTTTGGTTTAAAACGGGCTCCAGCCACATTCCAAAGGCTGATGAATAATGTCCTAATTGGTCTACAAGGTTTTGAATGTTTTGTATACATGGATGATATAATTATCTATGGATATAACCTAGCAGAACACAATGCTAGGCTTGAACACATTTTTGAACGACTACGCAAGCATAATCTCAAGTTACAACCTGAGAAATGCCACTTTATCAGTAAAGAAATAGCCTATTTAGGTCACCTGGTGACTGAAAACGGAGTGATACCAAATCCAGATCAAGGTAGTTCAGAACTATCCAGTACCAAAAAAGGAGAAATATATTAAATCTTTCCTAGGTTTCGTCGGCTATTACCGCCGCTTTATTCCGAACTTCGCAAAAATAGCCAAGCCTTTAACGGCATTGTTAAAGAAGGACGTTCTTTTCAAATGGGACACCTTCACCGAGGAAGCTTTTTCCTTACTCAAAGGAAAGTTAGTATCCGCCCCTATTTTGCAATATCCTCGTTTTGACCAGGAATTTCTGGTCACTTCAGACGCAAGTGATTTAGCAATAGAAGCCGTGCTATCTCAGGGAAAAATCGGTCATGATAAGCCAATAAGCTTCGCAAGCAGAACCCTGAATAAAGCCGAAACCAGATACTCGACCATAGAAAAAGAACTGCTAGCAGTAATATTTGCCGTTACGCAATTTCGCCCCTACTTATATGGTCCGAAATTTACCATTTGCATCGATCATAAGCCGCTTACATGGCTTATGAACCTCAAAGATCCTACCTCTCGATTAATGAGATGGAGAATCAAACTAGAGGAATACGATTATAAAATCGTTTATAAATCGGGTAAAACAAACCAAAACGCAGATGCCCTCAGCCGCCTCATTCCTGAAAATAGTAATATTCAAATAATGACGAGAAGTAAACAAATGACTCAAAAGGAAGCCACAATCAATGAGCAAAACGTCACAATAATAGAGAAAAACTCCAATAACCTTCTGCCCATTCGTGGAATTAAAGAAAAATATTTCATTTTACCTACTGCGGAAACCACTTTACACAAATTATTAAAAACTTATCTACCTGAAAATTATAATATTCCACCGGGAGAGATAAAAGCTTATAAACAAAAGAACACTACATACATAATAGGACGAGCTCCCTTACCATTTAAAGATCAATCTGACCAGGACATAATAATAGATATATTCAAAAAATTTAAAGAATTGACGTCTAAAAATAAAACGATCCATATTCAAATTCCATATTTAGATAATGTTTTCTATTTCAAGCTAAAGCTTCTCTGTTCAAAAGAATTCCGAAATTCAAGTCATAATCCTATTTTTTACCTTGGGAAAATCATTCAACTAAATCATCCCGAAGAAATCGAACAAGTAATCAGAGACTATCACGTCACCCCACTAGGCGGACATCAAGGAGAAACAAGAACGATAAAGAAATTAAAAAGAATTTACTTCCGGCAAGGAATGGCTAAAGATATTAAAAATTATATAAAGAAATGTTCTTCGTGTCAAAAACACAAATCTAGTTCAAACCGGAAAATACCTATGAAAATCACATCTACCAGTAGTAAAACATTCGAAAAAATTTTCTTAGATACTGTGGGTCCCCTACCTTCTAGTTATTTAAATAACAAGTACATACTTACCTTCCAAGATGATTTGACTAAGTTTTCAGAGGCAGTTCCCTTACCAGACGCTGAAGCAAAAACTGTCGCCGAACATTTTATAACCAATATGGTATGTAGACATGGTTTACCTGAAGCTATTTTAACCGACCAAGGAAATAATTTCTTGAGTTCGCTATTTAGCGAAACTTGTAAACTATTGAAAATACACAAGTTACAAACCACCCCATACCACCCGGAAACAAACGGTGCATTAGAACGGAGCCACCGTACTCTTGCCGAATACCTCAGGCACTACGTATCCACCGATTCACTTACATGGGATACTTGGATCCCCTACGCAATGTTTGCCTACAATAACGCAACTCATTCAAGCACTGGCTACACGCCACACGAACTTTTGTACGGATTCCATGCGGAAATTCCTACCACCCTAAAGAAGGATCCCGAAATTTCTTATAATTATGAGAATTATGCCAACGAATTAAAGGCACGCCTACAATACTCACATAAAGTAGCCAAAAGAAATCTTATCGAACATAAAGAAAAATCTAAAAGGTATTACGACCGGGCAAGTAAACCTAAGCCAATGATAAATGGAGACAAAGTCCTTATAAAAAATCATACCAGAAAAAATAAACTCTCTCCTCTATGGGAAGGCCCTTACGAAGTAATAGATGCAGTCTCCTCAAAAAATTCTATCGACCGTATAGGAAATAAGAACAAAAAAATCCACAATAATCATCTAAAATTGTTCATAGACTAAAACATAGTCAATTCTTCTACAGGCAAGATGATCAGCCTCATAATAACTCTGACCTTACTTATCGGAATGACCAACGGAACCGTAGTGACAACCTTTACATCTACCCCAGGAATCTACTTCGAAGAATCTGGCATACTCGACCATAGAAAAAGAACTGCTAGCAATAATATTTGCCGTTACGCAATTTCGCCCCTACTTATATGGTCCGAAATTTACCATTTGCATCGATCATAAGCCGCTTACATGGCTTATGAACCTCAAAGATCCTACCTCTCGATTAATGAGATGGAGAATCAAACTAGAGGAATACGATTATAATATCGTTTATAAATCGGGTAAAACAAACCAAAACGCAGATGCCCTCAGCCGCCTCATTCCTGAAAATAGTAATATTCAAATAATGACGAGAAGTAAACAAATGACTCAAAAGGAAGCCACAATCAATGAGCAAAACGTCACAATAATAGAGAAAAACTCCAATAACCTTCTGCCCATTCGTGGAATTAAAGAAAAATATTTCATTTTACCTACTGCGGAAACCACTTTACACAAATTATTAAAAACTTATCTACCTGAAAATTATAATATTCCACCGGGAAAGATAAAAGCTTATAAACAAAAGAACACTACATACATAATAGGACGAGCTCCCTTACCATTTAAAGATCAATCTGACCAGGACATAATAATAGATATATTCAAAAAATTTAAAGAATTGACGTCTAAAAATAAAACGATCCATATTCAAATTCCATATTTAGATAATGTTTTCTATTTCAAGCTAAAGCTTCTCTGTTCAAAAGAATTCCGAAATTCAAGTCATAATCCTATTTTTTACCTTGGGAAAATCATTCAACTAAATCATCCCGAAGAAATCGAACAAGTAATCAGAGACTATCACGTCACCCCACTAGGCGGACATCAAGGAGAAACAAGAACGATAAAGAAATTAAAAAGAATTTACTTCCGGCAAGGAATGGCTAAAGATATTAAAAATTATATAAAGAAATGTTCTTCGTGTCAAAAACACAAATCTAGTTCAAACCGGAAAATACCTATGAAAATCACATCTACCAGTAGTAAAACATTCGAAAAAATTTTCTTAGATACTGTGGGTCCCTTACCTTCTAGTTATTTAAATAACAAGTACATACTTACCTTCCAAGATGATTTGACTAAGTTTTCAGAGGCAGTTCCCTTACCAGACGCTGAAGCAAAAACTGTCGCCGAACATTTTATAACCAATATGGTATGTAGACATGGTTTACCTGAAGCTATTTTAACCGACCAAGGAAATAATTTCTTGAGTTCGCTATTTAGCGAAACTTGTAAACTATTGAAAATACACAAGTTACAAACCACCCCATACCACCCGGAAACAAACGGTGCATTAGAACGGAGCCACCGTACTCTTGCCGAATACCTCAGGCACTACGTATCCACCGATTCACTTACATGGGATACTTGGATCCCCTACGCAATGTTTGCCTACAATAACGCAACTCATTCAAGCACTGGCTACACGCCACACGAACTTTTGTACGGATTCCATGCGGAAATTCCTACCACCCTAAAGAAGGATCCCGAAATTTCTTATAATTATGAGAATTATGCCAACGAATTAAAGGCACGCCTACAATACTCACATAAAGTAGCCAAAAGAAATCTTATCGAACATAAAGAAAAATCTAAAAGGTATTACGACCGGGCAAGTAAACCTAAGCCAATGATAAATGGAGACAAAGTCCTTATAAAAAATCATACCAGAAAAAATAAACTCTCTCCTCTATGGGAAGGCCCTTACGAAGTAATAGATGCAGTCTCCTCAAAAAATTCTATCGACCGTATAGGAAATAAGAACAAAAAAATCCACAATAATCATCTAAAATTGTTCATAGACTAAAACATAGTCAATTCTTCTACAGGCAAGATGATCAGCCTCATAATAACTCTGACCTTACTTATCGGAATGACCAACGGAACCGTAGTGACAACCTTTACATCTACCCCAGGAATCTACTTCGAAGAATCTGGCATACTCGACCATAGAAAAAGAACTGCTAGCAATAATATTTGCCGTTACGCAATTTCGCCCCTACTTATATGGTCCGAAATTTACCATTTGCATCGATCATAAGCCGCTTACATGGCTTATGAACCTCAAAGATCCTACCTCTCGATTAATGAGATGGAGAATCAAACTAGAGGAATACGATTATAAAATCGTTTATAAATCGGGTAAAACAAACCAAAACGCAGATGCCCTCAGCCGCCTCATTCCTGAAAATAGTAATATTCAAATAATGACGAGAAGTAAACAAATGACTCAAAAGGAAGCCACAATCAATGAGCAAAACGTCACAATAATAGAGAAAAACTCCAATAACCTTCTGCCCATTCGTGGAATTAAAGAAAAATATTTCATTTTACCTACTGCGGAAACCACTTTACACAAATTATTAAAAACTTATCTACCTGAAAATTATAATATTCCACCGGGAGAGATAAAAGCTTATAAACAAAAGAACACTACATACATAATAGGACGAGCTCCCTTACCATTTAAAGATCAATCTGACCAGGACATAATAATAGATATATTCAAAAAATTTAAAGAATTGACGTCTAAAAATAAAACGATCCATATTCAAATTCCATATTTAGATAATGTTTTCTATTTCAAGCTAAAGCTTCTCTGTTCAAAAGAATTCCGAAATTCAAGTCATAATCCTATTTTTTACCTTGGGAAAATCATTCAACTAAATCATCCCGAAGAAATCGAACAAGTAATCAGAGACTATCACGTCACCCCACTAGGCGGACATCAAGGAGAAACAAGAACGATAAAGAAATTAAAAAGAATTTACTTCCGGCAAGGAATGGCTAAAGATATTAAAAATTATATAAAGAAATGTTCTTCGTGTCAAAAACACAAATCTAGTTCAAACCGGAAAATACCTATGAAAATCACATCTACCAGTAGTAAAACATTCGAAAAAATTTTCTTAGATACTGTGGGTCCCTTACCTTCTAGTTATTTAAATAACAAGTACATACTTACCTTCCAAGATGATTTGACTAAGTTTTCAGAGGCAGTTCCCTTACCAGACGCTGAAGCAAAAACTGTCGCCGAACATTTTATAACCAATATGGTATGTAGACATGGTTTACCTGAAGCTATTTTAACCGACCAAGGAAATAATTTCTTGAGTTCGCTATTTAGCGAAACTTGTAAACTATTGAAAATACACAAGTTACAAACCACCCCATACCACCCGGAAACAAACGGTGCATTAGAACGGAGCCACCGTACTCTTGCCGAATACCTCAGGCACTACGTATCCACCGATTCACTTACATGGGATACTTGGATCCCCTACGCAATGTTTGCCTACAATAACGCAACTCATTCAAGCACTGGCTACACGCCACACGAACTTTTGTACGGATTCCATGCGGAAATTCCTACCACCCTAAAGAAGGATCCCGAAATTTCTTATAATTATGAGAATTATGCCAACGAATTAAAGGCACGCCTACAATACTCACATAAAGTAGCCAAAAGAAATCTTATCGAACATAAAGAAAAATCTAAAAGGTATTACGACCGGGCAAGTAAACCTAAGCCAATGATAAATGGAGACAAAGTCCTTATAAAAAATCATACCAGAAAAAATAAACTCTCTCCTCTATGGGAAGGCCCTTACGAAGTAATAGATGCAGTCTCCTCAAAAAATTCTATCGACCGTATAGGAAATAAGAACAAAAAAATCCACAATAATCATCTAAAATTGTTCATAGACTAAAACATAGTCAATTCTTCTACAGGCAAGATGATCAGCCTCATAATAACTCTGACCTTACTTATCGGAATGACCAACGGAACCGTAGTGACAACCTTTACATCTACCCCAGGAATCTACTTCGAAGAATCTGGCATACTCGACCATAGAAAAAGAACTGCTAGCAATAATATTTGCCGTTACGCAATTTCGCCCCTACTTATATGGTCCGAAATTTACCATTTGCATCGATCATAAGCCGCTTACATGGCTTATGAACCTCAAAGATCCTACCTCTCGATTAATGAGATGGAGAATCAAACTAGAGGAATACGATTATAAAATCGTTTATAAATCGGGTAAAACAAACCAAAACGCAGATGCCCTCAGCCGCCTCATTCCTGAAAATAGTAATATTCAAATAATGACGAGAAGTAAACAAATGACTCAAAAGGAAGCCACAATCAATGAGCAAAACGTCACAATAATAGAGAAAAACTCCAATAACCTTCTGCCCATTCGTGGAATTAAAGAAAAATATTTCATTTTACCTACTGCGGAAACCACTTTACACAAATTATTAAAAACTTATCTACCTGAAAATTATAATATTCCACCGGGAAAGATAAAAGCTTATAAACAAAAGAACACTACATACATAATAGGACGAGCTCCCTTACCATTTAAAGATCAATCTGACCAGGACATAATAATAGATATATTCAAAAAATTTAAAGAATTGACGTCTAAAAATAAAACGATCCATATTCAAATTCCATATTTAGATAATGTTTTCTATTTCAAGCTAAAGCTTCTCTGTTCAAAAGAATTCCGAAATTCAAGTCATAATCCTATTTTTTACCTTGGGAAAATCATTCAACTAAATCATCCCGAAGAAATCGAACAAGTAATCAGAGACTATCACGTCACCCCACTAGGCGGACATCAAGGAGAAACAAGAACGATAAAGAAATTAAAAAGAATTTACTTCCGGCAAGGAATGGCTAAAGATATTAAAAATTATATAATGAAATGTTCTTCGTGTCAAAAACACAAATCTAGTTCAAACCGGAAAATACCTATGAAAATCACATCTACCAGTAGTAAAACATTCGAAAAAATTTTCTTAGATACTGTGGGTCCCTTACCTTCTAGTTATTTAAATAACAAGTACATACTTACCTTCCAAGATGATTTGACTAAGTTTTCAGAGGCAGTTCCCTTACCAGACGCTGAAGCAAAAACTGTCGCCGAACATTTTATAACCAATATGGTATGTAGACATGGTTTACCTGAAGCTATTTTAACCGACCAAGGAAATAATTTCTTGAGTTCGCTATTTAGCGAAACTTGTAAACTATTGAAAATACACAAGTTACAAACCACCCCATACCACCCGGAAACAAACGGTGCATTAGAACGGAGCCACCGTACTCTTGCCGAATACCTCAGGCACTACGTATCCACCGATTCACTTACATGGGATACTTGGATCCCCTACGCAATGTTTGCCTACAATAACGCAACTCATTCAAGCACTGGCTACACGCCACACGAACTTTTGTACGGATTCCATGCGGAAATTCCTACCACCCTAAAGAAGGATCCCGAAATTTCTTATAATTATGAGAATTATGCCAACGAATTAAAGGCACGCCTACAATACTCACATAAAGTAGCCAAAAGAAATCTTATCGAACATAAAGAAAAATCTAAAAGGTATTACGACCGGGCAAGTAAACCTAAGCCAATGATAAATGGAGACAAAGTCCTTATAAAAAATCATACCAGAAAAAATAAACTCTCTCCTCTATGGGAAGGCCCTTACGAAGTAATAGATGCAGTCTCCTCAAAAAATTCTATCGACCGTATAGGAAATAAGAACAAAAAAATCCACAATAATCATCTAAAATTGTTCATAGACTAAAACATAGTCAATTCTTCTACAGGCAAGATGATCAGCCTCATAATAACTCTGACCTTACTTATCGGAATGACCAACGGAACCGTAGTGACAACCTTTACATCTACCCCAGGAATCTACTTCGAAGAATCTGGCATACTCGACCATAGAAAAAGAACTGCTAGCAATAATATTTGCCGTTACGCAATTTCGCCCCTACTTATATGGTCCGAAATTTACCATTTGCATCGATCATAAGCCGCTTACATGGCTTATGAACCTCAAAGATCCTACCTCTCGATTAATGAGATGGAGAATCAAACTAGAGGAATACGATTATAAAATCGTTTATAAATCGGGTAAAACAAACCAAAACGCAGATGCCCTCAGCCGCCTCATTCCTGAAAATAGTAATATTCAAATAATGACGAGAAGTAAACAAATGACTCAAAAGGAAGCCACAATCAATGAGCAAAACGTCACAATAATAGAGAAAAACTCCAATAACCTTCTGCCCATTCGTGGAATTAAAGAAAAATATTTCATTTTACCTACTGCGGAAACCACTTTACACAAATTATTAAAAACTTATCTACCTGAAAATTATAATATTCCACCGGGAGAGATAAAAGCTTATAAACAAAAGAACACTACATACATAATAGGACGAGCTCCCTTACCATTTAAAGATCAATCTGACCAGGACATAATAATAGATATATTCAAAAAATTTAAAGAATTGACGTCTAAAAATAAAACGATCCATATTCAAATTCCATATTTAGATAATGTTTTCTATTTCAAGCTAAAGCTTCTCTGTTCAAAAGAATTCCGAAATTCAAGTCATAATCCTATTTTTTACCTTGGGAAAATCATTCAACTAAATCATCCCGAAGAAATCGAACAAGTAATCAGAGACTATCACGTCACCCCACTAGGCGGACATCAAGGAGAAACAAGAACGATAAAGAAATTAAAAAGAATTTACTTCCGGCAAGGAATGGCTAAAGATATTAAAAATTATATAAAGAAATGTTCTTCGTGTCAAAAACACAAATCTAGTTCAAACCGGAAAATACCTATGAAAATCACATCTACCAGTAGTAAAACATTCGAAAAAATTTTCTTAGATACTGTGGGTCCCTTACCTTCTAGTTATTTAAATAACAAGTACATACTTACCTTCCAAGATGATTTGACTAAGTTTTCAGAGGCAGTTCCCTTACCAGACGCTGAAGCAAAAACTGTCGCCGAACATTTTATAACCAATATGGTATGTAGACATGGTTTACCTGAAGCTATTTTAACCGACCAAGGAAATAATTTCTTGAGTTCGCTATTTAGCGAAACTTGTAAACTATTGAAAATACACAAGTTACAAACCACCCCATACCACCCGGAAACAAACGGTGCATTAGAACGGAGCCACCGTACTCTTGCCGAATACCTCAGGCACTACGTATCCACCGATTCACTTACATGGGATACTTGGATCCCCTACGCAATGTTTGCCTACAATAACGCAACTCATTCAAGCACTGGCTACACGCCACACGAACTTTTGTACGGATTCCATGCGGAAATTCCTACCACCCTAAAGAAGGATCCCGAAATTTCTTATAATTATGAGAATTATGCCAACGAATTAAAGGCACGCCTACAATACTCACATAAAGTAGCCAAAAGAAATCTTATCGAACATAAAGAAAAATCTAAAAGGTATTACGACCGGGCAAGTAAACCTAAGCCAATGATAAATGGAGACAAAGTCCTTATAAAAAATCATACCAGAAAAAATAAACTCTCTCCTCTATGGGAAGGCCCTTACGAAGTAATAGATGCAGTCTCCTCAAAAAATTCTATCGACCGTATAGGAAATAAGAACAAAAAAATCCACAATAATCATCTAAAATTGTTCATAGACTAAAACATAGTCAATTCTTCTACAGGCAAGATGATCAGCCTCATAATAACTCTGACCTTACTTATCGGAATGACCAACGGAACCGTAGTGACAACCTTTACATCTACCCCAGGAATCTACTTCGAAGAATCTGGCAACGTCCAACTATATGGCACGTATAGCACGTAACGTATTACGATCTAGGAAGTTTTAATTACGAATTAACAATTCTAAAAGCCCAAGTAAATGAAGTAGAGAAAATCTGTCTTCTTCTTAACACAAAGAGAGTCTCTAACATTAACCATTGCGGAGCCCAAATAAATAACTTAAAATTAATTCTAGAGGACGTAGATCAGAACGCTGAAATAATTAACCCTCAACAAAAAAGAAGCCGTCGAGGACTAATAAATGCAATTGGCAGTCTAAATAAAACCTTATTCAGAACGTTAGACGAAGCCGACGCAAAGCATTATGACGAGCAAATAAACCTCTTTAAAGATAATGAAGATCACCTTCTGGAACTCTTAAAGGCCCAAACTTTAATCGTCGACAAAACAGTAAATTTGTTTAATAAATCCACTGTTGATATCCACCTCGAATTCAGCAACCTTGAAGACAAGGCAAATAAAATATCCCAAGCAATTAAAACAATAAACGTCAGCCTCACAAAATTAGAGCTCGAAAGCACCATATCAACCATTACTTTATCTCTTATGAGATACCAAGGCTCACTCAAGGCGATAATAGAAATGTCGCTAGACATAAAACACGGAAAACCAAATCCATTAATCATAACTCCTCACCAACTTGAGGAAGTACTAACCATAATTCGAAAAAACCTCCCCGCCGAAACTTCCTTACCCACAGCTTCATCTGAAAACAAGCTCATAGATCTTTACAAGATAAGCCAAACAAGCACTAACAAAATTAACAATCAAATAATTATTGAAGTAAAAATTCCATTACCACTAAGTGCTGTTTTCCAAGCATTCAAGGTCACTCCATTCCCAGTTCCATCCAATAACTCGTTTCTCTTCATTAAACCTACAACCGACTACCTAGTGATCACCCTAAATAAAGACAAGTATTACCCTATGAACAATAACGATTTCAACAACTGTTTGATTCATGCACACAACACACATCTATGCCGTATTACGCATCCTATTCTCGGTACAAACTCCAAACAAAATCAATGCGAGATCAAACTATTAAAGTATGCAACCAGAATTCCACCTTCATGCAAGGTTCACACCATAGAAACATCTACCCTATGGATAGAACTATCCAACCCGAATAAATGGCTCTTCAGTCTAAGTAAACCACTAACAGTAGATAACATCTGTGGTCATAACACCGAACCCCTAGAACTAAAAGGTAACGGAATACTGGAAATATCTCCCCCATGCTATATACGAAGCGAAGAATTAATGATATACAGTCATACAGAGAAATCAAACGTTGTAAACAAATTCTACATACCTTCGGCTAATATCTCAATGATCACTCCGGTAGAGCACAAACTACCCCTTAGTGATAGTATCCCTAGAACTATCACAATTAAAAATAAAAATCAACAAGCACTTTTCGAGTTAAGCAGACATAATAACACCTGAGAATTCTGAAAATAAGAATCTTTATTGTAGTCGTTACCCACAATAAAGTGTTTGTTAGTAATTTTGTTATTACAGTCGTTACCCGTAATAAGAATCTTTATTGTAGTCGTTAACCACAATAAAGTGTTTGTTAGTAATTTTCTTATTACAGTCGTTACCCATAATAAGAATCTTTATTGTAGTCGTTACCCACAATAAAGTGTTTAGTTAGTAAATTTTTTATTACAGTCGTTACCCGTAATAAGATTCTTTATTGTAGTCGTTACCCACAATAAAGTGTTTAGTGTTAGTAGTTTTCTTATTAGAGTCATTACCCGTACAGCCTTTGGTAGTAGCAGTTGGACCAACTTTGGAAGAAACAAAATTTTTCTATCATGTACTCTATAGGGGCGAAACTATTTTAACAGCAGTTGATCTGTGTTTCAAGGTATTTGTGTCGATAAATTCCAAATATCCGGAGTCCTGTTTAGCCATATGGACATTTATTCAGCATGAACATTTCGAGATACTTACAGAATTTGATGTAAATCTTGTTGCGCTAGGAACTTTGAAATCTGATTTGAATGCCCTATAATTAATCATTCTGTAATAATATCTAATTAAGTGCAATATTATATTCTACGGCCGGCGATAATGAATATTACTTTATGAATTTGATTCTGAATTGTTGTTTATGAAATGTTTCAAATGTAACAAACACTTGAACTCTTCTAAACTTTACATGAAATATGTCAATAAATTACAAAGAGTTTTGCTTTGTAAAAGCTGTCCACAAGAAAAGTCTTTCAAATCGAAAAATTCTTTTAGAAAGCATATGTAGCAACATGTTACTTAAACTTAAATTGAAAATATTATAAATTCACATAATCTCGTCAGTTGCCCTGAAATATATGAAACTTTTAGAAATTTGGTTGATTTAGCAAATATAGACTTCATAACAAAACTGTATTCGAACAAATTGGTTTGCAAAAAGACTATCCAAAGCACAATAATTGCATTTTCTAAATGTATACTAGAGGGTATTTTCAAAAATATAAAAGATTTTATTGGTAATTAATTGCGAAAGAGGTTATAGGCAAGATATTCCATTTATTTTCTATATTTTTGTCTACATTCGACGATATTTCAACAGAATATAAAAGAGCTCTATTGCTTTAAAAAAAACAATTTATTGTAGTAAGATTGCTTCACGATATGTTTTAATGCTGTTCACGGTGAAATTATTTATTATATTTGGTTTCTAGGTTAATTTATACCTGGCAGAGAGCTGCCAATATTACAATATTGTTGCAAGAAGACCAACCTTCTTCGTACACTTTCCGCCGACAATGCACCAAAGGACTGTATTTGCCATTAGGAGTTTTTTTGTAATTCCTCTAGGGGAACAATTTGCTTTAGAGTGTATTCCTTTTGTTCGACAGCTCCAGCGGTGGGAGTTAGATTTCTTTCGTCTTTGCTTGGGCTTCCATCCCAAAATTGTACTATCGATGTGACAAGTACAGAACTGTAATGTTCGGAATGGAAACAATGTTATCCAACTGTCCATGCGTTTCAAGCGATATCCTTTCTCGATTCGACAACAAATTCTTTCGAGCGTAAACGATATTTAGACAATTCAACCTGACATTTCCATCAGCTGTTCCGCGCCAAAAATAGATAGCGGGAATTGAAAGAACCCCAAACTAAGGGCCCACTCCAACACAATACCAATTCCCTCACCATTACTACAATTTCATCCGAAGTCTTGAACCCTCGGGAGAAACTACTCGAACCAATATTACAAAGGGCCAACCCACACGTAGCAGCACGAAGTACAAGAATTTGCTAGACTCGCGGCTAGACGAATAACTACAATAATTTCGCAAATGAAATGTTTTGACATTCAATGTATAACCAAACCACAACTAGCAAATATAAAAAAATAAATAAAAGATAGAAGTCTGAATGTAAAAGCAAATGTTAGTTCTTTATTTTACTAGCATGGAAGATTAAAAGTCGGTAAATCCATTTTAGCAGGTAGTTGTACAAACTCTAAGAAATTATTGAAATAAACTTGCCACTTAGAATAAGTAAATAAATTCTGTGGAAAGAATTTAGACATTACTGAAAAAAATTGTAACTTAGAATAAGCGCTTAAGTAAATAAAACCTGTGCAAAGAATTTAGACATTATTGGAATAAAATTGTAACTTAAAGTAAAAGCTAAACTAAATAAAACCTGTAAAAAAAATTAAAAACAAGGCAAAAATCTATCAGAATTAAAAAGAAATTAAAATGAAGTTTTAACAAAGTGCCAATTAAAAAATTAGAGATAACTTGTAAAAATGGAAAAAAACTATTAGAATAAATAAAAAAGAAACTTTAAATAACCTAAACTTTTAGAGATAGAGGTCATTACAGCTAGTTAACTAATAAAGTAGCGCCACTTGGCACAAATTGTAAGTCGAGAGATTGAAAAGTGAGATTAGACTAAGTTCGGTGTAAGCGGCGATATATTAAGTTTGGGGCAGTCTAAAGTGATTACTCAGCTCTGCTGAATTCTTGAATATGAGTTTTTAGAATTTAATAAAACGTAATCCAACTTATAAAAAATAAGAAAGTTTTTTAATTGCAATTAATTGGGCTCGAACTGAAGTCGATGTGGTACGAATCTGAAACTGCACAATAATGTTAAACCAGACACAGCACCCCATAAAAGACAAGGGATCAAAACCCAACGAGCTTCCCTAAAAAAAAAAGCAAGAGGAAGAAAATTGGCTTGTCGCAACCTCCAGTAAGCTTGAGCTCTTTCCGCCAGGCTCCAGGTAAAACTTTATTTTGTCTTCTTATTCTGGTAAGCGCCCGTGGCGGGCTTCACTTGGATCTTCACCCTCCAAAGTCATCGCCTTGGTGAGCGCTCGACCAGGTGTGAACACAAATAAAAACGATAACAATATATATATGTGGAAAAGGAGCCGCTGTTTTTGTAATCCTTTTTGTAGAAGCTGAAAACCTTTATGGCTGGATGTGCCAATTTATAAATGTTGTTGCAGAGTATTCTGGATGGCAGAGTATTCAGCTGTTTTTGTAGGCAGAATATGCCAATGTGATGAAGAGCAGAGTATGCCGATGTTTTAGAGAATTAAAGCCACTCGTTAAAGTTGAAATTAAATCTGAATTCTATTGATTAGTCTCTGCTTATTTATACAAATTGGTTACAAAGGAATCAGTGTTTCTTAATAATTCTAGAGGGGGGATTATTGCAGAATTGCAATACATGAAATTAAAAATCAGTACTGCAGTGTCAGCATTTCTGATCACACAATTTCTGAATGATTCACAATGTATTGATATGGTAAATTCTGAACTATCTAACATATTTAAAATCTGAAGAAAATGTTACTTCGAATTTAATGCAACCGGATTTTCGGACAAAAAAGGCTTGTCTTTATAGGAAAACTGATATTGTTCTTCCGGTGGTGATTTACTTTCACAAGTTTGAAGTAAATAATCCGTTGGAATCAAGTGCAAGATTGCAAAATCTTGGGGCAGTTTATATGTCACTGCCCTGTATTCCACCACTTATATGCTCGAAGTTGAATAATATATTTCTCCTAATACTTTTCAATAGTTTAGATAAGCGGTCATATGGAGAAATAATCTTTCAACCTATTGTAGATGAATTAAAGTACTTATAATGCACTGGAATGAATTGAAGTCTCAAATAAAAGAGTTTTCTTTTTGGTGGCGGCATGCATGGTGATAACAAGGGTTTAAATTCCATGTTAGGTTTCATCGACTGCTTTGTAGCAAATTTTTATTTCAGAATTTGAAAAATGCACAAAAGTGAGTCAAAGAGCTCGTGTCACGAAAAAGAGTCTTTACTGAGAACAGAAGCTAATTACACCGAGGACGTGCTAAGAACAACATATCAGACACAGGAATATGGTCAATGTGCTTGTTCAATACTTTAATAATTAGCAAAATCACTCTGTAGATATTATGTATTATAGATAATATTGATACAGGCATAGATATAGTAAATTCTAATGAAGATACAAATCCTGATATACATGGTACAAATTCAAATCAATCAATTTCTGGCCACATAATATAAAAAGCCATTAATTGTTCTATCTCCATTTTTTACATGCCCACAGGAAAATTCTTCGCGCATTCAAAATATATATTATTTGTTCCCATATTTATTCCTACATAATCAAATATTCTCACGTACAAACGCTCGAGCTGAAAAATATAAAAACATCAGGTTTCAATAATTTTTTTTTTTTTTGCTAGACATTACGTCAGCCAAAATCTGGAGGTAACCTTCGCGAGGATTAAAAACGTTCTTTTTTGCATAAATTAAAAGTTAGTTAATAAACTTTCTTGTCTATTGTATCTATGTATCGGCTTTAAAATTACTTAGAGAATCTTAGTCCGTTCAATAATGGATCCTAACAATTTAAATAGATGCTTTGTTATAAATCCCAGTTCTACCTTTTCTACCTTTTCATGCACTCCACCATCAGCAGCAGTTCCGGTACCCTCCGCTAGTGTGGAAGATAGTACAGTTGTATTCAACTTTAGGTGTGTCACCTTTGATGAAGTGCTAAAGGCTGCATACTCGATCAGTTCTAATGCTACGGGTATGGATGAGATTCCACCACGTTTTCTCAAATGTATTCTACCTCACATAGTCCCTAATATTACTCATATATTTAACACTTGTATCACTACCTCCACCTACCCCTCTCTGTGGAAATCAGCGTTAGTGGTCCCCGTTCCTAAAAATAGGAGTGCTCTGTCGCCTGAGGATTTTCGCCCAATAAGCCTCCTCTCATTCCCTTCCAAAATATTTGAAAAGCTTCTGAACTGGCAAATGATGAACTACGTAGCTGCTGAAAATCTTTTGATCCCTTGGCAGTCCGGCTTTCGGGAAAATCATAGTTGCACTACAGCTCTCCTCAAAGTCAGTGACGATATAAGAATTGCTATGGACTCTGAGTTGGCTTCCATCTTAGTGCTGCTTGATTTCTCCAAGGCATTTGATTCTGTTGATCATGCAAAATTATGCTGTAAACTTCGCAATACTTTCAAGTTTTCCTCATTGAGTACTAAACTCATCTGCAGCTATCTATCTAATCGAGATCAAAGGGTCCGAGTGAATGGGCTTCTTTCTACCCCAATCAGGATTAGGTGTGGGGTACCACAAGGATCTACTCTCGCTCCATCTCTTTTTGCACTGTTTATAAATGATATTGCATCAGTACTCCAGCATTCAAACATTCTCCTGTACGCAGATGATGTACAGTTATACCTGTCGCGATCTATTGGACTACTAGAGGATGGTATTTGCAGAGTCAATGAAGATCTGGAAGCCGTCTCATCCTGGGCACTTTTAAATGGCCTGACTCTTAATCCAGTGAAATCTCAGTCTATTGTTATTTACAAATCTAGACTGGATACTCGCGATTTCTCGCCTATTTTTCTTAATAATATGACTGTCCCCTACTCTGATGTCATTAAAAATCTAGGATTGTCTATGAACAAAGCACTCACTTGGGATGAACATGTAAATGCAGTGGTGGGCAAAATCTATGGCGGCTTACGTAGCCTGTGGCCATCTGCTTCATTCACGCCACAACAGGTTCGACTGAAGCTTGTTAAAACCTTGCTGGTACCCTTAATTATGTATGGAGTGGTAATGTATGGCTGTATGAATGCAGTATGCTCGCGCAAACTTAATGTTCGTAGATACGATCATGTATCCCCCTTTACCAACCATATCTTGGGCTGCAGTTTGGATCAATATGTTAAATACCGCACAGTACTCTTTCTTTTCTGCTTAATGTACAACAAGCAGCCTCGGTATCTGTTTGAAAAACTTAATTTTGCCACATCGTCCAGGTCAAGATCGCTAATCGTACCCAGACATACCGTCCTGCAGAGCCGAAGATCATTCTTTGTTCACGCGATTAATCTCTGGAACTCCTTGCCTCTTGGAATCAAACGAATAAACATTCTGGCCGCCTTCAAGGGTGAACTTTTCGAGCACTATAAAAATATATAAAAATATGTAGATTACTGTTCCTCTCGTTATCTGCACATAATTTTAAGAATCTCGAGCGATTGCTATTTCATTGTATTATATATATTTTTTACAACTATTCTCTGACGTACCAATTGTTAGCATCTATTAGCATCTATAAGTAATTGTACAGTACGTAAATGAAGTATTTCATTGAGTTATTTTTCATATGCTCTCATACATTTAAGTTAACATTTGCTTATAATTAAGATCAGATTTGCTTTTCTCTTTCCCTGTTTCTTTTTTTTTTTTTTTTTTCTAAATACATTATATGTTTCTTGTACATGTAAATGAGATATTATATCTTATATGTATATCATAGAATAAACAATTTGAATTTGAATTTGAATTTGAAAGTATACTACAGTGACATCAAAAGAAGTGATGCACCTATGTTTACAAAAAATCAATTAAATGATCTATGAAATCAACGGAAATGATCAGTAGAACTATTAACGTGTTCAGTGAATTTTTAGCACCTTCAGTGGAAGAGAAGTGTAGAAAAAATATATAAAGCATTTTGCTACTTTATAAATCAGAAGAAGTGATTTGTTTATATTAGCGAAAATCCCAGTTGCTGAACATTTTCGTATAGCAGAAGAAGTATTCTACGAAATTTGAAGGAATTTATAAAGCCCCATGGAAATTGAAGTATAAAACGTGGATTTTTTTCTTTTCTAAACATATATTTGCCAAGAAGAGTCTCCTAAGTAGCAGCCTTATCGATAACCTATTATAAATTGGGAAAAGTGCACCAGACTAGTGCAAAAGAACGAAATCTACGGCAATCAACCGCCTAGTTCGCTCAACTCGGAAAAAATTTGGTTTGTTGTCGGATTTATCTATAATAGCAGAAACCACCATCTCCATCAACAAACAAGGAAGTGTATCGGCGAGTCCCAATATTTTATAATTAAATTATATGTTATGAATAGTTGTGATGCAATTAATGATATAGCGGTTTTATTTAGTAGTATTAGCCTAGGAGCCGATACAATAAATAATATCGGAAATTGAAATCAATCCGAATCATTGCTCAAGTATTGGGACAGTGATATTTTAAAAAGCGATTCCAAATCCAGAAAAGATACAACCACAGATTTTAATATCTTTGAAGTGAAAATGGAACCTCTAACTCTTAATATTAATCTCCTTAAATATCTAAATGGGCTTCCTGAATTCTCTGGTGATTTCAGAGATCTGCAGAATTTAATGAATCTCATAGACAAAGTCAATTCACTTTTGCTACGATATGATAAACTAGAACAACGTATTCTAAACTTAAAAAAAAAGCGCGTGAAGTGATCGAGATAAATAATCATGTAACATATTGGCTTGAAATTAAAGAAATTTTAATTAATAATTTTAGAAGAATTGTTTGATCAACTACGAGGTGTTACATTTAACACTTAACTTCCTACCACCCGTCTCTCAGACACCAGCGACATTATTATTGTGAATTTTTCGGCGAGCACGCATCGCTTGCGTGCGTCTATGTACCTTCCCATTCATCAGTGTCAGTGCCGCGATAGACGTTGTCGAGATCATATGTGCCCACGTTCGCCCATGGTGAGTGCAAAACTATCGATATACGTCTGCGTGACGGGTGGTAACGTTATTTTTTCATATCGATTTCATTTTATCATTCTAATGGCGGCTAATGATGAAATTTTTGTGAGGTGGTTAGAAGAAGATCTATCAGACGAAGGTGAGCTACCAAATGAAATTTGCAGTGATGTAGAAACCGATATTGAGGAAGAATCGCTTTTAATGGGTGGTAACGCCAATCTTCAGGCACAAAACACGCCTTCAGTATCATCAGTGCAATCTTCATCAGATGAAGATGTTCCATTGGCAGAGATGCGGTTCCGACGTAGAAAGAAGAATTATTTCGGTAATAATCGCTTTTGTTGGTCGTCTGAGCCTCAGGTCTACCGTTCAAGAACGTTACAACATAATATTGTGCAGAGCAAAGAGAGGGTATAAAGTCAGAGTACAGGAACGTTATAGATGCTGCTTCTACCCCAATAGACATCTGGAGCCTTTTTTTTTTACTGACGAAATGCTTGAAAAAATTGCGCAACACACTAACGAGAAGATTCGAGAAATTAAGCCAAAGTCCAAAAAGCAAACTTGTGTTCATGATATGGACCTGGTAGAATTAAAAGCATTTGTCGGGTTATTGTTTTACACAGCCATATTCAAAGACAATCATGAACACTATTAGTCATGGTATAGTACGGATGGCAGTGGCAGAGAAATATACCATTGCATCATGAGCAAAAACAGATTTGAAGTTCTACTGAAGACTATTCGTTTTGATGATGCTTCGACAAGAGCAACACGGAGAGAAACCGATGCATCTGCGCCTATTTCGGAGATTTGTAGCTTCTTCATCAAACAGTGTCAAGACGTTTATTCGAACTATGCGTACATCGATGAAATGTTATTAGCTTTTAGGGGTAGGTGCAGATTTAAGATGTATATGCCAAAGAAACCGGCGAAATACGGCATAAAAATATTGTGTCTTACAGATGCAAGGACTGAATACCTTGTTGATGCCTATATTTACTTACGCAAAGATTGCGATGGGCTTAATTTGCCTGCAGAATATAAACGACTGAAGAAACCCACACAGGCAGTGATGCGACTCATTTCTTCGATTAAAGGATCTAACAGAGACGTAACTACCGATAATTGGTTTACTTCTATAGAGCTTGTAGATTTGCTGGAAGAGAAACAGCTGACACTGATTGGCACATTGAGAAACAACCAGAGAGAGATACCTCCAGAATTCCTCGCCGTCCCCGAAAAGTTGACTCAACTGTCTTTGGTTTCACCAAAGACATAACAATATCATCGTTTGTGCCAAAGCTAAATAAAGCAGTCATCACTGTTTCAAGCATGCACCATACGCCAGATGTTGATGAAAGCACCAAGAAACCAGAAATTATATTATTTTATAACTATACCGAATTCGGTGTTGATTTACTGGATCAAAGGTGCCCTAATTATTCGACGGGTCGGAGAACACGCAGGTGGCCGCTTGCCATATTTTACAGGTTACTCGACATGTCAGCCTCGAATACTTATGTCGTAAGTTTATCCACCGAAACACAGAGGACGGAAAGAAGGTTCCAGTTTATAAAGAGACTGGCTGAACAACTCACTAGGGCATATATGGAGCGCCGGGAAAATAATGTGCACATTCAGCGGGACATCAGAATCAGTCTTCGCCGGATCCCGAAACTCAATGGGGAGAAAATTCCAGCAGTGGGAAGAAGTAGTAACTCTGATGTAGACAAGCTAGAAATACGTAGACTTGCTCTACTTGCGATCCGAAGAAAAAACGCAAGACCCAGTATCTGTGTTTTAAATGTAAAGCACCAATATGCCTCGAATGCTCAAACAAGTTGTGCATTCACTGCCGCGAAAAACTGTAAGTTGAGTGGTTGCAATTTTATAAAAATAACAATTTACGTGTTCAAATGAAGTTCCTTTTATGTTTGGTGATTACTGAATTTATGAAAATTAGTAAAGAAAAGTTTATAATTTAAGTTCCTGTAGATGTGGATCTCATTTCCTAACATACTTATTTTTTTTTCCTGAAATTAAGAGTATATGAAGATATATCATTTATTATAGAAGTTATTATAGAAGTAACTTCGTGTATTTTTATTTTAATAAATACATTGAACTTCCAAAATACGTATTATCATTGCAGATAGCCTCTCATTATAACAGATTTCTTTCCGAGAGCGATACTACGCGGACGTCTCCCTGACGGGTGGTAGGTTTCGTGATGCAAACTGGTGGTACGTGGTTAAGGGTTAAAACCAATTCTGTATATTTTTACAACGAAATAAAAGTAGATTTCAGGAAACTTAACGTAAAAACGGCTCTTACTTTAAGCAAAAATGCTCAGTTTTCAGAAAGTACCATCACAAATAATAAAACTTCTGCATTAAAGGTCCAACAATTATCAATCGAAGAAATTTTAAATCATCATCACTGGGTGTAAAAGTCAGAAGCTACAATGTGATCTATAAAAGTATACTAAAATATCTCAAAGTCCCGTTATCTCCCGTTACGATTTCCTCCCCAACACCCATACAATTTTTGTTTGTCTAAGCATGCCTTATCCGTAGCCTTCGGGTGCCAGACACATACGGGACACCCTGTATAATAAAGGGAACTTCAATTTAAGTATCCCAGTATTACAAAAAGAAGGTTTAACTTATCTGAAGGAGTAAAAGTCCTCAGATGGAAAGATAACTGTAGGCGAATGCATATATAACGTCCAAAACTATAAAGCCGATGCAAAGTGACGGTTACGAATTAATTACTTTTAACCCACTCCAGTCTCAAGTAATAAGTAATAAAAATTTTAATATAATAGAAGAGGAGCATGAATATAAACCTCTCGTAGGACAAATTCGCGTTAATCATTTAAATACAGAAGAGAGGCAAACATTATTTAAGATTATTAAGCGATTTTCAAAAATCTTTTATAAAGACGAATGGAATTTATCTTTTACGAATCCCATTAAACATAGAATTCGAGCAACGGATGATGTACCGATCAATGTAAAATCTTATAGGTATCCATTCGTTCATAAACAAGAAGTCGAAATTCGAGAAGTGATATAATTCGACCTAGTGATTCCCCTTACTCGGCACCAGTCTGGATCGACCCGAAGAAGGAGCACGCCAGCGGTAAGCCTAAATGGCGTATTGTTATCTATTATTGAAGTTAAACGAGATAACCATTGATGGTGTAATGTAAAGTTAAGTGCTGATCAGTTATTGCAAAATATATAACCCAGAAAAGCAATTGCGGGACAATATTCTTTAGGGTATCGACCTATAAGGTATCGATTATTTACTTTCGGAATAGCTGATCAACTTTAAATTTCTAAAAATACGCTAATTTCGCTGATCCTACAGTATGAAGCAACAAATGAAAATAGGTCAGTGCGAAAGCATGAAGAAAGGTTTTTGAAAGAACTGAAGGTAAGTGATTGAATACGGGCGATTGAAGACGGACGAAAAAAGGTACATCGGGCAAGTGATAAAACGGAGAGTAATTAATTTGAGATCGTAAAGCGTGTAACGGGAATAGATCAAATAAGTGCATAAAGTTATAGAAAATATTGATGAATAAAACAAATAAGTAAGTGTAAAAAGATAAAGGAATATCAACAAATAAATAAATTGATAAATACACGTATATAAAATTAAAAACTTTTCGGTTGTTTTGCATAAAACCATACCCATCCTAAAAGAAATATACCTTACCTTTACAAATTGGCGCAGCCGGTAGGATGGGAAAGTGAAAAAATTAATATTTTATAAATGTGTATTTTCCACGTGAACTTAAAAAGAAAATAAATAAAAAAGAAAAAGAAAAAAAACACAAAACAGAACAATACAGTGCAACTTACATATATATATAAGTATCTAAAAACAAAAAAAACTACAACAGCAATAACAAAGCAAAGTGGAGAAACAAGACACCAGATCAAACCATCGTCTGTAAATCAGCCAATTTTGTAAATATATACATACATATAAGTCCGATTATTTCATTCACATAATATTCTAAACACAAAAACAAAAATCATATTTTATTAACTACGTAGGTATATATGTATGTACTTAATTGATAACGCAGAACAAGGTATACAAAGAAACATATATATGTACCTACGTAAGGGCTTGAATAAAATCGAATCTCTCTGTAGTTATCGTGAAAAAAAAATGTTAAGAAAACTCAACTTACTTAATTCGTAATATGAGAAGACAATATTTATCGTGTAAAAAAAAGATCAGTTAATAAAAATTCTACTTACGTTTTATCGCATTTCGTAATATGAAAAATCAAGATAACCACGGTTCTGTAGAACACATATAAATGTCTTTTGCTTATTTTTTCACAGATCTAGCCCGAACTCCTGATAGCCGCACTCGACCATCAAGTCTCCCTCAATTACCCCTAGAGCATCTTACTCGCACTAAAGAATACGAGCATCTTTGTGAATGAATAAATTAACTTTCTTTAGATAATATAAGTTCCCCTGAACTTACAAGAGAAAGTGTTGAAATCCCTGCTTCAGAAATTGCAGTATTTCAAGAAGCGACAACCTCAATTCCAAATCCGAACGATCAAGTTTCAAAACAAACATCGCAAACTAGATTTAGCGATTGCAAGTTAAGAAGTGGTGTCGTTTACAAGCGCAGTCGTTTTAACTCATATCCCATAGAAAAAACTCTTGTTAGTGGCATAGTCAAAGAAGCCACAATATTCGCACACAACGGTTCAAGAAATTGTGATAAAACTACAATGATAGCACTGGAGCGAATAAAGTCAGCTCGTCAATAACGTCGTCCCCATTTTACACGGTGACAGATGAAATAATCTCGCAAATTATCTGCAAATATTTTTAGATTGCTATAAGCAGGTACATGATGCTTTACCTACATATGAGGAGAAGGGCATTCTGATACCGTTATTGAAAACTAAGTTGAGAGGGGAAGTCTACGACTTAGTAAAACACCTAAAAATAAAAAAAATCACTGAATTCGAGTCGCTTTTATTAAATTCATTCACCCCAGAAAAGTTCATTAATGACATAATAAGCGACATACGACAGTGTATGCAATTGCCGGGAGAAACTGTTAATGCGTTCGAAACTAAACTGAGTATGCTTTTGGTGGAATGGAAAAGAGCTATTAATAACAAGCATCCCGAAAATAATCAGGCATTAATAGATGAAATTGAGGAGGAAGCTAATCAAAATAGCCCAAAGAATTGAAAAGACTGAAGATCGACAAATTGGTTTTAGTTGGCAGACTTCTCCTATTACCTCGGCAAATACATTAAGTGAAATAGAAATCAGACAGCTTAAAGATCTCTTGCGTGATACCGCGGTCAGTCACCATGCGCAAGAGCCACTTATACCTTCAAAAAGTCAGTGCTCATCTTCCACACTCATCCCTGCACGACCAGAATCACACAATGATATAAGAATTGTGGACGTTACGAGAAATCTGTCTACCCCTCAAGAAAACGCACATGCTTTTCCAGGAGCTCACATCACCCAAGCGTCAGCACCCCATATCAATAGAATAAGTTACATCAAGAAATGTAGTTTCTGTGAGAAAGACGGCCACACTTGTCAAGAGTGCCGGACCCGACGACGCACTCTATACTGTACAATTTGTCGAAGCTATGCTCATATTTTCCAAAACTGCTCAGTAACAAAAGAAAGGAAAACCCAGGTAAATGCAAACCCCGTACCAGTAAAATGTGATTGGTGTGAAAGGCTCTATCATACTATAACAGAGTGTCGAGCAAAAAAATCAAAAACAAAAGCAGAACGAAATAAACCACAATCATTCGGGAAACTAAAGGGGGCTAGCCTACTACGCCCTATGGCTAACCCTTCTACAGATGGGTGCAATAATTTTAAGAACAATCAACTTATTCCTAATACTCCCACCTTTACAACCAAATACCCTATCCCAAATATCAATGAGATATTAGGAAAATTGGGAACATGCCAATATTTCACCACGTTAGGGCTTTCAACAAATAGATATTAATGAAAGAGACATTCATAAGTAAGCGTTTAGCGTGAAAAATGGGTACTATGAATTTCTTAGAATGCCTTTCGGCTTGAAGACGGCGCCCGGTACGTTCCAACGTCTTGTGAATAAAGTCCTTAGAGATAACATAAACAAGATCTTCTTTGTTTATCTAGATGGCATTATTGTCTACTCGTCTTCCGTACAGGAACATGTAGATTCCTTAGCAATAATCTTCAAAATACTTGAAGAAGTGAATTTAATGGTACAATTGGATAAGTCCGAATTTTTGAAAAAGGAAACAGAGTTTTTGGGACATATTATAACACTAGATAGTATTCGTCCGAACCCATAGAAGATTGAATTCGTTAAGAAGGTACTACCGTAAAATCATTAAGGATTACTCCAAAACTGTTAAACCCATCACCAAATATTTAAAAAAGAACCAGAAAATGAACCTATAAGTGATCCGGAATATACATTCTCGTAGCTTTGAAATATTACAGACCCTTCTAATCAGGGAACCAATAATAAAATATCCGGACTTTAACAAAACAGTTATATCAACCACCAACAAAACACCAGAAAACCGAATATTTATATAAGTCTGATGACTAACATGTGACATAAATAATGAATAATAAGTAAAGTCCAAATAACATGTTTGCCTCACATAAATCATAGTTTTAATCACTTAACCCTAAGTAAATATGTAAACTGAATATGATAATTAGTTGAACAGATAATGAGAATACGAGAAGTAATCGCACTCACAGAAGATAAGAAATTATGTAAAAACCGCTGTAATCAGTTTAAGAATTAGTCTTTTTGTTCAGAAGTTAAGTGAATAAAGTTCTGTTGAAGTCACGTGTTATTTTCTTTAATAAAACTTTTATTTAAAAACGTTAAAGCGAAGTTTTAAATGAAACAAACCCTAAACCCATAATTGGCGCAGTCGGTCGCGAATCAGATACAATCTTTTTAATCATAATAATAATGTTTTTGTAATAGAAGTTTTACGAATAGCTGCGATAGTCACCTTGCATTAAAGTAATATTGAGACTGAAATATAAAATATATAATATATAAAATACATATACTGAAAAACAAAGACATATATCGTGAATAAAGATATATGCAAAAAAAAAACGAAAAAAAGGTATTTCGCAAGAAAGGAAGAATGCCACAACCTAGAAAATGACACAAGACAGCTTACTAAAAAAAGGAACTCCAGGACTCACATCCAACTTAAAAAGCATCACTATTGATCCAGTGAAATATGCCCATAGGCTACCAAACTTCGATGGAGATAAAAGTGCTCTTAGGACATTCATTAAGGCAGTCGCAGCCAACTCGTCCGTGCTTGCACAATACAAGTTAGAAGCACAAAAGTTGATCGCGAACATAATTAAGACCAAGCTCATAGGTAAAGCCCAAACAATCTTAAATATTAATTATAATGCTTATACTTGGGACAAGGTAAGAAAAATATTAATATCTAATTTTTGTGAAAGAAAAAGCTCGCATCAGTTATTAAGTGAATTAAGAGCCACCACTTTTGATACCAACGTAAAAAAATGTTATAATAAAATTCAAAATAAGTTACAGAAAATAAATATAAAAAGTGAACTAGAGGGTAACTTTGGGCAAAATCATTGAACCAATTAAAAATGTTTTATACAGCAGAAACCCTAATTCTCTAAAAGGAGCACTACAAATACTTTCTGAAGGAAATTATCTAGATTACAATACAAAAAAAGAGTATGAATTTCAATAGATATAAAAATTATACTCGTGATAGTTACCAAAATAATTTCAATAAAAATAATAATTGGAATCGGTAATCGGTAATTATCAAAGTGACTACAATAAATATAATAATTATAATACTGATATTTACCAAAGTAATAATAATGGTAATTAAAGATTTAGAAATCCAAACAACCCAATCCCCAATCCGAAGTCTCCTAGAAATACACATTAAAATAATTCTAACAATTTTAAGAGTTATGCTAACAATAATTCAGTCCAATTAAGGGTAAGAAGATTGGGAAGACTAGAACACATGGAAGTAGATAGTTATGAACAAATTTCGTATTTGAATGAAAAACAAAATTTTCGTATACAAACTTCGGAAGACCGTATAAATTATCATATATTAGAATAACATCGTATGGAACTCCTTTTGGATTTATGATTGTTACAGGCGCTTCTCTTAGTGTAATAAGACCAGGCATTTGCGATCTTAAGTTAAGAGTTTATAAAAATCCAATAGAAATAAGTACGTTAAATTTAAAATTTCGTGTGAAACATATCGTTAGACTTAAACCAATCGCGGGATTTGGCACAAAAAATAGTCATTCAAAACTCCGAGTTTATAGAAAAAGTATTTTTAGAATTTTTTCACGGACTTATTGGAAATGATATATTTTATCAATGTATGTTGGACTGGGAGCTGTTCTTATCCAATTTAATGAAACAAATGAGCCACAAGTGATTGCATATGCGAGCAAAAGCCTCTCAGAATGTGAACGTAGATATTGCCAGAGAGAAAAAGAAGCTTTAGGCCTAGTTTGGTCTGTAGAACAATTCCACATCTACTTATTTGGAAAAGCTTTCGAACTGGTGACAGACCATAAGCCCTTGGAATTTATATTTTCTCCAAAATCGAAGCCATGTGCCAGAGTCGATAGATGGATGCTGCGTCTTTAGACGTACAAATTCAAAATAGTTTATAGAGCGGTAAAGTAAACCGATACCTTTTGATAATGATGAATACATAAGGAAAATTTTAGAGATTTCAAAGCCAAAAGCCATAGGAATTCAGGAAAACACATTTGCGTCCCATGAATATCTAGAGATACGAAAAGTTAATGCAGGATTATATCAGAATCACTGGTGTGAAGAAGTGAAACCATACAAAATATTTCAAAACGAACTCTGCATGTCAGATGGCATATTACTGCGTGGAACGAAAATAGTCATTCCAATTAAACTATGACAGAAAGTATTGGAACTTGCACATGAAGGTTATCCAGGAATTGTTGGAATGAAAAAACGTTTAAGGACAAAAGACCAAGAAGCTGAAACTGTTGTCAGATTATACCATGGTTGCACACTTATATCAGTAGCTACCTGCCCTGAACCACTAAAAAGAAGGAAAATACCAAGTGCACCATAGATTGACGTTGCGGTGGATTTCCTTGGACCACTACCAAACAGGGAGTATAATAAAGGGTTTTCCAATAGGGACTTGACAATTTTGAATTTAGTTTGTGAACGCACCTTTTCACTTAACATCGAACTGTCACTGTCAGTTTATTCAGTAGACATAACCTTTTCATCATGGTGAAGTACACGAACGAACAACGTCTGCAAATCTTAAAAATTTACTACAGAAATTCGGAGTCGGTGGCCGCTACTTTAAGAGCGTTAACTCCGATTTTCGGTCGTAATTCTCGCCCTAGGAGACAGGCAGTAATAAGTTTAGTGAAAAAGTTTGAGTCTACATATTCGTTGTGTGATGTTGCCGTGCCAGTGAAACTACGGGTTGGTCGAAGTGTCGAAAATATCGCTGCCGTTGAAACGTCCGTAGCAAATGATCCAAATCAGTCAATTCCACGGCGTTCTCAAGAGTTGGGCATCGCCAAGATCACTTTATGGCGAATTTTGCGTAAGGATCTTACTTTACACCCATACAAGATCAGGCTCACTCAAGAAGTGAAGCCGATGGACCATTCGAAGCGACGTACGTTCTCCGATTGGGCTCTGAAAAAGATGCGCCAAGATGATCAATTTCATCGCAAAATCATCTTCAGTGACGAAGCTCATTTCTGGCTCAATGGGTTTGTCAATAAACAAAATATGCGGTATTGGGCTTGTGAAAATCCACATGTGCTTAATGAAAAACCATTTCATCCACAAAAGATAACTGTTTGGTGCGGTTTGCATGTCGGCGGCATCATAGGGCCATATTTTTTCGTCGACGATAGTGGTCGCCACGTTACTGTGAATGGTGATCGTTATCGCGCCATGATTATCGATTATTTTTGGCCCGAATTGGAATATATGAACTTAGACAGCATGTGGTTTCAACAGGACGGCGCTACAAGCCACACAGCACACGTTACAATCGATTTATTGAAGAACAAGTTTGATGAGCGTGTTATCTCAAGAAATGGACCAGTCGATTGGCCGCCTCGTTCGTGCGATTTAACGCCTCTAGATTTTTTTCTTTGGGGCTACGTCAAGTCATTGGTCTATGTCAATAAGCCGACGACGTTGGAAGAGCTCAAAGCCAACATTGAACGCGAAATAGCAGCCGTTTCGGCCGAAATGTGTGGCCGAGTGATGGAAAATTGGGTCCAACGAATCGACCGCTGCAAACGTGCCCGCGGTGGCCATATGAGCGAAGTCGAGTTCCATTCATAAATGTTTTGAATGTACTTCAACCCGATAATAAAGTTTTTGAAATATCTCAAATGGTTTTCATTTTATTTTGAAAAAATTTGTCAAGTCCTTATTGGAAAACCCATTATTTGTTATTGTTATATATATTTTTACACTGACAATTACAAACCTGGCTGCCCAAGGTTTGCCGGAGCAGATAGTACCTCTGTATGCGTGAAAAACTCCCCTTTGTTTTGATTTATTTACTCTTTATTTTTTTTATACACTAGGGGCTTTTTGCTCCAATACACTTTTATTCTTAAACAATAGTATAACTTCCTTTACACAATTCAACTTAACTATCACCACTCGATTTAGTGAGGAGAAAGCGTCTTCGTTTCTATAATTTGCCTTTTTTAAAACAACCGAGCCGATCACTTCATAATCCACCCTTATTATTTTTTTTTTTTGTCAAAAGCCTTTTTTTTCAAAGTTATCTCTATTGATACTCCCAAAAATTTCTTACGTATAACTTAACCGCGCGATTCCAACCAAGGTTTTTTTGTGAATTCGACTGACTCAAACTGACTGCTTGTACATCTAAAAACCGACTGTGTCGAGACTTAGATTTTTCAATCGTAAGTCTCTTCGTTCAGGATAGGAAAATGCTTAATTAGCATTCCTATCCTGAGAAAATTATTTTACGCTGGGCATGTTTAAACATGCCCAGAATTATCGCGACGAACGATGGTTGAAATTGAAACCATCGTCTTGCTACCGTGCATACATTGTTGCGATCACAATGTATGCAGCTCGCGACAATTTGCTGATAAGAGCTTTTTTCGGTGAAGACTTGATCGTTTCAGTCTTCACCGACGTAAAATTTTCATGCGCCCGATATGTATGCATGTATATATGTACATACATATCGTATATACGACAAATCTTACTGAAGGTAAAATTTGTCGTGGGGCTTTTTTCCATTGAAGCGACTTGGGTTTGAAATTTAATTCTTTTATTTTTCCCAAGTCGTTTTATGGGTTATGGGAATATTTTCGTTTATTGAAAGGAATGCGAGGAAATTGCTGACGGCAATTTCTTCGCCGTTATGAAGATAAGCCGTGCATGTTTTAAGCATGTTTGGCTTATATGTATGAAAATTAAATTAAAATATTTTACATTAGACTATTTTAAATTAGAGTATTTTTTAGGTAATTTTTGTATACTTTACGTATACAACAATCCTTCCCCCTGCGAAAAAGAGAGTTATTCTTTGAAGAGGAATAACTCTCAGGGGAAAAGAGAGGTAAGGTACTAGATGCGGTTGGCCATTTCCCTTTTTTTTTGTGTTTTGGTTTTGGGTTATTTATTTTTGCTTAAGATTTTATCTCAAGTGGGTATGGATAAGTTTATGTTGCGTGGGCAACAAAATTTCTTATCTAAAGATGCTAAATTATAATTGGGGCTTTCTTCAGCGTGCATCATTTAACTTTCTTCCCTCGTGAGGACAGCATCTTTTGTTTTCTCTTTCGCGGTGTATTTATACGTATAGGTATTACAAATGTTGTTCACCGTTAAGTTGAAGAAGGAGCCGTGGCGGAGTCCGGCGGGATTAATCTCCACCTTCTACTCCGTATACGTACTGCGGGTGTCCCCCGGGTGGCAGGGACCAATACGACTGGTCCTTCTAATGGATGGGGAGTGTTCCAGCACTGTCTGGGGTGCTGAGACTGTCGCCAAGACGTATCATCGGGTGCTGTTGCCCCTATTTCCCCACCGAGGGCAATCTCTGGTGGCCGCAGGTGAGGTTAATTTGTATTGTTTTTATTACTCTTGCTTTACGATATTTCTCTCTTCTTCAGGTGGCTGTCCTTTCCCTGGTCGGGATGTACGGGCTGTGCACGTGTTGCCATGCCGCGTTCGACTCTCCGGCAACGGACTTGGTCGGGAAGTTCAGCGCCACCCCTCCCCTTCCTGCATTCGCTACCGACTGGGACGAATCCGAGGATGAGGATTAGGTGCGCTGGATTTACTCTGCATCGTCCACCTTTTGTGTGAAATTTTTTATCTTTTTGAAATTTTTGTATATCTTTCCTATCTTTCTACTTCTTCCGTAATATAAAATAAAGTTAATTGCTTCATTCAAAGAAAGGCTACTTATTTCTTTTTTGTTTGTTTTTGGTTATGTTGTTTTTGTTTTGTTTTTTCAGGGTTCGTTTGTTTATCCTTAAGAGGCGGTTCGGCCGGCTCGGTTGACTTTAAGAATTTTTTTTTTTGTTTTTACATTTTTTTTTTGTATCATTTTTCTTATTCTTTTGCTTAATTGGTCGCTTTATCCTACTGTTATTTTATATTTTATGTTATTATTTCTAGGTTAGTATTGTTATCTCTATGCTAGATTAGCTCTATTTACTAGATTTATTATTATTTAAAGTTATATTTATTTATTTTATTCCTTAATTATTATTTGTAGGTATTTGTTACAAGGGAAAAAAAATTATATATCTATCCTTTGTTATTTCTATGACTATCTTATTTATTAATTGTTATTTTCTAAAAAAAAATTTTTCCGTTTTAAATTTACTTATATACCTAGATTTATTACAATAATTTTCTTTGTAACTACTTATTTGTTCTCTTACAACTTACTTACTAGGGTTTATTGAAACCGCTTATATTCTGTCTCTTTGTGAGATTGATAGTGCTAGTGGCTTAGACATTTGTGACCTGTTGAAGTGCTGAATTTATACCACTTGTACAGACTTGGTAGTTGGTAGGGTACGGGTCCTTTTGAGAGGAGTAGGTTCGACTAGTTTACTTTGCTCAGTTGGTTTGATTTGTTCCTTCGCCTCTGGGGTTTTTTCAGATTTCCTTAAGCGGTATTTTTTTATGCTTGGTGCTAGCCATTTGGCGACCAGGTACAGCACCATACATGTGAAGACAACACCAGTTAAGGACACTGATGTTGTAGCTAGTACATGTGTAGGATGGTGGTTTATAGGAGTAACTATTTTAGCTAATTTTTCGTCCAGCTCTGTTAATGACTGGGTACCCTTTAGGATGAGATTATTTGTGTCATCTCCCGAATATAGGTCTGTCTTGATTTTCTCGGTTGACTCCATTTTATTGGTTTTATTTATATAATGATCCACAATATTTTCTAATATAGATGTGTTGGGAAAATAATTGGGCTGTTGGAGACTCAATGGCTGAATATTCTCTGCCTCATAGTGTAGGATTTGGGACTTGTAATTGACAGGGATGGTTGATAGTGATTATTCCTTGGCCTTCTATTTTAGAAGTCAGGAATTGTTGTGTACACTAGAGGTGTACAACTGTTGGTTCTATCAACGAGAATATCCATGAATTGGGTTTACTTAGTTTAATAAGTAGGTCTCTGGGAGGTATCTGTGCTCTGAATTGGCACTGAGGCTCTTCCTTTAATGGATTGAAGAGCAGCTTCACTACGCATTCCTTGGACATTGCAGCCTTTGTTACGGGAAGGCCTAGCTTAGCGACGTAAGTGTCCTCCTTTGAATACTGAGTGATCTTTTTGAACGGTTTGAGATCTTGGGATTTTAATAATAAAATGTCCTGTGTCTGTACCTGGTGCGCTACGTGTGAGTACTGTATTCCGAGTACCAATGATTGTTTTTTATTAACATGGATAGGAAAACTATGTATCCCATACAACTTCATTTGTGGTAAATTGAAAATCGGAAGTTGTATTCGAATGACTAATTTGTCTTGGACTAGACGAGCTTTTGTTTCCGCTGTCTGATATAGCAGGGAGAGACAATTTTGTGCATCTGGACAAGTAGCGTGGGACTTGTGGTATATCTCTAATAGACTTTTGGGAGACACCACTAGCGGATGCAACTGGTGATTTTTACTGGAGATTATTATGTCGAGTAAGGCTTGCTGCCTGTACTCAATCTCGACAATTTGTAAGGTCAGGCTTGAAATTATTTCCTGCCTCAATTGTCTCATCAGTAAATCATCTGTTATGTTCTGGAGATTTATTTGACGTTGTCTTTCCTGCAGAGATGTCGATGGCTTTTGAATTTGCTGTAGTGTAGTTTTGACTACACTGATCTGCTGTCTTTCCAGGTCGGCTAGTGCTTTTGAATTTGTTTGGAGCTCCTCGAGTCGACTGTATACCTCTTGTTCATTAGTGCTGTCCATGGTCCCGAATAGGTAGTGCATTGCATTGCCTATTCCATCAAAGATAGATCTTGTTGATCTTGATTTTGGGACCACTTCTCGAATGACACTTGTTCTTCTCTTGATATTTTCCAAGAGAGAATGAACGTGTTTTTGTTGAACCAGGCATAGCTCATCCGTTTGAGAGCGATTTGCACATAATCTATACACTAGGTGTTCCGCCTGTTCTGCCGTATGCGTTTGGTTGTCCAGTTCCATTAGATTGATCTCCGTTCGTATGTTCCATGTACTATGGTAGACTTGTAATTTTCCTAAGTCCTCATACAGTATTCCTGTATTGTTCAGGGGACTTATTGCGTAGGGTTCCTTTTGTATTTGTCCCGTTGCCAGATGGAAACAGCATATTAACACCCATATGTGCTTCATGTTCTGTAGAAAATGAAGGATAGGCTTCATTAGTCAATTAGTCATACTGGAAGGTTTTGTGGTAATTCTAATAGCACTTGATTTAATTGTGGAATTTTGTATGATGGAAACTTATTTTCTAAAGATATATGTACCAGTATACTACTCATAATAGGGCTTTAAACGGTTGTTGTGTACGACAACCTGCCGCTTGCCTATTTTTATGGTAGTGTTTGTTGGACTGGGTACATTGATTACCAGATATGGGCCAACCCAGATTTGAGACAGTTTGTGTTTGCGGCTTTCACTTTTGAGGAGGACTTTGTCTCCTAGGTGGAAAGTGAGAGGCCTGACTGTTTTGTCGTAATATGCCTTTGAGCGTTGTTTGCTGGTTAAAAGATTTTTACGAGCCGTGGCATACGATTTTTGTAATCTATATTTTAGCATATGGTAATAACTTTCGTGGTTATAAACGGGTTCAGGATCCCGTTTTAAATTAGTTGGGACATCCGCTGTGAAGCCGTAAAGGCAATCCATCGGGGTTAATTTAGTACCCTCGTGTACACTGTTATTGTACACGAATGCAACGGTTCGTAGGAATTGATCCCATGTTTTAGGATTTTCATCTACGATTCTACGCAGATATTCGATTAATGGTCTATGGGCACGCTCTAGTGCTCCATTAGACTGTGAATGGAATGCGGAAGACTGTAACTTCTTTACTTTTAGGAGTTTGCAGACCTTCTTGAATAGCTCACTCAGGAAATTAGTTCCCTGATCGGTGCGCCACCGTTACTGCTTCTCCATTAGGTATGGCATACCAATCGACAAATTTGGTAAGGTTATCTTGAAAAGTTAAGATATATTTATTACCTGATATGGTCTCTTCTAGTGGACCTACTATATCGAGGTAAACCTTGTCGAAAGGTTGTTCTGCGATGTCCGTTATTACCATGGGCATCTTGAATTGTGGAGATGCTTTCATTGTTTGGCACTTAGGGCATTTTTTTATGTACTTTTTTATATCGCTAAGCATGTGTCTCCACCAGTACTTGCGTTCTAATTCTTTTATAAGTCTTAATGACACCCTGATGGCCACCGAAAGGATAGTCGTGATAATCCTTTAGGATTGTTTGAACTTCCTTGGGGCTCGTGATTATCTCAGGTGCCTTGACTGGACTTATTTCTTGTTCAAGCGTAGCAGGGGGTTGTATTTCCGCCTCTGGGGGGTTCATTTTCTTTATCTTCCGCTGCCGTGGGCTGTGTTTCAGCGCTGGGGCTCGTATTGGTTTCTTGGGCTCTCTGTCTTTGAGCTCTGCTCACGGCGAAGCAATGAGCGGGTTTCTTTGTTTTCTTTTTAGTTGGGAAATTATTCTCTTCCACATCAGAGTCCATAGTGTGGTGCACTTGGGCTTGTACCGTTAAGGTATTGCCTGTATAGTCTTCGTTTAATACTTGTGGAAGGCGGCTTAATGCATCCGCATTGGTATTATACTTCCCTGGTTTGTATTCGATGGTGTAATCGAACTCTGACAATTTGTGGTGAAATCTCACCAAACGGGAAGTTGGGTCTTTAACATTAAAGACTCCTTTGAGAGGCTTGTGGTCAGTGTAGACCGTGAATTTCCTGCCTTGGAGGTAGCATCGGAAATTTCTAGTTGCCCAGACTATAGCCAATAACTCCTTTTCAATAGTGGAGTAGTTTTTCTCGGCTTTGTTTAGCGTTCGGCTTGCATAGGCGATAGGCTGGTCTTTTCCCACTTCTCCTTGGGAAAGCACAGCGCCTAATGTTTCGTTGCTGGCGTCCGTTGTAAGATTGAATGGTTTAGAAAAATCTGGTTAGATTAAGAATGGTGGGGAAATTAGGGCATTTTTAATGCTTTGAAATGCTTCTTGGCATTTCTCGGTCCAAGTGAATTTTACGTCCTTGCGGAGTAAATTCGTAATTGGACGAACGATTTTTGAGAAGTCCGGAATGAACTTCCTATAGTAATTGGCAAGTCCTAAAAAGGACTGAACTTGCCTAACTGTTCTAGGAACAGGGAATGTTTGGACGCAGGCCGTTTTGCTGGGGTCTGGTAATGCACCTTCGCTAGAGAATTTGTGCCCTAGGTAAACAACTTCTCGTCTCAAGAACTGGCATTTCTCTGGCTACAGCTTGAGGTTGTTTTCTCTCAATTTGTCGAAGACTTTGCGAAGCTTATCATTGTGGTCATTTAGGTTCTTACCATAAATGACGATGTCGTCAAGGTAAACGAAACATTCGAGGCCTTGTAGGCCGGTCAGAACGAAGTTCATGAGGCGTTGGAATGTAGCGGGAGCTCCTTTGAGTCCGAATGGCATACGCTTAAATTCGTAGTGCCAGTAATTAGTGCTAAAAGCGGTCTTATGTCGATCCTTTTTGTCGACTAAGACTTGGTGATAACCGTTGGCCAAATCGAGAGTGGTAAAGTACCTGGCATGACCTAGTTGGTCAAGAATATCCTCGATTCGTGTCTTTTCGTTCAATTTGCGAAAATCGACAACGACGCGCCACCTTTTTTCACCATCGGGTCCCGCCTTTTTGGGGACAACTAATAGGGGTGAATTCCAAGGGCTTTTGCTAGTGTGGACTATCCCGTTGTCTAGCATTTCTCTTAATTGCTCGTTGATTACTTGTCTCTGGGTTTCTGGTAATCGATAGGCCTTTTGGTTTATTGGGGCCTGATCTTGTTTTAATGGAATGTTATGGGTGATAGCGTTTGTATATGTAAGCTTATCACCTTTAAGGTATAAGATATCATTGTACTCATAACAGAGTTCGGATATCGAAGCTTTTTCTTCCGCATTTAGATTTGGGTCTAGGCTGAGCTCTTTGTCTAGCCTGTTGACTCGCGGAGTATGCGTGGGATCTTCCTGATCCGGAAATAAGTATCTTACGTGTTGTAAGATAGCTGTGTTTTCCGAAAAGCTTACGTTTCTTTTCTCACTTTGTGTAGCTGTGTACTTACTATCTGTTTTACTTACATTACTAGATGGCAGGGAATGGGCTTCCTGTAGTTTTAATGGTGGAGTACCATGTTTCATGGGTACTTTTGATTGGTCCGAGTACTCGCACGCATTCGTATTTTGGCTTATGGGCCTTGAAAAATTGGTTTTCTTAATACTATTTGACCGTGGAGCCAACTTTGCCTTCAATGAGGTCTTACGGATCTCGCACGCGTCTTTTATCGGGCTCATGGGCCACTTTTTATTCTTAATACTAATTTTATTAAGTGGTGGAGTCGACTTTGCCTTTAAATGGGTCTTACTGAGCTCGCACGCACTGTTGATGGGGTTCTTGGGCCAAGGTGGTTCCTTAACACTAATGTTAGTAAGTGGTGGAGTCAACTTTGCCTTTAAATAGGTCTTACTGAGCTCACACGCACTTGTCATGGGGCTCTTGGGCCACTAATGTTTCTTAACACTAACTTTGTTGGGTGGTGGAGTCGTCTTTGCCTGTGAATAGGTCTTACTGAGCTCACACACACCTGTCGTTGGGCTTCTTATCCTTGTGGTTATCTTACATCTAGGTATATTGGATGGAGGAGTCAGCTGCATTTTGCTTGTCGGCTTCTGGAGCTCGCTCGCATCTTTAATTCGGCTATGGGGACATGTAAAATTTTGGTAGCTTATTTTCTTGGACGGTGAAGTCATTTTTGCCTCTACTCGGGTCTTACTGAGCTCGCACGCGTCTTGTATAGGGCTCTTGGGCCTCGTTAGTAGCTTATGGCTAGGTATTCTGGAAAAAGAAGTCTTGCCTGACTTCTGTTCCGCCTTGGGAAGCTCACTGATGTTCGTGTTACTCGCTTGCGATTTATTCGGCTTGAGAACGTGTTGTGTATCAGTGGCTTCTCCTATTGGGATGACGGCGTAATCATGTATAGGAAGCAGTTGTAACAATAAACTGTTGATGACTACTTGGAAATTGTTAATGTTGAGCATGGCAACTAGCACTGTTTCTTTCCCAGTAGGGAGTAAACTGTTGGCCAGGAAAACTCCATCGCCTATCTCTTTCGATAGACAGAGCATTTCTTCCCTCACTTGCAACGGGACTGTGGTGATCATTTGTGACCTAGCAGGTATGCATATTGGTTCCTCTAAAGTAAGCAGATGCTGCCTCATTTCGCAGGTTTCTTGATCACCCAGACAGCTCTTTTCGCATTCCGTCGGCTCTTGTTGAACCTGGCAGCCAGCATTACTCTTTTGAGATGCCTTGGAGACACTGCATGTAGATAGCTTAACCTGTTTAGGTTCCATCTTTTCTGCAAGTGGCCTCACTTCGACTGCTTTTCTGGAATACAGCTTGTCCGTTTTGCATGACAAGGGCACAGTAAACTCTTCGGGATTTGTTTCCGTACAACGAAACTTGAGTGCTTTATTTGGGCCTTCAACATTACAATTGTTTGATAGGAAATCGTTTCCTAATAGGCCGTCATCGGAAAGACCTGGCAGGTTTTGTACCACCTGAAACTTGCAGGGAATCTTATTTTTAAAATTGAAGTTGCCCTTGCAATTTCCCAATGTCTTTCCGGTTCCAAAAGGGGTCTGTAAAGTGCATGCCTCATTGGAATTAATTATTTTGAGGTCTTTAATTGCTCTTTTCTTAATAATACTAACATCAGCGCCAGGGGACACTACTAGTTTTGTATGGCTGTTAAGGCTTATGTCCAGTGGAAGAAGTGGCTGCCCAAGGTTTGCCGGAGCAGATAGTACCTCTGTATGCGTGAAAAACTCCCCTTTGTTTTGATTTATTTACTCTTTATTTTTTTATACACTAGGGGCTTTTTGCTCCAATACACTTTTATTCTTAAACAATAGTATAACTTCCTTTACACAATTCAACTTAACTATCACCACTCGATTTAGTGAGGAGAAAGCGTCTTCGTTTCTATAATTTGCCTTTTTTAAAACAACCGAGCCGATCACTTCATAATCCACCCTTATTATTTTTTTTTTTGTCAAAAGCCTTTTTTTTCAAAGTTATCTCTATTGATACTCCCAAAAATTTCTTACGTATAACTTAACCGCGCGATTCCAACCAAGGTTTTTTTGTGAACTCGACTGACTCAAACTGACTGCTTGTACATCTAAAAACCGACTGTGTCGAGACTTAGATTTTTCAATCGTAAGTCTCTTCGTTCAGGATAGGAAAATGCTTAATTAGCATTCCTATCCTGAGAAAATTATTTTACGCTGGGCATGTTTAAACATGCCCAGAATTATCGCGACGAACGATGGTTGAAATTGAAACCATCGTCTTGCTACCGTGCATACATTGTTGCGATCACAATGTATGCAGCTCGCGACAATTTGCTGATAAGAGCTTTTTTCGGTGAAGACTTGATCGTTTCAGTCTTCACCGACGTAAAATTTTCATGCGCCCGATATGTATGCATGTATATATGTACATACATATCGTATATACGACAAATCTTACTGAAGGTAAAATTTGTCGTGGGGCTTTTTTCCATTGAAGCGACTTGGGTTTGAAATTTAATTCTTTTATTTTTCCCAAGTCGTTTTATGGGTTATGGGAATATTTTCGTTTATTGAAAGGAATCCGAGGAAATTGCTGACGGCAATTTCTTCGCCGTTATGAAGATAAGCCGTGCATGTTTTAAGCATGTTTGGCTTATATGTATGAAAATTAAATTAAAATATTTTACATTAGACTATTTTAAATTAGAGTATTTTTTAGGTAATTTTTGTATACTTTACGTATACAACATTATAATCGATTATTAAAGAACTTGTGATAACTAAAAACATCACGGCAATAAATACTATCTCAATGTTGATACAAATTTTTACTCGATTAGGATTTCTGGTTTCAATCACAGCAGACAACGGCCCTCAGTTTAAATGTACTGAATTTAAAGAGTTCTGCAAAATCAATAACATTGAACTATTTAACACCATACCTTACTGACCGCAACAGAATGGCGAAGTGGAACGTCAAAATAGAGATATGATAAAGAGAATAAAAATAAGCAAGAGTTTGGGAAGGGATTATAAATCCGGCCACAACGCACCCCACAATACAACAGGGAAAGCACAAGCAGAACTATTTTATGGCCGTCTATTAAAAGACAGATTACCAATGGCTGTGCAAAACGAAGGAAGGTAAAACGATACCAAATTATTGCGAAGAACCTTTTCCAGTACAGAGGAAATATGGAGGAGATGTCATTGTGAAAAATCAAACAACAGGAAAAGAATTGAGGAAAAATTTCGTACTGTAACGATTCAATTTTGAAACACACAAAAAAAAAACACAATTAATAGAAGTTATATTTGTGCGTATGTGCTCATATTAGTATATGTATGCATTTATGAACATTTAAATTGAAATCTCCAAAATCTCTTAACCAAAGCAATGGCTAAATTATCGACCTCAATTTATAGTCGACCATTAAAGAGACTTCCATTTGGATCTCTCCATATATCTACCAGGAAGTGGAGGAATACCCAGAACTTTCCGATAAGAGCTACGCCATTACTCTATTAAATGAAATCTGCCCTGTTATAATAGTGAGTCGAGTATAGCGACAATTATACCAAAAAGAACGACAATTTTCATAAAAAGAAAAAAGCTAAATCCGCGAGTGAATCAAGTGAATAAAATAAAGCAGCAACAGGGCAAATAAGTTTGAAAAGAATATTTTATAGCTATATACTGCGTAAATTCTATAAGTGCATGGTGTATGCATAAGTGTATGGTCTAAATGCATACAAAAAAAACGTGCATGCGCATGCATAGCATACTCAAAAGTCATCGCAGATTTATACAAGCACGTGGATGGACTCCTTAAATCGACCACAAACTAAATTGGGAGCCCAATAGGGCGAAGCTAAGTTCCCTTTTTATATTTTATATGTTGAAAATTTAAGTAGAAAGTGATTTCGCTATATAGTATGAACTCTAATGTACATCTCCTAGATTTAGTATTTATTTCTTGTTAAGGCATGCATAGGTTACGTATTAATTTCTTAAAAAGGACTCCGGAGGTATTTAAGCAGAGAGGTTCCCTTAGACATATTTCTAAGCGCAAGATATTGAATTATATGGGCTCAAAAAAAAGACATTTTAGTTAATTTGTTAGATTCCAAAGCCCCTGGTACCGTCGGCGTGTCTAAAAAAAACAAAAAACAAAAATCAACAAATGGTACAGAGGTACATGAACCGAAACCAAAATATATATATAGGTCAAAACTAAATATACGCAATTTGCATACATACATACTATATACGAGTATATACATGTCCCATAACTCGACGCTTAAACGGCCATCGAGAGAACTTAACGGATCCGACGTTCAATTTTAGTCAGGCAGAATCTCTGCTGCTGCTAAGAAATTTTTTTATAATAAATGAGGGCTCAACCGGTATGGTTTGGTTCATTTTTGAATCTACGTTAAGTGCTTATCAAGAACATTCAAAAACATATACAGTACCTAACTCGGTAATTAAGACTAAAGTGCAAAACTCGATTTGTAATTTTCGGCTATTGTGCACATGAATATCAGTTCTAGTTCATCACGTCCGGCCGTTAGTAAAGGTCAAAATCGGGCTACCTAGGTTCCAACAAATAAATACAATTGGTGATGGTGTCTAATCGTAATTGAAGAGTGTGTGTTTATAGTATAGTTACATGTCAAATAGAAATAACTGCTGAATAGCTGTGCTCTAAGGGGTCTAAAAATTGAAAAATAATAAAATAATTACGAACGGAAGTGAAGGGTTCAAGTTAGATATTAAGGATTACGTAAAATATTATGCATAGTTGTTTTGTTTTGCATGGCACCAATCGTCACTCAATATCCAATAGATGTGGCAATTTATATACTCCCATATTGTTGTTCTAAAAAAAAAAGAAAACCAAGAGCATCTGGTTCATATAATTGTGCTTACTTTAAAAGTTGGAAAAAAAAAGTTCTTTTCCTGTTAGCTATCTATCGCAATTTGCATGTGAAGGGAGTGTGTAAATAACAGTGAACGCAGCGTAAGAAAAAAAAAACATCGACAACAAAATCCAAATATTTTGACCCTGCAACCCCAAGCAATTCAGGTTTCATGTATGTAAATAAGTCTGTTCATTCCGTTGGTGTCATTCTATTCCAGTTTTAAATTTACCTCAGATAAAAATCTAAATATATAAATGTTTAAATCTCTCAAGAGAAAAGAAATTGAAATCGGTAACCTGACTACTATGATTCCTTTTCATTCCTTATTAGATACTTACTAACGAGTTGCATAACATCTATAGAAAACTTATTGTAACAAAACCGCTTTCGCAAAAACGTAGTCAAGCCTTAAGCCTTGAGTTCGAAATTACGTGTGGCTAATGATGGCTCTAGGACCGTGATGAAATAAGCTATATGTTACTAGGTGTCCTGCTTACTCGTGTGAGTGTTGTCAGTTTTAAAGAAAGAAATGGGTAGTTCAGTTGAAGATGATGAAATCCGATTAGAAATTGAAGGAGAGTTGGTCTGAGAGTTCATGAGCAAAGGTGGTTAGAGAAAAAATTCAGAGACTGTTTTTTGTGAAATTTCAATTCAATTCAATTGTGAATTTGAGTTTTGTGTTTTTATAAATACAAGAATTAACGTAAAGATGGAAAAAGTGATGAAAAAGAAAAAAAATCATGCAGATTGATTATAACCAGAACGAACAATTTTATTAATTAATAAGGAACTATGGTTGCTGATGTTTTTAAAGAAACTTTTTTTTTATTGGCTAAGATTAATGAAGAACCATAAAGGCGACTTTGGAAATGTAGTTTTTGTGAAGGAGATCAATGACGAACGCAATTAATTATTAAAAGTCAAGTAAATCTATAGTCTGAAAAGAAAATGAATAATAATAATAAAAATTAATTTTTCTTTGTTCATATTTTATATTGCTGAAAAAGAAACAAGTAATAAGTATCTATATATAGGTATACTAGAGTTTTTCTTTATACATTTTTGCTTAGTGGAAATAAGGAACCATGCAACAATCATTAGATATTTGCTGGAAAATGTTATATTAAATCCAGGACGTCATATAAAAAGAAATCTATGGTACGGATTTAATGAATTAAAGGTATAAGAATTTAAACATATATACCATATGTCGTAGACATTTGACGGAACTCAGCATTTCGCGAAAAGTCTAGACACTTCATGGAGACTAGGCAAATAATGTAATGGTTTTGACTAAGCTACTTTTTACATTATGTGTCTGAAATTTTTAGTCACTTCATCAAGTGCTACACGCGCCGCGCGTGTATGTGTATGTGTGCATGTGTGTGTGTATTTGTGTGTATGTGGGTGGGTGTGTATGTGAGTGTGTGTATGTGTGGTGTGTGGGTGTGGGTGTCGCAGGCCTGGGTGCGACCTCCCCCTCCGCCACCCATCTCCACTACTAGTATTTGGTTATATAGGGTGGTATTACAGTATCGGCGTAAACGCTTTTAGCACTTGATGAAGTGACTAAAAATTTCAGACACATAATGTAAAAAGTGGCTAAGTCAAAACCATTACATTTGCCTACTCTCCATAAAGTGTCTGGACTTTTCGGGAAATGCTGAGTTACGTCAAATGTCTACGACATATATACATATCTATAGGTGGTAAATCATTATTGATAAAAATATTCTCGGTATTTTTTTTTTTGTACTGATTGATTTTTTTAAATAAAAAAGTAAGGAAGAATTTATGGTTTGCTAAAGTAAAAGAAGAGAAATAACTATCGAGGTAGCTGGTATATATAATATATTTTCATAGTTTTTTTTCTTTGTAGATTATTAGAATTTTTTTTTAGTTTGGATGTAGTGATTATCATAATGGAACATTAAGACGGATGTGAAGTGCGATGTAGAGGTGGTGCGCGTGGGGGACGTCCTCACTTCCTCCACTTCCTCCACTTCCTCCACTTCCTCCTGTCTCCTTCCTATATAACTGTCAGAGGTGTGGATTTTTATTATTTTTGGTGTTTGGTCATCTGTTCGGAAGGATTTTCTGACAGGCGAAAACCTAGACACACTAGTAAGTTCTCCGTTTTGATATCTTTCAGTACACTCAGAAAAAATTTACATTTAAAAAACAAAATTACAGCCTTTTAAATTCAAATTTTATCAAAAACTTTTAATTTTGAAAGAAATGTTTTTGAAATAAATAATTACCTTTCTTCAGAAAAAGGGCGTTTTTTGATTTTATATGACGTGCCAAAAAGGCAACCTTTTGTATATAATTAAAAATTCTTTTTAATGTATGTAATTGAATAAATGGCTCACATTGAAAAACAAAACGAGATAGAAGAATCTAAGCCTCCGTTTAAACATGTACAATGTATGTAGAAGTAAACGTTTGAACATTTTTTTTTCTTTTCTGAGAAGTCACACAACAATTTTTAGCTACGGCTTTTACGATATTTCCATTTTAAAGTAAGACGAATTTTTTTAAATAAAAGGAAACCCTTTTATTTTCACAGGGTAATGTGTTCATGAATTGCGATTGCAATTTTGCGATAAGTATTTCATTTGAGCTTGTGATCTTGAATAGTGCAGTATGGTAAACATTAACATGGAATCAATACATAAATTTAAGAAAGAAAAAAAAGTCGGGACTTGACACATTTATCGAAATTTGATAAAACTTTCATGCACTTTTGATAAATAATTTCACAAGTTTTTTAATTTAATTTAGCTTATATAGCGTTTTGAAATGATTTAAGGTACTCAGTAGATAGATCTTGCCATTACGAATCATTTGATGTAAATACATATGTATGGATGTATCTCATTTTTACATATTTTGAATAAATCGAGCTTGGTAAAAATTAAAAATTGTTTTGCACAAGTAAAGTATAAGCCATAAAATATTGAAAAACTATTGTGAAAGTTAAAAGGAAAGCAAGTTTGCATTTTAATTTTAATTTTTTACGTGTTAATTTATGTATAAATATATCATGTCAATGCGCACCATAGCAAATTTTGTCCATAAATTAGAAAATGACATGTTATGTGCAGAAAATAGTCTTGTGTAAACCACGACGATTTATCAAAATAATTGTCAGTTCGCGACATCAGTAAAATTGTAAAGATTGTATACCTACCTACACCGTAAAAAATGGTGCATATAAGTTGTTGAAAATTGCTATTTAATGTGACGTACTTCATTTAAATAAAATGTGTATTAATGCATCTTTATGTAGGTACTTCCTATTCAATATTGAGAATATTTGTGTTACTATTCAACTTCTATGTAAATTTACATGATTTTATGCCTAATTGCGTATTATTAAGAAAATTTGAGCAATTTTGCACTGACTTAATGAAATAAAAATTTAATTTTACATTGTCTGCTTGTATTTCTTTAAATTTTGCCGAAATTTTATATAAAATATATGGAAAAATCAATTACATGAAATTCTCCCTAACAATATTATGTAAAACATTGTTCTCCTGTTGTGCGCATTTCCATTAATCTTTGCCTTTCTCAACACAAATACACAAGTTCTACCAATTTTTACAGAAGATAAGTTTAAAAATTTACGTCGTTCTGCATTTTTCAACATAAATGCATACCACACCAGAAAAATGCAGATCAATTTTGTATTTTTACATGATATTGCATAAAGATTATAGAGAATTACGTATTTAAGGTAAATAGTCAGACGATATTGCGTATTTATCATCTGTATGGGTGCGTACGCAGCGAGGCACTATCATATGCGGGCAGTGTTTTGCACGCAGTTTTAGATTCCCATTCTTTCGGAAGGTGTGGTCCGGTTGAATTGTACGGCATATTTTTTTTTAAGTGTAGTGTTTCAGAGTTCTAAGAGTGTTTGGATTGGAGCAAAGCGAATTACGGAATTGTTGCTTGTGGTAATTAGTATACTTTTATAAATTTTTAGAGGTACGTTGTAATTCGCCTCCGTTTAATTTTAGTTGAAATTGCGATATTGGAACAATAATGAAGTGCCTGAATTGCGCAAATAGAATTTTTGTCAAATTCAAGGATTACCACCATCATCTTTACACCCATCGATTTAAAAATAATGGAAGATTTAAGTGTGTGTATTGTGGTATAGTTTTTTTTAGTATTCAGTGCTTATCAAAGTCATGTTAATAGAAACCACAAAAATAAAGTACAGCTTAAAAGATTTAGGGACTCGTCTCCATGTACTGCCTCCGGTTGCAAGTACACTGCACCTGAATCCAAAAGAATTTGTTCACATGTTCAAAAGCATATGAACGAAGAAAATTTTGGTGTTAAATGCCCCGTTAAAGTCTGTTTCAAGACCTTTAAAAAGAAGAGTACTTTTAGGAGTCATATTTTTCGCCAACATAAAGAAATTAACAATCGAAAAGAAAATATAAGCAACTAGAATATTAGATTATCTTTTCAAGATGATAGCCATTTAATTGAAATGAATTTAGTTATGAGTAAATATGAACCATTTCTAATGGAAAACAATACGGATTCGATTGCTCAATTGCTTCTCAATTTAAAATCCAAGTTCATACTCCCTGACAGTGTATTAGATTTTATTATCAGCGAAATGAAAAACATTACTAATAGTCCTAATCACAATTTAAAATTTCAGTTGGAACGGTTTTGTCAACAAAATAATTTAAACAATTTTAAAGATGCTTTATGGCGTACACTCGCCTTAAATCAACACTTTGAAAAAATCGGAAGTTCCTACAAACGAAAAAAATATTTTTGTGATATATTTGATTTTATTGATCCAATTAAGATTGTTTTGGGCTATGACAACCAACACCGTGAATGCTCCTATTATTATATTCCTATTATACAAACTCTAAAGTCCTTGCTGAAAGATCGTGCTTTAATGAATTATTTACGAAACAGAAACCTTGAGGCATCAGATAAAATAAAAAATTATTGCGACGGATCTGTTTACAAGACGAACTTATTTTTCCGCGATTTTAATAATTATAAAATTGAAATATTTTTATATTTAGACGGATTTAATTTATGTAATCCTTTAGGTTATGCTAAAAACAAACATAAAATCTTAGCTGTTTACATGATGATAGCGAATTTACCATTAGATCAAAGAGAAAAAATTAATAATATTCAGTTAGTGTTACTATGTAATGAAAAGCACGTAAAACTATTTTCAATCAATAAAGTTTTAGAAAAAGCTATAATCGATATAATAAAATTGGAAGTAGAAGGCATAATGGTACCTGATTTCCCCAGGTACTTCTTCGGAAGTGTGTTTTTTGGCACAGGTGATAATTTGCTAGCCCATCAAGTGGGAGGCTTTTCAGAAATTTTTAGTTCAAATTAGTACGCCTGTAGATTTTGTTATATAACAAAACATGAGATAGATAGCTTTGATCTTTCGCCGAAAAATCCAAGAACAAAAAACACCTACGAAGCAGATTTATTGCTAATACATAATTCGATTTCTAATAGTTACCACGGTTTAAAATTTAACTCTGCATTGAAGAGGTTACAACACTTCCATGTGTGGTCACCTGGTCTTGCACCTTGTCTTGCACATGATTTATTTGAGGGAATTATCCCTCGTGATTTACAGCATCTTATTAAACTATTTGTGAAAAGTAATGTTTTAAGTTTATCAGCTTTAATGGCTAGATTTAATAATATTCAGCGCAAAATGCATTTAAATTTATACATTACAATCGATGAAAAAATTTTAAAATTAAAGGAAAAGCTCATGATATATGGCATTTTTTGATAATCTTGCCTCTTTGTTTTTTAAATGCCTTCGTAGATTATATGATTCTTTTGAATAGTGTATGCTTTTGACTCTTGTAGAAGTTTGTCGCCTTATTTGCGCCCGATCTTTCTCTTCGTTTCAAATAGAGTATTTAAAGGAATGTATTAATGAAAACTTGTTACTACGGAAAAATGTTTTTCCTCACAATAAATTAGCACCAAAGCACCATTATATCTCTCATTATCCTAATTTAATTAAACAACTCGGTCCTTTAACCCTTTCCGTGTTTTTGTCGAATATATTCGACATTATTGAATGTGTGTATTCAGAGCTAAAAATTAACGGTAGATTTGAATTTTTTTTTATGTCTTTCGCCTACTTTGATTAGATTGAAGGATACAGATTTCAGAACTACTATTGCAATCAGTCGATTGACAATTTTAATCAGTTTTTTTTGTTTGAGTGAGGTGACTATCACGTCGGTAAAAATTTCAAATTTTAAAAGCACAAATAATTTATTTACAATGTTCATACCAATTCAAAAAAATTAAGGTACGTAATACATCTCTAAGTAAACGTATTTAGGAAAAAAAAAATAATAAAAATATTGTGTGGTTACTTGTGGGGACTTATTTATGAATGTCGATTATATTCGACGCTTTGTTGAGATTTTTTGGTATTTTTGTGGGAAACAAAATGATAGTGTTTTAACCTGAATAAAAGCTTGTTATGATTAATTTCACAGAAAATGTCAATGTTGATTGATGATCATAATTCATAATTCCGATGTTGATGAGGATAGTAGATGAAGGAGAAATCGTATTTGATGTGCCACAAGTGCAATCAAAAGATGTTGATGTTCTGGGTATAGTGTAGAACTAGAATCTTATCCAAACGGAGAAAGGGCACCAGAGCCCAATGACCCATTGATATGCACATCAAAGAAGGATATCCGCTGGCGAAGAGTCAGATTGGAACAAATTTCAGAATGCCCTACCTTCGAGCAAGCTCAAACAGCTGAAGCATTCGAAGTTGGTACTCCGTAATCATATTTTTGCAAATATATATCTAGTGATTTCTTTTCGAAAACGACACATTTCACTAATCTTTATGCGCAGACTAAAGGCTTGTTGTCATTTAAAGCGTATACTGTGGACGAAGTACGTATGGTTTTTGCCCACCACATTATGATGGGCGTCATTTTTCACCGAGAATATGACTCGCAAGCGATTCTTTGCTATTCGCAGTAATTTACATCTGATTGATATAAGCGCTCTGAAAACAGGATGCACAGATCGATTTTTCAAAGTAAGACCCATTATAGAGCTAGATCGCAGCCGCCTTCTACAACTGCCACTTGAAGAAAACCTTTGTATCGACGAGCAAATCATCCCAAGTAAACGAAAATTCATTGCAAAGCAATACATAAAGGTAAAACGTGTCCATGGGGGATAAAACTTTCCATGATACCAACTATTCGAAAAACTAAAGCAAAAGAAAATCGATGCTGCTGGAACAATACGCACAAACAGATTCGCCAATCCTAGGTTACCAAACGAAAAAAAACATGCACGCAGGAGGACGAGGAGCATCAGCCGAATGTATCAGCCCCGATGAAATTGTAATTGTTACTCGCTGGTACGACAATAAATTAATCAATCTTGGTTCAAATTTTGTTGGAATCGGTGAACAGAATAAGGCTAAACGTTGGGACAAGGAAACAAAAACATATATTCTCATAGATAGGCCTCACGTAGTGCGAATGCACAACGAAAGCATAGGCGGTGTCGATTTACTGGATCAAATGATGCAATATTACAGAATCAATATTCAACACGCCAAATGAACACTTCGTGTCATAATGCATTTCGTTGATTTGGCTCTAACTGCGGCATGGATGGTGTACTGCCCGTAGTCAGAGCGTACATGCAAAGATGAATAATGTGGTGCAAATTGATGCCGCTGGTATAAAGTTAGTGGTTGTAATTGTTTGTCTACAAATTATACACTTCACTGTTAAACTAGAGCTTTAATATTCGATAAATTTAAAAATACCAATAGAATAGCTCACGTTATCAAATTTCAATAAATGGAAAATATAAGATATATAATGAATATAATAATGTTGTTGCAATAAACTTTGTACTCACCTGATCTATGTTTGGCAGTTGATTGACTTGATTTCAATAATTTTAATTGAGGTTGGGATTGGGATAGTCTTTATTCTGGTCGATACCCAGAATAAAGTGAGGTGAGTAGTTCTTACTGCAGTCGAAACCCACAGGATCTTTATTGCGGTCGTTACCCACAACAAAGTGTTTTATTAGTAATTTTCTTATTACAGTCGTTACCCGTAATAAGAATCTTTATTGTAGTCGTTACCCACAATAAAGTATTTTGTTAGTAATTTTCTTATTACAGTCGTTACCCGTAATACGAATCTTTATTGTAGTCGTTACCCACAATAAAATGTTTTGTTAGTAATTTTCTTATTACAGTCGTTACCCGTAATAAGAATATTTTATCGTAGTCGTTACCCACAATAAAGTGTTTTGTTAGTAATTTTCTTATTACAGTCGTTACCCGTAATAAGAAGCTTAATTGTAGTCGTTACCCACAATAAAGTGTTTTGTTCGTAGTTTTCTTATTACAGTCGTTACCCGTAATAAGAATCTTTATTGTAGTCGTTACCCACAATAAGGTGTGTAGCATTAGTAAAGTTTCTTATTACAGTCGTTAAACGTAATAAGAATCTTTATTGTAGTCGTTACCCACAATAAAGTGTGTAGTATTAGTAAAATTTCTTATTACAGTCGTTACGCGTAATAAGAATCTTTATTGTAGTCGTTACCCACAATAAAGTGTTTAGTGTTAGTAAAATTTCTTATTACAGTCGTTACCCGTAATAAGAATCTTTATTTAGTCGCTATCCAAGTAAGTCTCCTAATCTAGTCGCAACCCAGAATAAGAAAAATTCAGTTCAATTCTCAACCAAACAAAGTGTTAGACTGTTAATAAAAATTCACAACACTAGGAAATATCACTAAGAAAAAATTATCAAGTCACTCGCTCCACTGCCAAACTGAAAAAGAGATCGAGTCAAGTTAAATTGCTGTTTATATAGCCATGGTTTGCACACGGCACCAAAGAACGGTAGTCAAAGGCGCATAGCAACAATAATTGGCATAGTAACAATAACCTAGCATAGAAACAATAGCCCAGCATAGCAACTGCAACTCATCATGTGTTTATGCAGTGTTACCATTTTGGTCATTGCTGCTATCAAGCTGTTTTTTGGTAAATATCTTTAAAGTAATTTAAACTAATTTATGTTAATTTCAATCGATATGGTATAAAATGACTGTCGCTTTGTTAAATATACGTACTTGCAACGAAAACAAATTAATTTGTACAGTATGTGCTACTAGAACTTTAATCAAATAAAAATGCGAATCATATTTACTTCCTCGAACTTGATTCATGGTAATAGGGAAATTTGATTGTGTTAGATTCGATGTCTCTAGTGCAATGTAGATGGCACTATTTCGTTCCACTACGTACTTTCCTTCCATTTTATCTTAAAATGTGTTTCATTTCTCTAAGTTGTTAACATTGTGTGATATAGTTGTATTGACGTGACAGCTGACATGGTGTAACAAAATGTTTATATTTTGTTTTAGGTAAGATAATTTATAATTTGTTAAAAAATTTGGTTCTTGGTGGTTTCTTTTGTTGCAGAATCCATGCGGGAAATTATGCATTACTGCCGCTCAACATAGCAGTCTTATGGGTAGCAGCGCTAACAAGTCCGATAACGCAGAGGATAAATTGAGCGCTGATTTCGACCCACAAGACATCCCTGAAAGTTTCGGATATATTTGCGGGGAAAATCCTTTTTTTTATAAACATTGTTCAACAAATTTAGTTGGAATCAGAAAATTCTGAGATCGGAAAATTTTCTAACAGTGCGCTTATTGAAAAGTAAGACGTTTTAGGATTTCTGACTAATACTATGTTCGCTTTCTTTGATGACTACCTCTGATTAAACGTCGAGATTGAATGAAAGTTCTTCAGGTATTATCTTAACAGAAGCTTTTGCTCTTGCAGTTTCTTTGATATTGTTGTTACCTTTTTACTCTTGGGAGTACTACCAGACTCTCCAGTAGGATGCCTTCCAGAGTGATCAACTTTTTGAAATTTTATTTGTGGAAATTGGTTTTTCATGAAATGCCTAAATGTGGAGTAACCCATTAGTTTTTCATCCGTGATCTTTATATGAATAATATACATCCGCTCGATTGATACCGTAGATAACTTGATTCTTGTTGACATCTGTAAGATTAAGAAATTTTCTAACATAATCCTCAACACTTTTTATAAACATCTAGAGAAAAGGCGTTATGTGCCTTCTTTCCTAAATATCCATGGATTAGTGGTGTTACATGATTCCTTATCCTCTTAATATGATAGAGTGATACATTTTCCAAAAATAGAAAAGCTTCCAGACATACTCGCTTTCCTTGATAGACATACGTTGCTCGTTGACGTTGCCGTTCTTTCTGCCTAGAAGTTGTTTTGCTATTGGCCATACAAGCCATTGTTACACCCATTAAATACATATCATGTTGGTTTTTAGTTAGCTCTGCTATATTCAATCTATGTTTGTACACTTTATCGGAATCTAATCCTATGAAACAATTAGATGAGCATTCACAGCCATTCCGAAGACGAGCAGCAACTGCTTCAGGTGAATCTTTGTCTTCTTCGTCCTCGGAAGAATCAGGATTATCACAGGAATATGCAGTATGAAGGTTCTTTTTACGTTTCTTTTCTTTCTTTCAGGATAGACACTCAGGCCAACATATACTGCTGTCACTGGGTTCGATCCTGAACAGATGGAATACCGCCGAGATTGTAGTTCCAAAGGAATTTAGAAAAAGAAAATTGCAGATTCGATGAATTTTCGGATTCAAGTTGCTCGAACATTGCTCGCTGTCCAACAAGACGAAGTGGCACAGCTGGAAACGCCACGCCAACGAGGTAGACCGTCTAAAGCAACAGCTAGAGGTCTCAGGAGTATCAGTGACAACGACTCAGACAGCGCCGACTCAATTCCCCCGCCACCACCACAGGAAAAGAATATTTCAAATTGTACCACCAGCAGAGGTTCGCCAAGACCAAAAAATGCACCTCCCAAGCTTCTTGGAAATCAAGAGCCCCGGTCGATGCAAGGCACAGGGTTGTGATAAAAGCACCTTCATAATATGTAAGAAATGCAATGTATACCTTTGTGTAAAACGAGGATATAATTGCTTTGAAAACTTTCACACACAAGATAAAAAATAATGAAAAAAATTGTAAATAATAAACCAAAAATTTGCGATAAAAAGAGCTTTTACTTTCGTCATTCCATTTCAAGAGTGGATAAATTGTTGGTTCCTTTGAGTGGCAATGTCGAATATATTCGACACTGTCTACTGGACAGGTAAGAAATCTCAGCTGAAAAATATTATTTTGCCAGACTTCAGCGCAATAATATTGCCCTATATACAAATTTTCAGATTTTTAGCTCGGCCTAAATTATTTTGGACACTACGATTCGAACGTAAACATAAATATTTTAAAAATATAAAGTCATTTAAAGAATTTGAAAAATGTCGAATATATGTTAGCCTATAACCATCAACTCTTACAGGTTAGTTTTTTTGGTAATTGATTTGACGAATTTCTAAAATCTAACAATACTAAACTGTTATTCGAAAACATGTTTAATTTCCCTGTTCCCCAACGGTTTAAATTTGTCACTACTAAAGCATCTTTAAATGGTATATCCTACTGCAATAATAGCGATTCATACATTACTGTAATGAAAATAAAATATACTTTTATAAGTGAAAACTTTTCGTCATTACTTTTTTATGGTCAAACTGTTAACATGTGGTACAATTATAAGCTTGCTGTATATGAAAGCGCCGATGAATTCTCTAACTATAGTTTATATGAACAAAAACAAATTCTCTTTAGAGATACTCTAAATATTTTCACACTTAAATCGATCCATTATTTATTTCTGCCTAGCGCCCTCAGCAATAAAGGTTATAATTTTGTATGATATTAAATTATTATTAATAGATTGAGGATTTTTCATTTTAATAGCTGCATACTTTTTTTTTTACTTAATTTTCAGATGGCGTGTATTAACATTTATAAAGTGTGGGACTGTACTCGTACTATTAAGAAGTTTATTTCATCTGAACCAATTTTGGAAAACTTTATTTATAAAGGTAAAGAAGTACTTTAAACTCCTCAATTATCGCCCCTACAGACAACGGAATGGACAGGGGTATTTGCATAACCCAAATGTTTTTTGATTCTATGCATATGTATGTTATTTTCTTTTTCTTTATGAGAAACTTAACATACCGTATGATTTCATATACAGTATCTACCAATAAAAATAAGATAAAAATTATTCAATCAAATAACATTAAAAATTAATAAAAATTTTCGCTTAAATATATTTTAGCTAACTCTAAGGAATTATTGGTGACAGGGTTGTTGTTGAGTCGGATGGTACAGAAATATGCGATTCGAATATCCTGTTGCACTGCGCTGGTGAGACACCGTTATTTCTGGGACCTGGGGAGACTTGGACACCAAAAGCTTCCCTTTCGCAGGCGAATAAATTAACAGAGTGGCTGCTTGATGTGCCTATCGCTTCTGAGCCTCAAATTCCTGTAAGTGCCATACCCGACAACAATTCTTTAACTACAACTGCAACGATGAGCAGCGGTGCTCTATCTTCCGACGGTACATATACTTTCCAGTCGATAAGGTCAACATTTCTCAGCTTCGAAATACCTTGGAATAAAATTCCAGCTTTCATTACATGTATATTAATGGAAAAAAACGAATAGGTCCACAAATCAACGACTTTGTTCATATTGTTGTAAATGAGCTTCGACAAATGTCATATCACATTCCGATGGTGATATATAGGAATGTGGCCAAAAAGATAGCTTCAATGTACCCGGATTCATTTGGTCGTACCGACAAAAATGGAAAAATTGTGAATTCCAGTCTTATTTATTTAGTAACTAAAATGGTTAATCACAACAATTATTTAAATCGATCAAAACATTCCGCATTAAGCCCCGTAATTCCCCTACAGAACAGAAGAACTACAAATATTTTACAATGATCATGTCGTAACTGGCAACCCGATAATCTTCCCAAAAATTAAAATCAAAATACTATTGACGAGAAAAAAGATTGGCTAAAAAAATGTACGGTAAAGAATTGACAGAGAAGGAAAAGTCTACTGTGGAGGAGTATATGGATGCATGCTTTGGAGTAATCAGGACCTTTATAAATAACCAAAATTTGCCTCCGTCTGTATTAAATATTAAACAAGAATGGCCAAACCTATGGGACGACAATTTATTTTTGCTCATTTCAATAAGCTTATGGAGAGGTCGATTGACATTTTTTCGAAGAATTATCCTGAAAGTCGAAATAAAATTTTGGCTTTTGGAAAGTCACTAAAAAATAGAAATTTATAGAATTCTTCATGAAACATTCAGATGAAGAGGAAGACCTTTTAACAATTAAATTTATATGCGGTTGTTTTAACGAGCCTGAAGAAAATATTTTTAACAAATTTGAGGTAAACATTTTCAAATTTGTTGATATTTGCTTTATAATGTATATTTATTTTTAATAGATTAGATAGATAGATCGCAATTATAGACTTGAGATTGGATTCACTTTCGAAGACATTTTATTTCTTCGTTGATGGAAAAATGCTTAATGCGTCTTCAACATCTATTGTAGATGCTCTACAGCAGAATTTATGTTACTAGTTACAGATTGCGATATAATCATAGAATTTTGAATTTTTTTCTTAAATCAACTAATGTGCTGATAATAAAGTGTATTTTTTAATTTTTTATTCTCTAAAATAGAAGTATATATAAATGTATATACAATGAATAGCATTTTTATTTCGTTTTTTATAAAAATAAAAATGAACTAAAATCTGTCAACAATTGGACTTTTTATTTCAATTAAGTAATTACACAAGGATCATTTTATATTGTGTAATGAAGCTAGGAGCTCGGTGTGCATTTGTCAATTTGAGATGTAAATGTAATTCGCGTATATACTCAATACTCAATACTCTATGTAATGTAAACTTCTTCCGGTTTATGAGGATGTTCAGATAATAGACACATATTGTTTTATAGCTGATAACATGTCCATTTAAGGCCTATTCCTTAAATGGACATGTTATCAGCTGTAAAAAATAATAACAGAAATTATTATCTGAACATCCTCATAAACCTGAAGAAGTTTCAATTACATGGAGTCTGGAGTACATATAAGGGAATTACATTTACATCTAAAATTGACAAATGCACACCGAGCTCTTAACGTCATTACAGAATGCTATTGAAAAATCAGAATTTGGTTGTACATTTTCACATGGGTCTACATACGAAATTGAGTAATATTGAGTACCTAATATGGTATGTAAAAATACATAAAATACGTTATTCGATTCATTTCATATATTTAATTTTACATACTCAAGATGTAGATATATTCCATACTATATGTAAATTTACATCACATATGAACTCGTTTTACATCAAAATACGTACTGTACATACTGTACCGCAATTTTACGCTATTTAAGTAGGCATTTTGTTGCCTAGTTTAATAGCGGAATTTTCAACAAAAACTTAATACGGTGTACCTTTCGCAGTAATTCGCTACTTAAAATAGATTCATATGACAATATTCAACATGTGTACGTATTTATAATTGAGATTGCTGGAATTTCCTTGTAATATTAATGAAATCACTTCGATGTGGATTTAGTATATTTTTCCAAGTATCAACGAACGCGTACACCTTGTATATAGAAGTATTTATATAGTATTCGCGAAAAGATTTATCCTTTGGCGTCATGTGCAAAATTTTATAATGTTTCTCATTTTCCTTAAAGGTTTCCATTTAAAAACTAATTACGTAGGTACTTAAGTTAAAGTAACAACGTTATTAAATTTTAAAACTGACTTACGTGAAATTGAACACATCAGCATTTAAAAAATCTTAGAAAATTATAAAAATTTACAATTGCAGAATCTAATTAAAAAGAAGGCAACAACCTCAAACACCCTTTCCTACTTATATGCATGTGTACATTCAAACACATATAGAAGCCAAACGAGGTCTTTATCAACTGAGTACATAGATACATTCCGGAGTCCGCAGCTACTAGTCAGTCGGTCACCATCCCTGCTCTCGACATCGAATTATTATCGTGGCCTAGTTTTAGTTAGTTAGTAATAAATCTCACATTGTTAAATCACATGAAATATATTAGTAGAATTAACGCTAATGTTTTAACTGAATACCTTTCCGTAAACATAACTTATACTTTTATATATTAAGGTTATAATGACCATAAATAGTTCGCTCCTTGCATAACAACAGTTGGTTAAGAGGATTATCGATATTATAATCCATAGATAATTTGGCAAGAATGAAACCTAAATTAAGGAGGCTGTTTTAATTAATTCATATGTAGATGTAGATACTTATATTAATTTTATTTTGAAACAATCGACTGTATACTGTATACTGTATATTGTTTTTCTTTAATATAAAATGTGTATATGCTTATGTTTGAACTACCTGAAGCTGGAGGTCTTTTTTTTTGTTTTTTGTTTTTTTTTTTCAAAATATGAAAATATTTTTATGCAGTGGCGCCTTTATTTAATATGCTCACTCCCCCAAATGTTCAAACCTAGATACGCCTCTGAGTATGCCTAGATATAGACCTAGAAAAAGCCTTTGATTCTGTCTGGCACAAAGGACTTATCTACAAAATGCTACAATTAAATCTTCCCGGATGGCTGGGGCTCTCGCGGATAGGAAAACTAATACTACTATAGACAATCAGTCCTCTGGAACAATCCTAGTACAATCGGGACCTCATTTATTTAATCGTTTTTTACATGACTTCCCCATTAATGACCCTCTTCGTGAGGAGCCGGGTGCCATGCTGACGACCCAATCTTAATAGCCAATGACGAACGTCCACATGATGCCCTGAACAAGCTGAAATATAAACTACCAACGCTACTCAATAAATACAATAATTGGGGTCTTAAGCTAAACAGCGACAAATTTGGCCTGATCTGTTTCAGAAACGCGAGTTGGAAGGGGCACCACTTAGCTGTCCGTGAAAGCAAAAGTCTCAAAATTAGTATCAACAATATCAATATACCCCACAAAACTGAAATAGACTACCTTGGTATTAGGCTCCAGAACAAGCTCCGATTCAACGGTCACGCCAGAAAAGCCCTAAAAATAGCCAAATCACCCACTTCTACACGCAAACCACTACTCAGTTCTCATAGTCTTAGCAAAAGCTCCAAGCTACTGATCTACAAAACCTTCATCAGACCCGTACTTACGTACGGTTTCATCGCAAAACAGCTCAATATTTACGAAAGAAAACTACTCAGATTTTACACAGGCAAATATAGAAGAGCAAAAAAAATGGTTCGCCAACTCAGTCCCTTATAGGGAATCAGCTATCACTCCCCTCACCCAATATATGATCAAAATAGGTAAGAAAGCATTAGAGCGCCTTGTAAATCACCAAAACCATTTAATCATAACTATTTATAACCTTAACCGTGGCAACCCTCTGGTAGATAACTATTATCTTTCCGCAATTAACATACTACACCATGGCTCTCAAACGCCAGGAATATCAATTCTCAATCCCATTCTACGAGAAGGTTTCGTCCTGTAATTACAGAGGTTAGTCACTGCCCGTCATTTCGACGCTGCTTGACAAAGCAAAACGCCGGTTCTCGACAGTCAGACACAAAATACCTTACTAGACTAAGGTAACACAAACTAGCATCAATTAATATAATTACATATATAATCCCTGAATAATTAAGCACAACTAGAAGTCTGATCTCTTTTTAAGTATATACTAAGGTACCTAGAGTAGTAATATAACTATTCCGACTTGAGTAGGAATAAGAACAGTTTGGAAAACATTGTACTCATATCAGTTAATTGCCTGAATGTAACAAAAATTAATATTTGAATATATCCAAATGAATCCACACTAAGTTATAAGATACACATACACATCTCTGACGCGTTTTGAATAGTTATTTTCTGTAATGGATTCATATCCACTGAGCTTTACTAACAAAGACTTGAATTGAATTATAAAGAAACTAACTAAATTTCGAGTAGGTTAGGTTTCATTAGCTCCTAAGTTGACAGACTAATAGCAAGGCCAAGGCCTAGTAGTACTCAAGGTATTTTCCCCCTGAGGGAATTAATTATATAGTTTTTAAGGTGTTGGTTGTTATTAAGCACCCAGGAGAGGCATCTATGTGAAGGTGTGCTGGGAGTAAGCACACACAGAGCTTTTCAGACCTATTGTCAAAATCAGCCCACCGTTTGTAAGAGGCAATCAGTCCTCAACTTTAGATAATAAGTATAGCCAGACATACCTTTAAGTCGGCAATATGTACTCATAGGTAGTCGCGAAGACTCATATTAAGTTTGTGAATGAATTGTCTCAAAAAAGTTTTTTTGAATCTGTGAATCCTTGTACCTTGGTAAAGGATAACAAAAATTGTCAATTTTTTGAGACAATTGAGAATTAAAATTTTATTGAGTATGAAGTGCTAAAAATTTAAAATCCTTTAATAAAATTGGTCTGCCAATAAATTAGCAGTTGAATCGAGTAGTAGTTCTAATAGACCTCTGGTGGAACATAACAATTTAGTGATTTCTATTGTCTGGTTAATCCGCTGTGAGGAGCACCATCACTCTAAGTGTTACGCGCCTAGACACACGCAATGTTTGTTGTGACCAGCTCAGGGAGATGGGGTTCGTTTAGCGTCCCTCGTAAAGGAACCGAATGAAATTAGTAATGGAAATTTTGGGCGCCACGTAACTTTTGGGTAGTGAGAACTCTGCTTTCTGTCGATTTGCTTGTTATTAAAAAAAGAAATTAGACGATAATAAAAAAAACAATATTAAAAGGAAGTTTAACGTAAACTAGTATATTTAATTCCTGACTTAGTACAAAATCACACTGGTACATATATCTTCCTAGATAATTATTGGTATTACTTGACACTTGGAGTTCCTATAATTATTGAGTTGAACGGTGAAGGTTATGATTAAAACCTCAGGCTGAACAACCCTCAAGTTACACAACAGCTAGTAATAACCTGTTAGTCGGAAGTACTTATCCATAAGCCATTCAATCAACGATATTTGAAAATAGCTACTAATTCACTATGATACCTTCATACGTCCCTCTTAAAGGAACCAAGTCGAAATTTAATTAGAATTAAATTTAACTTAAAGAGTGTCGAAATTGAAACGATTACATGGAAAACGAATTGGCTTAAAGAGAAATAGTATTGAACATTTGGTATATTCACAACTTCACCACGTGATTCAAATTACAATGCATTTAACGGAAGGCATTACTGCATCTGATTTCCTTTCTTCAAGTTAGATTTATGCGACTATGTAGACGGAAGGACCTGTCCCGTTTATCCGCCTCTCAATGTATCTGGTTCAAACGACGATTCTACTATTAATTGTAACTAAACTGCTTTATTTCATGGGCTTCCACTAACCCCTCACTATTATATTTCACGGTTAGCAGTGAAAATATCAACCACCGTCGACCAATCCGTTATATGACGGTCAAGTAGCCAGGATATATGTATATTATATATATCGGAACACATAAAATAAAAGAACACAGATATTACACCCCGCCTCTGAGTGGGTACGGGCGTTCCGGAATCACAGCAACACAGATTACTCACTTCAGTGGTTTTTCCCTTTTCTTATATTTTTTTCTTTATAAATGAGATATCGAATTAAGCTTGTTCGGAGAATTTTGCCAACATTTTGTAAAGGAGAAGATTCTCTTAGTATTGTTAAACTAACCATATAATATATATTAAATTAATTAAAAAAAAAAATTTAATAAATGTATTAAATAAATCAATTGACTTAACTTTTGTTACTCATTTGCCACAGTTCCTTTCCAGCCATGTGAAAAATTTATCTGGGAGCTCCGTTATTATCAGTTATCATCCACCGCTATAATTCCGTCACCGTCCCTGAAGAAAATCGACACTAGGGTGACCTCGAATCACTCTAGCTATCCTACGTTTTTCAAAACTGATTGGGTATATTTGTGTCACTTGCCTAGCCTCCTTTTCACCGAGAGTGCGCGGAACATGGCTGACGGCGGCTTAAAATTCTCAAAAGAGTAAATATCCAAATTAATCTCGAAACTGAAATGTCTTCGTCTCAATTAGCTGGTTAGTAAAAGCCCGACTACTCAACAGGTTTCGCCACCATCAAATAGGTTATTGTCAAGACTCGCGGCAAGTTACAAGCAACAGATGGCATTTCCGTCTACATTTTTGCAATATTTTTTTCACTTTTTCTCCCGTGAGTACTAGGACTACCGAAAATGATGTTTTATTCGAATAAATGTTTAGATTTTTTGTTATACAACATCTACAGTGGCGTCAATAGTACAGTAGCATTATTACCTTCCATTTCTTTTAGTTTTCCCTAACTTTCGCGTGTTCACGTACGAACCTAATCCCTAGCTTACGTGCTAATTTAACGTACAACATCTTAATTCATCTTAATTAGATCTGTTAATTTGTCGGCCGGTCTCTAAGGCATTCCATGTATGTCTCGTTTGATGTGATTAGTGTGTTGTTATTGTTATTGTTATTGTTATGCACCGTGTGCTACACGACAATTGTGCTGCCACTCTGACCAGACTACGCGAGTGCACCCTGGCTGGGACAGAGCACACAAGTAAGGTGCGAAAAGAAGAAGAACCATTCGAGGTGGTGGCAACATCGAAGTATAATGACAGCCATTTTGGAAAGATTGTAGAGGCAAAATCACCTGGTCACAATAGCGGAGTAAAAACGTTCTGTAGTGTAATACCATAGGCTTTTTTAAAAAAATTCCACAAATTGTGAATATCTCAGTTATAAATTACCATAAACCATTGGGCAATTAAGCAGTTTTAACCGAGGTGCGAGGGAATCGTAAGTATTTCGGCATAATCATCTCGGTTAAATCCTGAATCAAAATCAATTAATTTTAGCTGCCCCAAAGGCACATCTGATTATCTATTCCCGCCGCCTGTAATATATGAGCTGTAGCGAAGCTTTTTTGTTGCACATTTTCGGCATCCGGCCGCAATTCGCCGGAGCAACACCACCCTCCTGGAGGCCGGATCAAAATAAAAGAGAGAATATTCTGGCAGGACGAAGAAATCTCAGACGCAGCAACAATTCTAGCCACAACCAAACACACACAACTCATGGCCTTCGGGCACTGTAAGCATTGGATATCCGGATGATTCAGTGACTCAGCCCATGCTGATAGGAGGATTCGCAACAGGATCCCGCAAGTTTGTGCGCATTATATAAGAAGCTTATTACTAATTATTAAGTGGAATAATTCAAGTTATTTTACGAGCTATAAAATGTATCACCAAATTATTAAATAAAAAGGTTCAAGGCCTGTTGATGAACAAAGCCACGAATTTATTTAGTTATACTCATCTAACGAACTCTGCTATGGTATCAATAACCTTAATATTGAGATAGATACACGTAACTATGTATGCTTAAATACACATGAATTCTAACCGATGCTAAATTAGCTTAACGAGTAAGAGCAGTGAAATAAAATTAAATTGGTTGGATATAAATATAAAAGAATTTTATTAACTGAAACAATTCATCACTAACCAGCAGATATGTATATAATATAGAAATTTCTTGTACAAAAAAGAAAAAAAGAAAAAAAAAACACCTAATGATTAAAGAAACGGAGAATATGCCTCTTAAATGGCACAATTTTAACAACTAGGTCAAAGTAGGAATAACTATTTGGTTGTGAACTTACCTATATTAAACTGAGTTAGTATAACGTTATGCGAACATAACACTTTCATTATCCTCTCACTCTCCCGGAGCCCTGTTAATATGGGGGTCGACTAGGTCCGCTACTACTCTCTTTTCAGGTCAACTACAAGTACACTGAAATCACTTGCTGCCCTCAGTGTCGATTGGGTGGATGGGGCGACGGCAGATGAAGGCATTGTATCTGCGCCTTCACGTAAACATTGGTAGGTAGTGTAAAGGTCCCTTTTGGACTGCGTGTGCTGCTTCGGTTTTTTTGTCTATGGCTGGTGGCACAGTGGCAGGTTTTTGTGGAACTTCCCCACACTCTCCGCCAATAGCCGAGGCGAGCTAGCGTCTCACCCTGCAGTCAACGCTGACCACCGAGTGATCTGTCAGCTCATGCTGGCAGTCTGGACTTTACGTCCGAAGTCAATCACTCTACATACATCCATAACAAACAGTAATAACATCTTTACAGAGGAAATAGACACGACATAACGATACAATACAACAAAAAGAGAGTTCTTCAAGTCAGATAAGTATTTCATTGGATGGACACGATTCTTTCTTTAAATATTAGGACAGGGAAACCTCAAGTCGACAAATGTAACGATTGCGCATTACCACAACAACACACGGGATCACATCAAGATTGAGAGGAGTATTTTAGCGAGTATGACTACGCTGGGACAGGCAGTTAGTAAGATTATTTTGCTTATTTTACTATATTAAGGAGACGCGTAACACGCTTGGCACCAACCCGCCAACTAACAATCAAGGGAGCCAAGGTGACGAAACAATAGGTAGAGCAAAGCAAGCAAACAATGCTGACTCCAGAGGTGGATACTCGAAATTTAAAGGTACGTACAGCTCCAACGTAGTTAATATCGATTTGCTAAAAACCATTTAAAACAAGCTGCAGACGGATTTATCTTGATTCAAGGAAAACGGAAAAGACGTAGGACAGATGACATATCCAAGAGTGAAGAATTATATGAAAACATAACCTCAAAACAGAATAGATTTGCGGAACTGGCGGAACTGGCATGGTATGTAAGTAGAGGACGAAACCCAACAGATTTCCAGATAAGTAATAAGCAAGTACAGTATGAAGATAGAAATAAAATAAACACTTCAACTTTACTATTTTAACACAAGTGAGAAAAATGAAATTTTGCCTTCCTATTTTTGTCGTTGGTGTTAGCACCAAATTATCAACAGATATTATTAGCTATAAGACTGAACATAGTAGATCTAGAAATGAGGTTTGTTAACTTAGAATACCTAAAAACTAAAATTTTTGTAAACAATGTCGGCCTACACAGGGAGATGGTCGCCTTATTCAGAGACTCGGCAATAGATGCCTTTTCCTTTACTCCCAAGGAGGCTCATATAAGCCTACCATCCTAATCAAAAGAATAGATGGGGAGACGCATATTGAAGACATTTTACAGGACTAGCATTTACAATCACCCGAAGCAAAAATTACAAATATTTCCAAATTTTCAACTCCTTATTCGAGAAAAATTATTGTTCTTTTGAACACATTCCCTATAAAAATGGACTCGGAACAGGACTTGAAGAAAATAGTTCAGATTAGAGTCATTTTCCTCACTACTGTACATTGGAAAAAAAACACGTTCTCAGAAAATTCTCAAATGTTTCCGATGTCAGAGATTCGGTCATACGGGTGACTATTGCGCATACGACTCCAAATGTGTCCTATGTGGAGAGAATCATTACTCTTCACATTGTATCTCCTCTGATAAGGAGAAGAGACCCCCCCCCCCCCCCCCCAAGGCGCGCCAACTGTCAATCTTATGAACACCCGGCCAGTTACGGCGGATGCTCTGAGTTCCAGAAGAACGAAAACAGAGAGCCTTAAAAATAAAATCAAAGAAAAAATTGCTGACAGAAACAACTTCATAAATAAAGCAATAAGGAACTAGAACTACATCAAGCCTCAATCAACTTTCTCAGATGTTCTAAGAGGTAGCACAAGCAATTCAAATGTACACCCAAACGTATCGGACTCTAATGTATTAAACGAATTTCTAAACGAATCTAACAATCTATTTAAAATGCGTTTTCATGGACTAATAAAAAATAATCAGGGACTTCTGGCCTAAATACAAAGCCAAGAAATCACAGGATGAGAAAGACTTTGCTTATCTCCAGTTCACCGCCAGAATAGTGGGGTAATGTCTTCTTTAAAAATGTTCGCACTCAACATAAACTCCTTAGTGTCACACGATAGGAGGCTTTCCCTTTTGAATATTCTGGAGGAAATTAAACCTCTTATCTCATTTATCTCCGAACAAACATCGATTATCTCTGAAACGCTATAACACTATCAGAAATGACCAAGAAAGAGGCACATCAACGATCCTCAGCGACAAAGTAAAATTCGAGAAAATAACCTTCCAAAGTAATATTAGTTTCGTCTGTCTTATCTCAGTCCCCTTTATAAAAAAAACCAGCGTCAGACAAGGACATTACTAGCTGGATGCATTTACATCCCCTCCAATGCTGGCCATCACCTAGTAAATGAATTAGACAACTTATACAATCTTTCCAATAGTTTTGACTTCACAATTATAGGTGGAGACTTGAACGCGAGTCACAGAAACTGGGGTGATACATTAAACAATAGAAACAGTAATCTGTTAGCTAACTGGCTCCTTAATGAACCCTTTCTGAATATTGACGTGGTTGCCCCTAGTGATTCAACCTTTACCAGATCTGCCTCAACTCTAGATCTCTTATTGATGGCAGCGTCCTTCCTTGGTCAAAGTACCAAAATGTCACACAGGATGGCTTTGTCCCTTTTCCCCTGGCACCGCGAGCATATGTCTGTTACTCTGAGACTGACTGGACTGCCTTCATATTTGAACTTCATTGCAAACTAAATACGATAATAATCCCAGAGAGGAATAACAACTCAAATGCTGAATTTGATTCCACCGTGGACACAATTGTAGCTGATATCAATGACTGTGCATTGTGACACTTTACGATATATAAAACACCACAAATACCAAAACGTCTCTAGGAACACATTAGAGCTTACTAAAATACGAAAAACGTGGCTAGGAAGATTAAAAAGGACATTTTACAGACATCTCAATAGAATCAACAACGAATATACCGAATTGAACGCCGGAATCAAATGGCGAAACAGATTACATCTTAACAATGCCTTTTATGATAGACTAAGAAACATTAGACCATCCCCGCAAGCTTTTAAAGAAATAGATCGTATAATAGGTAGAAAATTCTTCGGAACAGCAATCTGCTATTCGAAGATCAGAGATTATCATCAACAAATGATAAATTAAGAGCCTTCCAGAACTTTTACTCCACACTCTATTCTGAAATAACTCCACAACGTGATGGGAACCTCCCGGGTCTAGTTGAAAGAAGAATAAACGAGTTCCACAACAATAATAATTCCCAACAAGTGCTAACACTCTTTTCTGTACATAGCTTTGCTTCAACCCTTCTAAGTGGAAAAAAGCGAAGCTAATTTCCATTGCGAAAACAAGGAACTCTAAATGTATTCAAGATTGTAGGCCAATTTTATACTCTCGACTATTGGGAAAGTCTTTGAACGAGCTATTGCCGATAAAATAAACGACTAATGCGAAGACCATAATGTGATTCCCAACAACCAGTTTGGGTTCAGGACCACGGACCATTCTGTGCTTACAATTGTCAATAAAATTACCCATAATTTACGAAACAAAAATGCTCTATGGCCCTTGACATCGACATCGAAAAAGGATTTCGGCAAGGTCCATATCATAAGGGTTTACTTGTCAAACTAATTGACATCAATTGTCTATCTAGACTTATCAAGTCACTGTACAGCTACCTTAGCAACAAATATACTACAATATCCATTGGCGACATATGTTCCGAATTAATCCCAGTGAAGTCCGGAGTTCCACAAGGATCAATGCTGGATCCAAAATTTTTCAATATCTTTTCGAATGACTTTTCACTAACAGAAAATGTAAGAAATGATCAGACGGCTTTACTGTACGCTGACGACACTATCTGTTATAGATCATACCCTAAAAAATATAATATAAAATCCATATCAAATTAACTATGAACAACATTTGCAACTTTCCATAATATGTTTGCCAAATTAACAAAATTCAATTTATATTTTCGTTCATGTTCATTCACGTTCATATTTGACAAGGAAAACTTTCCGTTCCCATGAGAACGAAGGTACAGTATTAAATTCACCTTTTCCTGCGCAGTAGACGCGAAGTCAGCAGTTATATAATAGTAAAAAGCGCAAAAATGAGTTAATACAAAAATGGGAAAAGATATTCAGAGTTAGTCTGAAGTCTGAAATCGGAAGTGAATCGCCGCATATACATAAGTCGCTAGTGTAATTTATCTACCTTTTAAATTGATTTCAATAAAGAATTAATTAGTAGTTTAAAGCTTTTACTTAAATTTTGTTTATTAATAATAAAACTAGATTATTAAACTAGAGCAGTCGGTAGGATGTGTCAAGTGCGATCCACTAATGTTTCAACATTTAATGGCACATCTACATAATTAACCTACGTACACATATCATCAGTAGTGATATATATCTTTAAAGTGATGTTCAAACACACTCCCTAGATGTGATATGTAATATTTCTAAAATCAACTAAATATTTATTAATTAATAGCATCAGATCTATTAAATTCCATCAGAAGAACTGATTTGTAAAAATTTAAATCAACAAATGTGATTCGATGTGTAAATCTAATTTCTCACTGAGATATAGATCTAACACAACAATTATCAATTTAATACAATCAATAGAAGTGATGCATTGAAAATTATGATCACATTTTTTCTACAGTGAAGTAGAAGTTCATACTGATTGGGTTTTAATATAGTTTTATCATACAAATACAAACAACAAATTAATTAATCACCAGAGCAATAACAACTAAATTTATAGTAAACTAAAAGTGAATATTCAAGGAATGAACAAATAAATAAGTTAAAAGATATAAATAAAACTGCATTTACATATCGACCAATCAATTAAATAACAAGTGGCGAAATTGTTATGGTACTATGTAAAGGCGGATTTCCATTACAGCAACATTTTAATTTTGTAGAGATTTAGAGCGAGGCACCCACATTTTTAACAACGGCTTACGAAATAACTAGTGAGTAAGAGGAGTATGGCAAGTATGTCGAAAAAATTTTGTCGGAGATATTTGTCGTGAATATACCATAAATGAGGGGAAAAAGTCAGAGATATGCCATAAAAAAGTTCTCAGCGCTAGATCAACATTATGGGATATCTCCGACTTTATGGCATATCTCCACGTATTTTACCTCCATGCCTGAAGGAATCAAGAAGAAGAAATCACGTTATGTGTTGCGGATAGTCTATTGTATTCGTGACAATTTGACGAGATTTTAGAAAAAATTGTCCGATGGAAACAAAAGGCAAGTAAACATTTTAATTATATTTTACCATTTAAAAAAATTAGAAGCTTTGAATTTTAAATTTATTGTAGGAAATAAATTCGAAATGTTATCTTCTGTGATCATAACACCATCGAACACAGATTTAGATGAAGAGAGTATGATTGAATATTACCTAGATTCTGATGAGGAACACCTAAATGAGAAAAGTATAACGGATCCCCATTCATCCAAACAATATTCTCACATTGACATTGAGATTGAAAAACTTGCATATATTAGAAGGAGGAGCGATTATGGACCGAAGTACAGCGGAAGATATTTTTGGGAAATACGTAGCAGCGGAATTGTTGAAGTTGCCACAGGTTGCAAGAACTGAAACCCAATTCGACATTACCAGGGTACTTTTAGAGGCTAAAAAAAAAACATTTTATTCAGTTACAAGAGCACCTAAAATTGCCAAAAAATTATTATTACTCGCGAGATGTGCCAAGATATCAGTAAATTTTATTTAAATATATATCGCAAGAACTATTATATTGGTTTAAATACTTGCCTACGTTATACGTTTATATATAGCCTTACCGAGTGCTGTCCTTCTAAAGGAGCACCTGAAAGGAATAGAAGTTGTATTATGGAACGTAGCAAAGAGAAAGGATGTCGTCCCAAAGGGAGAACCTTCCTCGGACGCGTTTCAGTAGATCCAGTATTAGCTTGCTATAGTTAATACTCCAGAAGGCCTTCTTGAGGAAGATTAAAGGAACAAAAAATAAGAAAAACCATTTTATTTAGATATGTCGCCACTGCTAAACGAAGAAAAACGGAAGTCCCATTGGGTCGATCCCAAGACAATATTGAAGTTCACAAGATGATGCCAATCCCATCGTAGAGCTTCGGAGGTGATATTAAGAGAGAAAAAAATAAACACTAATTTTTAGTGAAGATAAACATTTGTATTGTACATTGAGAGAAATATTTGCTTTTAAAACAAATTTTCCGGACATTTGACTCTAAGTTTTTAGATTTAGTGTTTGATGCAAACTATTTTTACTTCAATCAAATGAAAAATCGATTGGATTGAATTCAAACTAGAACAACACTTCATTTGAAAATGACATTTAAAAAATCAAAAATCTCACACTTTTGATCCAAATACCATTCCATTTGAACGTTGAAAGTTCTATAAACAATAACAGTGAAAAGGATGCTGAATTACTTCAGCTATTGAAATCGTGGAAAGTGGAAGAGACGTTTTTTGAGTTAAAAGGTTTTTATTCGAGTTGTGTAAGCGGTATGCAATTGAATTTTTTTTAATATAGAAGCTGGTGTGGGACTTCAAGAGCTTCAGGATATAACTGAGGGCGTTATGCAACAAATTTTTGCTTCATTTCAATTGAACATTTCTTCAGAAGATAAACGTTGAAGATATTTTAAAACACACAATCAAGGGTAGAGCAGTGAAGCTCTCCACAGAACGAAAAAAAAGTCTAAAACCAGCTCATCAACAGGACTTGATAGACGGAGAGCTAGCCACGGAAATAGGGCAGCAATTTATAGAACGATTAAAACCGCCTCATCAGTCTGCCTTAACACCATTATTAATTGAAAAAAAAGTGGTATGGCCGTAAAGGGGTTGAAAAATCAATTGAAGGTGTCCAATATATAGAGCGCTGGTTTTTGGTGTGATTGTAGCTAATTATGTTCAAAATTCGAAAATAATATTGCCAGGCGATTTGCTTGGGGGAAAAGTAGTGCCAGGTGACGTTAAAGGTGCGTAGAAAAGTGCCGAAGTCGTGTCATTTATAGAGTATCAGCGAAGGAGATATTGTAGAAAACCGGAGGAACAACCGCTCACGTTATCGCTTGACTCTGCAACGATTAGTTCACAGGGAAGTTTAAAAAAAATGCATATTTTGTGATAAAGCTCGCGCAAAGGTAAAAGGAAAAGAAATTGAATTGCGTGCAGCGAAAACTACTGTTTTTAAAGATACTTTGGAAGCCCAAGCGGCAGAATTGAATGATTTACAATTGTTGGGAAAAATTTACGAAAGTAAAAATTTGAGCTACCACGATCCTTGCGGAGGAGCTTACCAAATTAAATTTCGATCATTTACCGACTCATAATGCCCACCTACTAATTGGCACATTAAAAGGAATAATTACAAAATCGCTTTCGAATCATTATCCACTTTTATCGAAGATCATGTGTTGAAACGACGAAAATGCGTGTTCTTGCACTCTTTATTAAACTCGTAATTTACGGGAATTACACCAAGAGGACTCCGAGGATGAAGATGATGAATATAGAACGCAGCGGATGAGGGATAGAATTTCTAAAAGATTTGGTACACAATTAAAAATCATTTTCATGCACAATCAGAATATTGTATGTCCCGCAGACGTCACTGTAGATGAATCGACGTATCTATCTTTAAAAATAACCGATAGCATCCGTGAAACCGCTCTGAACCTAAGAGAAAAAATTATGCAAATAAAGAAAATCGATTTGCCAGATAGTCTACAAACCACAGATTTGATCACCGGCGAATGCACAATTCCAGAAGAGTTGTATGATTTTTCACGACGCTAGTGTGTGGTGTAGATCGTCGACCCAGACAGAATGTCAACAAATTAAGAAGAGTAAAATCTCTTTGTGAAGATACAATTTATACCGTTGGAAATGGTGTACTAAAAACCTCTAAACATATAACCCCGGCCATGGCAATGAAAAGTTTGACAAGTAGCAGGAAAGTGATCGACATTTTAAACAGGTATGGTCATTGTTGTAGTTACAGCATAGTCGAAGAGCTTGAAACTGAAGCGACTTTTGCTGCGTCCAATAGTTCAACAAGTTGCTCAAAAGGAATCGCACAGTCTGCAGATATGCATAGGAGTTGCTTTCGACAATTTTGACCGATCTGTTGAAACTAGCAGCGGTAAAGATACTCTTCACGACACCGTTGGAATTATATTTCAAAATGTGAGCGACACTTGCAATGACGATACAAGGAATACGCCAACGACAATGCTGAAGGATCTACAGAAAAATCATCCATTAAAAGGCGGAGGTCATTTGAAGCTATTCTCCCAGAGTTACTTCCATATTCCAAAAGACCGAAAATGATTGCTGCTCTACTTCCAATCGACAATCCGATGCGACAATCACTTCCGGACAATTTGTCAACTATCAGAAAAATAGATCTGCTGAAAAAGCTGCTAGTGAGTGCAAACAACGCTACATTCAAATCACTTATGATTTGGCTATCGCAAAAGATGCTTTGCAGATATATTCTACCGAGCACCCGAGATTTGAAAATGTTTTTATTCACCTTGGCAGTTTTCACATAATGATGGCCTATTTCAAAGCTGTTGGGAAAGTCATTGACGACTGTGGTTTGTCATACATGATGGTGGAAAGCGAACTATTGGCCAATGGTTCGGTGAATGGTTTCATCAGCGGAAAACATTTTAAGCGATGCAAGCGGTTGCATCCTATGGTTGCCCTTGCACTGGAAATCTTGCATTTCAAAGCTTTTCTTGATCGTGAAAAATTAGAAGTTGACGAGGATGTGATCTCAACGCTTACGAATTTTCAAGAAAATCAAGTTTCGAGAGAGACACTTGAAAACGAAGCTCTCGCGGAATTCCTGACGAGATATTTGGCAGATCAGAAAGCGACACTGCAAGGCCAACACGGCAAAACTGCTCAATTTTATATGATATAATATCAAGCTCGTCAGTTATTACCAAATCTTAACGAGGAGCATTCGTATGGGAGATTTCGAACTTTTCAAGCATATTTTGCCTAAAATAGCTAACATATTTTTTACTAATTCAATCAACCGAATTACGCAAGGTGGTTGGTTAAGTACCACGACAATTTGATCAAGGTCGACAATACACATCCGGAATTAAGAGAAATTTTGGAGCAAGGTTACTTTGGTGTGAAACGAACTGACGCCTTTTTCGAGACAACCTGTAGACTTGACTTTGGAGCAGACGATAAACGCTGATGCAGCAAGACGATTGACGGGGGTAATACATTTTACCAATTCAATATCTGCTAGGCAACGTTGGTCACGCAGTCACGGCATCAGATCGACAATTATATCGCACGTGTATGATCTGGAACGACATAATATTTAAAAAAATACAGCTCTTCTTAAGACATTTATGGACACCATCAAAAGAAATATTAACCCATTCGATTCCGATTTAGATATGGGAGTTCTTTACAACATCGCGACAGGGAGAGCTGCTCCAGATGCAACTGCTGCTTTCCTTCTCAATATTGAAGAAACAGGAACTCAGTTACGGGAAATTTTTATTTCTGAATGTGCCGCATCAAACGATAGATATCAATGGAGCAAAATATCGATGTCGCAAAGGTGCTGTCGTATCCATTAACTCCCGTTCCGATGGCCATGTGCCATTTAGATGGAACAATGTGTAAGACCGACAAAGCAGCTTTCGCGAAATTATTAGAGAAGAGAATATCGAGCCACCGTATATGTGAATTTTAATAATTGTTATTGCTACAAGTCCGTAAACGAACAATTGTTGTGTGGGAATCACGAGGAGGCGGACACGAAAATAATCTATCACTTTTGCAACATTGATTTCGACGCTAATATTGTTATTAAAAGCTCCGACACCGACATTCTAATTATAATGCTGGGGAACATGCATCGCGTTAAAAATTCTGTGCGAATTTGGATGGATGCCGGTGTAGGCAATAATCAAAGGTACATCGACATTAGTTCACTATACAACAACTTAGGCCAATCACTGGCCAGCACATTGCCAGGATTTCACGCTTTAACGGGCTGTGATTACCATCCGACGTTCTTCAAAAAAGACAAAAACAGGCCGTTTGCTCTGCTCGAAAAGAGCTTAGAATTTCAAGAAGCTTTTTCGAGCCTGTGTAATCTTCATTCATCGGATGCAAGGGATACTGTATATCCAGTATTAGAGAAATTTGTCTGCCGCATCTATGGCGTCCAACAAACCGATGACGTCAACGAGGCAAGATTCAAAATTTTCACAAAAACTTTCGAATTCAAGGACGTCAATGAGCCATTCAGCCGAAGATTCAAAAATGTTGATGCAGCGAATTTGCCGCCATGTAAAACAGAGCTGCATCAACAACTTCTTAGAGCAAACTATATCAGTAGTGTATGGGGGAACGCGAATGTCAAAAACCCAATAAAATTAACTCCACTCAATTATGGCTGGACAGAAAGCGAACATAAATTCGAAATACTTTGGTTTGAGGGGGATCAATCGCCAGCCTACGTTAATGACATCGTCATTCAACCCGTACACCTGGAGGAGGAAATAGATGTGACAGGTATATATATATGTAATATTTTTTATATCGATTAATCGCAGATGAGGTAACCGCAACATTTTAATAACTTTAACATAATTTTACAGATGAAGAAGACGATGACGATCCAGAAGGAGACGACTATGAATGAATAAGCGTGGCAGCATTAATGTTTGAGGTATACTTTCTAATTGTTTAATCAACTAATAGTGAATGAGATCACTGCAAGATATGTATTGATAATTTTGACTTCATCTTACAGATCACGAGAATTATCGGATAGAGAAACCAACAGTCCGAGAAACATTGATGTCAATATTTCATACTTAAAATAGTTTTTTTAATTTTTATTATATAGAATTGATATGTTTTTTTCATAACGAGTTATAACAGTAATTTTCATACATTAATATTTAGAATAATTATCAAGATATCTAGCCATTTCTGTTACTGTGTTTTTGATTGATGGGTAAAAAAAAAACAATTAACATAGTGAATGTTAATACTGCTTAAAAATAATGAATAATAATGAATAAAAAATGTTCTCCCTTTAATCCATAACAATAGAATGACATACAACGTTCATAATAAAAAATAACTGTAGCCTCTGATTAACTATCGTGCGCGCCCTTCTCGCTCTTTGTCGGAGCCTGGCAAGTTGTTTGGCTCAATATTTTCGCCTGTCATTTTGCACACACGACCTTGTGGGTTAAATGTAACGAAAAAATTTAGTCCCAGCCTTCTGTAAATGAGACGACTTCGGCACTTTTCTACGCACCTTTAACGTCACCTGGCACTACTTTTCCCCCAAGCAAATCGCCTGGCAATATTATTCTCGAATTTTGAACATAATTAGCTACAATCACACCATAAACCAGCGCTCTATAAATTGAACACCTTCAAGTGATTTTTCAAACCCTTTACGGCCGTACCACGCCCACCCCAACCAATGAAAAGCTGCCAGGCGCCCGAATCAATTAATAATGGTGTTAAGCCAGACTGATTAGGTGGTTTTAATCGTTCTATAAATTGCTGCCCTATTTCCGTGGCTAGCTCTTAGGCTATGACTAACTGTATTATAGACGCCCTCACTGCAAAGCAAAGAAAGCTGACAATAAACAAGTGATTTCATATATATCAGAGAAAAAATTGTTGAGACTTTTCCTGGAGAAAACTCTGTAAGTAATTTTTTGTAAAATGCATAGTTACTTGAATACTTAGCCTAATTTTGTTAGAATACATATTATATTCCGCGGAGTCGTATAAATAAACGGCCTAGTGGAAAACTTCATGAGAAATAAAGTACGTAAAAAGACTAGCATTGATGAAGTATTTAGTTCTCGAAACAACCCATCAATTGCGGACCGTAGTGAAACGGACGAAATAATAAGCAAAAAGGTGTGAAATCCTGACTTAAATATAATGATATTCCCGTGGAATATTTCGTGCTTAGAAAATAGCAATTAATAATACTGTAAGTTGTTAGTTATACTAAAACAACAATCTTTATATATTCTACTTCCACAATGTATGTATGTTTAGTTTGCGAATCAATAATCAAGGAAGTATCTACTCTCATCAACCATTTGGAAGATGTATATGAATTAGGAACTTTTGGTACATACACATGTGGTCAAGACAAATGTTTTCAGAAATTTTCTAACGGTAAGGCTTTTAAAAAACACTCACTTAAAACAAATAGGTTATTAGAAAAGAAGACGTAGATTATAACAATAAACCAATAAATTATTTAAAGACCCATAATGAGAAATTAAATATTCCGGATCAAACAGATGATTCCGTGCATTCGTCGCATTTGTCAGAAGAAGGTATATTTCACGATTCTCCGCAAACATCACGTAGTATAGGCAAGTCCTTAGAACAGTTAAAAAATGTATCTATAAGTTTTGCTGCGGAGCTGTACTCTAAGTACAATATTTGCAGGAAAGATGCAATTAATATTCAAAATGGAGTTACAGATATTACGAAATGTTCAATAGAAATATTAAAAGATAATAACTTTTCAAATGGACAATCAAATAGCCAAGAAATCCTGGACGCTTGTTCCGAACCTTTCAAAGACATAAGGCCTGAATATCGGTATATTTAGTTTATGCTCACGATAGACTTATATGCTATTCCTATGAGTCATACAATTAACGACAAAATGCAAGAGGTCAGAATTCATGGTGTACCTATTTTGGATACAGTTGCTTCAAAACGTTAATTTTTTTTTTATTTCAGTTCAAAAATTTTTTCGAACTACCTGGAGTATTCGAAGCTACCATGAGCAACATGAAAAAAATAAGAGAGAGTGACGGAATCTGTAATTTCATCGACGGAGAAAATTTTATTAAACGTAAGACCAGTATCGATCCTGGAAACAAAATTATTCCCTACACTATTTATACAGATGACTTCGATGTCAACAACCCCTTAGGGTAGTCATTCTGTTCAAGATTCTCTTTGTGCTCTTTAGTACACATTTCCTACAATACCAGTTCATTATTTATCTAGTTTGGATGACATTTTTGTAGGAGGCCTTATTAAGAAGCAACTATTTATCAGAATATGGAAATAATTCATCTCTTTATTTTTTTATTGAACAAATAAAATTCTTAGAGAGAGATGGCATTAAAATTCGTATTTGTAACAAAACGTTTAAGATGTTCTTTATTTTAGGATTGGTACTGCGGGATAATCTAGGCATGAAATATGCGTTAGGTTTTAGAAAATCCTTTAATTTCAATAAGTATTGTCAACTTTGTACTCGTAGTAAATGTAATTTAAGGATAGATATAATAGAACATGAAGATTTTGTGAGGACTGAAAACCAATACAATGAGATCTGGTTAAAAATGACTTCAAATTAACTGGAGTGAAAGAGAACAGTATATTTAATACGATTCCATATTTTCATGTGGTAGATAATTTCGCAGTAGACGCAATACACGATTTATTTGAAGGACTATGTCAGTATGAAATATGTCAAGTTTTATTTAAATTAATTGAGAGTGACTTTTTTTCTCTGGAAAATTTGAATTATAGGAAAAAATGTTTCCATACGGAATAACTAAACAAGAAAATTTATCAGTTCTTCTTCAAATGAATCGGCTTACTAATAATAATTTGAAAATGTCTTGGAATTTTATACATTTTCTGCCGCTCATAAGAGATTTGATACCATCGAATAATAAATACTGGCGGTTAATTTGCATGTTAATTACCATAATTGATACGATTATGTCCAGTAGCTTCTTACTGCCTGATGTTGACGTTTTACGAGAAGTCATCCACATCACCTGGTATGGGTAAGTTTGTGCCGTGCTCCGGGCGGAGAGCACACAGCTTCTAAATAAAAAACAAAAATCGGTTTTTGAATTAATTTTTGAAACCAACACCTTTTATTCAAATGGTTCTTTAATAACTTTCACTTTTAATAAATTTCTCTTCCCTTCAATCTATTATTTAATTTGTTATACATTTTTTTATTAAATTGTTGTAAAGCGGCCACCTGTCTTGAGTTACATGCGCTTGCACATTTTGCTTAGCAAGCTTTTTCAACCTTTTTCCTTAACCGTGCATATCTTTCCCATTTCCTGCACGAGTCCCGTTATCGTACATAAATAATATCCGATTCAATTCCGCTTATATGTACATTGTAGCTAATTTCTAGTAAACACATTCCATGCGAATATCCAACTTCCCTAGTGTCAGCAGCTTGACCAAGCTGCAATTATGATTAGAACTTTTTATTAAATTAAAAAAACATATATGTGTGGAAGAGTGCGGGCGTGTTCTAATCTGTTCTTCTATTCAAAACATTTAAAAAAAAAATTTGTTTCTTTTTTTTTTTGCTTTTTTTTATAATTAATTATGAGTGCTAAACATTGTGGAAAATGTGATGAAGAATTATTTGACAAAACAGTTAAATGTGTTTTTGTTCTCGTTTTTTTTCACAAGCGTTGTGCCAAATTAGATGAAGCATTTTTTAAGCTGATTAAGTCAAGTGCTAACATTTGCTGGAAGTGCCCCGGTTGTGCCAATATGTCTCTCGATACACTGATCGACAAATTATCAGTTATGTCATGTGAAATTAATTCTTTAAAAAAACAATTTCTAAATGAAATAACTTCTTTAAAATTGCTAGTAAATGATCGTAACAATGAGTCATCCAACAATCTTGGGGTGACCGTTAACTCATCTGCAAAATTGAATGCTGCCCCATAAGTTAAATCTGTGTCATCGGATAATGTGAGTAAATCTGGTAACCCCAACCGTAATCCTAATACTGATCAAATTGCAGCAAGGTCATCATCTGCAGTACACGATGATGCATTATCATCGTCTTCTGCAAATGTTTGCTCTGCTGAAATAATAACTGGTACACAGTTCAAAATAAAAAGAGTAGGAATAAGAAAATTGTTTGATCTGCAACCCCGTGTTTGATCTTCTTGTTATCAACAACATGAAATATTTGCATATTTCGCGTCTGCATCTAAGTACTACGGAAGACAGTGTTATGAATTATGTTGCTGCAAAGACGGATATTAAGCCCGAATTACTTAAGTGTAAACGCCCTGTCAAAAAAGACACCGACATTAATTCATTGCGTTTTACAACTTTCAAATTAGGTGTACCTGAGTACTTGATTCCTAAAATGCTCGATTTTAATATTTGGCCTTCAGGTGTTTACGTGCGAAATTTTATAAAAATGTCAAAAAACTTGCCAGAAATAAATACTGAAATGGATTCTTCTTCTTACTACTCGTGTGATGAATATTTGTGTTATCCTTCTTCCGTTTGCTCGCAAAAGTCTTATGCAATCATAATTATCATAATTTGAACATTTATTATCAAAATATTCGTGGCTTACGAACTAAATTACGAGAGTTTCACCTGGTTGTTTTGGAAAATAATTACGATATCATTGTAATTACTGAAACTTGGCTTACGGATGCTATATTTTCTAGTGAATTATTTAATCTATCTCAATATGTGGTATACAGAAAAGATCGTTGTCATATATCAACTGGTCTGACAAGACGCGGAGGTGTTATGATTGCGGTGCGATCTTGCCTTATTAGCGAACGAATTTCTTTACCAAATTAAAGCAGTGAATTGGATCAATTATGCGTACGCATCAATAAATCACAGTTGACTTTTGACTCCTTGGATTTGTGTGTTAGTTATATACCTCCTGGGTCTACGCTGGATCATTATAAGGATCACGTCAATAATGCATCTGCTTTATTCCATAGTCAAAATCATAATCAACTGTGTTATCTCGGTGATATTAACCTAAGTAATGTAAAATGGAAGTTGAACGATGATGAAGAAATGTTAATTCCAATTAATGTAATATCTGAACGTGACCGATTTGTGATTGACAACCTGATAGGCTCAGATTTAGTTCAGGTAAATGATGTATGTAATGATTCTGGTATATTCTTAGACTTGGTTTTTTTAAGCAATGATATAATATATCGAATTGATGTAGTTGACTTTCCCCTCTCAACTTGTGATTTCTATCATAAAGCGATTAAATTAAATTGGACAATTTATTGTAATAATAATGTAAATTGTATATATATATATATATATATATATATATATATATATATATATATATATATATATATATACGGTCGCCATGTATTAAATTAAGATACTCGTATAAGTAAGTAAGTAAGTAAGTATTTATTTTCAAAAAAGTACAATAAGACAAAAGCCTTTTCATTAGATACTCGTATACTGAAGAAGCGATGATGGGAGGCAGCCATTAGGCAGATCTCCTAGAGAAGCGTAATAAAGCAGATCTCTTTAGGCACAGCTTATCTAGCAGATGCCAACTTGAAAGGTGCAGCTAAGAATAGCAGTCACCAAGTTAAAAAGACAGGAGTCAGATAACACTGTGCGTTTATTATTCAATTCATGAGGTTATTTAGAGAATGGTTCTTTACACTAAACTTACATACTAAGAAATTTAATGTTAATTATTAAAAATGTGTGGCGTAATTTTCTTGACCCCTTTTATGCATGTCGCATGACATGTAAATAAATACTTGATTTGCTTATGATGCATTATTGCAAAGCTATCACAATAAATGTGATTGATTTGTTGCGGAAATATTTTCTGGGTCGATTAATTGATGAAATTGCATTTGTGCATTTTCGCATTTTGCTTTAAGCGGTTACACCACACTATGATTTTGCTAGACAGCTTGATGATCATTATAGTTTTTCATTTAACTTTAATTGTGCTGACTATGACAATTTAAACACTATCTTTTCTAATATTAACTGTTCTTTTTTATGTATATATATGTATATGATTTGCAGCAAGACTACAGCAAATTTCTTGAAGTGGTTCATGACGGTTTATCTAAATTCGTTCCTATCAAACGTAAGCGTATAAATAAGCACCCGAAGTGGTTCAATAAAGGTCTTTCTAAATTGAAGAATGCTAAACTCAAGGCGCATAAGCTATACAAATCTACTAATGATCCAAATAACTTAGAAAATTTTAAGCGATTGAGGAAAGAATATGAATTCTTACATAGATTCTTGTACAGACAATACGTGTGGTCATAAAATACAACAGCAATGCTTTTTGGTCTTATATTAATAATATGCGTCAATCCTCAGGTGTCCCTAAGGTTTTAGAGTATAATGGTATTAAATCCCACGATTTACAAACTGGATGTGATCAATTTGCCGAGTATTTTCAGACCGTCTATGGTACCAAGGCTGATTACTGCATCACTACTCGTTGTCAAATGCCAGATACCTCTCCGGTGGACATAGGCTTCTTATCGGTTGAATATGATGATGTCTATCAGGCATTATATAATCTTAATTTAAGTACTAAACAAGATACTAATTACCTATGTCCCTCGTTTTAAAAACACTGCGGAACATCGCTATCATCCCCTTGAAATTTTTAATCTATCCCTTCGGTTAGGAGTTTTTTTTTTTTTTTGATGATTGGAAAATTTCTTTTATTACACTAATTTTTAAATCCGGATTAAAACATGATATAAAGAATTATCGTGGAGTGTCTGTGATGAATAATGTTCCGAAATTATTAGGTTCTATAGTGAATACTAAAATTAGCTTTATTGTAAAGGAGTTAATAGTCTCCCAGCAGCATGTTTTTTGCTTTGGTAAGTCCTGTTCCACAAATTTGGCAATATTTTCCAATTTTGCGATTAGTTCTATTGAAGAAGGTGCCCAGGTAGATGTGGTCTATACTGATTTTGCTAAGGCATCCGATAGGGTTAATATTCCGCTTCTAGTTTTTAAATTGCAATGTATTGGCTTTCATTCATCTATCTTGAAATGGGTTGAATCTTATTTAAGCAACCGTAAGCAATATGTGAAAATTGGCAATCTTATTTCTAGAGTCATCTCCGTTACTTCTGGTGTTCCTCAAGGCAGTCATTTAGGACCCTTACTTTTGTTGCTCTTCGTTAATGACATAGTTAGGAATTTTTACTTCGCGAATTATTTAATATTTGCTGATGATCTTAAACTTTATACAAAAATCGATTTCTTGAACGACTACTTCTCACTTCAAGCTGATCTTAATCGGTTATTTACATGGTGCTTCATGAACAAATTAGAAGTAAATATTTCCAAATGCAAAATTATGAGTTTCACTAGAAATTCTGGTATTTTGGTAAACCATCAGTAAAGATCGTTATGCATCACTATCAGATCCAGGTAGGATTACTTCCAGGAAGAGAAATTTCAACAGTAGTAACCAGGGGCGGATTAACCATAGGGCGGGATTGGGCGATCGCCCGGGGCGAAAAATCAAAGGGGGCGAAACCGAAAATGGAAAGTAAAAAAGTAAAACAGAAACTTAAAAATAATTAAAAAAAATTAAAAAATTATACAGATCACCTAATAATACCGCCAAATGTAAATTTATTTGTTAGGGCAAACGGTTCAAATAGATGTAGACAACAGTGAATCCTCAGCTTCAGTAGATACTCCTACTATCTCAAAAATAAAAGAAACAGAGCAAATAAACACAACAAACACTGAAACATTTGTATCTCAAATTGAAACCGATTATGACTGTTCTGATTTTGACCATTTTGATCCTGCAACGTGGAACGTTAGCGACAATTTTATTGATATGATTATAAAATCATATTCAGTTCAAGATTTAGATCAGCTTCATCTACTAACAAGGTATACTGCTTACCGTGCAAATTATTTAGCAATCGGAATGTGAATGCATTTATTTATGATTTCAATGATTGGAGGCATTTGGAGAAAATAGTTGATCATGAGCAATCACTTGACCACAAAAATAATATCACTACATACATTCTAAGAGTCAAGGCACAAGGCAGGATGGACACTACTCTAGAAAGACAAAGCTAGATTGAAGAAGATTACTGGAAGAATGTTTTAAAGAGAATTCTAGCAGCAGTGAAATTCTTATCTCAACAAAGACTGGCATTCAGAGGAAGGATAGAACATTTGGATGCAGAACGATCAGGAAATTATTTAGCTACGCTGAAGTTAATTGCCCAGTTTGATTGTTTTTTGAAAAATCATCTGGAGTTAAAGGCCAATCAAGGAAGAGGAAATGTATCTTATCTTTCCAAAACTATATGTGACGAATTTATTGCATGTATCGGAAAAATGATTAGGGAAAAGATTAGATTAGATTAGATTTGTGAAGGGGTGTATAGGCGTTAGCCTTGCAATCACTGCGACCTGAAAGATCTTTTGTGAGTCCCCGTTGAATTTGCTCCATTTATAGGTTTAGACTGTTAATAAAGTCTAGAACCATTCTGGGCTTAAGGTTCCATACGTAACTTGGTGGAGGAAAAGCATGTTCAAGGTGGAGTAATCTCTGCCTGGCCAATGCTTCCCAGTGGCAGAGCAAGTGCTCCGAGGTTTCGTGAACATGCTGACAGAAGCGGCAGGATGAAGTCTCAGCCAAACCCAGCTTGTTTAGGTGATACCTCAAGGGGCAATGGCCTGAGAAGAGCTCAGTGATCATTTTGAGCTCTGTTCTTCTAAGGAGTAGGAGTTCTTTTGTTTTTCCGCCAGAGGAGTCGATAAAATTTTTTGCCTGACGAAGTCCTTGTAGCCTTTCCCAATACAGGGATTTTTGTTTATTCTCCCAGTTATTTAGGGTAGCTCTGAGGTAACACTTTGATGTGCCACAAAATGGCTCTGGTCCGACAAACTGAGTTTCCGCTCCTCTTTTGGCTAGGCCATCCGCAATTTCATTGCCTTTGTGGCCCTCATGTCCAGGTACCCACATGAGGATAACTTTGTTTCTCCTTGATAGATTTTTGAGGGTTTGTAGACATTCCCAGACTATCCCTGACTTGACAGTGTAGGACTTTAAGGCCTTGAGGGCAGCTTGACTGTCCGAGAGAATATTAATGGTTGAGCCATTTATGGCTCATTTAATGCAGGTATTGGCGCATTCTTCTATGGCCAATACCTCGGCTTGGAATACGGTAGGGGTAGAGCCTAGAGCCTTTGATATATGCCATTTGGGGCCGTATACCCCTAATCCGACCCCACTGTTTGTTTTTGAGCCGTCTGTATACCAAGGGAAAAGATACAAACTGAAATAAAAAAAAGTAAATATTATGCAATAAGTGTTGATTCAACCCCTGATATATCCCGAACAGACCAGTTGACTTTCATAATTAGATACACCGATCAGAATGGTAAAGTGGCTGAAAGTTTTGTTAAATTCATAAGCAGAATCGGGCACAAAGCTTCGGATATGGAGGAAACTATTCTAAACACTTTAAGAGAATTAGATCTAGATATAAAGCATTGCAGAGGGCAAGCTTATGATAATGCAAGCAATATGTCTGGTCAATACGCAGGATTACAAGCACGAATAAAGGAGCATAATAATTTAGCTTTCTATATTCCTTGCGCTGCACATTCGTTAAATATAGTAGGAAGTTATTCTGCCGAATGCTGCTTGAGTGGTACACAATTTTTTATGTTTGGCAACGAGTTTTATACCATCTTTTCTGCTTCAACATATCGTTGGGAAATACTGAGGGATGCAATTTCATCTTCAAATACTACTACTTGTCTGCCAAAAAAACTTTCGACGACAAGATGGTCAGCAAGAGCAGATGCAGTAAAGGCAATGTATGACGGCTATCAAATCTTTCAAATCTGCTTTGGAAAAGTGTAACAATGAATCCTCACAAGCACCTTATGCCCAAGCTCAAACAAGAGTCATGATAAAAACGATGGAAACTTTAGAAACTGGAGTTCTGCTAGCTTTTTGGAACCACATTCTTATACATTTCAATAAGACCAGTAAAACGCTACAAAACATAAATACGGACGTCCTTTTAGTTGTGGAATTATATGAATCATCACTTGGATTTATAAAAAGTTTTAGAAATAATTTCAATGATTTTGAAAAAATGGGGGAAAAAATTACTGGGTTTCAGCATTATCAAATCAATAACAAAAGGGCCAAGAAAAGAAAGCTACAAGACGACGAAACTAGATTAAATGAGACACAGTTTGATGGAAGGGAGAATATGCGAGTAAATGTTTTCATTACAATTATAGACACACTTGTTACAGAGCTAACAAAAAGAAAAATAGCATATGACAAAATTTGGGATCTTTTCGGGTTTTTGGAAAAAATTATATTATCATCTGACGAGGAAATAAGAACAAAAGCGCACCAACTTAAAGACAGATATTAAAATGATCTGGATGATTATTTTCCTCAGGGATGTGTGCAATATAAATATTTTTTGATTCATAGTGGTCACGATGGCAGCCTAAATTTGGGAGAACTTCTACAAAGTTTAAAATCTGAAAAACTAATCTCGACGTTTCCTAATATCGAGGTAGTACTGAGAATTTATCTCTGCTTCCATCTACCAACGCCTCTGGAGAGAGGTCTTTTTCCACATTACGAAGGATTAAAGATTATCTCAGAAACCCACTTGGAGATGAGAAAACAAGTGACCTGGCACTAATCAACGTTTCTCATGAGATATTGAATTCTATTTCTGAAGATGAAATTATTAATAGATTTGTATCATTAAAACAAAGAAAAAATTGTTAAGCTGCATAAGTATTTTTGCAAATGTTCACTTTTAGTTAAAATCTATAGTCTTATATCAGTATATATTAGTCACAAATATAGTCTTAAATTTCCTAATAAAAAATACCTAAGTTGTTTTTTCTTTCCTCAAGTATCTTCATACTAAAAAATTGAAAGGAGGGCCCGGGAAAGGGCGAAATGGTTTTGATCGCCCAGGGGCGAAAAATGTCTTAATCCGCCCGCCTCTGGTAGTAACAGGTTTGATCAGGAGAATCAACTGCGAAACAAATATAAGCGTAGAAATTTAGCTTCTGCCATGAAAATGTCTTTAATCGTATTTTGATTACTTTAATTCTGATTTTATTGCCTATATATTTATACACAAATTTTTCAATATAAAATAATCTTTTTATTACCTATATATACATACATATGAAATATTTTTTTTGTGATTTGGTGTGGTTATAAGAATCATTCTGTGAAAAAGTGTTTGATTACAACTGCTCGTGCGGGTTCACATTGAGAAATTTTTGTAATTAGGTCTATAAAAATCTGCTCAGGTGAAGTGAAGTGGCCCTGATTAAATAAATAAAATAACAATCTGTGAGAACGACCCTTTTTCTTTGGGTAAAGGTCTACTAGTTGTCTTATACTGTTTTATTAGTGTTGAATGTCGGAAAATTCGCTTTCCTCAGACGAAGATTTTTTAGGATTCTTATCTGTTTTTGATTCTGACGATTGTGGCGAAATGGTTTTCAGTTTGGATATATCATTTGCCCTTAAATTTATCCCAGAGTTTGATGGAAACCGGGATACTCTTCATAAATTTATTGGATGTTCTGATGTTGTTTCTAAGGATTTAGATCCGGCCGATTTACCTATGTTCTTAAATATTGTTAGGGGTAAGCTTTCCGGTGCGGCCTATAATAACTATAGTGAAATATAAAACTTTTAACGATTGGGCCAGTCTCAAAAAAGGCCTAGAGGACCAGTTTTTGGAACAACGTACCCTTACTCAGATTCAGTCTGATCTTGTGATGGTGAAGCAAAGACCAGGTGAAATTGTGCGCTTATATGGAAATCGAATCGAGAAATTACTGGTGGATCTCAATGATGCTTGTATCGCGAGTGAAGGTCAAGCATCTTGTGCGGTAATGTAAAGTTTAAATAGAAAAACTGCCCTTAAGGCATTTGTGGACGGTCTAAACAATTCCTTAAAGCTCATTATAAAAGGCTTGTAGATTTCCACACTTTCACGGAAGTTATAGAAGCTTGTTATATATCTAAAATAGGCCTAAAAAAGAAAATCCAAATTATAATTCCAAATTATAAATTTTCATATAAGCTAACCATGCCTAAAACATGGTTAGCTTATCTATTCAATCAGTGAAGAAAATTGCGTCAGCAATGTTCTTCACATTCCATAGAGTTGAAACAAAATTATTCCCATGGCAAATTTTGCCTTCAGCAAAATTTGCCAGTAGAAATATTTAATTTGAAAAATAAAATAAGAGACAAATCGTACCTTCAGTACGATTTGTCGTGGAAATTGCAATTGTACGTTCGTACATACATATCACAAAAAAGCTTTCGCGATAAGAAGAGCGCGCCGCGAAAATACATTGTATGTATACGCGCGAGTTACGTCAGCTAAAATTCGCGACGACGAAAACAACGGAAATAACAAAATTCCAGAGTTTCAGTCGCCGGCAAAAACATGTGACGAGGAATCACATTTCACCTATCGCTTATGAGAATCCAGAAAATAAAATTTTCTCATGGGACAGTTTCCCATAAAGCGTTAGTTGAAATGAAAAGTCAGCAAAGCTTTTTTAATTGAATCTAAGTTAGGCTGAGAAATAATAATTAAGTGGAGATCAGTTCTCGGTCATTCTGAAACGCCTTAAGACGTGTAATTGATAATAATTAAGTTATCGAGTTTTGTTAATTAACATACAAATAAAGATTAAGTATATAGTTCTAAAACGGTGTTATTCTTTATTTTGTGTTTTTTTCCTTTTTTTCTTCGATAACCTACGGGAACTCATAACTCGCGCGGCAATTCTAATCATCGTGACGGTGGCTGATGTTTATAAAAGCATCAAATTTCAAGCCTCCGTCCAACGAAAAATATTCTGGACTTGTTTAATCAAGTCCAGAATAAATGAAAATTTTCTCAGGGTGAAAATGCAACTATGCATTTTCTACCCTGAACGAAGGCTCTTGATCGCGACAAAAGTGATCAAGAGCCGAGTTGAATTTTAAGTTTTCTACGCGGCAGTCGAGTTTTAAAAAAACGAAGTACGGCGTTTTCGGAAAAGAGTTTTAGAAGTGAATTTAAAAAGGATTAAAAAAAACGATCTGGGATACGGACGGTTTGGCATGGTTGGCTCGACGGTTTTGAGAATACGATAAATTAAAAAAAAATTAGAATTAATCGAAAAGCTTATTGTTCGCGAAATAATAGTAACAGATGTTCAATAAAAAAAATTAGCATTAACCGAGAAGTTTCTTGTTAGTGAAAAAATAAAAAAAATAAGAAGAAAATAAAGGAATAATCAGAGAGCTGTTGGATTTCGCCAGAAAAAAAGAAAAAACGAATTAAGCAGGTAGGAGTACTGATTCTGCGAATATATATAAGTATAGTAACAAGTTGCTGTGAATGAAGAAACAGGTTTGGCTCAGTAAAGAGCAACTAAATTTGGTTCCTGCAATATTAAATATACATATTGACATAAGAATGGGCATACTTTTTCTAATTGTTTTTCTCGTGTCAACTTTACGACACACAGGCAACCTTCATTTCAAACAGTTGAACCTAAAAGTGAACCACCATCGCCGTCTTGTATAATAAGTTCTATTACTTGTAGCTACTGTAAGTTTAGAGGGCATCACCTGCGGGATTGCAGAAACGGCTGTTCAACGAAAATAAGAAAAGGGGTGGACTTCGTAGTCAGAATAATTTTAGCAATTCTTACAATCATTCGGAATACTTTCAGCAACCCTGTCCAAGAGATGGTACGCCCATGGTAGGCAAACAAAGACAAACCATCAATTTTTAGTTAATTTGAACAAGCATGAGCCGCCTAAATTCATTTCCGGCCTATATTCTCCAAATAATTTTGTCGAATGTAAAAATTTTACTTCTTCAAGAAGACCACAAAAGGTTGTCCGTTATAATAAAATTTATAATTATAAAAATCCTATATCTTTGCCAAGTTGTCGGGATACTGGGTACTTACCGGATAGTGTTGGCTCATATTCTGCACCAGAATGTGGTAATTCTAAATCTTTGCTAAATCGTGGTGATATTAGTTATTTACTAAATCGTGGTGATAATAATTGTTTACTAAATCGTGGTGATATTAATCATTTACTAAATCGTAGTGATTCAAAGTTTCTATCGTGTCGAAATAATTCTAAATTTTTACTAAATCGTGGTGATTCCAAGTTCTTATTGTGTCGAAATAATTCTATATCTTTACGAAACCGTATAGTAATACTAATTTGTGTCGGGATAGCTCTAATTGCTTACTGAACCGCTGTAACTGAATCGTTGAACACTGAATCATTTAAATGCTACAAGGGATTCCAGAATCCTTTGCAAAATCGTGATCCCAGCTCTTAGCTTCCCACTTCGAGAGGCCAGCGGAGAAATTTACCCCGGGACATTGTAACATTTTCACCGTAAACCTAAAAAGTTCAGTTGAGTGCGAATCTATTATTGTGCAGTTATCCAATACCCAGAATAAACTCACTAATCTGTTGGTGGATAGTCGAAGTGAAGTTTCCATAATAAAAATTAACAAACTTAATGATGAAAAGATAGTAGATACTACCCAGAGTTCTACGTTAAAGGGGATCTCAAACAAGAAGCAGAGGACTCTTGGGGTGTCGAAAGGGATTTTTCCCATCAGCAATGATGGTATTTTGGGAAATGATTTTCTATCAGAACATAGGGCAAAGCTTGATTATGATTCTCAAACATTATTTTTATTATCTAATGGTAGTACATTCACTACAAAACTGACATCTTCAGACTCAAAGATACTAATACCTGCACGATCGGAGGTTTTAAAGGAAGTAGACGTATAATGAGGAGGAATATATGTGGCGGCTAGTGTCTGTACACCTCGCAATTATAAATGTTTCTGTTATAAACTCGTGCGATGAGGATGCTTATCTGTCACCCAGTGATTTACATTTTCATAAGTCGTCCGAATACAACTTATATAGTACCCTGAATGCTGAAAATCCTAGTGTAGAGAATTATGACAGGATCAAGAGGTTGCAAGGGGAACTTCGAACTGATCACATGACTCCTGAACAGAAGGAGAGTATTCTAGATATTTGTACTGAATTTAGCGAGTTGTTCTTTTTGAAGGGTGAACAATTGACTTCAACGGATACCACTTTTCATTCTATTCTTACCCCTGGGGTGCAACCCATTCATGTTAGACCAAATAGACTGCCCCATGTGCAAAAGTTCGAAATACAAAGATAAACAGAACAAATGTTAAAGGATCACATTATTACGGAGTCTGAGAATCCTTGGAATCTTCCACTAGTCATGGTTCCAAAAAAGCCTAACAAAAGGTGGAGAATAGTATTAGATTTCCGCAAGCTTAACGAAAAAACTGTAGGAGACGTGTATCCCTTGCCTAACATCACCGAAATTCTAGAACGATTGTGTAAATCAAAGTTTTTCTCTACGCTCGATCTCGCGAGCGGGTTTCACCAAATAAAAGTCGATCCCAAGGATAGGGAGAATACCGCCTTTACTACACCACTGGGACATTATGAGTATGTTCGTATGCCATACGGATTGAAGGGGGCACCTTCAACATTTCAAAGGCTAATGAATAACGTCTACAAGGTTCCAGGATTGTATACATGGATGACGTGGTGATATATGGACAAACTTTGGAGGAGCATAATATGAAGTTGAGAGATGTTCTCCAGAGATTTCGTGGGCACAATTTAAAGTTTCAACCTGAGAAATGCGAATTTCTGAGCTTAGAGCTTACATATCTTGGTCATGTTGTGAATGAGAATGGGGTTAGTCCAGACCCCGGAAAGGTCGAAACTGTGAGAAATTTTCCCACTCCAAAAAACCCGAAAGACATAAAAATATTCTTGGGGCTTGTAGGTTATTATCGCCGATTTATTGGGGATTTTGCTAAGATATCCCAACCGCTTACAGGGTTACTAAAGAAGGACGCTGAATTTATCTGGACTGCAAAGTGCACTGAATCGTTTAATATCCTAAAAGAAAGATTTATACCCCCCCCCCCCCTATTTAGCAGTATCCTGTCTTCACAAAGGAATTTATTTTAACGTGCGATGCTACTGGAATGGTAATTGGTTCCGTTTTATCACAAGGTATACCCGGGCAAGATCTCCCCATTGCTTATGCAAGAACGATCGCGATCGGTCCGCGGAGCTCGCGACACTTTGAGCTTTTCTTATAACATTTGTATTGAGTCATATTAAATTATTTGTGTTAAGAGTATACATAAAGCAAACTTGAATAGCTTAAGGGCGCTGTAACTGTAGTTCTAACGGAATAATAATACTCAATTAAAAGTAACGAGTGTTCTTATTCTTTACAATCCCGAATTCCCCAACAACAAAATCTTTATTTTTCTTCAGTAAATATAACTTTTCAAAAAAATGTGACATTTATTATTATCTATTTTTTTTATATATATAGATATGCTTGGCTTTTTAAATCTTTATTTTTTTCAATAATCATAACTTTTCAAAATATGACATTTACTCCTTTACTTCATTAGACGGATTTTTTAAAAACGACTCCCTGAGGTTTGGGGTTGATCGCCCCAGGTACCCACGATTGCTTTTTTTATTTTTTCTTATTGTTTTCTCACGACGTTGGAAAAAAACGTACGTGAGAAAATGCAAAAAGTTTTAATGCGAGCTATGTATATGCATCAATGAAAACTGTAATCCAATATGCACTTGTGCGCCCGTTTTGAAATATTAATTTTAAGAGGGCGCGAATAATTGTGATAATTGTATGTATGTATGTTATACAATTAGATTGGAAGAAGTAAGTATTGTACCTATGTACAGTGCACAGATGAAAAAAAAGGTAAGAAGACACTATATGTAGGTAGGTATGCATATCTTGTGAGTGGAATGTGTGTCTGATAATAAAATGCAATTTATGCCTTATTGCATTTTATTATAATATGAAAGAGTGAGTTTGAATGATTTTTAGATTTAAATTGAAGTATATGAAATTGTTTTTTGTTTTCAGGGTCATATATAGTGATACTGTGGCGACGCGTCTGTGTCAGCTGGGTCGTTCTCCAAAATTTATCGAACCAACGTATAAACCAGGTCAAAGGTTTTCCTAAATTTCATGCTAGTCACACCTTACTGGCACGTATGAAGCCGTAGCTAGGTAGGCTAGTGTTGTGACCCGGGTGCCCATTGACCCGAACCACAACCATAAAACCAATACACCAATATATTGTCCTATACAATATATCGGCGTATCAGAAATGACCCTGAAAAGTAAAAATTCTTTAACAGAAAATTCATCTAAATTTCATATGCATTTAAAAATGCATTTTCATACTGAAACAAAATGCAATTTAGCATAAATTGCAATTTAGCATAAATTGCAATTTAGCATAAATTGCATTTTGTTATCAGTCATACATTCCGTTCACACGGCATGTATATTCTTTTTCTAAATTCATAAAATTTAATCGTATGTACATACATACACCTAATCATTCTCACCACCTAAAAATATTACTGTTTCAAGACACAAGTGCATATCAGATTTCATGCATATCCACTGTGCCTAAACTTTTTGTACATTCCCACGTACGATTTTGCACGTCGTGGGAAAGTAATAAAAAGAATAAAAAAGCTTTTAAAGCTTGTGATCGGCACCTGGGTGCAATTTTCCCAAACCTCGGGGAGTTTGTTTTTAGATCGCCTCGCAACAAGTTCGGGAGTTTTCCAATTAAGATTTTTTTTCTTCTCTTAAGTGATATATCTGAATATTATGTGATAATTTTGATCTATCGGAATATAATGTGAAAATTTGTAATAATTTTTTTGTTAAAATAATTTCTAAAAGTGCCAGTGAGCAAAGTGAAAAAATCTGTGAAAAAGCATAAAAGAACCTAAATAAAAAGCAATTACAACATTTTGGTTTTCTTTGATTTATATTAAACATCAATTTTGAACGTTAGGTGCTCTCGTCTTAGAGCACGGCACCCAACGGATAACATTTTGGTGGCAGCGGACTTAAAACTAGTGCCAATATATAATTTGCGAATAAATGCCAATAAAAATTTTTTTTTTAATTTAATTAAAATTAAAAAATAATAATACAAAAAAAAAGCGCAATAACATTTTGGTAACAGTGGTAAACCAGTGTCCAACAATATAAAACAATAAGTAAAATAAAAACAGTAAATAAAAATTAATATAGAACGACAAAAAATATCAAAAATAATAATCAATAAAAAAAAAAAAATAAAGAAATAACAAAAAATAAGGGTACCCTTAATACAGGGTACTTAGAGGAAATAATCGTTTAGAGTGCCATAGTGCTCCAACGTGGGAAAGTTGCGAGGCTTCATCCCTGCCTCAGTTTAGACGTTTCTTATGAAGGAAGGAAGGCCGCAACAATTCGTCAACCAGGGTGTCATAAATCTCACTACTTTTATCCATCCTCACCATCAACATCTTCAACTAAAGGAATCATCAGCCTGGACGCTCGGCGAAGCACCATCAATTTAACAGCAATAAATATTGAAAAAAACTGCAGCAATATCCGTGGATTAAGTAAAGGTAGCGTGAAAATATTTTTCTTTCTCACTTTTCGTGTTTTTCCAAATAAGAGGCACAATATGAATTATACAAATGAAAGATGAAATGAAGAAATTCATAGCGTTTAAGGAGAATATATTTGTACAGTTTAATAATAATAGAATATTTTTACAAAACATATACAAAATCAAAGCGCAAAGTGCTTTCGAAATTATTTTGGTTGGTTTTTTAGTAACAAATTTAAAAAACTTTAAATGGTTGTGATATTCGCGTGTAACAGGACATTTTTAGAAAATAATGATTCCTCCTGAATTTCTCACAAAACGGATGTTCCAAATTCCGTCTCTTAAAAATACAAGATCCGATTTTTTTTTTACATTTCCTGGTTTTTCCCGAATATTTACATTTTTTCATATATATACATATGTGTAGATATATACGAACAAATGAAAAACAAAAAAAAAACTATTTCTTACAACCCTTGAAAACCAAGGCTAATTAAAAAAAAAAAAAAAAAGTAGCACTAAATTTAACGCATAAAAATTTAAATCTGCTGTTCCTAGAAGCGACCTCTGCGGCAAGACTTCGTGAGCTTGCTGGCCAGAGGACTTCGACAAAAATCAATATTCGATCCCCTGCGGTAGGACTTCGTGAGCCTATCGGCCAGGAGAAAGAGATTGATTGGAAGAGCAACCAATTAAATCATATCAAAATATATCCATTATCATGGATTTTTTTTTTGCTACTAATTTGTCATTTGTTATTTAACGCACTTTGTCTGTTCTCAATTGTAATCAATATTTTGATCTAATTTTACTCCTCAATTAAAGTCAAAATCATACAGCAAAAACAATTTTTAACGTACATATACATATAGCATTTTATTTTTAGAGAGGTGTATTCTTATTCAAAAGGATGGTGGATGCAAATTTTTTTTTATTATTATAATTCTCCGACTCACAAATAACACAATACCTATTTACCACCACCCCCTCCGATTTTTAATAAAGTTTCATGAAATTTATTTTTATTCTTATTTTCTTCGAATAGAAATACAATACAGTAAACAAAATGCAATCATTCTCTTGAAATTGAGATTTCGAAAAAAACATATGTAAGAATTTTTTTTTCTTCTTCTCTTTCTTCTCTTCTCTCTTTTCCTTTCTTTAACATCTTCTCGCGACATAATTGGGAAATTTTATTTTTTATTAAAAACATCCCTTGTCCATCCGACAAAAATAATAAAAAATCCCATACCAATAACAAATCGAAACGCAAAAGTATATAATACGCAAAGACATTTCAAATATCATAAAATATTATACTATATTTATGTCGAATTTTCCGTCTATTACTTCAGAAATCAGTCATGACTGAAGAAACCGTTTCTTTCGATGAGCTATGCTCGTCTCAAGTAGGAAAAAATAAGGATATTAGGCTAATACTAGGGGCTTATCACCAAGCCGGTAAAGTGAAGCGTACCAATACCTTTGTGACAAATAAATTACAACAACTCGAAGAAATATGGAGCGCCTTCGAGAAAACAAAAGAACAAATACTTCAGCATAAAGACTTCACGACCGATCACGATTATTTCAAAGAATCGTGCTCGGATAAAACTGAGGACTGGTACATGTTGACGAAAGCAACACTTTCCGAAAGATTGAAATCAATCTCAGAAAGTGTTACAGCTCAGCAAAACCCCTTTCATATTCCATCTCCCAGAGCTTCGTGGAGAATTCAATTCAACACACAAGTTACAGAAGCTAATAAGGAATCAGATGGTCCACAAAATGAAAGTATTTTCAGAAGTCTAAATGCCAAAATTAAATCAATTACTCGAGTGATACAGTCATTAAACCCAGATATCCTACCTACAGCGAGCAGAGCATATTTAGAACAAAAACTAAATATTCTGAATAAACATTGGGCAGAAATCGAGGAGCTCAACAACATATTCCAAACAGAATCTACGTCACAAGATTTAGAAAACAAATATTTCTCCGAAGATGTTTTCTATAAAACAGAAGCAGAATACGAAGAAGCTGTAATTGCAATACAAGAGCAGCTAGATACCCGCTTCCTTAATTACCAACATGACACACGAAATAGCTCATCACACTTTCACAATGAAAGCACAGAAATCAAAATTTCACATATTTCCCTATCAGAAATTAAATCGTTAATACCAAATTTTAACGGCGATCCAAAAGACCTCCATAAATTCGTGTCATGTTGTGACGATATTAATAGACTCTATACAACCCTGTTTTCAATAATCAAAAGTAAGCTACTTGGAGATGCCTACAATGTACTTAAGTACAATGATACAAGCAGGTGGTCAGATTTGAAGAAAACATTACTCGAAACATTCGATGTAAAATTAGAAAGGTCAGTACTCCAATCAAAGCTACAAAACACAAGACAAAGAGCAGGAGAGCCTGTCAAAGAATTCCTGCAACGAATTAATATGACACATGCTCAATTGAACGAAGCCACGCATTCATATACAACAGATAAACTACTGTTAAACTCTCTCTCGTAAAGGACAATGAAAAACAAGCTATTAGAGCAACAGAAGATGGACTAATAAGCGAACAACTACAAACCCTAGCCAAACTCCACGAAAATAGATCATTAAAGCCAATAATGACATATATTGGTGAACAAGCATTACGCCTGGAGTCAAAGGCAACAAAAATCGCAACGAATTCTCTCAACACAGCTCAATCAGCACAAATACAAAACTCCGTCTGCTACAAATGCAGAACCCAGGGCCATTTAGCTCCAAATTGCCCACAAAACAGTCGTACAAAACCAATCCCAAATAACAATTTTTCTAATACCCTAAACAAAAGCAATCCTACTAAGCAGGCTAGTACCCTCAACAACTCTACACCTACATGCAGGTATTGTCATAAATTAGGACATACTTTAGAAGTATGCAGAGCAAGAATGGCTAACCATGGAAGTTTTTATAAACAAACTACAAATCCGGTTGCCCAAAACTTCAGAAATCGAACAGAAATTCCCAATACAAATGCACCACCTCAAAGACAGGTCAACTTTAACCAGGTTCCAAATCTTAATTATAGAAAAAAATCCCCTTCCCCGACAATACAACACCAAAATGAAGCAAGGACCAATAAACCATACATACAAAAATCGAGAATATTTTTAACAAACTCGGAAAACAAATCAAAGCGAGAGGAATTAGTCGGCAGCCCCTCGCAAATTCAAACAAAAGCCGATATCCACACAAATTTAAATTAGATAATGCACATTTATTAAATGATCACTTAACGCTGAAAATTCCAATTACTATCAGCCCCAATTCCATTACCATTTCCATATCTACCAATGTACGCTCAAATAAAGAAACAAAGTTCCTTGTAGACACAGGAGCGGAAATAAGCCTAATAAAGTTCAATACACTGAAAGCAGGTAGCACTTACTATAAAGATGCAATCTGCAAAATAAATACTTTATTTTCGGAATCTAAAACTACAGAAGGATTAATATTAGCAAAATTGGCAACTATACCAAGCGAAGAATCTGTAATAGAACATCCCTTCCAAATAGTAGAGGAAAACTCAGCCTTGGCATATGACGGCCTAATTGGCCACGACTTCTTGTCCAGATACAACGCTTGTATCAATTATAAAAACAATTACATTTCCTTAGAGGTGAAGCAATGTCATTCATCCTATCCCATAGAGCAATATCGCTCAGATTATCCAAATACATATATTAGATATGATAACAATGACAAGAAGTCTGAAACACACAATGTAAGTGCTAATAAAAGCAAGTTACCCAGTAACTTTGCGGATTTAAACACCAAGCATGAAAAGTACCCCAAAACAAATATTCTACAAAAATCGGAGCATATTTTCCAATCCAATGAAAACCGAAATGAATCGGACAAACTAAATAATAAAATTATTACAATTCCCGCTCGCTCTGAATCCATAATTCAAATTCCAACTTTGTCAACTACGGAATAAGTATACATATTTTAAAAAAGAGGTAAAGCCAGGGTTGTTCATAGGTAATACTATAGTCAACCCATCACAAGGAATGGCAAAAATCCTAGTTCTCAACACGAATGAACAGGACGTCGAACTGGCAATTCTTGACATGAATCCAGAATGCCATGACCTTAATGACTTCGATTGCATCTCTACGGATTCCAACAGAGGTCCCATTAGGGGCAGAATAAAAAAACTGCACACCCTGATTAAATTGAATCACTGTAATTTGGAAGAAGCCGAGAGTATTCGGAAAATTTGTAAGGATTTCAACGATCTCTTCTACTTAGAAGGGGATTTCCTACCATTTACAAATGCAACCGAGCACAAAATCGAAACAGTCCCAAACAAACCTCACATATATACTAAACCATGAAATTACTCGGCAAATAAATGAAATGTTGGATTTAGAGATAATAAAAGCCCTTCAAATAGTCCGTGGAATTCTCCCCTACTTCTAGTTCCCAAAAAGCCGGATGAGCATGGCAACAAAAAATGGCGAGTCGTTGTAGATTTCCGCCGAGTAAATGACATTACTATTGGCGACGCTTACCCATTACCTAATATTACAGACATATTAGATCAATTGGGTAAGTCAAAATATTTCACAACGCTAGACCTCGCCAGCGAATTCCACCAAATTCGCTTGGCGTGGAAGGATAGTGCAAAAACTGCGTTTAGCACTTCTTATGGTCATTACGAGTTTAACCGTATGCCATTTGGATTAAAAGGTGCACCCGCAACCTTCCAACGTGCCATGAATAATGTCCTTTCCGGACTCCAAGGCATCTACTGTTTCGTATACATGGACGATATTGTAGTCCATGGATACAATCTGAAAGACCATAATATCAGGCTAGCAAATGTATTTAGCCGCCTTCGGGATTTCAATTTAAAATTACAACCCGATAAGTGCCATTTCCTAAGAAAGGAAATAATGTATCTAGGGCACATCATTACTGAAAATGGAGTCAAGCCAGACCCGGCAAAAATTAAATCAGTTCAATCTTATCCTAGACCCAAGAAGGAAACGGATATCAGAGCCTTCCTTGGTTTCGTCGGCTATTATCGCCGCTTTATTCCCAATTTTTCTAAAATCGCGAAACCCCTTACTAACCTTCTGAAGAAGGACACACCTTTCAAGTTCGATGCAATTTGCGATGAAGCATTTTGCGAATTAAGGAAAAAATTAATATCGGCACCAATTTTATCCTATCCGGATTTCGACAAAGAATTTTTTGTCACCTCCGACGCCAGCGACTACGCCATCGGAGCAGTTTTTTCCCAAGTAGATGATCAAGGAGATCATCCAATCGCCTATGTGAGTCGAGTTCTCAATGGTGCAGAGACTCGTTACTCAACAATCGAAAAAGAGCTTTTGGCAATTGTTTTCGCAGTTGAGCAATTCAGGCCATACGTTTATGGTAGACAGTTTACCATCATAACTGACCATAAACCTTTAGTATGGCTAATGAATCTAAAGGACCATTCCTCAAGGCTAATGAGATGGAGAATACGTCTTGAGGAATATGACTATAAAATAGTTCATAAACATGGAAAACTCAACACAAATGCAGACGCTCTCAGTAGAGCTATCCCAGAAAATTCCGTAAAATCAACGGAACCTAACACCTATGTAAATGTAGTAACCAGGAACCAAGCCAAATCTCAGGCGAATTTAGATACACCAAATCCAAATATTACCACTCCAAATCCAGATTTGTCAGTAGTAAACAGTTCCTCAGTGATAATAACTGAGACCAATTTCCCATTACTTTTAACTAAAAACACAAATCCCAAATTTTTCATCTTGCCAATGCAGGATACAGAACTTGAAAGAGTGTTAAAATCTAAACTAAAACTTTTAGACAAATCTCCACTTCTGGAAAACGAACTGAACTTCTTTAAGAAGAAAGACTCCACAGTAATCATTTCAAAAGTCAATCTACCTTGCCGATCACAAAGAGATAGATTAGACATTGAAAAGATTTTAACTGAGATCTGCTCATACACAGAAGCAAATCAGTTAAATCAGGTAAATATCTCCTTCCCTGTATTAGACCAACAAAATCCATCAACTATTAAAAACATTTTTACCAAGATCTTCGTTAACCATAAAATAAATATAAAACTTCATCACGATTCCATAAAGTATTTATCTAACAGCAGTGATATTGAGCAAGTTCTGAAAGATTTCCACTCTTTACTAACGGGAGGCCATCAAGGTGTCTCCCGTACAATTAAAAGAATTAAAAAACAATTCTATTGGCCTGGCATGTCAGACGATGTTGTAAGATATGTAAGAAAATGTAAACTTTGTCAAGTAAACAAAGTATTCAGAAATCCCAAGATTCCTATGAAAATCTCAAGCATAAGCTTAAAACCTTTTGAAAGAGTGTACCTAGATGTTGTAGGACCTCTCCCAATTTCCCATTCTGGAAATAAATACATCCTTACATTTCAAGACGACCTTTCCAAATTCTCTGAGGCTATTCCCATAGTCAACACTGAATCTAAGACATTAGCGGAAGCCTTCACGACAACAATAGTTTGTCGACATGGCATCCCAGAAAGTATCCTAACAGATCAGGGATCTAACCTCATAGGTGGCATGTTCGCCGAGGTATCTAAACTGCTAAAAATCAAAAAGCTCAAAACTACTCCATATCACCCTCAAACAAATGGTGCATTGGAGAGAAGTCATAGAACTTTAGCAGAATACCTCAGATCTTATGTAGCGAAAGATCCTCAAGATTGGGATACATGGATTCCATATGCCATGTTTGTCTATAATACCACACCTCACTCGAGTACTAATTATACTCCCCGCGAACTCCTGTACGGATTCCCAGCCGAAATCCCAAATAACTTAAAATCATCTCCGACCGTTTGCTATAATTACGATAATTATGCAAACGAGTTAAAAGCACGTCTACAACACAGCTATAAAATAGCGAAAGACATAGCCATGGCCCATAAAGAAAAGTCCAAAATCCAATATGACAAAAACACAGTTCAAAAATCTTTCAATATTGGAGACAAAGTCTTAATAAAAAGCAGAGTAAGAGATAACAAATTCTCACCACTCTGGACAGGTCCATATGTGATTATAGAAATCAATTCTCCTGAGAACTCCACGGTGAAAATAAATAATAAAAATAAAAGAGTCCATAACAATGATTTAAAACTTTTCGCGGATTAATACAAAATTTCTTCTACTACGAAATCACCGCAAATGAATAAACAATATCATCTTCCAGGTCCTCACAATGATGCAAACGGCATTTTTCCTAATCTGCATCCCATTCATCTCAGGCTCTGCTATAAAAATAAATCAAATAAATGCCAGCGCAGGCATTTATTTCGAAGAAATTGGCAGAGCCAATTTCTACACCAACGAGTGGAAGATCGTTACCTACTACGATCACTTCAAGTCAGAATTTAGGAACATCAAATTCAGCACTGAGCAAATTACGGCTATCTGGAAGAAATTGGATGGAAATTCAGCAATGGCACACACTTGTAACGGTACGTTGCTACAGATAAACCTTATCATAGCAAATATAGAATATAAAAATATGCTCCTAATAACTCAAAGCAGAAAACAAAGAGCACTTTTAAATGTAATAGGATCAATTTCCAAAGCTCTTTTCGGCACATTAGATGAAGATGATGCCAAGGTATATGATGAACAAATTCACAACCTCACTTTAAACCAGAATTCCCTCCTTTCCCTCATGAAAAGCCAAACCGCGATAATCGAAGCAACAGCTCGAATTTTTAATAAAACCAAGGCCGCAATTGAAAAGGAATTCCTGAATATGCATAAAAAGCTAGTTTCAATACAAATATCTACTTCATTAATGGAAAATAGAACACTGGATAATAAAATATCCATCGAAATAGAATCATTAATCTCCCTGGTTTTACTAATGGCATTCAGATATCAAAATACACAGTTAGAATTATTAGATCTTTTAATTGATTCCAAACATGGAAAATTTCACCCTATACTAATATCACCTAATAAGATTGAAAAAATTTTATCAAAACTTAGGCAGGAGCTGCCGAGTTCAATAATGCTTCCCATAAATTCCAGAGACAATATATTTTCACAAATCTACAAATTAAGCACAATATCTGCAAATGTTTTCAACAACAAAATAGTTATAGAACTTCGATCCCACTCCCCTTTAAAGAACCCTACCAAATTTTCAAAGCAGTACCATTACAGACAATCCTAAACGGTTCATTCATATATATTGAACCATTAAAGGAATATGTATTAATTGATTGCAATCGTGATCACTACATCGAATTAACACTACATGAAATCCACAACGTTGGACCATACACACTTTTATTGTAAAATTACATCACCCATCTTAAATACAAACAATGGAGTAAATCAATGTGAAATCAATTTAATAAAAAAGGAACCTATTACATCAAAATGTAAAATTTTGACTTTAAAACAGAACTACTATATGGCACAATTATCAAAGCAAAATGCATGGCTTTTCTCCCTTAAAAAACCCTTCCATATAGATATCGTTTGCGAAGATTCAATTAGTTCGGAAACCCTGCAGGGAACAGGAACAATATTTATCTACCCAGGTTGTTATGTCCACAGCAAAGAATTCATCTTGCACGGATATAACGTAAAAATATCAAAATTTAACTCGCATTTCATCCCAACAACAAACATTTCCAACATAATTGAAAATATGACGCTTCCCTCTATGGAAACGTAAGGAAGAACAAATCCATTAAATATCACGAACAACATGAACGTCGATGAAATATTAAAATCCATCCATCTTCAAAAAGAACAAAAATCAAATTCTCTAAATCCTATAAACAATCACCACATTCACCACTATGCTTTATCATATTTAACTATAGCATTAGTTATCGCTATTCTAATCACCTACGTGTACATGAAATACAAATCAAAAGTCCGGAAAGGTAAAAATGTACCTCTGGAACCGGAACATATACTTGAAGATGTGCCTGCGGCGGCACCAAGAAGCTTTAACTTCAAAATAACCCCTGCTCCCAACAAAAGAACTGCAGATAGTTCCCCCAACTAATTCCAATATATTTTATATATATAGTCTATATTAGCATATGTTCCATAAACTCATGCTTTCAAAATCCACATAGATCCATAGCTCTAGCAAGTACCTACATCCGAAAATATATCAATGATTAGAACAGAAACAAACTATTAAGAAAAACATCTGGAAAAATTCCCAAGTAATATTATAGTATATATACACCAAACCCATTGCCCCGACAAACCCAACGTAAAACAAAATGGGAAACAACCCTAAGAAAACACCACCGTTGACCTCACAAACAAAAAAAAAAACAGTTGACAAATACTAATTCCAAAATTATAGCCCAATCCAATCAATAAACCCAACGAATGGCAGAGAAACATTGATTTGAAGCCGTAATAAATTCAGCAGAGCATTCCTCTGTAAACAAGACAGTCAAAACAAAAGGGGGGCGCCACAATTTACAAAAAAAAAAAAAAAACTCAAGTATGTTATTGAAAAAGTACATTAAAAAAGGGTTAGTATTACAAAGTCTTACACTAAGATTAGTAAATACACAATTATGAAGATAAAAAACTAGAAGGAGTCATCCATCGGCGTCGGGTAGCCACTCTGGACCTGGGACCAGTCAACAAGACTCCCCGATAAGTACAGCGACCCCGCCTTGTAAAAAAAAAAATTAAAATATGTTCCAAATTATTCATAAAAGGAAAACTTACCAATAAATGACACTCCCATATCATAGTCGGACCGCAGAACAAAATCGACAGAATAGTGCCGGTCCGATATGGCTGGGCCGCCCCACAAGGGAAGACTATAACGTCCCGGGGCGTGGAACATCAGGCGCACAGGGCCATCCCAGTGAGGATAAGCGACTAAGACATATACACCAGTCACCCTAATAACATAGGGTGGTGGCGTACGGTATATCTCTCCAGCAACCGCAATTAACAAAATCATGATGAACAATGAGCCCGATCAAAAACTGCGATACAACAGCAGCCGCAAACACAAAAGGAAAACACAAAAAAAAAATGATAAAATAGGTACCACAGATTTAACCAAAACACTCGTCAAGATAAAAAACGTAAGTCCAAATCTCAAACATAGCAGTAACAAAACTAGAGACACGCCGAACTATGCAAACGTAAACATAAATCGAGATTCGACATCAATATATGTACCAAAAAAAAAAAACAAGACAAACGAATCCCATCCAAATGCTTATCGGCTAACCGCTTAATAATCACTTTATCTACACGACACTAAAATTGCACAGTTTCTTTCTCATTCAACCTTGTCGTTCCCAACTCCCTTTCCCTTAAAAATTGGAGACAACTTATTAACCCATTCGAGTTCCCTTAAAAAATTTTTAAAAGAAGAAGAGACGAAGAAAATAAGAATTAAGGCGAAAAAAAAAATTTACAAAATTGTTTTTTTTTTGTGAAAAATCCTCATTTTACCAGTAAATATTAGTATCTCTCGCTTCTGGTAGAAAATAATCAATGAATAAAAAATTAAAATAATTAGTAATAAAAATAATTTTTCCAAGTAAAAATAAAAGTAAAATGTAAAAAACGCATAAAAATCACTTTTTGTGGAAAATAGTCCTTACAATAAGGACTAATGTTTTTTTCTTTTCTGGTGGAAATTAATAAAATATATATAATTAAAATAGTTAATAATGTAGTAATATCTATATATATATATAAAAAAAAAGCAAACTAAAGAGAAATAAAAATAAACATAGTTTTTATTTACAAATTAACTTTTATATATAATACAATAAAGGAAATAAAATCAATATATACAAAAAAAAAAAACCTATGCAAATAAAATAAGGAAATTAATAAAAAAAAAATATTGTTTGTTAAACATAACTCCACTATTAATTAGGTACTATTTAACAACAAATAAAAAAAAAGATATCTAGTAATTACATACAATTAGTGATGCAAACAGTTTTAATTTAAATATTTTAATTAATTTTTAATATATAGTAGTTCTATAATTTTGTAATTATTTACAGTAAGCTACATACTATTTTATTTTAGTATATGAATAATGAATTTAGTTATTTAGAAAGAAAGTTTTCCTCTTAAAAAGAATAAAACTTTCTTTTCCCCAGGGGAGGGATGTTGTGACCCGGGTGCCCCTTGACCCGAACCACAACCATAAAACCAATACACCAATATATCGGCGTATCAGAAATGACCCTGAAAAGTAAAAAATCTTTAACAGAAAATTCATCTAAATTTCATATGCATTTAAAAATGCATTTTCATACTGAAACAAAATGCAATTTAGCATAAATTGCATTTTGTTATCAGTCATACATTCCGTTCACACGGCATGTATATTCTTTTTCTAAATTCATAAAATTTAATCGTATGTACATACATACACCTAATCATTCTCACCACCTAAAAATATTACCGTTTCAAGACACAAGTGCATATCAGATTTCATGCATATGCACTGTGCCTAAACTTTTTGTACATTCCCACGTACGATTTTTCACGTCGTGGGAAAGTAATAAAAAGAATAAAAAAGCTTTTAAAGCAATTTTCCCAAACCTCGGGGAGTTTGTTTTTAGATCGCCTCGCAACAAGTTCGGGAGTTTTCCAATTAAGATTTTTTTTCTTCTCTTAAGTGATATATCTGAATATTATGTGATAATTTTGATCTATCGGAATATAATGTGAAAATTTGTAATAATTTTTTTGTAAAAATAATTTCTAAAAGTGCCAGTGAGCAAAGTGAAAGAATCTGTGAAAAAGCATAAAAGAACCTAAATAAAAAGCAATTACAACATTTTGGTTTTCTTTGATTTATATTAAACATCAATTTTGAACGTTAGGTGCTCTCGTCTTAGAGCACGGCACCCAACGGATAACACTAGGAATCAATGTATTAAAAAAACAATGTAAAAAGATGCAGTTTGTTTTTTGTAACGTCAACGTGAAGACACGAGAAAATATTTTAAATAAAACAATACTTCAATAAAGACGAAATTATTCTTTTCTCCAGTTAACGACCATGCTAATGAACACCTCTTTTCGGTGAATCCTTCATTCTTACAGGGTTTCTAAAATTGTACGCTAGAGAAACAAATTTAGGGGTGCTACACCAGGCAAGAACAATGCCGGGAGACCCCAGGAAAATTCCGTAGAAGACGACGAATTTCAAATGAGAAGTGATCAGTTGTGGTTCGGTTGCCTTCGAATACAATCTATCATCATCGTTCGGTGTGCTGCAACATCATCATAACCGAATTGCAAATCAGAAGTGATCAGTTGCACGCTGATAAGCTCTGGTGTCAAATCTGTGGTCGGTCTAATCTTGCAACTCAGTACTAACTGCACCTTGTCCTACACGAAATAAATTCTACCGAACTGTCATGGGAGCCAGTTCGACTTAAATAAGATATAGTCATTTCAAGTTAAGTTTCTAGCCTCTACCAATCTAGAAGAACGAGCGTGCCAATTTTAGCTGACCAGGGATTTACCAACAAACAATTACAGAGGCGGAGCAACGATCACCAGCATCCCGTCTATCTGGCACACGTCTGTCAACCGTGCCAGGACTCCTAGCCAGATTCAATACAGCACGAACTACTCCTTTGTTCTACGTCACAGAACCATCTGGGAACAAAATACCTAGCGGTTACCTTACTTACCCCATCGCCAAACAGCTCGAGCCTCAGCAAGCAAGTCGAGTCTCCCAAGGTAATCGGCTTCTCATATATTGGCCCTTTTATCAAACTCAAGACTTGCGCCTGAAATACTACAGTCATCTTCAACTGGTACCATTACATCAGTACCAACGTCAACTGGCAACTACTCACGTCTTGTACAGAATATGGTATAAACTACCAAATTGGTGACCACGACAAGGCCACGGCATTCATCAACCGAAGAAACGAATTTGGATAAGGTTAGATAGTATAGGAGTATATTAATTCTTCATTATTTTTTTTTATTATTATTATTTTTTTTCTACTGTTTGCTACACTTGCACATTCAGTACATGATTTACTAAGAGTGCAATATTTATTAATTAAGTAATATTATTATCTATTACATTTTTTGTTTTATTAAATAATTAACACATTGTTATATTCATATTAAATCAGTGACTAAGCTCTTTGTTCAGGGTAATCACCATATGATTAATTGGTTAAAGCATTATGTAAACTTCCTACGTTTAGCAACCAACCTCTGACTAACACCTCTCTGCAAATTCATAAATTCACTAGTACGTGACGGTTTCGACTAGTTTTCCTCGAACTCCGCCGATTCTGTTTAAATTTTATTGTTGGATAACGTCTCCGTAAATTCAGTGGTTCAAATCATTTCGTCCTTCCAGTACTTAGTTGGAAAATGACCGAGCCGACGGGAGATGTGGTTCCTCCAATTAAGGCGCAATTTGAATTAGCTGGTATTACTCAAGATAAGACAAAGTACTACCAAGCCATTGGGGCCCTAGATCAGAACTTCGCTCGCTTAGTGAGTGACATTCTTCGTTCACCTCCGACAGTAGATAGATACAGGACAATCAAAGTAACATTAATTTCCAGACTCTCTGCAAGCATCAACCAGAAGCTAAAACAGCTTCTCACTGAGCTTACAGTAGGTGACGCACAGCCCTCACAACTACTTCGTGAGATGCGGGCTCTCGCTAACGGACAGCTAAACGAGACCATCCTGAAGTCTCTTTGGCTTCAGTGATTGCCGGCAAATATGCAGGCGATCCTAGCTTGCAACCCGGGAGCACTAGAAGTGTTAGCAACTTGTGCGGACAAAATCGCAGAGGTCAGCCCAAAAACGGAGGTGTTCTCCATAAGTTCTCCACCAGACAGTCCTCATACCACTTTGGCCGAATTGGAACGAAAATAAAATAATCTCACCAGCATGTTCGAGAAGTCTTTTTCACGACGCAATACAGATGACAAAGCGCTTCAAGAAGCGGGTCTAGGCAGCGATCATCTTCTCGACATTCTTCAACGGGTACTAACGTAAATTTCTGTTGGTATCACAGTAAGTTCGGAATCAGAGCAAAAAAATGCATTGCTCCTTGCAAATTCAAAGGAAGCAGCCTAAATTCCGCGGCACAAAACGTTTTAGCCTGTACAGAAGGCCCAAACTAACATGCCCTCCCCATTAACGACGGGTGGAGCTGGCATAAAAAAAATTCGTCTTTACATTTCCGACAGGACCTCAAAAAGAAGTTTTCTGATCGATACAGGGGCAGACGTTTCCGTCAACCCTAAAACACCATTCCATCGATTCCCAAACACTAATTTGCAATTGGTAGCGGCAAATTCCTCGCCTATCAGTGCGTTTGGTAGACAGCTACTGTCATTAGACTTAGGTTTACGCAGATCTTTTACTTGGCAGTTCGTCGTGGCGGACTCCCTAGACCCATACTAGGCGCGGATTTTCTGTGTCACTATGGTCTCTCATTGGACATCAAAAAAAGGTCACTCATTGATCCACTCACTTCTTTGATATCTTCCACGCAAATTAACAAATGTCAAAAATCTAGCTTTTCCGTACTCATCAGCTCTACAATAGATTCGACAATCCAGGGCCTGCGTAAAAAATTCCGAGACATCACCGTCGAAATTGGTTTCACCAAGCAAGTGCCGCACTCGGTCACTTATCGCATAATCACCAAAGGCCCTCCTATTTCTTCCAAAGTTTGACGGCTCTCACCCGAAAAATTGGCAGTTGCCAAAATGGAGTTCGAATTTTTGTTGAACCAGGGGATCTGTCGACCAAATAGTCCTTGGTCTTCACCGCTACACCTTGTACAAACAAAGAATGGGGATTGGAGACGATGTGGCGATTATAGAAGGCTAAACGCCAGTACAGTACCAGACCGTTACTCAGTGCCATTACTTCACGATTTCGTCTATCATTTAGAAAATTGCTCATATTTTTCAACTCTGGACTTAGCGAAAGCATACCACCAAATCCCGATAGAACCGGAAGATATTCCAAAAACGGCAATATGCACACCTTTTGGACTTTTTGAGCTCACGCGCATGACATTTGGACTGTGTAACGCTGCGCAATCTTTTCAAATATTCATTAACATGGTCTTACAAGAGTTCTCATACTGTTTTGTATATTTAGACGATATACTAATAGCTTCCAAATCTAAAATCGAACATTATTTCCACATCCAGCAAATTTTCAAACGCCTCCAGGAGTACGGTCTGATTTTGAACGTGGAAAAATGTGTCTTTTTGCAATCGCACGTAAAACTTTTAGGGCACTTACTTACACCACAAGGCATAAAACCAGCTCCATATCGCGTAGAACCTATATCAAAATTCAAAATTCTGGAAACCGTAAAGCAATTACGACGCTTTCTGGGCATGATGAACTTCTACCGCCGCTTCCTGGCACACGCCGCAGCACACCAGGCTGATTTAAACAGCTATATGTCCGAATCCAAAAAAGACGGTGCTAAACGCATTGACTGGACTAGTGAAGCAATTAAATCTTTCGAGTTAGCCAAAACACAATAAGCACAAATGGCCCTTCCCGCTTTTCCCATTGCTACAGCTGATCTATCGCTATGGGTAGACGCTTCAAATACGGCCATTGGTGCCGCGATACAGCAAAAGGTCGACGGTAGCTGGCAACCGCTAGGGTTTTACTCCGTCAAGCTGAACAATGCTCAGCAAAAATATAGCACCTACGATAGGGAGTTGTTGGCGGCATACCAGGGTATTAAGTATTTGGTATTTACTTGAGGGCCGTACTTTCACACGTTACACAGACCATAAACCTTTGCAATATGCATTCCTGCAAAGCCCGGAGAAGGCTTCTCCTCGACGGCATCTAGACTACGTGGGCCAATTCACTGCGGATATCAGGCATGTGTCTGGAAAAGATAATATTGTCGCCGAGGCTTTATCAAGAATAGACGAAATTCGAATTCCCAGAACAATAAATTTCGAGACTATGGCAGAGACGCAATCCCAAGATTCCGAATTCAAACAACTTCTTCTAAATTCCCGATTCAAATTTGAAAAATTCTAGATTTTCGGTTCAAATGTGGATTTATACTGTGAAGTTTCAGAAACAAAAGTTCGACCTTTTATCCCCACGCCTTTCAGAATTCAAGTGTTCAGGAATGTACACAATTTGTCTCACCCGAGTATTCGCACTACCAACAAAATGGTCACCTCTAGATACTTCTGGCCGCCTATCAATAAGGATATCAATTCATGGACGCGGTCTTGCTTAGCTTGCCAGCGGAACAAAGTATCTAGACATTGCAAGAACACTTTGGGATCATTTCACGAATGCTCTGGTCGTTTTCAAACTATTCACAGATTTCAGATACTGCCTTACAATTATCGACAGGTTTACTCGATGGCCTGAAGCCATTCCCATCGGGGATATTACTACCGAGACAGTCGCAACAGTACTCTGCCAGGTCTGGATAGCTCGGTTTGGGGTTCCCAAAACTATCATTACATCAGGGGGCGCAATTTGAATCATCACTTTTTTCGGAACTTTCAAAATTATTAGGCTTTCTTTCAAGGCTTGCCTAATGGCATACCAGGAGAAGACCTGGAATACGGCATTACCTTTTGTATTATTAGGCTCGCGAACATTTAGGGTCGAATTTCTCGCCACCCCTGCAGAACTCGTTTACGGCGAAGGCTTGAGCATTCCTGGTGATTTTCTTCAAAATTCCAACTACCGATCGCAAAATCATTTCGTGGTGTCACTACGTAACCTCTTCTCCGAAATTAGACTCGTTCCGGCATCGAATCACTCCCAGCAAACTACCTTCGTATTTAAAGATCTTGATAAATGCTCGCACGTGTTTCTAAGAATGGATGCAATTCGTTCAGCTCTACAATCGCCTTACGAAGACCCGTTTAAACTCATGAAACGCACGAAGCAATTCTTCACTCTCAGAGTAAAAAACAGGGACGTTAATGTCTCTATAAACCGATTAAAACCCTCCTTTTTGGCGCTTGGAATGTCCGACGAAAATCATGTTCGCTCACCAAGCTCAAACACTACTCGAGACACTCAGACAATCGATGAGCCCGTTCGGCCAGCGGCTGAAGATTCACCGATACACCAACACATGGAAGAACACCCGCAAACAACGTCGGAAGACTTAAATACACCAGCACCATTACACGCTGAGACGACTCCTTCATCGAGCACACTAACACGTCACATAAGATTCACGGGCGATGATTCAACAAGTATACCAGCAGGAACCACTCGAGCTGGAAGAACCACCAGGCCACCACAGCGATATAAATAGTGCTAAAACCCAAGGTTTTTCTGGCGGGGGAGTATGTGTGGCGACGCGTCTGTGTCGTTCTCCAAAATTTATCGAACCAACGTATAAACCAGGTCAAATGTTCTCCAAAATTTCATGCTAGTCACACCTTGCTGGCACGTAGGAAGCCGTAGCTAGGTAGGCTAGATATCAATGTATTAAAAAAACAATGTAAAAAGATTCAATTTGTTTTTTGTAACGTCAAATAAAACAATACTTCAATAAAGACGAAATAATTCTTTTCTCCAAAAAGTAATTAGCTTTTATTTGTTTTGAGAAGACCTTCGAAGCAGTTAACGACCATGCTCATGAGCACCTCTTTTCGGTGAATCCTTCTTTCTAACAGGGTTTCTAAAATTGTACTCCAGAGAAACAAATTACGGGTGCTACACCAGGCAAGAACAGCACCGGGAGGCCCCAGGAAAATTCCGTAGAAGGCGACTGGTTACGCTGTGAAACATCATCATAACCCAATTGCAAATCAGAAGTGACCAGTTGTGGTTCGGTTGCCTTCGAATACAATCTGGCATCATCGTTCGGTGTGCTGCAACATCATCATTACCAAATTGCAAATCAGGAGTGATCAGTTGTGGAACAGCACGCTGATAAGCTCTGGTGTCAAATCTGTGGTCTAATGCTGCAGCTCAGTACTAACTGCACCTTGTCCTACACGAAATAAATTCTACCGAACTGTCATGGGAGCCTGTTCGACTTAAATAAGATATAGTCATTTGAGGTTAAGTTTCTAGCCTCTACCAATTTAGAACGTCAACTGGCAACTACTCAAGTCTTGTATAGAATATGGTATAAACTACCAAAATACATCAATATATTGCATATATTGATGTATTGACCTTATAGTTGTCATTCGGGGTATTGGGCACCTGAGTCACAACGACGGAAACTTTCTTTCTTCCAAAGCCTCGCAATTGTGAATAGTGGAATTAAAATTTACAATGACTGGTAGTTAGCACTTAAGGGTATTGAAAAGAGAGATGTGGTGCAGCAGTATGCTACACTGAAGCTGGCAGCAGTATGGACTGTGTGACACACGACGACGGTGCTGCCACGCTTGGCACGACCACATGATGTGGCTGAGGCATAACTCCGAGCAAAAGAGACAGAGAAAAAGAAGAATCCGAGAGGCTGGAAAATGAGGTTTTTCCACGTCAGGCAGCCATTAAGTCCGGTGTAATCGAGAACGGTCCAAGCAAGTTTCAGTTCGATTAGTGGCAAAGTTTGAAAAGAAAAGTGTTTAAATTGAGAGATCATTCCAAAAGTGAGTAGTGCCCGCGGAGATACTGAGGAATTCATCAAATTTCGGAAGAACTTAAAGAAGGGCGATAGAGAAAAAATCCTTGAGAGCCCGCTGTGGTGAATACTGTCGAGTCTTGAGCAAGAAATTGGAAAAAAATCATTCCTGTGAGATTAGCTAGTAAAAGAAAAAGAATTTTATTTAATTATTTAATTAAAGGAAACAGTAACTAGATCAGAAAAGGATTTTTGATCAGCGTGGATTCCGCTAAAGGGAGGTGGTGAATAACGGCATGAACTATAGCGAGGCATTCGCTTGCAAGTATTTATAGTTAATTAAATTAGAGACACCGCATCAGAAGAAAAAGCCACCACTCGAAATTGAAGGAAGAAGACTGATCTAATTAAGGCACTTCAACAAATTAGAATTTGCCAAAATAGGTTACTCGCTTGAACCCCATTTTAGTTTTATTGTCGGCAAAATTGCTGAAATTCGAAGCTCGCGATCCCTACAGTCATATATATATATATATACGTAGCAGGAATCGTATCGTTTTTAGACTTACATCGTAAGTTGTATCGTTTTCACAATTTTTATGATTACGCAACATGGTGACTCTAGATGGAACAAGGTAGTTAATATTATGGAATAATTCAGGTCAATTAATAAGGTTGTGTATTAATTTGAATAAAAACATTTGATCTTAGAAAAGACGACGCTTTTCCAAAGAAGGAATACCAAATTTGTCGAGACGATTGAAATAGTTAAGATAGTGTCCTTCTGTTTTATATAAAAGAAGTCTGGTGAATTTTCTCTGTACTGATTCAATTTGCTGTATATATACAGCATAGAAAGGGTTCCTATAGTACATACGCACTCTAGATGACTTCTTATTAGAGAATTATAAAGGATTATTAATGAGGTAGCAGACTTGAATGATTTGCGGATTCGGAATAAAAAACCCAACAATTTAAATGCTTTCGAGGAGATCCAGTTGAATGTGTTTGAAATAATAATTTCTTGTCGAAAATTACTCCAAAATCTTTCATTTCGGCAACGCGATTAAGAGATGAATCACCCATTGTGTAGTCACAATATATGGTATTGGCTTTTCTAGAAAAAGTTATGACTTCACATTTGAAAATATTCAACGGCAAGAAGTTATGCTTGCTCCAATTTACTAAGGTAAGAATATCTCTTTGAAGTAATTTACAGTCTTCTTCTGGGTTCCCTAAGTTCCCTATGTTTACGAAATTCAAGTGGAAAAGATCACCATCTCGCGGTAAAAGATAACAAAGTAAATAAATAATTGCATTAAAGAAAAATGTATTAAAACTATGTAACAAAATAATAATAAATAAATAAGTAAATGAAAACAACAAATTGACAAGCAATACCAGGCTACTAAGCAACAATGTAAAAATTGTTATAATATTAACATAAACAAATAAAATAATAATATGTTAAATAAATAAGTACATAACAAAACTAAAGAGGAAATTTACCAAGCTACTCAATAGATAAAAAATAAATTTAGGATTATAATTAAATTAGAATTAATAGAATAACAAAAATAATAGCTAAAATAAATAAATAATATTAGAATAATAACAAATCTACCCTAGCCAATAGAATACAAAATAAACGAAACTAACACAAAAACAAACAAAAACAAAATAGTTGATAGCTGAAAATGTTGTAAAACCCAACCGAGACCGACCGAACCAACCTAGCCAGGCCTGACAGACTTTATTCTTCCCGTAAAAAAGAAAAAAAAATAACGAAAAAAGAGAAAAAAAAGTAATAAGGAAAAAGCGTAAAAACCCTGAAAAGGAAAAAGGGGAAAAGGGTACAGCCAAAAGAAGATAGCAACAAATTTTTTATATTTTTTTTCTAATTTTTATTAATTCATTTTTTTTATATATATAATTAATTGGTTTTAAAAAAATAAAGGGGGAAAAAGAATGGCAAAAAGGAAAGAAAAAGAAGAAACATAGGAAAGACAAGCGTAATACAAATATAAAGATTTGGTAAAGAAAAAAAATCAGAGCATCACTCCTGGTCCCAGTCCTCTTCTGAGTCAGATTCGATCTGGCGGGGGGGGGGGGGGGTAGCCGTCAGCTGCCGAAGAATCGCCATAATGGGCGGGCTAAATACCGGGTGGCAACAAGCGCACAACCCGTACTCTCCAGTAAGATTTAAAAACAAAACAAAAATTTATAATAAGCCTGTGTAAAACCCGATAACAAGTAGATGTACAAACTTACCTCGTACGACCCAGGACTGCCCTTGATGGGGGTATAGCGGTAGGTTAACCCTGTAGGCACTGCCAGCCACAGCCTCGGCACCCCACATGGTAAAGGGGCGCACCCCGCGCCTAAGTAAAACAAGCAGGATTGGGCCTCTCCACCCAGGAATTGTGTGGACCACAAAAATTTCGCCAGCCACCGATGTGAGACCTTCCGGGCTAAACAAGGGTACGTTACTCAATCTCGCGGTACAGCATCATCTCTGTAGTTGGCCAAGAACAAAACTAGAGTGACACAAACCAGAAAATTTCTCCCTTAGGACCTTAAAATCAGTGGCCGACACACAGTAGCAATCAAAAGATTACCAAAATGGTAACCTGACAGCCCCGATAACGAAGTTGAAAAACAAACCTAAACAGAGTCAAACAAATTTACATTCAGATTTTTCCTAGAGAGTTCTTCCTCTCCCAAGAATAACTCTCATTTTAATGGGGGGAAGGCTTGTTGTATGTGTAAAAGTACTGCTTTAGCAGTTTTCTTCACATACCATTTCGTTTTACAAAATTATTCCCATGGCAAATTTTGCCTTCAGCAAAATTTGCCAGTAGAAATATTTAATTTAAAAAAACAAAAAAATAAATAAAGCAAAAGACAAATCGTACATTCAGTACGATTTGTCTTGAAAATTACAATATGTATGTACAAACGTATATACATATCAAAAGAAAAGCTTTTACGATCAGAAATGCGCGCCGCGAAATTACATTATATGTATACGCGCGCCGCAATTTCAATCGACAGGACGGTGGCTGATGTTTATAAAAACATCAAATTACAAGCGTCCGTCCAACGAAAAATATTCTGCACTTGTTTAAACAAGTCCAGAATAAATGAAAATTTTCTCAGGCTAGAAATGCAACTATGCATTTTCTACCCTGACCGACGCGACGGCCCTTGATCGCGATAAAAAATGATCAAGAGCGCAGTCGAATTATATCACGAAAGTTGAGTTGGTTTTAAAACTTGTTTCGGGCGGTTCGGCGGTAATTTACAGATCGGTAATTCAAAAAAAAAAATACTAGAGTTGAGTTTTAACTTGGTTACGGGTCGGACTCGGTTGCGGCAGAAAAAATACAAAAAAAGAGGAAGTGTCAGTAGTAGAAAGAAATGTGTATAATAGAAGTAAGGTTTCCAGAGAAAAAAAATTTAATGTACACGAATCTGGAAGACTAGTTGCTACAAATATAAAGGCTATCAAATTATAATTGAATTGTGAGAAATAAAAGAAATAAGAAACGGTGATCGGTTACGGCGGATTACAGTTAGTTTTGTGTAGTAAAAGAAAAAGAAAACCAAGAAAAGAGAAATAAAGTGAAAAATAAATATCGAGAATTGTGTTTAAATCCGCTACCCCGAAATGGAATAGGGAATAAAGGCCATGCTAAAACGAAGAGGAGTGAAAGTTGTGAGTACAACCCCAAAATAAATATAACACGTCGCTCGTCGATGAAGGTCGAGGGCAGGAATATAGTGCAACTTAAAATTCACACGCATCAAGGCAGATTGCGCATTATAAGTCATGTGATCACTCAATTTCAAGCACTGCAGTGTGTGGTTGTTGCTTTAAGGCTGCAAGGGCAGCAAGTTGCCTGATGTAATCATGAAGGGCATTTTGAGGCACCTCAAAGCGCACCTTATACTGACCCGTCTAAACAGGATCATAAACGAAATTTGTAGTTAAAGCAACATTGTGCATTTGCATTGCATTGTGCAATGGCCACCATGTGGAATGTTCATATCAATACGTTCCGATACAACATACTTTGGTGTAATGGGAGGAACGATCTAGGTGTCGCCGTCCCATCCATTCATCGAAATTTGTTCTCTCCTTTTTTGTGAAAAATAAAACTGAGGGTAACGTAATATGTGCATATTAAATTTTATTGAGCAACTTGGTTTCACATAAGAAAAAAAAATACCTACGGCCGTCCTGCTACTAATATAACTAAGCTGCGTTTTAGGTTAGGAATTACAATTTGGTTTAGCTCATTAATTGATTATTATTTAATTAATCGTTCTTTGTTACGTATTGATTTATTTATGTCGGATTACTTATCTTCGATGAATGCTGTTCCTGTTTTGTTATGGTCGTAGCGTACTGCAGGCAGCAGTACACAGCGTGGGCCACACGGCAAATGTGTTGTCGACGAGACTCGACCATACGTCAAAATTCTGACTGGGACGAGTGCCCGGGAAGACGGAAAAAAAAGAAGAAGACGATTTTTTTACAGCAGGTGATGACAGTTTCTTATGGGTAGAAAAATCAAAAATTATCGCGAACTTACAACCGAGATCGAAGTTGATAAATAAAACAAACAAAAAAGAGAGAAAATGATCGTAAGCTAGGAAAGGATTTAAAGAAAAGGAAAAAATGCTGAGTGCAGATGGGATGGGAAGAGATTAGAAAAACCTAATCTCGATTCTACTGAGAGGAACGGCTGACTCAGTGTTCAGTGAATTCTCGAATTACTTTAGCTTTATCCATCTTTATAACGACATATTCAAGTCAATCTTAGAAGACCTAATTTTTCATTTACGCCAAGCGCATAAATCGTCCTTATTCTTATCGCACAGGAAAAGAGTTTCAGAAAAAGAGGTTCAGGTGAATATAAAAGCAAAAGGAATCAATCAAATCTTAGAAGAAATAATTTTTCATTTACGCCGACTGCATAATTCGTCCTTATTCTTCTCGCACAACAAAATATGTTCAGGTGAACATAAAGGCAAAGCAAATCAATCAAATCTTACTGGAGTAGGCATATTACACCACTTGGGATGTCATCTAAGTAACTTTCCATCACCTTTCGAAATACCGCATTATCTCATCAATTTAATCGCTACAATAATATAGATTAACAAAAAGGGTCGGTTCCAGATGGCATGGGCAGCAGTTCACGTCCATGTGTTTCAGTTTGAACAGAAAGGAGAAATTAAAAGTAACCACAGTGCTTCTAGATAGGTTTAATATTAATAAAAGAAATTACATCAGATAAATTTTCAACAAAATCTAGTGGCAAGCGGAACATTCTCGGAGGCGCCTCTGCGGTGGACCCTCAACAGCCATGGCTTGTAAGTTTTTGCCTCGTTTCTTGTAATTGTTATATTTTTAATATAAATATTATATTTGTATACACTCATATTGAAAATTCTTACCGAGTAGTAGCAATAAGCAAAATTTAATTTCTACCGGCTATTGCAAATAGATACAGTAAGGTGCAAAACTGAACCAATGCCGGAAAATAAATTTTATTTTATTTTATAAGCACATAAAACCAACTGAAGCAAAATGATATATCTCATACGTGATTCATAATATTATAAGTAATTCACGGAAACTGTTATTTTAAGTAAAGCGCATTTGGTTTCCAAGAAATTGTACTCTCTGTAGTGACTCAGTTTTGCACCAACATTTGGTTAATGCGTCTGCAGTCATAGATAGTGTCTTTTTCGTGGCTTACAGTTACTGAAGATATTTTTAGAAAAGTTTTGTTTCTTAAGTGCGCTTAGTTGTCCATTGTAAGCAAAATATTTATTTGAATTAATTTTGTTTTGCTCAAATATTTTATTTTAGATTAAGAATGAAATCTCTATCAAAAAATGTGCAGGAAGAAATTTCCAAATTACTGCAAGAAGGGAAATCTACCCGCTTTATTGCTCAAAAGTGTGGTGTGAGTCAATCAAGTGTTAGTCGGTTAAAAAAAAAACTTTGCTGATGTCCCAAAGTGTTTAGGTGGCCGGCCTAAGGTTCTCTCCGACCAAGATGAACGTTGTCTTGTACGTTATGTGATGAGTGAAGCTGTTTCTTCAGCATCAGAAGCTGCAAAAGAATTAGAAAAGTCTACAGGGAAACGCATAAGCAGATGGACAGCTAATCGAACTCTTCATAAGCTGAATGTAGTTGCCATAGAAAAGAAAAAGAAACCTGCGATTTCAAGGAAAAACGTTAAGGCAAGATTGTCGTTCGTTAAGAAATATGAGCAATGGTCACACTTTCAGTGGAAAAATGTCATATGGTCAGACGAGACAAAAATTAATAGGTATTGCACTGATGGACGCTCTTGGGCATGGAAACGGCAAGGGGAGACCTTAAAACCAAAGCACGTGAAGCAAACCGTAAAACACGGTGGTGGTGGCATAATGTTATGGGGCTGTATGAGTGGCTATGGTGTTGGTGAACTTCACTTAATTGAAGGTAATATGGACCAGTATATGTATAGAAACATACTGAACCAGCATCTCCCGAATATAATTGCTAAAATGCCCATATCTCCCGAGGAAACAGTTTTCCAACAAGACCGCGATCCAAAACACACAGCAAAAACGGTTCAACGTTGGCTACAGGAGCAGCCGTACTCGGTGTTAGATTGGCCTGCCCAGAGCCCTGATCTGAATCCGATCGAGAACTTGTGGGCATATTTGAAATCGGCATTATATAAGGAATATAATTCACCCCCGTCTTCCCTCACGGTTCTCTGGGAAAGGGTTAAGGAACAATGGGATAAAATCCCCTTAAGTTATTGCGAAAAACTTGTTGAAAGCATCCCCAGACGTATTAAGGCAGTTAGAGATGCAAAAGGGCTATGGACTAAATATTGATATTTTGTTTTAATGAACTAGTTTTCTTTTTCTCATTTCTGGTGCAATACCGAGTCAGTCTTTAACTTTGAATTTTCACTATAAAATGTTTGTTTTGTTTGTTACTTTTAGTTTTTATTGTAAGTGCAGATTATGTGAGTTAAATAAAAAAAATGTAAAATTTAACTGCAGTTTAAACTTTGGAAATGAAGATAAAATCACGCCTTAGTAAAGCAACATTGGTTCAGTTTTGCACCTTACTGTACGTACAAATTTAACGATCGAAACATTAAGTTGAATAATTATTTATAGATTATACCCATTTGAATAGTTTTGTACGATTTAGAAAATTATCTGCCAATTCAATTTAGTACGACTAGGTGAGAATAGTTACACATAGAATTTAAAACAAAATTTACTTACCGCGAGTAGCGATATAGGTACGATTTAGATCAATATTTATCAAAGTCAATTTAGTACGACTAGGTTAGAATAGTTACACATGAAATTAATAAGAAAAGGGTTTACTTACCACTCTGGCGAAGCATATCCAGGCTGTAAACTTATGTATCGTTGAATACAAGGTAGGGACCTGTACACGCATCCTCAATTCAATAATGTAAATATACTTTATAACGTAATGGAACCGTAGAGTTATTTCTTTTCTCCTTCTACTCTCCTGGAGTCCCCTTAACGTGGAGGTCGACTAGGTTCGCTACTTCTCTGCTTTTTCAGGTCAACAATGGACACTGAACAAAATGACTGCTGCCCTCAGTGTCGTTGGATGGATATGGGGCAATGCAGCTGAAGACAAAACATCTGCGCCTTCACTAAGGTAAGGGTAAGTGGTGTAATGGTCCCTTCAGGACCGAGTGTCTGCTTCTTTTTAGCTTGAAGGCAAGAAATTTTTTTGTATATGGCTGGTAGCACAGCGGCAGGTTTTCGTGGAACCTCCCCACACTCTCCGCCAATAGCCGAGGCGAGCTAGCGTGCCACCCTGCAATCAACGCTGTCCACCGAGTGATCTGTCAGCTCAGGCTGGCAGTCTGGAATTCACGTCCAAAGTACATCACTCTATCGTACTACCATAACAGTTTCTGCAATTTTTTCCGCACGCGCCAATCCAGGAGCTTTTATTTCAACGCCACGTGATAATACATCTCGAGGATTCCTTGCACGACGATGAAAGTCACCACGGCCTTTTACGCCTTCTCTTCCCTTTTTTATTTTCTTTTAGTTTTATTTTTTTTATTTGATTTTTTTTCAATTCAATTCTACATAGCGAGTTTTAATAATTAGAGTATACTTTCCCAGCTCTCCTTTTTTCTTGCCTTCACTTGTCCACTCGCCCTTGTTTCGTCGTTTTTTGGTCGCTGAAGTTGGTCGAACTTAATTCTCGCAGGGTATAATTCAAACGTTCAGCATCAACATTTGTACGGTTTTCGAGCAGTTTAAGTATTACTTTTTCTTTGTTTATTTTATTTAAATCCGACTCGTTTTTTGTATTGTTTTCTTTATGTTATATGAAAATGATAATGTTCTTATTTTATGGTTTAAACTAAGTTTACTTAAGTATAGGTTGCTCATAATTCTTACTGTGATATGTTCCACCAACACAGTAGCACCTTACATTGGGAGTGAATTTTCATAATTCATCTCTAATAAAACAATTCCTACAAGAAAGAATATAAAAACCGCGTGTTTTGGTTGATTACTGGAATGATGAGGTTTATAAAAAAATTCCACTTTTTTCGATCTGAGAAGCGAATTGAACTATTTTTCTACATTGATTCATTCGAACTGTGCCTTAAGCTCATCTCGAAAAAAACAAAAAGTTTCGTTGTGTACATAATTATTGGAAATATGATTGCGCGCTTGCGGGGAAAAAACTGTTAACATATTTTTAGCTATTATATGTAAGGAAGGAAAAGTACGTTAAATATTTTGGTTTAAATAAAATTTTGAGTCCTCTAATAAAAGATTTAAAAAGTTTATAAGCATATGGAATTTCAACGTGTATCGATAAAGAAGAAAGGATAAAAGGTTCTGTAGTCGGTGCTTAGTCAGGTAATTTGGGTAAACACCAAATCGAAGGATATTGCAAAAAGTTTAGTAGTTCCCGATAGCTTTGTCGCTATTGTCTTATTGAACCGAAACATTTAAAAGAATCCGGATTTTATGAAAAGCATGTAGATTTACGAACGCCATAAAATTATTTTTCAGGCGGAGAAGTTTTAAAAACTTCTCCTCAGCTTGATAACGTTAGTGGAATTAAAAGGGTATCATGTCTTAATGAATGAAGTTTTACCAATTTTGTAACTCCGGCCTTCCACCCACCTTGTCTAGCTCATGCTTTTCTTAAGGATACGCAAAAACGGATTTAAAGTTAATAATCGACCACTACGTGCACCAAGATATTATAACTATAAATATTTTAAATGAATCTCTACGTACTTTGGGCAAAACATTGAAGCTGTATGTGAGTTTTCCAATAATTATGAAAAATACCAAGTGCGTTCTAGGTAATGCACATGACATTTGGATGCTTATATTATTCCCGATAGTGATGCTGCCTAAAAGCATTTCTACTGATGAGAATACTTTTTTATCACAAATAGTACGGATGGCTGTTTCCGAAGAAGTATCATTGGTTCAAGTAACTGCTATGATCGTAGCGTGCTGCATACAGCAGCATGTACGATGCCGACAGATGTAGCAGTGTTGACATTCGTCGACACGGCGAAGGTGCGGCTACATTTGGCACGACCGGACGATTTAACCCTGGTTGTGACTGAAGAAAAAAGGGAGAAAAAAAGAAGAAGATTTTTCTGGACAAGGTTGTGACAGGTTCCTGAGATAAAAGTCGGAAAATATCGCTTGACTAAAAACGAAATTGAAGTCAATAAAAAAGGAAAAAAAGGGTTAAAAACTGATATTTAATACTCTGCACAATAATATAGTCGCAAACAAAATTATTTAATCAATTAGTACATGATGAATTGAATATCTACGTTAAATCAAAGTAATTGAATAAGTAGGTGCACTGCAAAAAATTAATATTATATATTTATATAGTTGCTGATTGAATTGTAAAAGGAACAAACAGTAATCGTATGCCAACATTAGATTTTTTGGATTCCTATTGGGAAAAACGGAAATTTTATTACATCACCAACTGCTTTTAAGTTTCTGTCAAGTTTTTTTGTTATAATTTGATGAAGAGAAAACCTGAATCCATGTTCAGTAGAGTATCCAGCTATTTTAGCTTCATTCAACTTCATACCAACATGTTCTTCATGGAATTTAACAGAAATAATTCTCCATTGATACCGACAGCATAATTTGTCCTTGTCCTTATCGCAAAACAATACAGGATAAAATAAAAACCAATCAAATCTTACTGGCGTATAATGGACCAATTGAGGATGTCATCAAGCGTCCTGGCTTAAGCTAAAGTTGGACCCAGACGCGTCAATTTCATCATTTTGAGAAATCTAGCATAATCTCGACAACTCTCATATCAAACGTACAAACAATTGCTAACAAATTCAAGTCACATCCAACAGTATTGTATCGAAGTATAGCATGACTTCACCGAAATCCGGATCCAGACAGCTACTACAGCACTTCACCACAAATGTCCTAAAGTTCGATAAGATGGGAAAGTAGAAGGTGGTTCTCCATAGTTTTAACATTATCAAAATTCATGTATCAGATAAATTTCTAAATAGTGGCAAGTGGGAGATCCTCGGAGTCGCCTCCGACGTGGATCCTCAACAACCAAGGTATGTAAGTTGTTGCCTTTTGTTCATGTAAATGTGTTTTTATACCCTAGATGAAATCTAAAGGGGTATACTAAGTTTGTCATTCCGTTTGTAACACCTCGAAATAATGACGGTAGAGCAAAATGGATTGGACACCCACGCATAATATTAAAAGTTATTTTGATTTTTGCATGTCCGTCCGTCCGTCCGTCCGTGCGCACGATAACTCGAGAACGCGTACACTTAGAGAGCTGAAATTTTGTACACAGACTTTAAAAAAAAAAGTAAAATTAAGTTCGAAAATGAGACAAATCGGGCAACTCCTTCGTGGGGTTGCCATACAAAAATTTCGTTTTCCGTTATATATTTGAACACTGCCTGAGAACGAGTCGCCCTAGAGAGCTGAAATTTGGTACATGATGTTTTCATTGTACTAGCAAAAAAAATTTCAAAAATGGACTAAATCGGGCAACCCATTCTTGGTGTTGCCATATAAAAAATTAGGTTTTTTATGTATACTGTGAAAACGATCAGCCCAAGACATTTTTATTGTACTAAAAACTTCTTCAGAATATGAAATCCTATAAAATTGGTTATAATTATTTTTTCTGTCCGACGAACCGTTCTAGAAATATATGCGAAAAACCACTGCAAAAATCAAAATTGCTCAAATGGGTACCCATACGAAATTTCATACGGACTTTCATCTAGGGTATCATAAGAATTGGTCTTAGACCAATTCTAGCTTTTTCACTTGTTTTTTTTTTATATTACGTTTTGTTACATTTTCAAAAAAATATTACCGTTTAGTACCACAGGCTTAATTTCAGTTTTACTCACACTTTCGAATAAGCAGATATATTCAAATAATTACTATTTAGTGAAATATCGGTTATTACAAAAGTATATACGGAATTCAGGTAGTTACTTGCAGTCTAGGGAATTGTCTGTAAATCCAAATAATTATATACACAGTTGAATAGTATTATGCAGTGTATAAAATTATTTATAAAATTCAGTCCAGTACAAAAAGTTAAATTATTGGCTTAAAATTTAAAACGAAAGTTTACTTACCGCTTTATAGAAGGGTATATAGTTTGGTTAGTATATACAATAAAGAACTGTCTGCCCAACCTTATAATTACCTGTAGGTCAGAACTGACAATGTACTTAGGCATATTCTTTGATAACTTTTTATTCCTGAGTAATAAGAATTTTTTATATCGTAATGGAAAGTTAGATCTTTTTCGTTTCTCCCATCAGTCTCCTGGAGCACTCTTAACGGCGATGGTTGACCAAGATTCACTATTCCCCTAGCTTATTTCAGTAAGGGTAAGTGAGTGGTATAAGGCCCCCTTAAGGGCTGGATGCGTGTTTTGTTATTGTGTCAGGCACGAATTCTTTCTGTATTATGGTTCGTGGCAGCGGCAGGCTTTGGTATACACACCCCACAGCTATCTCGCACTAGCCGAGCAGCTAGTGTGCCGCCTTGTGCTAATGCTGACCACAGAGTGAGCTGTCAGTTCATGCTGACAGGATGGACTTCATGTCCAAGAGTACTCACTCGAAAGTAGTACCATAACATAACTTTATTAAGTAATGAAATACCTGAATATTTTTATTATCGACGAATTTTATTTTGGTAATATACCATTGAGTCCGAAGTACCACTATATTACTCAATATCCCAATTTCATGTTCATTAAACAGTATGGGCCGTTAATAAACGTATGGTACTGCATTGCCAGCGAAAACACAGTACTCTAAACACTAATTAATGCTACAAAAAGTATTGGTCAGAAGGAGCAGCTCAATTAATGATTTAAAATTCAAGATTTCCGCCAGATGTTCAATGCAACTAACCACTTTGTTTACATATGTGACTGAAAAAGTGACAATTAATGGAATGTGTACAATCAGTAGATGCTGCGCAGATAAAACGGACCCAGATAAAACTATATTATATATACAGCTGGTTCTAATGAGCCATCAACGATTCTGATATCTTCTGTAGTTTCCGATTTATCAGCTGATCGACTATAAGTGAATGGTCACTTTTTGCTAATTTTTATAAAATAAAAACGAATGTGATAATGTAGATACTGACAATCAATATAATATGAAGTGCTGAAAATAGAATATATGGTATGTATATTGCTGAAAAAAGAGCCAACTTTTTATGGAAAAACCTGCAATTATAACAGTGCATTATATGAATCAATGAACGAGTGGAATAACTATAAGTATTCATCGTATTACAACTTAACGTTTAAAAACTCAACTCGTACATATTTATTACATTATTATTATGTCTCTCTTCCTTCGGATGCACAAAATGGAACAAAGGAACTTAATTTTTAAAAAACCTCGTCTAATTAGTAAAATCATTTCCTGCTCTGCAAACATATACCTTTAAAACAAGAAAGGTAATAATATTTACATAATTAATATAACTAAAAATCATACATTTAGTCTTATTAGGAAATAGAAAAGGAATCGTTGGTACTCGTCTGGCTGCTGACGTTCTGAAATTATTTGAAAAATCCAAAATTATAATGATGCTGGATTCAAACAATCACTGTGTTATGGTCGCAGCGTGCTACACGATGCAGTATGCTACATTTCTGTGCTACTGACATCTAGCGCCACTAATCATGTTGGCCCACACTGTGATTGTACTGCCAATTCGGCAATTGCTGTGCAATTGACAGCTAACAGAGGGAAAAAGGTGGGACTGTAAAGGAAGAAGCATTTTTTGAGAAGGCGAAAGCATCTATCAAGAAAGAGAAGAGGTTTGTGTGGGCAGATAGATGAAAAGGAAACATATCTGAAATCCATAAAAATTTTAGCATAGAATAAACAAAATAGTTGTGCTAGGGATAATAAAAGTTTTGTACCCTGTTGTGTGCCTAAAAACTTCCTAAAAATGATAAAAAGAGGATAACTATAATTTATTCAATTTTCAGGCGCATATAAGCTAATCATGCTTAATACATGATTAGTTTATCTCGCCAAAACACAACTAAAATAAAAAAGTCGAAACATTAAAAGGGTCCCATAAGGTGATCACACTTAACAACGTGACCAGCTTATCTTTTCACAAGCAAAGAAAGTTGCAGCAGCAATTTCTTTGCATGACCCACATAAAAAAGGCGACAAATATCGAATTCCATGACAAATCATATCTTCAGTAACATTTGTCAGCATAAAACATAAATTCAAGTGCATAACAATGTAAAGAAACGATAAGACGAACGGGCTCGATATTTATGAAACTATCGGGTTTCACCTCCGTCCGGCGAGAAAGTCTTGTGGGCATGATTAAACATACCCAACGATAAAATATTGCGAATTAAGCATTTCTTCAACCCTGAACGACGCGATTATCAGCAAGATAATTTTAATTAGATATATCAAAATTAAAATCAAGAGAATTCGTTTTTAACCTCGATACGGGTCGCCTCGTGGATATTTTATTAATTTTGGTAGAAAATTTGTCTGATTGAAAAAGTGTTGAAAATTTGGTAAAGGTATCGGTTCTTGAAACAATCCGTTTACATCTTTGGTAGCGCGGTACACTTAAACAATTAATTGTAAATTGTCGCATCAATCTGCCCTACAAACGGCAATTTTTTTATTGTAGTTAATTCGATTTAATATCGGTTGATTTAATCCAAATTAAATGAATTGATGGAAAACTGGTTCATAGTCTATGATAATTTATTTACTCCAATAAAAGTGAATTGATTGATAAACTAGTTTATACATATATAGATAGAAATATACCTAATCCGACTTAACTGAATTCTTCAGAGAAAATAAAAACTTAGAGTAACGAAAAAGAAAATAATTCAAAGGTGTTTTATCTATGATACTTCCCTCAGTTTTCGCTGGTGAAAAGTAAGTCCCGTATTAATTAACAAGATTGGGCGGTGTAAGGGATAAAAGTGGCTTCGTTCGGATAAATTTGGCGCAGCCGGTAGGAAGTTTGATTACGTAAAAATATCATAAGCTTAAAAGCCCTTGATCCAAGAGGTTCCTTTGACGCCAAGTCACCCCCAACACGGGAATATTTCATTTATAGGTGCCTCTGCTCCAGGCGAGCACGCAGGTTATGTATACCACAGATACTTCAAGCATCGTGACCAACGTGACGTTACCTGATTCGTCGTAATTGGCACAGTCGGTAGGATCTCTATCAAAAGAAAAGAGATCCAGTGATATCGAATCGATAGTTCGGAAGTTTATTAATCGAAAAAAAGTGAAATTTTAGTACGGTTTCAAAATACCAACAACAAAAATATATCACTCAGTTTAAGGGGGGTATAACCGTTTCGGCGACTGTCCAGCTGAAAACGGGAAGTATTTTATCAATTGAAGCGATTTTTATTTTGTTTTGATCAGTAGATTCTAAGCTTTAATTTAATATCAGACTTGATTTAATTTTATTAGTTTTTGAGGTCATGTAAGGTTAGAAAAATGTACCAAAATTTCACGTTTTTTTGCATGAATGTTCCGTTTCTCCGTAACTAATGCTTGGATTTTCAAATTTTTGGTTTCCAGCTGTTCCCAGAGGATTAAGGAACAATTTCGTTGATTACTTTTTAGATATTGAATTTTGTTGCATCGTAGCATCAAAAAAACCAAAGTAAAAAAAAGTTGCCCTTTTTTCCGTAAAATAGTTTTTTTTTTTCTTGAAATTTGGTGAATGTTTTTAAACATGTGATGAATTCAAAATATTCACAGATTTTAGCTGCATCACCTGAACACCTGAAAAATACAAAACGTCGCGATATCTATTACCGTTTCAAAGAAAAGGTAAATTTTATATAAAAAAAAAACGTGACTTTTCAGGAGAGTAGTTTTCTGACAAATTCGTGTTTACCGCCGATTTTGCATCGTTTCATATCGATATATTGGTTTCTTTCGGCATGCAGTTTTATTTTTACCTAACTCACAATGAATAATAATAACTTGGTAATATGAATAAAAAGGCTGAAAGGTAAATATAACATGAAAGCGACATGTGTTTGTAATTAGGCTCATCGGGTACTGAAATCAACCTGGAGTGTTCGATTTCAAAAATTTATTTGACCCACTTGTAGTAATGTGATTTGCTTAAAATTGGTACCAAAATGTCCAGAATTACCTCTACTTTAATAAAAAATAAAATAAAAAAAATCATTTTATTTTACAAAACGGTTATATGAAACAAAATAACAGCAACAAATTGTGCACGTTTTTTTTTCTTCTCCTTTAAAATAAAGTGAGAAACAAAAATAAGCCAAAATAAAATTTAGTGGCTTGAGCAGAAACAACACTGGGAGAAAATTAATTCAGCACAATTGAGAGGAAAAGGAATCGTGAAAGATTATTCAACCAAAGAAGAAATATCGAGATGGCAAGTCAGAATCAGATCGATTAGTGTACAGTAACGTTGGCACAACTCAAGGTGTAAACAGCCCAGAAGGATTGAAAGGGAAATTCGATAGCTGCCAATATTCAATGGAGAGAAAGAAACATTACCTTCCTTCATAGATTCTGTTACTACAGCTTTAGCGGAATACGGAGACGAAGCCAATAGAGTGTTCCAGATCATATATATTGAAAAAATCTAAAGAAGTGCAAAAAATTTATTAAAGGTAAATCCTCCAGCTAATTGGAACGAATGTAAGCAACAACTAAAAAGGCATTACAAATCATCGAAAAACCAAATGGCAATAACCAGGGAAATAAGTACATTAAAAGTAAGTAGTATTAAAGATTTGGACAGTGAATTACGAAGCATAGTAGAAGACATTAAAGAATTCGCAGCATTTGACGAAAATGGTGCAATTATGACAGAAATTTTCAGTGAAATGTTTATACAGCGAACAAAAGCATTAGTGTTAAGTTCATTAGCTTATGCTATAATGACGCAATTAAAGATATCGATTAAAATTTTATAGGTCAGGATCAAAGCAATTTAAATATTAGCAAAAATTTTAATAAAAATTATGATAACAAAAAATTGGAAAAGAAAATCAATGGTCAGCAAAGTAATCAAATATAGCATTCGCAGATTTATTAAAACCAAGAGCAAATAAGTTTAACCCAAGATCAAATAACTTTAAACTAAGCACAAATAAGTTTAACCCAAGCACAAACAAGTTTAACCCAAGCACAAATAAGTTTAACCCAAGCACAAATATGTTTAACCCAAGAGCAAATAAGTTAAACTCAAGCACAAATACGACAGTAAAAAATTATTTTTTGAAAAAATCACTATAGAAAAGGCAATCCCTGGCGTATTTAAAATTTGCGACAGTAAAAACTATTTTTTGAAAAATTTACTATAGAAAAGGGAATCCCTGGCGTATATAAAATTTGCGACAGTAAAAATTATTTTTTGAAAAATTTACTATAGAAAAGGCAATCGCTGGCGCATTTAAAATTTGCGACAGTAAAAAATTATTTTTTGAAAAATTTAACCCAAGCACAAATAAGTTTAACCCAAGCACAAATATGCTTAACCCAAGCACAAATAAGTTTAACCCAAGCACAAATATGTTTAATCCAAGCACAAATAAGTTTTCAATTTCAATTGAAATCAACATTTTATTATTTCATTTTGTCATTAAAAACAACTTCTTCAAACATGCCGTTAATATGAAAGATATTATAAAAGATTATATAGATAAAATTTCTGAACAAAAGGCCAGTGCAAAGGATGCACTTCCATTACCTTACGGATGAGTAAAACCAAGTCCATTATCTAATTGGCGCAGTCAGGCTTCTTCAATAACTGTAACAATGTTATGCTCTCTACTTAAATGACCTAAAACTGATCATGAGTACGCCGTCATTTTAGAAAACGATTGTTGTATTGATGATAAAGCATCGCAAACCTGCTGCGTTCGATCCTAGAGTAATTTTAACTTTCTTCTTAGTTTTCTTTGAATTTCGATTGATTACGATTTATATCTCTTCCTTATTTTCAACTCCGCTACTATTGCTTGGCAACTACACATCTTGGGCAGCTTGGGTTGCCATTCATCAGAACTGCCTGCGCTGAAATATCTGTCACTGCTTATGTGAATGAATTAAAGAAAATTTTATAGAAGACCACTTTAAATCTGCAATCGACACTGTTGCTTCAAATAAACTCACCACTGTGATGATGAGTGATGGAATCTGCACAAACTAATTGAAAAATACGTCACTCCATTTCTTAGCGATAAGGTTTTGCTATTACAATTTTTGGGTTCGCGATGCTTTATTTTCGACGAATTTTGCTCTAAATTTTTGCCAATATTTGAAGCCTAACATTGATTTAATGACAAAATGAAGTAATAAAATGTTGATTTGAATGGAAATTGAAAGCTTTTGTATTAAAATGTCTTATTGAGAATTTAGGATAAAGTTATTTGATCCTGGGTTAAACTTATTTGTGCTTGGGTTAAACTTATTTGCTTTTGCGTTAAACTTATTTGTGTTTGAGTTAAAGTTATTTGTGTTTGGGTTAAACTTATTTGCTCTTGGGTTAAACTTATTTGCTCCTAGTTTAAATAAATCTGCGAATGCTATATTTGAAAGAGTTTATTATCAAAGCAATGGTTACCAGAATAGAACAGGACAATACAGAACTCATAACTCACAACCAAGATAGACTTACAATAATTGCAGCAATAATAACTACAACAATAACAATAATACTCAACAGAATAACAGAACGCAACAGTCGAGAGAAAGGCCAGAACCAATTATTATTGATTAAGCTTTTTTTATAAATTAGGCTCGGAAGATAACAAAATTTTCATAACAGTAACAATACAAAACGATATATATTTAGCACTAGTACATTAGTACATACAAGTTCAACTAAGGGTATATTATTATTATGAAAATAAATGTCCATCCTCGAAATATCAAATTCTGCATAATATTTTGTGAAGCTACCCACATTCCAACTAAGTGCCATCCAAGCGTAATCCTATATTCCATTTTCTTTCCCACATTATTGCCAACCACCTAAAAATCCTGACAAAGCAATTTTAACGACAATTATTCATCCAACGCCTTTAATAACAAATACTCATTCTTTTTATCAGCACATAACTATTTGCATACCTTGTACTTTATATCTTGAGACCGAGGCACAAGCGCCAAGAAAATCGTCCAAAAGCTTTAGTTTTCTTTTTCTGTTAATCGAATAAGGTTATATTGTAACAATGTAATCAATAAACATATTAACATATTTTGCAACTTTTGAGTTTCAATTCACACCACAACCCAAACAAAAATGGTGTCAAGTGTGGGGTAGTATTGTGTTTACTTTGCCTTAATAATTTTTCGATAATTATTCTGAGGCGAATAAATGAAGTGAATTGTTAAAGATTACCGGTGCGTGGAGATTTTTGAAGTAAAACTTCTTATGTTGGGCTGTGAACTGCCGCGAGAGGGGAAATGAGTGACAAAAACCTGGCCTTCCCCTCTTCGCGGTGTTCACTCTCTCCTCCTTTTTGCTCATCTCCGAGTCTAATTTCATAAAAACTGTTAATGGCTCGAGCCAGGGTGACCGCAAGTGATACGATGGTAGCAAAATGCTACAATCAGCATGTTTGTGCTACAATGTCACTACCCTCTGAATTTTGCTACGTCCCTGAGAAAATTTTGCTACTCTCTAATTTTATCCTCTAATTCTTCTAATGGCCAGTTTCACAGTCTGACATTAAACCAAATATTTAGTTTAAACTCGATGAATGAGTTTCACAGTTTGGTTTAAACCCCGGTTTAAACTAGAGTTTAAACCGTGCCATCCCTCGGATAAACTCAAGATAAAAGTATTTGAAAAGTGTGACATGTATTTTGACAGTAGCATTGCTTGTTTGTATCAAGAAAATAATTTTATCATGGACTCAGATTTAGATATTTTTAACGCCAAATCATTTTAATGAGTGGGACTACGTTGATTTTTATGCTAGGTTCCGTTTAAGTAAAGAACTTTGTCACTTTGTCTTCGAATCTATTCTTTTCCGTTTTCTTACGCTTTATTATATATTTTTTTTATGCTAAAATTTGCAGCCTTTTTTAATGTTGCATATTTAAAATTAGCAAATATAACTACATATTTCTTATTTTTTGCTTTCTGGTCTGTTTACTTTTTCCGATTGACAAATTGATTGATAGCAAATTTGCTTTACAATGGTGGCGATAACTAATTTAGTTCACAATTTGATCAGTACTACCAACGTTACTAAAAGAATACACTGTGAAACCCGATTTGGTTTAAACTACGTTTAAACTTGGAGGATGGTTTAAACTAAACTTTGGTTTAAACGCGACTGTGAAACTGGCCATAAGAAGAAATAATTTTATTTTATAATTTCTATCGTTTTTGGCTAAGCACAATTTTCTTTGAGAAGAGAAATATGGCGTATGGCGTAGCCTGGCCTCTTAGCTGCACTTCGTTTGGCGGAAGCGACCAGCGTCCTCCCTCCCAGTCCCTCATATATTCCAGAACGTGACTTGCTTCACTTACTTCACTTCATTGTTCAGTTCATTTCATTTCAGTAGTTCGTGTTTACATTTACAATTCACCACAATTCTAATTTGATTGGCTTGAAGAATTGTTTTAATTGATTGTAAATTATACAATACAACTAACACCTACAAGCTAAGCACTAAATAAATCAATTTCTAATTAAAATAAGTGCTTTGTGTTGCTACAACCATATCGCAGAAAATTTGTGTGGGAAAATTAAAGAAAAAAGCGAGTTTTAGATCAAGGGCAGTTCGCCTAACCTAAGTTTTGTTGTGCCAGATAAAATTTAGTGCTAATCGTCAGACAGAAGTAAGAGAGTTTCAGCGGCAAAATTGTTTTTTTGAGTAATCTCCAAAATGAGCGCGCGGCAACTATTTTGCCGTGACGCGACGAGCCGCGCCACGCCGCTCTCGGTGTGACACCCACTTAATAATTTTTATGAGCGTAGACGCTAGTTAAGCAGTAAGCATTCATTTCTTCTTAGATATTTACAGAAAATGTTTCGGCAGAATTTATTATAATTCAATTGTAGTTGTTGAATTCCACCCTGGCATTAGAGATAATTAGTTAGGATATTGTAGCATTTAATTTCAAGGCTTTATTCATTTTTAAAAAATCAATAGAAACAAAATAATTAAAACAAGTTGCATGAAAAATAAAAATTCACATTTGCAAAGAACGCATTCCCATTCCATGCCATGAAATATTTATCGTAACAACATTGTGTCGTCGCGCCGTGGAATTAAAGCCGACGATGCAATTCTTTATCATCACTCGTCAAGTGAGAACGAATTGCTATGTTTAAGATTTTGTTTTTATTACTCCCTAACTTGCATGTCATCGCAAAAAACTGAATAGGATTAAATCAACAAATCGAGCTCTTACCGACGAGTATGAAATTCTCCTTGTCTTAGGAGTTTCTTTGATAATGCATTACAACCACGTACCATCACTGGCTGATTACTGGAGCAAAACTGCATCAATGGGTAATGAATTGATAAAAAGGAGCATTTCTCGCGATCGTTTTACTCCACTGCTGTCTAAGCTATATTTTAACGATTGCAATAAGCCCAGTGATGCTCCTAAAGATTACTACATATCCGAAGTTGTTTCCAGTATGAAGAAAACATTTCCAGCAGCGCGAAGTGAAAGTACCGCGCAATCCATAGACGAATGCATGGCGAAATTCAACGGTCGATCTAGCTTGAAGCAATACATGCCGTTGAAGCCAATCAAACGTGGAGTCAAATTACGGTTGCGTTGTGATGCCAAAACCGGGTACACACACGATTTGAACATATACACTGGTAAAGACACATCCGCTAACCAAATCAGTACTCTTGGAGAACGAGTTGCTCTCAAGTTGACAGCATCTATTCGTGAGCCAGATGTTATTGTAGCCTTCGAAAGATTTTTCACATCAATGACATTATTGAGGACCATTGGCTTTCCTGTAATTGGGACATATATGAAGTCTCGCAAAGAAACTCCCGTGTTCGATGGGCGTTTAGAACGTTCCCAAATTCAATTTCAAATAAATTGCAATGGAATTATGGATGCCCGTTGGTTGGACTCAAAGGAAGTTCTTATTGCTTCAAACTGTCATACGCCAGTAATAACTAAGGTTGAAAGAAAGCAGAAAAACGATTCACGAGTAGAAGTTGACTGCCCTTTGGCCATTGCTGATTACAATCGTATCATGGGGGCGTTGATCTGGCCGATCACAAATCTGCCCTGTACGAAGTGCCTTGTGAGTCCATCCAATCTGTGTGTATTTCTGTGGTAACCGATCTAAACCAAAGTGAAGAAATATTCAAAGTAAATGGTATTATGTGCAAGAATATGTGCTTACCATATGGGAATAATTTTGTATTAATCCCAATATTGCATTATTGTTGTAATTAAAATTTATTTTCAAGTTTAATCCTGCCAATCTCTTCTCCAAATTGGAGTTTTTTTTTGCGAGATGTTTAAAAAAAGAGTGCAAAAATTGTGGTGGGGGCTTTGAGGGAAATATGCCCAAAATAAGTCCTGTAGTTACAAAAGAAGGATCCAATCTTGATGAAATATTGCGGCCAAGTCCAGAAAATAAAGAAAACGAAAATGATGGTAAACAGTTAAAAATTGTAAATTAATTTCATCTTTATAATTATGAAATTTTTCAATGTTCTCTCTTCCAGTTCCAATTAAAACAGCATCTACTAAGGCAACCCTCAATAAATTAGAGGCAATTTCAATGTCCGTAGCTTCATTAACCGCGTCTGTAGCTGCGCAGACAAGAATTATCGAGAGACTGTACACAAAATCAAGTCCAGAGATAGCATAAAACACCAATGTTTTCCCAATCGAAAGCATCGATGATCTGAAGGAGATCGATATAAAAATAAAAGATATCCCCGAAAAATACATGGTAATTTTTATCAGTTTTTCGATAATTTTAAAATGAATTGGAAAGAGTAAAGTTGTGCAGGATATTAAATTCAATTCCATTCCATGTTAATTGCTTAAAATCTGGGAAATTTAATTGAGCGTTTGTGGATTCCGTTGTACTGATATCTACTTGATAATCTTCTAACTAAATCCGGCTTACAGGCATCTCAAATACGAAAAATAATAGGGAAAGAAGGCTTTCGCGGTCTTTAAAATACGTATTTAGAGAAAATGTGATTCTTCAAACAAATTGGGATGGCTTAAGAAAAACATAGCTCTAAAGGAATAGAAATTATTTAATAAATTATTTTTTGGTGAGATTTACTAAATATGGTATTATAAAATAAAAACTAATGTAATTACATATTTCTTTTTTTAGATGCAGTAAAAGGTGATAATTTTGGATACGAGCAATTTGTCGAAGAGATGAAGAAGGGAATAAAATTGATGAAAGCCCGCTTTTATAAACATACGTGCATGCAAAAAAAAAATAAGTTGTGTTGAAGTTCTTTAATTTAATTTAATAATGTCATACTAAAGTGTTTTTAGTTTAATTTAATTTAAATACATATCTATTTCATATTTCCGTGTTTTTAGCTTAATTTAACTTTGTTATAACTTAGAACCTTCTTGTGAATTAATTAGATATACTTTTTTGCTATTAACAATTTCTGGTTTTATTTGCAAAATCTCCATTCTCTTTGTACACACTTTTCTTCGCCTTACCACTCTGTGAAAACTGAAAGAATGCTTCCGTCCACTTTTCTGAGATGGCAGAATGAAAGCCTCCACGGATTGAAAAGTAATGCTCCCTTTCACCAAGAAGTAATAACGAATGCTTCCTTTCACCTTCCAAAGAAGTAAAGGCGAATGCTTCCTTTCACCTTCCAAAGAATTAAAGACGAATGCTTCCTTTCACCTTCCAAGGAATTAATAAGGAAGGATTTCTTTCACCTTACAGGTCATGCAGAGGTAAGCTATATAGCCACCTTATATACCTTCCCGTCGTAGGACATCAATGCATTAAAAGAAATGGACTGGGTATCAGAGCATACGTATTGCTTCCATGCCTTCGCAGAATGTTTTCGGAATGCATCCGAAATGCTTCCGTTTCCCGCTGGATTGGTTCGCTACCAGAAATGCTACACAATTTTACTATCGCTACGACTATCTTACTTTTAGGTACTGTAATATATGCTGTAATTTTCTTTTACTTTCATAATATTACACATTTAAATCGTAAATATAAACATTCTTCCTAATTTTCCACAATTATCTGTAGAATTCAATTATGCACGCTAATTTTACGCCACCAATGGAAATTCACATATTGATTGGGAGAATAAATTTCTCGGAAGAGTAAAATTGGGTTGCTGTGTCTTCGGTTTGGAGGACTTAATCTTTAGTGAATTTCTTTTGCGCTAAGAGTTATTTTTGATAATACTATTAACAGTTGTGATCTGCTAACTGTGGTGCCACCAATTTTAAAGTGAAATATAATACTAGTTGATAAAATGCTGTCGTATTTGTGATTTTGTCAGAGATGGTTCATAATCGATAAAATATTATTCATGAATGGAAACTATTTTTAATGTTTTTCTTTGTTTATCGTAATAAAAATAATAATATATAATATTTGGGTAAAAACAAAAATTATGATGATAAATTTTTATTTTTTTCGTGAATGATAAATATTATACAATCTGAAAGTTATATTCATTCATGCTTGATATTGAAATTTGAAGGAAACTAAAAATTTATTTTAAATTGTCAAAATATTTTTTTTTTTGCTCCGGTAGTGTATATAGATAATATACACAGATTTTTTTCTATCTCTGCTTGCATTGCAAAACTCTATAAACAAAAAGTCAAGACAATATTTCAGCTTATTTAACTTTACAATCACAGTAACTACATATATACAACAAAATCTTTCTCTATTTCTCCAGCAGAAGTGGATATAGTTTATCGTGTTTTATATATATATACATATATAGTTTATCGTGTTTTTTTTATAATCAATTAAAGTCATTGTTATTCGATATTCATTAGTAACAAATATCAAAGTATAGTGCTAAGTTATTTAAAATGTTTTCTTGTAATATGTGCAAAGATAGAAAGCAATCAATTATTTCTTATAATAAGCATCTATATCTTCACAGAATGAATAAAAATGGAAATTTTTATTGTTTGTGGGAATCATGTCAGACGATATTCACTAATTAAAGAAGTTACCAAACACACTGGCATTGTAAACATGCGAACAGCCTTAGTGCAAGTAATAAATGCATAGAAAATTAAAAAAATTATAAGTGTTGCATTCAAGAATGCAGCTTTCAGTCAAGCAATTTCAAAGAAATTTCTTCCCATTCGGTACATTATTTAAATGTTTATTCAGAAATTACTTGTCCTGTAAGTAAATGCCTGAAGAAATTCAAAAATAAGTTTACGTTCAAAACGCATTGCTACAGAAAGCACAAAAATAATAACCTGCACGAAAATAATACCGAGTTGTTTACTTGCAATGTTATTGAACAATTTTCTGAGGAAAACTCTTTGGACACAAACAATCATTTAGAAAAAGGAAATATTTTTGCTAATTTATTGTTAACTTTGAAGGCTAAATTCGGAGCATCTGACACAGCATCAAGTTTTTTACACGACGAGCTCTTAGACGTATTAAATCACCTGGAGTTACTATATTCATTTTCACCTAATATAATAAATTTATTATGAAAAAACATGTCAAAATGAAATGACATTTGTGATTGTTTTGAAGTGCAATGGAGGAGAAAATTATAGTTTTTAAAAATGAATGATTTCATTTTCAATAAGAAGAGAAACAGCTACAAAAATGTAGATTTGAAGGAAAAGAAGTGGGCAGATTTATCTACCCAAATAAAAGTTCCAGGTAAATTCATTATAAAGATACAATGTTGTTTTATTTTTGTATATTTATGAACATTTTTCAGTTGGAAAAATAAAAGCGCGGTGGAAAAGTTTGCGTGACAGATACTCGAAGGAAAAAAAAACGAAGAAGGGCAAATCCGGAGAAGCGTCGCATTCCCCAAAGCACGAGTGGAAATTTTTCCAGCTCATGCGATTTCTAGGTGAATACGAATTTTCAAATCCAAGGTGGGTAATTTATTTAGCACTACTTTTTTGTTCCATTATTTGCGAATCTTTAAATCATAATAATTCTTTTCCTTTTTCTGAAGGACCTCGGGTAATTTCCAAGTAGATGTTGATGAGCCGACGGATACGGAACTTGGGGAATGTGTCGATGAAGACCCTTTCAGCAGCTTTATCGAGTTCGATGACTCTTCGGCTTATTCCGAAAATCAAGAAAGCCCGTCTACTTCAACCTCTACATCCGGAAACTTCAGCATAAGGTCTTCCACCAAAAAACGGAAGCGGACGGATGAGCTGGTACAAGAGGCTCGAAAGGATATGCAGGAGCTGATGTAAGTGGCCACAGAGACTCCAGTGGAAGCAGTGAGGTGCGCTCATTCTTCAACAGCATGAGCGTTCAAGTTGAACATTCGAATTTATCTTTTGAGAGATTCGCGAATCTCCAAATGAGAGTTCTCACAGCTGTCCATGAGGCAATCAAAGCTCAGAATGAAGACAAAAAAAAATGAGAAATTAAAACAAAAAACTATAACTTAAAATCTGTTCTTTTATTTCGATAATCAATATTAAACATTTAAATAATCTTTTAGCGTATCCCTCAGTTCAAAAGCTGTACGGGCGGCATTAAAAGGCCTGAATAATTTTTGTTGGGGCAGGGGCGGCACCTCTTTTCTCCAAAGTCCCTCTTTATACACGCCATTTTCAAAATGGTCCACAAAATTGTCCGGGCAATACTCTCCATCATGCATCTTTACAAAATTATGCAAAACCACTACTGCTTAATGATTTTTTCTACGTTTTCTGGAAAGCAATTGATTGCGTTTAATAAGACTCGCCATCTTGCTACCATTATACCGAAGGTGTTCTCGATTCTGACTCTTGCTCTACTAAGAGTCTTATTAAACATTTCTTTATCTGAAGTAAGCAACCGACCTGGATATGGACGCATCAGGTTCCTTCTTAATGGGAACGCAGCATCTCCTACAACATAAAATGGAAATTTTAAATCTGAATTCGGAAGAGTCCGCGGTGGAGGGAAATTAAAGTTTTCATTCAGCATTTGACTCCCAAAGGCGCTGCCACTAAGAACTCCTCCGTCGCTTTGGCTCCCATATCCTCCGATATCAACTGCCGTAAAACAGTAATTGCTGTCACATGCAGCTAACAATACAATGCTACTGTAGCCTTTATAATTGTAGTACATTGAACCAGACCTTGGAGGGCACTTGATCCGATATGCTTCCCGTCGATAGCTCCCACGCAATTAGGTAGGCCTGTCATTTTGTAAAAGTCCTGTGAAATTTTTCTCCATTCGTCCTCATTAGGCGGAGCAAGATATTGTTGCAAAATCTTTAGATTTCCCTCGCAATGAGGAGAAAAGCTGCATGTCCCCGAATTAATGAGGAAAGCGTCTGCAGCGCGTCTGAGCGAGGGCCAAAAATCTCAGAGATGGCGACACTTCCATCCTGATGCGGCGAAACCGGCCCCAGCATATGTGGCAGCCCGGTGAGATTTGCCCGAACCGAAGAGGCCCGAAAAACCGAGAACGTTGAGGAAGAGGAGTCTTTTGTCTAAACTGATGGAGATATCATCACGAAAAGTTTTCTTTTGAATAAGTTGAATAATCACAAAAAAAAATTGTTTTAATTGAAGTTTTTTCCTTGTAAAATTAACGAAGATAGCGCCTGTGGAATAAAGAAAATATAGAAATCGAATTAGCGAGATACCGGCCTTGTACTTTGCATCCATAATTGGAGGTTGACCCAACATTACAGCGTCCGGAGACTTCCGTTAGTGAACGGACAGGTTACCAAACGGTTTTTTTGTCCAGCTTTATAAAAGAAACAAAGCAAACAACAAAGAGGAACACGAAGATAAGTAATTTTTGGTTTTATTCTTACAATAGAGGTTTTATTTCCGTAGCCTATAAAGCCTATGAACTAAAAAATTATATTTCTATGATTTGGTTTATTGTTAATTTTCACGAAGAAAAAGGAGAAGAAATTTTGAGAAAAAGTTTATCTTCTATCGTGCAATTTTATTTCCATAGCTTATAAGAGACCATAAGTGAAAGTTTTAGTTTTATTTCCAAGATTTCATTTGTAGTTAATCTCCATCCAGAAAAGAGGAAAGAAAGTTCGCGAAAATTCTACTTTTGATGGTGCAATTTTATTTCCATAGTCTATAAGTCTATAACTCAAAATTTATTCCAATTGGATTTAAGTAAGAGGATTCGCAGAAAAGTTTAGTTGCTACAACTCGAATTTCAGTCATAGCCTACGCGAAGTAATTTCCATTGTATCTCTGTGGTTCCAGCTTTATTTTCCTAACCTATAAATAGGAAATTTATTTCAGCGATTTGACTTCAGGCTCATTTTTGTGTTCAAACGAGGATAAGTAAATAATTTCTGGTGCCAATGTTAGTACAATAACTTGCCTTCCTGCTAATTTCCACCCAGATAAAGGAAAATAAAATCCGCGAAAAGTTTTATTTTCGTTCGTGCAAACTTTATTTCCATAGTGCTACAGTACCCGTTCTATCCTCATAACCGATAAGTGGGAAGTTCATTTCAACAATTTTGGTTCACACAGATTTTAATAACGCGAAATGCCGACGGCAAAACGACACTAGTCTCTAGTGTAGATTACAGATTGCAGTCGTCAGAAAGTGTCCCTGGGTAGCCTCCACTGACAGCCCGAACTAATTTCACAGGCTGGTCTAAGCAGAGGACCCCCGAGTCCAACTTCCTCCTAGGAAGGCTTACGGGGATTAAGCTCGACAATCAAAATAAGAAACACTATCACCTGTTTCCAAAAGTCGGCAAACTAGTTGAACAGAACCACAGTTCTGAGGCTAATTTGCTAAAGCCATAGCTAAAAATTTTTCTTAGACGCTGGTCTAAACGGCGAACTGGTTAAACAGAACCACAATTCTGAGGCCAATTTGCTAAGGCCCTAGCTTAACAATTTTTTTAGACGCTGGTCTAAACAGCAAATTGGTTGAGCAGAACCACAATTCTGAGGCCAATTTGTTTAAGCCTTAGCTAAAAAAAAAAAAAAAAAAATTTAGACGCTGGTCTAAATGGCAAACTGGTTGAACAGAACCACAGTTCTGTGGCCAAATTGCTTAAACCCTAGCTTATAAATCTTCTACAGACGCAGGTCTAGTCGCCAAACTGGTCGAACAGAACCACAATTCTGTCACCAACGTGATGAAACCTCAGTTCAATTTTTTTTCCTCTTCCCCTTTCCTTTTTATATTCGTTTATTTCACTTAAAAAAAAAAAAAAAAAAAAAAAAAAAAAAAAAAAAAAAAAAAAAAAAAAAAAAAAAAAAAAAAAAAAAAAAAAAAAAAACAGACCTAGGAGTGAATGCAACATTTCTTTTCATTCTGACAAAGCCTCTGTGGATCGCATTATTCAAATAGAACCCTCCGGGCTATGAGAGGGAGAATTTCTACCGCCAACGCAAGAACCTTTAAAGAAATCCGACTACTTGTACACAAATTTCAACCTAATGTCCTACTATGGCTCTCAGCGGAGTCGTGGGCTCGCGGATGGCTGTCGGGTGGAGACATCCATGCTAGAACGAATCCTAACTGATATCCAAGGTCTAATTTAGTAATACGCTAAAACCATTGCCGTGATCCTGTCTTCTTGTCCTGCCACCAGTTTTGGACCTAAGAGTGAGAAGGCCCACCGGTGACATAGAGCTGTCGACAGACTCTATACCTCCCGGGAGAGTAGAAGGTCTTCCCACAAATAAATTTCTTCTTGTTTGCAGCTAATCAACAATTTTTGGGTTGTTGTATAAGAATAGAACATGGAATGATCTTATTACAGTACCAGTCACTAACCTTCTCTTTGGCAGGTATCATCACACTGAATGAGAGACACCACCCCTCATCCCCACGGAAAAGGACAACACTAAACATGGAGCAGAATATCCGGAAGGACTAAGTAGCACGACTATTTTCAATTTCAAAATTTATCTACTGTGGCAGACAATTTTTTTTATTCTTGATCATTACAGGTACTCGGTCGGAGCTTCGAGTCTGCAGAAGGGGGCAGTGTTGCAAAATCTTTAGATTTCCCTCGCAATGAGGAGGAAAGCTGCATGTCCCCGAATTAATGAGGAAAGCGTCTGCAGCGCGTCTGAGCGAGGGCCAAAAATCTCAGAGATGGCGACACTTCCATCCTGATGCGGCGAAACCGGCCCCAGCATATGTGGCAGCCCGGGGAGATTTGCCCGAACCGAAGAGGCCCGAAAAACCGAGAACGTTGAGGAAGAGGAGTCTTTTGTCTAAACTGATGGAGATATCATCACGAAAAGTTTTCTTTTGAATAAGTTGAATAATCACAAAAAAAAATTGTTTTAATTGAAGTTTTTGCCTTGTAAAATTAACGAAGATAGCGCCTGTGGAATAAAGAAAATATAGAAATCGAATTAGCGAGATACCGGCCTTGTACTTTTCATCCATAATTGGAGGTTGACCCAACATTACAGCGTCCGGAGACTTCCGTTAGTGAACGGACAGGTTACCAAACGGTTTTTTTTCAAGTCCAGCTTTATAAAAGAAACAAAGCAAAGAACAAAGAGGAACACGAAGATAAGTAATTTTTGGTTTTATTCTTACAATAGAGGTTTTATTTCCGTAGCCTATAAAGCCTATGAACTAAAAAATTATATTTCTATGATTTGGTTTATTGTTAATTTTCACGAAGAAAAAGGAGAAGAAATTTTGAGAAAAAGTTTATCTTCTATCGTGCAATTTTATTTCCATAGCTTATAAGAGACCATAAGTGAAAGTTTTAGTTTTATTTCCAAGATTTCATTTGTAGTTAATCTCCATCCAGAAAAGAGGAAAGAAAGTTCGCGAAAATTCTACTTTTGATGGTGCAATTTTATTTCGATAGTCTATAAGTCTATAAGTCAAAATTTATTCCAATTGGATTTAAGTAAGAGGATTCGCAGAAAAGTTTACAACTCGAATTTCAGTCATAGCCTACGCGAAGTAATTTCCATTGTATCTCTGTGGTTCCAGCTTTATTTTCCTAACCTATAAATAGGAAATTTATTTCAGCGATTTGACTTCAGGCTCATTTTTGTGTTCAAACGAGGATAAGTAAATAATTTCTGGTGCCAATGTTAGTACAATAACTTGCCTTCCTGCTAATTTCCACCCAGATAAAGGAAAATAAAATCCGCGAAAAGTTTTATTTTCGTTCGTGCAAACTTTATTTCCATAGTGCTACAGTACCCGTTCTATCCTCATAACCGATAAGTGGGAAGTTCATTTCAACAATTTTGGTTCACACAGATTTTAATAACGCGAAATGCCAACGGCAAAACGACACTAGTCTCTAGTGTAGATTACAGATTGCAGTCGTCAGAAAGTGTCCCTGGGTAGCCTCCACTGACAGCCCGAACTAATTTCACAGGCTGGTCTAAGCAGAGGACCCCCGAGTCCAACTTCCTCCTAGGAAGGCTTACGGGGATTAAGCTCGACAATCAAAATAAGAAACACTATCACCTGTTTCCACACCTTTCACAAATTCTGCGATTTTCAGGTTACCGGGACTAGCTTTCGAACAAGTAAACACGGACCGTAGAATTGCAACTTAAAGTGTATCACTTATATGTGCTAATTGCTTCGATTAGACTGTACACCACTAAAATCGCGGAAGTCGCGGGTTCGCAAATTAATAACTTGCTTTTTGGGATAACAATTCTATCGAGGCATTATTATCGTGTCACTTTTCGCGAACGCCATTCGATTCCAATTTCATAGCAAACAAACATCAACAAGATTTCAAGTGCCAACAGTTGGCTATACGGCGAAAGTGGCCTAATTGATCATCGTTCAGTACGATTCACTAGTTCAGTGCTTTTCGTTCATTATTGGAAAAGAACCTTCTTACTAATAGCTTATATGCCACTCTGTATTGAGAATAATTGGGAATTGAGGTTTTTACTATAGAAGAGAAAGTAGGAACCTCCTGAACTTGAACTTGAAAGATTATCGGGTCGACTTATTGTACGAAGCAGTATACCCAGAGAACGAGCCGGTAGCTTTCTCATAAGAGGGAAAAGCTCGAGTACGAAGCAGCACACCCAGAAGACGAACCGGGAGCTTTCTCATAAGAGGGAAAAGCTCAAGTTGGTCCAAACTGACCGAATTGGAGTACACCAGTACGTTTTGACTCCAAATATTGGAGTAAAATTGCCCCCTCACTACCGCTCGGCCGGAGCAATTTTATTTGAAGATAAAATTATGTTACAATATATTCCATGGAGTTCTTCCCAAATATCCTCGCAAGTCTCCAGAATTATTTTCCGCACAGTTGATGTAGCTAACCGAAAAGCCCAAGAAAGCATTTGCCAGCTAGAGCCTTGCGATAAATATCTGTGGAGTTAGGAAATCTGTAAGTTATTTAAAAACTATTGGCATTATGCCATTTAATAACTCACACTAAACATACTGTCAAACGACATTCGGATTCAATTGGCCTCCGTGGCGATTCTTTCGTCAATCTTCCCTTTAGCAATGAGGACAGAAGATTAAATTGTTCCACGCCCATTCGAACAGCCTTCCGAAATTGTTGTTCATCGCGATCTTTAATAATCTGGAACACTTCAGGAAAGAATCCATGATTTTCGCGATTTTCCGCCGTGAAAATTTCTCTCGTCCAGATTCTTTTCTTCTTTGCATTTGCAGATAGCACAATAAAGTTTACATATGCCATATAAGCGCACATAAGCAAAAGGAGTTTATTAAAATAGTTATATGGCACAAGATCCATTTGATAATTTATTTATACAATTTTTTACTACTATTTTATTTATTATTAATTTAAAATTTTTCATTTAACGATGGCAGAGAAAAATGACAACACTCAAATGTCATTGAAATTTTAAGTATGGCGCTGCCGCCCAGTGTTAATGTAACTTGCCCGGCATTTTGTTCGGCGTTTGACGACGACGACGAAGTCGGCGTTGTTAAAGCGTGAAATACAATTGCGACTTCGCAGTCGACTTCGACTTTGCCCAAATGGTTAATGCATGTGGCAAGATACAATTGCAACTTCGACCTCGACTTCGACTTCGACTGCAAATAAACTTTGCTCAAAGTTCAAAGTTGGTGTCTCCTGCAACCAACTTCAGTTCAATTACATCTGCCAAATTAGCCGGCACTTCTGGTTTGTTTGTGATTTGGTTCGGCTGTGAAATTATGGAGGAAAAATTAATCGAGTTAGTTAGGGATCAGGAAATATTGTGGAACATTAAAAGTAAGGCATACAGAAATGTCCACGTAAAGGAAAAAGTTTGGAAGAAAATCAGCGAGTCACTAAATATTACTGGTAAGCGTTGTTTATCTGCATTCCTTCGTAGCGTTGCTTATGTGTACAAAATTGTTTATTTTAGCTGAAAGGGCCCAAAAGAGGTGGAGGAGTCTGCGCGATAAATACAGGATGGAAAAAAAAAAAGCGGCATCAGGGAGTGAAGCTACTTATGACACCGTTTGGCGATTTTATGACCACCTAAAATTTTTAGATTCTAGCCTGGAGCCAAGAAAGTAAGCTAATAAATATATTTTTCAATTTATGTCAATCTTATAAAAAAAAAAAAAATTTAATAGAACACACACGGCTGAAAGGAATGTATCCCAAGCAATCCCAGAAATTGTGGTAGCGGAACCTGAGAATTTTTTTGACGACATCATAGAAGAATGTTTACCTGATGATATAGCACAACCATCATATCATGATATCGACGATTCATCGGCTTCATTGAGCTATTTACCATCTTATACGCCAACAAAATCAGGCCCAAAGAAAGGAAAAGCTGCCGCTCAAAAAAATATCCTTGAAAAAGCGGGAAGTGAATTTTCAGAACTCGTGGCAACAGTGAAGGATATAATGAAACCAAGAAGCTCCATCAATTTATTTTTTAATTCTCTCTCTCTTCAGATTGAAGAGGCCAACTTAAGTAAAGTGCAGTGGATGGGACTCCAGCAAGAGCTTCTTACTAACACAATGCGGGTTATAGGCGAAGCTCAGCGCAATAACAATAATTGCTAAAAGCGCAATTTTGTGTGAAATGTCGTAAACATTATTTTTCGGATGGATGGATGGAAACCAAGAAGCTCCATCAATTTATTTTTTAATTCTCTCTCTCTTCAGATTGAAGAGGCCAACTTAAGTAAAGTGCAGTGGATGGGACTCCAGCAAGAGCTTCTTACTAACACAATGCGGGTTATAGGCGAAGCTCAGCGCAATAACAATAATTGCTAAAAGCGCAATTTTGTGTGAAATGTCGTAAACATTATTTTTCGGAAAAAAAATGTAATTTATTGATTTATTTATTCTGGTGGAGGTGCCTTTTTTTAGTTTTTCAGTTAGTAATAAAATAATATATACATGTGTTCATTTTAAAAGCAAAGAAAGATGTGATAGAAACTGTGAAGTAAAAAAAATGTAATTTAGTGATTTATTTATTCTGGTGGAGGTGCTTTTTTTAGTTTTTCAGTTAGTAATTAGTATAAGTATATATATATATATACATGTGTTCATTTTACAAGCAAAGAAAGATGTGATCGAAGCTTTGAAGTAAAAAAGACTGAATTTGGAAAATATATTTATTTTTTATTTCAGTATTTCGTGTTTTAATTTCTAATTAAATAATTTTTTAAAACATCTCTTAACCTAAAAGCATTTCTAGAAGCATTCAGTCCAGTATTTTGTTTGAAAGGTCGTAGTTGTTGATTTTCTTGCCGCCAAAGACCCTCTACTATGATTCCATTCTCTAAATGATCAATATAATTCGTGGGGCAGTAAGCGTTGTCATTCATTTTGCAGAAATTGTGCAGCAAAACCACTCCTTTCACTATTTTGTCGACGTTATCAGGATAACAATTTATAGTAGTAAACAATATGCGCCATCTGCTGGTTAAGACACCGAAAGAGTTTTCAATAAGCCTTCGAGCCTTTGAAAGCCTAGTATTAAAATACTCTTCGTCAGCCCGCAATCCTCTTCCGGGAAAAGGGCGCATTAAATTCCTCTTCAGAGGAAAAGCACTATCTGCGACGAAATAATGCGGAAACATTATATTTGAGTCTGGCAAATTCTTGTCCTTTGGGAGTGGCAGTGTCTCATTTAAGATTTGCTTCCCGAAAACACTATTTGAGAAAACTCCTCCATCGATTTGGCTTCCGTATGCCCCAATGTCAATTGCTGTGAAGCATAAGTTTATGTCACAAGCAGCTAATAGAATTATGCTGTGATGTCCTTTATAATTAAAATATTCGGAGCCAGCATTCGGAGGGCACTTAATATTAACGTGCTTCCCATCAATGGCCCCTACGCAATTAGGCATCCCGCTCAAAGTATAAAATTCGTCAGCTATGCGTCTCCATTCGTCTTCATTAGGCTGCGACAGATAAATAGCAGATAATTCATCCCACAGGCTGTCACATTTCTCTAGAATAATATTTCCAACAGTGCAAACAGCCATTTTAAATGCCCAAGATAAAATCTGCCTTGGGGCTCCATGAGCCAAGTAACTGCAATTGCATATTATTTTGAAATGCTGCCTGGTGCAATAATATTATGAAATACTTACATGAGAGTAAGAACCAATCTACATTCTGGATCAATAGCTTCTCTCCGTGAATTTTTCATCAGTTTCGGCCTAATTAACTGTAATAGTAAATTAAATTGTGGCACGCCCATCCGCACAGCCTTATAAAACTGCGGCTCGTCCCTACATTTAATGACACTAAATGTCTGGGTGAAAAACCCGTGGAGTTCCCTCTCATTTTTTTCGAATATCTCCCGCACCCATATTGTCCTTTGGCTTTGCGAGATTGCACATAAATTTTTAAAAGCCTTATACACGGCACAAATTAATAAAAAAAATTGCACTTGATCAGAAAAATCCATTTTAATACGCGATTCACACAAACTTCAAATACAAAATGACAGCAACAGCAATTGCACCTTGACAAAGTCGAAGTCGTAATTTAATTACAAATTTCACCTCAGCGTCGACTTCGACCGAAAATCAAGTCGAAGTCGAGTGAGAAGTCGCAATTGTATTTCACGCTTAACGTAATCCAGCCATTAGAGTCGCAAATAACTTGAAAAAATACTTATAGTGTAAGAGACAGTTGCCTCAGTCAGATACATGCTTTACTATAATTAGAAGTGGCTCTTCCCTAGGCCACAGTGCCATGTCAGTCGTCGGAGTAGGCGTTTTGTCTGTGTGAGCAAAAATTGTCTGCAGTGAAACTTTGACGGGAGTCGAAATTATATTGGTAAGTAATTTCTATTGAATATTTTTATTACTGATTCTGGTTTCAGTCAACTTTTTGTTTCTTTGCATATATTAGAGTTTAAAATACACTATGTATCTATTACGAATTATTGTTAACCTTTTCACCCCTACTGGGACAATATGTCCCACCGCGTTTCAGAGAAGCATACATTTCATATTATGAAAGAAAATATCTATATCAGAATTCCCAATAGACTTATTGAACCGTGTCTATTGATGTGCAGGAAAAAACCGTTATTCTTAGAAAACTTGTCGCCGCATGATCCCATTTTGCAACGCGGAGTAGTCATATTGCGTCACTTTTACAACAGATTCACATGCGAACAAACCGAGTTTTTGAGTGCTTCGTATATTTAGAGTTTTTAATTGTTATAAAAGTAGTGAACAATCCTTATACTGTACTATTTTGGTATATTATTATTTTGAAAGGTAAGTTTTTTTTCGATTTCTGAGAAGATGGGACATATAATACCAATTGTAGTTTTATGCGGGATTATTTATCCCAGTAAACGAATCATCGTTATTTTAGATGGCAAGACAAAAATTGCCAGAAGAAAAACTAATGGAATTTTTAACTGACAGCGATAGCGATTTTAGCCCATCAGAATCTAGCTACAGGCCATCTGATGACGATGGTCATTCCACAGAACAACTGGGACCAGGGACTATCAGTAATTCATCTTCCGAATCAGAATGGGAAACAGATGATGAAGAGGAACCCGCGGATGAAAAGTCTGGATTGCAAGACGCACCATCATCTAACGAGGGTGGTAATCAGGCAACAGGTGTTATATGTGCGTGGACTGACGATGTGAACTTTGAACCTAAATTCCAAATTCCTTCGGAGAGAACTACTACATTTCTTCTTGATCTACCTCGAGGAGTCACGGAATTCGATGTATTTCGGAAACTTTTTCCAAAAAGTTTGTGTATTCGTATTGCAGAGTGTACAAACCAGAGGCTCAAAAACTGAATAGGATTAAATCAACAAATCGAGCTCTTACCGACGAGTATGAAATTCTCCTTGTCTTAGGAGTTTCTTTGATAATGCATTACAACCACGTACCATCACTTGCTGATTACTGGAGCAAAAATGCATCAATGGGTAATAAATTGTTAAAAAGTAGCATTTCTCGTGATCGCTTTACTCTACTGATATCTAAACTATATTTCAACGATTGCAATAAGCCCAGTGATGCTCCTAAAGATTACTACATATCCGAAGTTGTTGCATGTATGAAGAAAAAAATTCCAGCAGCGCGAAGTGAAAGTACCGCGCAATCCATCGACGAATGCATGGCGAAATTCAACGGTCGATCTAGCTTGAAGCAATACATGCCGTTGAAGCCAATCAAACGTGGAGTCAAATTATGGTTGCGTTGTGATGCCAAAACCGGGTACACATACGATTTGAACATATACACCGGTAAAGACAGATCCACTAACCAAATCGGTACTCTTGGAGAACGAGTTGTTCTCAAGTTGACAGCATCTATTCGTGAGCCAGATGTTATTGTAGTCTTCGACAGATTTTTCACATCAATGACATTATTGAGGAACATTGGATTTCCTGTAATTGGGACATAGGTATATGAAGTCTCGCAAAGAAACTCGCGTGTTCGATAGGCGTTTAGAGCGTTCCCAAAGTCAATTTCAAATAAATTGCAATGGAATTATGGATGCCCGTTGTTGGTTGGACTCAAAGGAAGTTCTTCTTGCTTCGAACTGTCATACGCCAATAATAACTAAGGTTGAAAGAAAGCAGAAAAACGGTTCACGAGTAGAAGTCGACTGCCCTTTGGCCATTGCTGATTACAATCGTATCATGGGGGCGTTGATCTGGCCGATCACAAATCTGCCCTGTACGAAGTGCCTTGTGAGTCCATCCAATCTGTGGGTATTTCTGTGGTAACCGATCTAAACCAAAGTGAAGAAATATTCAAAGTAAATGATATTATGTGCAAGAATATGTGCTTACCATATGGGAATAATTTTGTATTAATCCCAATATTGCATTATTGTTGTAATTAAAATTTATTTTCAAGTTTAATCATGCCAATCTCTTCTCCAAATTGGAGTTTTTTTTTGCAAGATGTTTAAAAAAAGAGTGCAAAAATTGTGGTGGGGACTTTGAGAGAAACATGCCCAAAATAAGTCCTGCAGTTACAAAAGAAGGATCCAATCTTGATGAAATATTGCAGCCAAGTCCAGAAAATAAAGAAAACGAAAATGATGGTAAAGAGTTAAAAATTATAAATTAATTTCATCTTAATAATTATGAAATTTTTCAATGTTCTCTCTTCCAGTTCCAATTAAAACAGCATCTACTAAGGCAACCCTCAATAAATTAGAGGCAATTTCAATGTCCGTAGCTTCATTAACCGCGTCAGTAGCTGCGCAGACAAGAATTATCGAGAGACTGTACACAAAATCAAGTCCAAAGATAGCATAAAACACCAATGTTTTCCCAATCGAAAGCATCGATGATCTGAAGGAGATCGATATAAAAATAAAAGATATCCGCGAAAAATACATGGTAATTTTTATCAGTTTTTCGATAATTTTAAAATGAATTGGAAAGAGTAAAGTTGTGCAGGATATTAAATTCAATTCCATTCCATGTTAATTGCTTAAAATCTGGGAAATTTAATTGAGCGTTTGTGGATTCCGTTGTACTGATATCTACTTGATAATCTTCTAACTAAATCCGGCTTACAGGCATCTCAAATACGAGAAATAATAGGGAAAGAAGGCTTTCGCGGTCTTTAAAATACATATTCACAGAAAATGTGATTCTTCAAACAAATTGGGATGGCGTAAAGAAAAACATAGCTCTAAAGGAATTGAAATTATTTAATAAATTATTTTTTGGTGAGATTTACTAAATATGGTATTATAAAATAAAAACTAATGTAATTACATATTTCTTTTTTTAGATGCAGTAAAAGGTGATAATTTTGGATACGAGCAATTTGTCGAAGAGATGAAGAAGGGAATAAAATTGATGAAAGCCCGCTTTTATAAACATACGTGCATGCAAAAAAAAAATAAGTTGTGTTGAAGTTCTTTAATTTAATTTAATAATGTCATACTAAAGTGTTTTTAGTTTAATTTAATTTAAATACATATCTATTTCATAGTTCCGTGTTTTTAGCTTAATTTAACTTTGTTATAACTTAGAACCTTCTTGTGAATTAATTAGATATACTTTTTTGCTATTAATAATTTCTGGTTTTATTTGCAAAATCTCCATTCTCTTTGTACACACTTTTCTTCGCCTTACCACTCTGTGAAAACTGAAAGAATGCTTCCGTCCACTTTTCTGAGATGGCAGAATGAAAGCCTCCACGGATTGAAAAGTAATGCTCCCTTTCACCAAGAAGTAATAACGAATGCTTCCTTTCACCTTCCAAAGAAGTAAAGGCGAATGCTTCCTTTCACCTTCCAAAGAATTAAAGACGAATGCTTCCTTTCACCTTCCAAGGAATTAATAAGGAAGGATTCCTTTCACCTTACAGGTCATGCAGAGGTAAGCTATATAGCCACCTTATATACCTTCCCGTCGTAGGACATCAATGCATTAAAAGAAATAGACTGGGTATCAGAGGATACTTATTGCTTCCATGCCTTCGCAGAATGTTTTCGGAATGCATCCGAAATGCTTCCGTTTCCCGCTGGATTGGTTCGCTACCAGAAATGCTACACAATTTTACTATCGCTACGACTATCTTACTTTTAGGTACTGTAATATATGCTGTAATTTTCTTTTACTTTCATAATATTACACATTTAAATCGTAAATATAAACATTCTTCCTAATTTTCCACAATTATCTGTAGAATTCAATTATGCACGCTAATTTTACGCCACCAATGGAAATTCACATATTGATTGGGAGAATAAATTTCTCGGAAGAGTAAAATTGGGTTGCTGTGTCTTCGGTTTGGAGGACTTAATCTTTAGTGAATTTCTTTTGCGCTAAGAGTTATTTTTGATAATACTATTAACAGTTGTGATCTGCTAACTGTGGTGCCACCAATTTTAAAGTGAAATATAATACTAGTTGATAAAATGCTGTCGTATTTGTGATTTTGTCAGAGATGGTTCATAATCGATAAAATATTATTCATGAATGGAAACTATTTTTAATGTTTTTCTTTGTTTATCGTAATAAAAATAATAATATATAATATTTGGGTAAAAACAAAAATTATGATGATAAATTTTTATTTTTTTCATGAATGATAAATATTATACTATCTGAAAGTTATATTCATTCATGCTTGATATTGAAATTTGAAGGAAACTAAAAATTTATTTTAAATTGTCAAAATATTTTTTTTTGCTCCGGTAGTGTATATAGATAATATACACAGATTTTTTTCTATCTCTGCTTGCATTGCAAAACTCTATAAACAAAAAGTCAAGACAATATTTCAGCTTATTTAACTTTACAATCACAGTAACTACATACATACAACAAAATCTTTCTCTATTTCTCCAGCAGAAGTGGATATAGTTTATCGTGTTTTATATATATATATATATAGTTTATCGTGTTTTTTTTTTATAATCAATTAAAGTCATTGTTATTCGATATTCATTAGTAACAAATATCAAAGTATAGTGCTAAGTTATTTAAAATGTTTTCTTGTAATATGTGCAAAGATAGAAAGCAATCAATTATTTCTTATAATAAGCATCTATATCTTCACAGAATGAATAAAAATGGAAATTTTTATTGTTTGTGGGAATCATGTCAGACGATATTCACTAATTAAAGAAGTTACCAAACACACTGGCATTGTAAACATGCGAACAGCCTTAGTGCAAGTAATAAATGCATAGAAAATTAAAAAAATTATAAGTGTTGCATTAAAGAATGCAGCTTTCAGTCAAGCAATTTCAAAGAAATTTCTTCCCATTCGGTACATTATTTAAATGTTTATTCAGAAATTACTTGTCCTGTAAGTAAATGCCTGAAGAAATTCAAAAATAAGTTTACGTTCAAAACGCATTGCTACAGAAAGCACAAAAATAATAACCTGCACGAAAATAATACCGAGTTGTTTACTTGCAATGTTATTGAACAATTTTCTGAGGAAAACTCTTTGGACACAAACAATCATTTAGAAAAAGGAAATATTTTTGCTAATTTATTGTTAACTTTGAAGGCTAAATTCGGAGCATCTGACACAGCATCAAGTTTTTTACACGACGAGCTCTTAGACGTATTAAATCACCTGGAGTTACTATATTCATTTTCACCTAATATAATAAATTTATTATGAAAAAACATGTCAAAATGAAATGACATTTGTGATTGTTTTGAAGTGCAATGGAGGAGAAAATTATAGTTTTTAAAAATGAATGATTTCATTTTCAATAAGAAGAGAAACAGCTACAAAAATGTAGATTTGAAGGAAAAGAAGTGGGTAGAATTATCTACCCAAATAAGAGTTCCAGGTAAATTCTTTATAAAGATACAATGTTGTTTTATTTTTGTATATTTATGAACATTTTTCAGTTGGAAAAATAAAAGCGCGGTGGAAAAGTTTGCGTGACAGATACTCGAAGGAAAAAAAAACGAAGAAGGGCAAATCCGGAGAAGCGTCGCATTCCCCAAAGCACGAGTGGAAATTTTTCCAGCTCATGCGATTTCTAGATGAATACGAATTTTCAAATCCAAGGTGGGTAATTTATTTAGCACTACATTTTTGTTCCATTATTTGCGAATCTTTAAATCATAATAATTCTTTTCCTTTTTCTGAAGGACCTCGGGTAATTTCCAAGTAGATGTTGATGAGCCGACGGATACGGAACTTGGGGAATGTGTCGATGAAGACCCTTTCAGCAGCTTTATCGAGTTCGATGACTCTTCGGCTTATTCCGAAAATCAAGAAAGGCCGTCTACTTCAACCTCTACATCCGGAAACTTCAGCATAAGGTCTTCCACCAAAAAACGGAAGCGGACGGATGAGCTGGTACAAGAGGCTCGAAAGGATATGCAGGAGCTGATGTAAGTGGCCACAGAGGCTTTCTCTATAGACTCCAGTGGAAGCAGTGAGGTGCGCTCATTCTTCAACAGCATGAGCGTTCAAGTTGAACATTCGAATTTATCTTTTGAGAGATTCGCGAATCTCCAAATGAGAGTTCTCACAGCTGTCCATGAGGCAATCAAAGCTCAGAATGAAGACAACAAAAAAAAATGAGAAATTAAAACAAAAAACTATAACTTAGAATCTGTTCTTTTATTTCGACAATCAATATTAAACATTTAAATAATCTTTTAGCGTATCCCTCAGTTCAAAAGCTGTACGGGCGGCATTAAAAGGCCTGAATAATTTTTGTTGGGGCAGGGGCGGCACCTCTTTTCTCCAAAGTCCCTCTTTATACACGCCATTTTCAAAATGGTCCACAAAATTGTCCGGGCAATACTCTCCATCATGCATCTTTACAAAATTATGCAAAACCACTACTGCTTTAATGATTTTTTCTGGAAAGCAATTGATTGCGTTTAATAAGACTCGCCATCTTGCTACCATTATACCGAAGGTGTTCTCGATTCTGACTCTTGCTCTACAAGAGTCTTATTAAACATTTCTTTATCTGAAGTAAGCAACCGACCTGGATATGGACGCATCAGGTTCCTTCTTAATGGGAACGCAGCATCTCCTACAACATAAAATGGAAATTTTATATCTGAATTCGGAAGAGTCCGCGGTGGAGGGATATTAATCTTTTCATTCAGCATTTGACTCCCAAAGGCGCTGCCACTAAGAACTCCTCCGTCGCTTTGGCTCCCATATGCTCCGATATCAACTGCCGTAAAACAGTAATTGCTGTCACATGCAGCTAACAAAACAATGCTACTGTAGCCTTTATAATTGTAGTACATTGAACCAGACCTTGGAGGGCACTTGATCCGATATGCTTCCCGTCGATAGCTCCCACGCAATTAGGTAGGCCTGTCATTTTGTAAAAGTCCTGTGAAATTTTTCTCCATTCGTCCTCATTAGGCGGAGCACGATATATTCCATGGAGTTCTTCCCAAATATCCTCGCAAGTCTCCGAAATTATTTTCCGCACAGTTGATGTACCTAACCGAAAAGCCCAAGAAAGCATTTGCCAGCTAGAGCCTTGCGATAAATATCTGTGGAGTTAGGAAATCTGTAAGTTATTTAAAAACTATTGGCATTATTCCATTTAATAACTCACACTAAACATACTGTCAAACGACATTCGGATTCAATTGGCCTCCGTGGCGATTCTTTCGTCAATCTTCCCTTTAGCAATGAGGACAGAAGATTAAATTGTTCCACGCCCATTCGAACAGCCTTCCGAAATTGTTGTTCATCGCGATCTTTAATAATCTGGAACACTTCAGGAAAGAATCCATGATTTTCGCGATTTTCCGCCGTGAAAATTTCTCTCGTCCAGATTCTTTTCTTCTTTGCATTTGCAGATAGCACAATAAAGTTTACATATGCCATATAAGCGCACATAAGCAAAAGGAGTTTATTAAAATAGTTATATGGCACAAGATCCATTTGATAATTTATTTATACAATTTTTTACTACTATTTTATTTATTATTAATTTAAAATTTTTCATTTAACGATGGCAGAGAAAAATGACAACACTCAAATGTCATTGAAATTTTAAGTATGGTGCTGCCGCCCAGTGTTAATGTAACTTGCCCGGCGTTTTGTTGGGCGTTTGACGACGACGACGAAGTCGGGGTTGTTAATGTAATCCAGCCATTAGAGTCGCAAATAACTTGAAAAAATACATATAGGGCCACGGCTGCCAACCGTACGGTTTTGGTCGTATTTGTACGGTTTTTCTAGCCCTGGTACGGTGTACGACCAAGACCTCTAACCGTACGCTAAATGTACGGTTATTTCACTTTTAGCACAAAATGTACGGTTTTTTACGAATTGAACCAATTGTATGAAAAATCTGAACACAGGCTACAGTCGTGCATGTAAACGTAACCTAGCCGTAGGACGTACTCGTACTCGCACAAGGGGCAGCATTGCAGTAATCCAGCACAGCATATACGCGAAGAAGAAGAAGAACAATTTGAATTTAGACAATTGTCAATTGTGTCACGTAGACGTACGTTCACCACGTTCAGTCGTTCTTCGTTCAGTCTTTAGCCTCAGCTTCAGCTTTAGCCTCAGCTTCAGCTTTAGCTTCAGCTTCAGCTTCAGCAATTCATTTCTCGATTTCTCTTTTCTGTTTCTGCTGTGCTGGGTGCTCGCCCTGGTGGCTGTGTTTCCTCGTTGGTTCTCGTTTTGACAGCGCGCAACAATGCTGTTGTTGCTAACGCTTAGTTGTGTTTTCTAGTACTTTGATTTGGTCTTTGTCTTTGATGAAAATGAAACACAATCACAATCGCAAACGCATGCGCATCGCATTCTCGCAGTGTATTTCAATTTCAATGGACGTGGGCAGAAATAACTTTCGCGCCAGTTTTGTATAATTTTGCTGCATACATATATATCCAAAATCCAAATCCAACATATTTTGTCTTGAGTGCTTGAGTCGTAAACCGTGCAAACGTGTGATAAAATTAGGTAAATTAGGTAAAAATAGGTAATTATTAAAGTTACCCCTTGCCCTTGATATAAAATTAAAAAAAAGGAAAACTTTCATTGTTGTCTATCTATCTGGCTGGAGCTGGATTGCTACTTATTCTTAGTATTATTGTCATCAAAAGAGACTATTCAATAGGCGAAAATATTTCGCAGAAACGCAGAAGCAGAACACGAGTGCTTGAAAAGGTAATTATTAAAGTTACAATTTAGAAATAAATTAACAAAATAAAATTTCCAGAAGATTCGATTGTTGTCTATCAGGTGTTGGATTGCTGTATGCCTACTTATACGTAGTTTTGTCAACAAAAGAGACTATCGACGAGGGCATACTACAAGAGAAATTTCTTGAACAGCTGATCGATAGAAAGAGATTACCCACGAGAATAGGACATCATTTGAAAAAATAAAATAAAAAATGATTATAATATTTGAAAGAAAGAATTGCATGTAGCTTTAAGGAAATTGAGCATGTGTGTGACAAAGAGAAATATACTTGTTTTATGTGAAGTAGAAATGTTTACATTTTTCAATAACCAGGCACGTTGTTTTTTACACACTGGTGAATAAGGATGTAGTGGTTCACTGTTGTTTTTTACACACTGGCGAATAAGGGTGTATTGAACAGCTGCTCAAGAAATTTCTCTTGTAGTATGCCCTCGTCGGAGACTATTCAATAGTCGAAGAAAGCTGTAAAGTGCAACCCACCGCGATAGGACAGGAACACGAGTGTCTTGAAAAGTTCAGATACATGCATTATCACTGCTATAAATTAATATAACCAAATTATTAAAATATATATGCGCCCATTATCTTATATATAAAAATCAAATGCCGCATATATGATGATGTAACATCACTTGAGAACGGCTCGACCGATTTGGCTAATTTTTTTTTTGTTGTGTTCGTAATTGTCAGGACAAGGTTTGTAGGGAAAGAAAAATTGTAATCGGCAATCCCTTCTTGGTGTTGCCATACAAAATTTTGCTTGATTATAGGGAATCAAGGTTGTAGCCTCCAAGATACACTTCCGGATGACGGCCAAAGACCTGACGCCCTTTCGGTTTTAAAGGTGATGTCAGGGTCAAGGTCGAGCCCACGTGTAAATGTTTTTTTGTCAAGCCGCCCTAGCATTCTGGGTAAAACGCTCAACCTCCCGATTAGGAGCTCGCTTTAGTGGGCAAATATTATTCGGGAGCTGTGGACTTAGTAGGGAAATTGAATAAAAAGAATACCATAGAATAGAGTAATGTCACCATGGTAGAGTATCCGTTGTCCCACTCATAATATACCGCTTGTTATCATATGGACTCAATGCAATCTTCTTTTGGTTGATCGTGTAGACATTATGGTTATGCGATCGTATGGAGTTCTGATTAGCAGTTAATACTTGCTTGTTATTCAAACATTCGACATAGTCTTCGAAATTGATATGCCTCTGGACTACATTAGCCTTTACTCCTTTTGCTTTCTTTACAGTTTTACCATCGTTTATATGCAGACTGTATATTTTCGAGCGCAAGACAAGAAATTCGCTCATGATTTTCCCATTCAGCTCATCCTTCATTAGACCAGGAATGTTTTTATTCATGAGCGGTAAATTGAATTGATTATCTTCTGGGTAATCACTTGTATCAAATTTGTTTATATTTTCGGCCACAAACTCATACTGATCCATCCGTTGCATCATCTCTTGCCCAAGCCCAGCTTACAAGGTGCTCATAACATTTTGACTCGACTTTCTTAATATTTTAATATAATATTAAAAAGTTATAGCATTCTTGAATTTGTTCATCGAGAAAAATGTTATTATATTCTCTTATAAGCTCCTCAGTATCCATCTCAACAGTCTCACATTTAAGAAGACACTAACCACTAACCAAATTCTCATGCAATTCGTTTTGGGTAAAGCTATAGCCTATATTCATACAGTATAAGGTCATCTTATTCTAGGTTCCTGGACATATGGATATCTGGAGTAATGAAGCAGCTGATGAGCTATGTGAAAAAAGGTTCTCAAATGGATAACTCTGCACTACTATCATTTATTTTGAGGATCCCATTCGAAATTCTAAAAAGAGTGATTACCAGGGAAACCTGTGAAAAATCAAGTCTCCTGTGGTTCAATAGAGACACCCAGATTTTTTATAAAATTTCTTCTGCCTGTTAGATTTTGTATGGAACATACTCTTACCAGATTCTTATACAATTTTCTTCTGCTAATTAGATTTTTTTTATAGAACATACTGTTACCAAATTCTTATAAACTTTCATTTTGTTGCCATCTAGAACATCGCATTCTTTCATCAAAGCTTTAAATTTAACCCCCTCTCAACCTGATAAGAAAGTACTCCAATATCGCAGTAGTTTCACGTGATCTATTTTCAGATATATATTCACCCAGCCCAGCTAAACACATTATGACCCCTGACAGCCAGAGCATATAAAGCAAACAACTGATAACAACAAGCTCCAAGCTAGCAAGTAAACGATTGCATATTGTCGCTAAAGCTCTCATCCACCAAGTATACAGACCAGCCCAACACAAGCATGATAATTCCAGGAAGTCATAGCATATAAATCAAACAACTGATAACACACAGCTCCAAGCTGGCATATAAGCGATCATATATACCTCAAGCATGTATGTTAGAGCGAGGCAGATGTTGTGTGCTAGAGCGAGATGGTTGAAAGGTATGGTATTCACTAAAACTTCCTACTAGATTATGCGCACCCGCCGCACATAAAGTAAACTTCAAGCATCACCAAACTTAATTTATTCTCAAAATATTTGTTAATCCCAGACCTGAAAAAATATAACGAATTGTAAACAAAACCTGTGGAATTCAAGTACGCTTAGGATTATCAAAACACCACATTTCGGTATGAATAGTAGTTAGATCAGTAAAGCGACCTCACCCCGCCGCTAATAGTCCCGTTGAACAACAAGCCTGATAATTCCAGGCAACCATACTATACTCATAGTATATAAAGCAGACAACCAAGCTCCACCTCAAACATGTGTGCTAGAGAGAGAAAGATGTTTTGAGAGAGAGAGATGGTTTCAAAGTACGGTATTCACTAAAGCATGCCTACAAAAGTAGCCTAGGCTTGAATTATTAGTAATATGAATTACATCAGATTGAATAATAAAAAGGGAATAATGTGAAAATAGTTGTTTTAATTAGTCGTGATAATGAAGGTCAAGTTTAGTACTGCTGCTCCGCAAGTTTATATGATTGATTATGAACCCAGAAAAGGACCATGGGAGACATATGCTCTGGATCGCTTTCGCTTCCAAGATAGGATTAATAGAACTTCAGATATATTGTTACCAATTTTGGATATGAAGCACAGAGAAAAAGTTTATAATTTAAGATTTAATGATGCGAATAAATAAAAAAACAATTTTTCATACAACTAATGACTTTTCAATACACACTCCTAGATACAAAAACCATTGTTTACTTTACTTGACGGTATCAAATTACCAGCCACCTGTCCACCGAGGCTTTAATTTCCACTACTTCTTACAAGCAGCCGTGATCTATTTTTAGATATCATGATCACTCTCGGCTTTTTAATCCGCAGTTGTTTTTTTTTTCAGCAAAAGAAATTTTCAATTATAACTACTCATCTAAGACAACATATCAGTTGTTGTTTCTTTTCAGCTATTGAGAATCTTTCATAAATTTGTTTACTTTACTCGGCTCTGTGAGAATTTTGTTTACATTATTCGACTGCGAATTTGGTTACATTATTCGGCTGTACGAATTGTTTATGCAATGAATAAAACTAGAAGCATTACACCTGAAGATCAAAAATTAGGCTATTTCATACCTAGGTCATCATATCTACCTACGTTAGTTGTTGTTGTTGTAAATTTAATAACATGGTACTGAATATCGCCTGGTAGAAAATCTTTTAGTATGACGTAGTGTGTGTGTGTGTGTGTGTGTGTGTGTGTGTGTGTGTGTGTGTGTGTGTGTGTGTGTGTGTGTGTGTGTGTGTGTGTGTGTGTGTGTGTGTGTGTGTGTGTGAAGGTCAATGCCATCAGAGTCAGGGGTCAAGGGTCAAAGGTCAAAAGTCAAGGGTCAAAGGTCAATGACCTCAGGGTCGGTGACGTATCGGCCTGAAGACGGACATATCCTAGTCAACATACCTACCTACATTGGTTGTTGTAGTATCCTCCTAAAAGAAAACTTCAAGATGATGTCACATTTCCAGTACAAAAGCGACTTCAGCCCCCCATCCCCTCCCCTCCCCCCTCCCTAGAACCCACAGTGATCCACCAAAATAGTTGGAATTTTCCGGACACTTTTTGTATGGAAAAAGTGATCTGGTGACGCCATAGCTATACTACTGTGATGTTCATTTACGGGTTGCGGGTTTGCTCAGATTTGACCATGTCTCACATTACCGGTCTTGTTTGTTTGGTTGTTCTTTTGCCTCTTACCTTAAACGAAGAAATTTGGTTTCTTTGTTTAATTTGTTAAAAGTTAATAAGCCAGAGTACCTTAGAGATTTTTCCACTTCACTACCTCCCAACGAAATAGAAATCTGGTATTGCCTCGTTTTCATAAGACTGTAATGGAAAGCTCTTACCTTGTCCAAAGCATCCGTCTGTGGAATGATCTCCCTGTCAGTATACAGGCGGCTGGCACCATTTATGCATTTAAAAAACTCGTTAAAACGCACATAATCTAGCTCTTCTATATCCATTCTTTGCTTCTCCTCCGCAAAGGAACGTTAGTTAGTTGTTTTTATATATATAGTGAATTTTATATTTTCATATTTTTGTTTTTTGTTGCTTTTTCTTTCTTCTGAGTTGTAATTCTTATCTAAATTTTGTTTTTTTCTATTATTTTGAATTTTGATGATTGTGATTCTGGCACTACTACTATAGTTGTACTCTATAAGATTTCAATCTTGTGTACATTGCCAAAATAAAGTTTATTCTTACTCTTATTCTTATTCTTAATTCCCCATCGCTGGCAATATATGGTGAGTAAATATTATGTACAAGCATCGTACAAAGTACAAGTTCCTTAAAATATTTAGGAAAAGCAAAAAGTCCATTTTAATGTATATAGTAAAGTACCTATGTATTTTTTATCAAAACACAACAATTTTAATATTAATTTATAGCTATTTTAACGCCTATTGTTATAAGTAAGTAACAGATAAATGTTAACCATACGTACTTTCTATCAGAACGTAGTTTTCATCTTGACTTGGAATAATCATGATACTTCTACTTTCTATTACAGAACTATCACTGACTGGCTCAACATCTTCTTACAGAAAACACTTGTCCTTACAATACACGAAGTGGACCTTGTTCAATTATTGGCGGATATCTTATGTTTTTATTATGTATTTAATATCATATATCCAAAAGAAATTTCTCAAACTATGGAATTTACTTTTTGATATGATATCAAAATCACAACCTTATGTACAATTACTTACCTCCTATGGATTTTCCTAAAATCCATAAACATTCAAATTGTGGTCCCAAAGTACCACACCGTGCATATTCCAATAGATTTCTCTATACCTAAAGTAACAGCAATATGCATATTTACTTACCCCCCATAGATTTCTATAACATGCACAAAATATCTTACCATGCACATATATAAATTTCTTACCCCATAAATTTCCATAGATTTCCTAAAAAATGCACAAATGTTCAAATTATCTACCGCCATAAATTTCTGCTAGCATAAATTGCCCACTTACAAAACAAACAAAAACAAAAACGCCTAAAACTGCATACTGCACATCGGTCGAAATTTCAATTGCAAGCTCGAATTTCAAGATCACGCAAAGAAATTAACAAAGGCAAATGTCTTGCCTGATTCTTATCTTTCCGGTTTTTTTTTTACTTTTTTGTCTGATTGGTCAGAAAGTATTATGTATATACTTTTCGTTGACTCAAGGGCGTCAGCTATTTTTATGGTGATAGAATTCCACAGAAAAGAAGTCGAAGTTCAGGATAAGCACTCATCAAGTGCACACGCTAGTCGGGGAAGTCTTGCAAATCTGGCAAATTGTTAAATCTTTTTTTCAAATCTTGCAAAGTATTAAATCATTTTGAAGTCTTGCAAATCTTGCAATTCTTGCAAAATATAAAATCTTTTTATAACTTGAAATGTTGTGTATCGTTCGAAACTGTAATATACGCATGTGAACCCTACTTAATTATAGGTAGTTGAGATTACAGAATCTCTACTGTGTGGTTGGCATCTCTGAGATAACATGGTACTGAGGGGGTGTCTGACGCTTCGCACTTCCGCCGTGTCACTTTGTGCTACCATTGGAACTAAGTATAATTAACCTTAATAAATAGTAGTTTGTATAATAAATCGGTCTTTTATTATCGAACATCACAAATGACGACGAGGTAAAAAAAAAAAAAAATGCTAATTTACTACGGTCAAACGCACGCTGCAGATTATGATTGTTAGCAAGAAAAGTCATGCCAATAAAAACAAGAAGTGGCAAATCGCAACAGAAAAAGCAAGAAGAATCAAATACTGAACTTCAAGTTCATCAACAGGTGTAAGTGATGAAAGCGACGGCTACGACGGTTCAAATAACTAAGTTCCACCTTTAATAATGGCGGCGTACTCTGAAAAATTTCGGGAATTTACAACTGAAATAGAAGAGTGGGAATTATTTAAAGAAAGACTGGACCAGGATTTCGCGAGTTTTTATATGTCTTTTTTCTCGCAGTCTCTTTTTAATTAGCTTAAAAATCTTAATTAAGCCAGGTATTCCTCTAGAAGTTAAAACATGTTTAAATTAGGATAAAGAGTTTTAAACTACTCTGTCTAATTACTTAAGATAAATAATAAGAATAGTTAAGAACTACAAATTTTTAGAAAATAGGTTAAGTAAAGAAATTGTTTCATTTCGTTGTCAGTAAAGTTCCAGCTACAGAGAAAGCATCAGTTCTCATCAATAGTCTTGACTGCACAACGTATCGATTACTTCGTGATCTGTGTACACCCAATTTGCCGGCGACTTTAAGTTACGATGAACTGTGCGAAGTAATGGCAAAGCATTTTACTCCTGAAGTCGTACCGCTGCGAGAAAGGCGAAAATTTTACTCTGCAAAAAGGTTAGAGTCCGAGACGGTGAACGAGTGGCTCGCTAGGCTTAAAAGCTTGTCATTAAACTGCAAATTCGCAGATCGCTTAGAGCTCGTCTTGTTAGATAAATTCCTTACGGAAATAAGTGGTAAAGCATTCGATCGAATTTGCCAAGAGGATCCAAAAGAATTAACCCTGACAAAAGCTGTCAGCTTAGCCAAGAAAATATAACAGCAACAAATTGTTTGCCTCTGTGGACTTGCATATGTAAAAGACAAAGAACTTTTATAGAGAGAAGAAGAGCTGAACGCTTTCAGTAAAGCGCTACAAAATGTGTCTTAAGGTGCTCTTTTTCCAAAATTTATTCAGTTAAGCCCGATAGTATGTTCACTTAGCGAATGTAATGAATTTAGCTAAATATTTAGCAACTAACATTTCACCGCTAGTTTCCGTACAAAATTTATTCGCTAAATGAACAGAATACCAGGATTTACACTTTGATTAGTACATTAGCTTTATATGTAACTAAAAAGAGTATAGCAATAGAAACTTTCAGTTAAAGATTTCTCTCTTGATGGCTCTCAGGAAAATGAATAATTTTCGGAGAAATGGAAACCAGGAAATCCATGACAAAATTAATTATTTTAAAAATTGAAGATTCTGCTATTCCAAATAAGTGAGCGACTTCCCTCATGCTGGCTTTATTTCCGGCGTACCTATTTGAAATATTTGCTTATTATTTATTTGTATTTTTTTTTATTAAACAACTTACCACAAAAATATCAGTATGTACTAACTATTTTGGACATGCTTCAGAATTTTTAAACTCACTGCTGAGTTTTTCAAAAATTTTCCTCTCTGCTCCGCTCTGTGTCAGTGGGGTGAATAAAACACTTTAGGTTCAGGAACCGAACGAGTTACGGTTCAGTTCAGGTGAAAAGAATTCACCATAAGATTTGTAATAGTAGATAATGGTGGCCCGCCAATATAAGGAAGAAATTTCATGGATAAATTTAGTATAAAGTTATCAACGGCTTATAGTATGGATCAAGTACTTACTACTAAAGCAAAAACCGCAATTGATGATAAATTGAAGACTTTATTAGATACCGCAAGTGTGCTCTTCGATGGAAAATTATGTAAATATAGGTATAGGAAATTAGCATTAACTCTTAAAGATAAAGCGGCTCCAATTTTTCTGATACCACGTCCAGTGCCTTTCTCGTATAAAAATTTAATTGAGAAGGAGTTGCAAATTTTAGAAAGTACAGCGATTATTTATCCTGTAGAATCGGCAGATTGGGGAACACCAATAGTGCCCGTTTTAAAACCCAACGGGGGCATTCGTTTATGTAGAGACTATAAGTCAATCATAAACAAACATCTTCAAGACTTTAAGTACCCCTTACTAAGAGTGGAAGAGGTATTTCAAAAGCTAAATCAAGGTGTCAAATATCCAAGCTTGATCTTTCTAGAGAATATAATCAGTTTGAGCCCGATGAAGACTCGAAAATGTTAGGGGTTATATCAACACACAAAGGCATCTATGGAATGAATAGACTGCCATTCGGTGTTCGGAATAGTGCAGAAAGAAAGTGAAAAGTTTTAGTTGAAATACCAAACGTCATTAATTTCTTAGACGATATTGTCGTGACAGGAAAACCAGACGAAGAGCACATTGGCATGAGCTATCCCCCTAAGTCGTTCTTCTTCATTTTGGAAAGCACGGCGGAAATTGGGTTCACAACCTTTTCAATATTAACTATTTTAAAAGCTACAATGATTTGGTGAGAGGTTCAAAAAAACACATAAATAATGTACAATTCTCTTGCTTAGCAGAATGAATATTTACCAGAATCAACCTTAAGTTAATTCTATTATGGTAAGTGTATGCCGCCTTGAAGAGAGATTGTATCTTAGAGATCGCGTAGTATTAAATTAACACTCCGTTTTTTATTGAACTCTGAAAAACTTTATTTCGTGTACTTATTTATATACATAAAAATTTGCTGGGTTAAGTGAATAATTGATTGAAATTATTGTTTATGAAAGAAATTAAATCGATTTGATTGTTTACATTGCTTAATGCAATTGACCCATAACATTTATTGCGCACTTGCTGTGTCAGCAAATTGTGCCGCAGAAAATGTTGTAAAACATAATCGAACTAATTTTCTTTTATGAACTTTTATGTTATGAGTCAATTGCATGCAGAAAGAAATGCTTATGCTAGCTAAACAAAAAAAAAGAAAAAAATAGAAATATGTTAAAGTGTTTTAAGGTTTATGATTATGACGATAAAAAATATAATTGTTCACGTGTGAACAAATAATGTAAATAAAATTAAAAATTTAATTGTTACATTAAAATATATATAGCATAAAAGATATATAGCCTAAGTACCTATTTAAAAAATAATGTGCAAAAAATATTTTTATGTTTAAGTTTTTACATAAGAAATTTCAGATTTAAACCCCAATACTGAAAACAGTGTTGGTACTCAATCAGATAAACAACAAATTTTATGATAAAAGGTGGGCTAACTTAATGGTTTCGGATATACAGTATGATTAAGATTTTTACTATTTTATATTGACACTTCCAAAGTAAATTTCTATTCTATTTTTAATACATCTCGTTTTTGAATAGAGAGCAGTTCGCCTCTTTCATGTAACTTAGAACTACCGCTGTATTCCTACCCAATCTAGACAATTGCATATTGAATTGAAAAGCTTCCACTTTAATTTAAATCATCCACAGTCCTTTTCTTGAAGTAATTTTTGGGATAATTGCTTTATAAATGAAAATTTAGAGCGCTCCGAATTTTTTACTTTTTAAGAGGGCGAACGGTTCCCTGCACCACGAAGGTACTAGTAGGTATTATACTTTAGAAAAGGTCACAAAATATTTGTAGCCCCTTACCTCCAAAATCACTGGTATTGGTTGACCATTTCAATACAATGGTCTCTTTTATTGAGTGAGTACCTACTGTCTCTTTTTAAGTATTGTTTAAATCTGAAACACACGTTTACATATTTAAATGAGAAAATATTATTATGTTTAATTACATTTATATCGAAGAGTGTATATATTATTATGATTCATTGCATTGCAGTATAATTCAATTAAGTATCAAGTTTATTACGCTATCTAAGTACATGCTTGCTTATTTATTCCTTCCTCGGAATTACCAAATAGTTTTCAGCATGCGACGTACATAAAAAATTCACGGAGAAGCAATTGGAACGGAAAAATTGTCTATTTCTTAAAAATTTGTGTGATTTCGTGAAAATAATTGCTTGAAAATAGCAACTCTTTCTTTGCCAATTAGATCTCAGATTATAGCTGCATGTCGTTTAATGCATCTAAGTTACAATTTATTTTTATTTTTTTATTACAGCATATTTTTACGTTAAATGGCTTGGACTGTTACGTTGTGTACAACTTTCGTAAAGTTATAACAAAAAAATATAAATATGTATATGCTTTTTTTTTGTAGATATATGATTTCAATTTAATCTATACGATTATCAAGTTATGGGAGATTGGAAATTTTGTACACGGCATTCTCATAAAAATAGTAAATGCAATTTCAAAAATGCACTAAATCGGGCGACCCCTTCTTGGTGTTGCCATATAAAAATTTATTTGTTTTACATATAGTCCTAGTCTTTTATTGTACTGAAAAGCTCTTCAGAATATGAAATCCTATGAAATCAGTTATAATCAGATTACTGTCAGACGAACCGTTCTAGAAATAGAATGTTACGTAAAATTCAATCCTGCGATGGTGATAATAAGTCTCAGAAGTTGGAAATTTACAAAAATAAGATGTAAGGAAACAAACATCTGAGCCATAAATTTAATTAAAAATGTATAGGAAAACTCATTTATAGACGTAAATTTACATAAAGAGGTGTAACGAAATACACATAAGGGCGTAAAATTATATTAAAAAGTTGTAGGGAAATAGTACACATATTGGCGTAAATTTACATAAAAAGGTGTAAATAAAAACACATAAGCGCGTAAAATTATATTAAAAAGTTGTAGGGAAATACACATCTTGGTGTAAATTTACATAAAAATGTGTAAAGAAATACACATATGGGAGTAAAATTACATTAAGAAGTTGGAGGGAAATAAACATCTTGGCGTAAATATACATAAAAAGGTGTCAATATATACACATAGGGGCGTAAGATTACATTAAAAAGATGTACGGAAATACACATCTTGGCGTAAATTTACATAAAAAAGTGCAGGTAAATATACACAAATTGCGTAAAATAAATGTGTTTACGCATCAATGTACTACTATTTTGATGGTAAATATTTCTTAGAGTGTAGAGTAGCTCCAACTAAATGCATCTCACTTCCTCGTCTGCAACTCTGTAATGCTGTACTGTTGTACCACTATATAGGCAGCAACAGCAGTAAAATACAGTCTCTTTTTTTTTTTTAATAAAGGTAGACTGTATAAGAATCGCCAGTTCTTTTTTATTTATTTCATTCTATATTCTATAATACTGCCGAATTAATAAAGTAAGCAAAATATATACTACATCTACCATGTTATTTTCTCAAACAGATTATGTCAGAATCACCAAAAGGAATGGATTTTTTTTTATATTGGAGGATCTTTTAAAAACGATCCATTTCACATCATACCAGTGTCACCAATTCCATTAACACCAAAAAGGCCATTGCCATCAACACCCACACCCTCAAAAGAACCCTTTGAAGCGACAATCGCCAAGTCACCGATAAGAAAACTGGCAAAACGTATGCTGTATTGCCCCCAGGAGGATTTAAAGATTCCACCACGGAAAAGGGACACATTTCGACACAATAAAAATGTTGTATTTTAGACCTCACGCTCGTGCTCCCCGAAACGTTCAGGAAGAAGCGATTGGCGAGGATGTGCGGATCAAACGACAGATGTGTTTAGGAAACATGTCTCAAACCAGCATATATTGACCTAAAAGCAATAATTCCAATTGCAAAATCTCTTAACAGTTTCCGCTTAGTATGTAGTTATTTAAATTAATCAATTGTATTGAGCAATTGATTGTTGAAAAGCAAATTATCGATATAGGCATAATTCGCAGTTCATTACTCGCTGCCCATTAATAAATGTAAGTATTGCTTAGAATGTAGTTCTCAAAATATATATAAATCGATATATTGTAAGAACATTTTCTGTGATAATAAAGTTTTCCTAAAATCACTAACAAGTTCTTTCTACGTCCCATCCGTAGCCTATCCTATCCAAGTTATTATCTCGCGCCCCCACCAGTGGTAAGCGCAAGTAATATACCTAATACCTATCCAAATCAGTCCGCTCATCTAACATTGAGCTATATATGGTCCTTCGAGCCTATTAAAATACAAAAGTAAATATAAAGAACCGCCCGAGTTCTTAAAAAAAAACTACGTAAAAAAAAAAAAAGACAACAGAAGCAGTGTAATATCGTCTTACAAAACAATATTCAACTCCAAACTGACCTACGACAATGGAAAAACTCAGTTCACAGCAAGTAAAAACTTGTACCGCCATATGCGATCAACTAGAAATAATAAGAAAAGAGCCCATTGATAGGGGGACAGAGAATTTCATAAAAAAGAAAGAAGATACGATTAACAACCTCTGGGAGACATTCAGCCAAAAACATCAAGAGATCGTCGCATTAAAGTGCCCAGAGCACGAGTACTTCACCAAAAGTTATTACCAGCAAGTGGAGACGGCAAAACAAAAAGCAATTGATAAGCTCAGCGCCTATACTGCCGCTTTAAGTGGGTCATCAAATTTCACAACACCAAAGGTGACTACAGATACGTCAGAGAATGGGGCAAATACCGAAGACAATATAAAAAATTTTGATGAGAAGGTAAATTCGCTACGTTGCAAAAAGGAAAAAATTCGCATTGACTCATTTTGTAAACAATTACAACAAATAAATGTGGATGACGAAATGAGTAATACTTAATACCATAGAATTTTATTGCAAAACGAACTGAAACCGAAGATTGGAGATATTTGGAATCCCTACATGATGAAACTCTGATGTATCATGAAGACACCGATGACGAGCCATACACGAATAACGAATTTGATGAACCAAGGAGCACTTATATGAAAATGGTTATTGAGCTTCAAGAGAAGAAAACAACAAATATAACCAACGCAGCTGAAAACGATGTACGCCTCCCACGTCTAAGCATTCCTATATTTGAAGGAAAATACGAAACTTGGACTGCATTTCACGACATATTCATGAGACTAATTCACTTCAAAAAAGATTGGCAAATGTCGAGAAAATGCAATATTTAAAAACAAACCTAAAAGGCGAAGCAGGCAAGCTCTTGAATCACTTAAAAATCTCTGACAACAATTATACGATGGCTTGGGAGATTATAAAGGAACGATTTGAAAATAAGAGAAAATTGCTATCAGTCCACATTCAGACATTACTTACATTACCCAAATTAGAAGTGGAATCATCTAACGGGCTTAAGAGAATTCACGACACAATGAAGGAGTGTTTGCATGGAATAACGAATCTCGGGGTGGACACTACAAGTTGGGCTCCAATAATAATACACCTTATGCTTGTAATGAGCCCACAGCCTCATCACTTTCTCCATTTTCCCCAATAGGCTAAACGCCAAAGCCCTATCAATAACTTATCAAATTTCACATTTGCATCATCATCGAATATCATTCTCGAATATCAATAACATCCGGAAATTTCAATTCCCACGGTAAATTCTCAGGAAAGATATTTCAAAAGAACCTTCAAAAATTCATCCTAAAACCAAATGTATACTTACATGCATTAGTTTCGCTTTCTAAGAGCAAATATTTCCGCGTAAACAATGCGACACATTTCCACATTAGTTCCGCATGACCAATTGTTCAAAAAACAAACATTCCCCATATGTGAAAATGCAGTCGCATCACACTGGAAACAATGTCGTTTAACTCATAAAATGTCGCAACCCATTTTCAAGTACACGACGCTTATGCTCTTGAAAATTGACCGTCATATACACCCCACAGCGCTGGGTCTTGCATCATGAAAATAAACAAACATGCACCATATGTTTACCTTTGCCATGATGCAAGCCACTGCACTGCTGGTTGTGACAATATGTCGGTATACATACAAATTATGTGTTCACTATTGACCAATAGGCATTTTCTTCGCATTCTCTTTGCTCATGCTTAAACGGCTTATACATGTTATGTATAACATTGCCCAATAGAAGCTATTCAGTTCGGCTTATGTGCCTGAACGGCGTGCTGCTGCAATGATATCATGCAGCTGGGCGTATTTGCTGTTTTAAAGATGAGGAAGTAAATTCCCTCCACGCGGATTTCCGTGTTTTGAATGGCAAGTACTGAAACTGCCTAAATAAATAGCCGCGTTCTAACCAAGAACAGGCAGTGAGTTTTTGGATCTTTCCAGAGTACGTTTTCGAGGGAGTTTTCAATCCTTTCGCAGTAAGTTTGAGTTCTGGACAAGTCAAAAGAATAAGGTTGACCCCCCACCAGCGGTAAGGCAACCTATTCGATATCAAATCAGGAAATATAGTCCGTGTTCGCTATTCTCAGACATCGAGAATCCTACTCGTGATAACTTTAATAATCGTGTTTGTAATAATCCACTAGAGATCTTTATTTTTGTATAAGTGTCGACTTTGTTTTTATATAAGTGCACAAATTTAAAATAAAAAAAACAACAAAGATCAAATACTAGATCTCCTGTGTTTTATTGGAAGTAGATAAAGGGCCAGCGACCTTCTCTTCGGAAAGTACATCGCAGTCCTTGTCGCGACGAATATAAAAGAGGAACCCGCGACAGAACAACTGGTGGCAGCGGTGGCGATTTTTTTTTAACGCCAATCGACACAAATCAAAACCAGAAAAGGGGATCTTCCGATAAGCAGCAGTAACAAAAAAAAAGAAAAACAGAAAAACACCAATGTGCTACCCAAGGAAGTTAGACGATACCATTGAAGTCCCGGAAGAAGTTATTATAATACCGGAAGAGGATCCAGAAGAAATCGAAGCAGCAGAAGAATACGACTACGAGTTCGAGATAGACATCGATCCCGAGGAAGAAACCCCCACAGTGGAAGAAGTTTATCTGGAGATACACCGACAAATTACTCCAGAAAGTGACGAAGAGGCAACGTGGGATTTTGATACATACCAACAAGTAAAGAATCTACTAGAAAATAGACCAATGTAAGTTATAAAATCACATTAGCATAATAGTCATTATATTATATTATTATAACATTACCATTACATTTAGTGAACTAAAATTATTTAAGAAGTGAGTGGAATTGGAATATTTTTTTTCTTCTAATTAATATAAAAAAAAAAAGAGGAATACCTATAATACTTTCGTAAAGTAATTTTTCTTCTTTCTCTGACCCAAGTGACCTTTTTGTATCTTCTCGTAAGGCAACAAATTCTTTTTGAGAGTGTCTTTCAAATTTTTGTCCACAAGTGATTAAAGAAGTGACGTAAAAAAAAAAAAAACAAATAAAAATTGTTTTGTTTGTTTTACCAGTGCATCTAAGTTCTATCATATTATCAGCGTTAAATCCTGGTTCCTTATTGTGATACTCTCTAGTATCCCAAGATTGTCATTACAAGAGCTAAGGATTACTCATCTCATCTAGGCCACAAGCAGAACGCTAACCGCCTAGCTAGAGTTTCGCGTTACATACGCCTCCCCAAAATGGCAAACCCTCAAGGCAATGGCGGCGGAGGTAGACCTGTTGTTCCTGTTGGACAGGTTGTACCACCACAGCCTGCACCACCTGCACTTCTTGCACCTCCTGCACTACCAGCAATAAACAGACTCTCGACTAGTGAGGCACGAAATCTCATACCCGAGTATGACGGCAATACGGAGGAGCTTCACAGGTTTTTAGCTTGTTGTGATATATTGTTCTCACAAGCCCAAACTGAGGCAGACAAACTGTTGTACCTCAGCCTGTTAAAGACAAAGGTGACGGGTCCCGCCTATGATCTATTCAAGTATGGAGATTATCCTACTTGGGCAGAACTGAAGGCAGAGCTCAAGTCTCATTTTCAGGAGCATCGCCCGCGAATAGCTATACAGGGTGAACTGCTACGCTTGAGACAAGCTCCAAGAGAAAATGTACAAGACTTTGCTCGCCGAGTAACCAAACAGTTAGCAGATTTAAATAATGCGACTTTAAATGAAGCCCCCCCAGTTAGAATCAAGAGCGTTCCTACTTAGCGAAAATGAGCAAAATGCTATCAGGGTATTTGAAGATGGCATCAAAAATGACCAATTAAAAGTCATAATTAAAGCTCGCGCAGAAACTAGACTACGAGCACTGATCACTTTCACTATAGAGCACGATCAGAGAATAGAAGAGGCTCAACAAACCAATCTCCGCTCACCTCAAAATACTCCAATCATGAGAAAAAAGATATATGATGAACGCTTTACACGGAGCCCCCAACAAGGCCACCACCGTACAGCGTCATCCTCACAACTACCTTCAAGGTCCTTTACACAAAGGCAACCACAACCAGAACAACCACGACAATTTCGGCAAGTTAGGTGGTCAACACCTACAAATGAGTTCACGGGAAACGAGTTTGCGCGGGAAGAATCGGACGGCGAAGCTCCCCGCCAAGTTATCTCTCAGGCCGTCATTCATCAGCAGCCGCTGAACTAGTAACCCAAAAAATAAGGCTACCTATAAATTTAGAGCAAAACACCCTTCTGATTTCATTACCCTTAAACGTATCTATCAAACCCAGTACTACTTTTATAATAGATACTGGAGCAGAAATTAGTCTTCACAAAGCAGAATCAACTCATGATTTAGCCCTCGTATACGAAAACGAGCGCTGTACAATTTCAACTCTTGCTGGAGCTTATACGCCCACAATTGGCATAACCTACGCCAAAATTAATTTAGTTGACGATGTTACAATCGAACATCCATTTCATTTAATCCCAGGAGGTAGTAAATTAACTTACGATGGAATCCTAGGTATAGACTTCCTTACTAAATACAAATGCAACCTTAATTGTTCAGAAGGTTACATAGAATTAATGACGCCATCAACAGACATAATTGAAAATTACTCAAAACTATGCGGTGAAAATAAAATTACCAAAGTTAGAGAAAATAAGTATATACAGAGTAATAAAGCTGAGAAATCCACTAAAGAGGTAGATAAAACACAAAATGAAAAATCAAATAAAGAATATGCAGAGGTATTTAAAAAGGCTAAAATACAAAATATAAAAGAGGAAGATAAAAAAAAGGTGCATTACCAAATAAATATAAAAGAAAATAATTTAAAAGAGGAACCAATAAAAGGTCCCAAAGAATTACAAAACTTGGAACTTATATCAAGTAAGCACATTGGCATGGACACGCAACGCTACGACTGCGGTTCAGGTCAAGTCATTTCATGTGATAGAGAATTAGGTACGCGACGCTACGACTGCGGCCTAACTCAATCTAGTTCATGTGACAGCAATTTGGGTACACGACGCTACGACTGTGGCCCAAATAAAGCTGACTTGAGCAATATAAGTATCCAAGATAATCCCTTACAAAAGGAAGAACCAGAAAAAACTGGTAAAACATATAAAGAAAATACAGCACTGATCTTCTTACAAATCATATATTACCTCTTTTTAATAATTATAAAAAATTCAAAGCTTTCTTTAGAGAAAACCATCAGTTTAAATTCCAGTGTTCATCGAATAGAGGAGAATAAAATTCGAAAATTGTCAGGCCAGAAAAATCTGATAAAAGGGCCAGTAGACAAAAATTGCAATACAACTGGTATTAAGGAAGAAAATAACGATGACGAAATTCATCCAAAGGAACCACCTCTCACTCAAAACCAAATCATATTACCTCCTAGGTCAGAAGTCATAATCAACATACCTAATAATGAGACTAGGGAATTATACTGCAAAAAGGAAGAGATTCTACCAGGAATTTTCATAGGGAATACTCTAACCAAACCTGAAAATCAGGTCATCAAAATCCTGATGCTGAACGCAAACGAAGAGGAAGTAGTTCTACCAATAAAAGAGATTAATCCATCTTGGGAATATTTAGGTGATTACGATATCATACAAGCTCAATATGATAATGACCCCGTAGAGAATAGGTTGAAAAAACTTGAAAACACCCTGAGGTTGGATCATTGTAATAAGGAAGAAAGAAAAACCATACTAGACGTATGTCGACAATACAATGAGCTGTTCTATCTGGAGGATGACTCCCTTACTTGTACAGATGCAGCAACGCACACAATACCAGTGAAAGTAGATACAACACCGATATACGTAAAACCATATCGTTTACCAGAATCCCAGAGAGATGAAATCAACAGGCAGATAGGCGAAATGCTGGATCAAGGAATCATAAGTCCAAGCCGAAGCCCTTGGAACTCGCCTTTACTAATAGTCCCAAAGAAGCCAGACGAAACTGGAAAGAAACGATGGCGAATCGTAGTGGACTTTAGGCGTCTAAACGAGGCTACTCTAGGAGATGCCTACCCATTACCAAACATAACTGATATATTAGATCAATTGGGACGATCTAGATATTTTACCACCCTAGATTTGGCAAGCGGATTTCATCAGATTCCCATGGACGAAAAAGACAAGGAAAAAACAGCCTTCAGTACACCATTTGGGCACTACCATTACAATCGTATGCCATTTGGGCTGAAAGGCGCCCCAGCCACTTTCCAGCGGCTCATGAACAATGTCTTGACTGGATTACAAGGATTACACTGCTTTGTGTATCTCGATGACATTGTGATCTATGGATATACTTTAAAAGACCACAATGCAAAATTAGTACAGGTATTCGAAAGATTAAAAAGTCATTTATTAAAATTACAGCCAGATAAATGCCACTTTCTTAAGAAAGAGATTGCTTACTTAGGGCATGTCGTAAGCGCAGATGGAGTTCAACCAGATCCTTCAAAAATAACTGTAGTCAAAACTTATCCCAAACCTAAGAAACCAAAGGATGTCAAAGCATTCCTTGGATTTGTAGGATACTATAGGCGTTTCATACAAAACTTTTCAAAACTAGCAAAACCGTTAACAAAACTGCTAAAAAAGGATGTGCCGTTCCTATGGGACAGCTTTTGTGACGAGTCTTTTAGAACTCTAAAAGAAAAACTGATCACTTCTCCCATACTTGCATACCCAGAATTTGATAAACAATTTATCATTACAACTGACGCAAGTGACTTAGCAGTTGGTGCAGTTCTATCACAAGGCGAAATTGGTAAAGATCGACCCATATGCTATGCTAGTAGAACCTTAAATCCAGCAGAAACAAGGTATTCTACTATCGAGAAGGAATTACTAGCCATTGTATATGCAGTTGAACAATTTCGACCCTATGTATATGGTAGAAATTTTACCATCATAACGGACCACAAACCGCTAGTTTGGTTAATGAAATTAAAGGATTCCACTTCTCGACTCATGAGATGGCGAATCAAGTTAGAAGAGTATGACTACACTATTATACACAAACCAGGCTCATTGAACGCCAACGCAGACGCCTTAAGCAGAATAATCCCTACAGAAGTAGATGAAGAGAAAGCTGTAAATATAATGACCAGAAATCAAGCTAAAAATCAAACCAATATGACAAGCTTACCGAAACCAGATGACTTATACAGTAAATACATTTCAGCTGTTCATCCAGCTAATAATTTAATAACAGAAATCAGCGATAACTTGTTGAACCAAAAAGGCATCAACCATAAATTCTTCTTATTACCAAAATCTGAAGATGAAACCGAGTCCTATTTGAAAGACCTCTTTCCTGCTATGGAAAATGAGCTTACTACAGACCTTATAAAATGCTATCAAATGAAGAAACATAGTTACATAATAGCTAAAAGTGAAATACCTATGAGAACTATAGACGATCACAAACATGTGTTAAACGTATTAATCCAATTTAAAAATCATTGTATTCACAATAAATTTAATGAAATAAACTTATCTCTTCCAAACATACATTTATTAGCGCTCTCAGAACTAAAAAATATGGTTCATTTCATATTAGGAAGCCAAGTTTCTGTTAAAATTTTCTTATCTCGCGTAAAAGTAGTAACAAGCACTGAAGAACAAAAACAAATAATAGAGACGTTTCATTTGTCTCCAATCGGAGGACATCAGGGAATTACACGTACAACTAAGAGGATCCAAACAATGTATAATTGGCCCAGACTCAGTCAGGACGTAGAAAGTTTCATTAAGAAATGCTCATCCTGCCAGGCCAATAAGCTCTCAAAGAATCCGAAAATCCCGATGAAAATAACCACGACCAGTTACAGACCTTTTGAGAAGGTATCACTAGATATAGTGGGACCACTCCCGGTTAGTCACGAAGACAACAGATTCCTCTTGACCTTCCAGGATGATCTTACTAAATATACGGAAGCGATACCTTTGCGCAATGCCGAAGCTCGAACAGTCGCCGAAGCATTTACTACAAAAATAGTCTGTAAACATGGCATACCTGAGTCAATATTAACCAATCAAGGATCTAATTTCCTGAGCGAAATATTTACTCAAATGTGCAAATTATTAAAAATCTCCAAACTACAAACTACCCCATATCATCCCCAAACCAACGGCGCCTTAGAGCGGAGTCACAGGACTCTGGCCGAATATTTACGCCACTACGTAAACCGCGATCCGCTTACATGGGACACCTGGATCCCTTACGCAATGTTCGTATACAACACTAGCATACACTCCAGTACTGGATATTCCCCTTATGAACTCTTATACGGATTTCCCCCAAAAATACCTTCCACTATTAAAACTTCTCCAGTCATAAACTACATGACAATTACGCGAATGAACTCCGAGCAAGACTTCAACACAGTCACCAAATTGCTCGAGAAAGTCTGATAAACGCGAAGGAAAAATCCAAACTTACGTATGATAAAAGTACTAAAACCAAATCATATAATATGGGAGACAAGGTACTATTGAAAAATCATGCAAAGAAGAATAAATTATCTCCCATATGGATTGGACCGTATGAAATAGTTGGAATTAATTCCACCGAGAACTCTTCGATTAAGATAGGAAATAAGACTAAAACAGCGCATAACAATAATTTAAAATTATATATAGATTAACTTGTAATCAAACATCCTCACTACAGGATTATCTTTTTGGCAATTGTTTTCTGGCAAGCAACACTGGCAACAGCAGCTAACGTGGAACCATTAAGCATTACCCAATTAAGCGCTAACCCCGGAATATATTTCGAGGAAGTAGGACGAGTGGGTTTGTTCAGCAACGATTGGCAAGTAATTATCCACTACGAGCTTAGAGACTTCAACTTTGAATTAGAAAAATTAAGTAACTGTACAGAAAACGCTCGTATTCTTTGTGATTTAATAGAACGATATCATGATAGGTTACCTTTGTGCGACGATATCACACACCAATTACACACTATCAATAGGGCACTAAGACAAAATTCTCTCTTATTAAAACCTGAAACGGGACGGTTTAAGAGAGGCTTGTTTAACGCGGTAGGCATGTTGAGTAAAACTTTATTCGGAACACTAGATGCTGATGACGCCCTAGAGCTAAACGCACATATTGAGAAATTAAATGATGATCACGAATACTTATCACATTTAATTAAAAACCAAACCCTCATAATAGACACTACAGTAAACATTTTTAACAAAACCCGTTTAGCAATCAAGGAACAATTTATACACATAGAAAATAAACTGACGACCCTAAGATCAGCAGTAAACAAAATTAACACACAGATACTCCACCAAAACATAACCACGGACTTAGAAACCATGGTCTCTTTAACAGCATTGATGATGCTACGTTTTCAATCAACTCAAAATCTTCTAATCGATCTAGTAACTGACGTACGTCACGAAAAACCCCATCCATCAATTATCACACCTGACCAAATGAGAATGATTTTAGAAACAATACAGAAAGAAATCCCCGATACCCTCACATTACCCATAAATAAAGACAAAAACAGTTTATTACAATTATATCAAATTAGTTCCGTTCGTACAGCCATAGTAGACAAAAGAATAATATTTCATCTCAAAATTCCACTACCCTTCAAGGAAAAATATCAATTAATAAAAGCATATCCACTACCCACTTCATACAAAGATCAGTTTGCATACATTAAACCTTCCTTAGAATATCTTGTCGTTGATTACAATAGAGAACACTATTACCTCTTGAATACAATAGACCTTCAAAATTGTCAGACACATGATCTAGTATCATATCTGTGTCGAATAATCCATCCTATCTTCAATGTTCATTCAAGCAACAACCTGTGTGAAATAGATTTATTAAAGCATAGCAGCAAAGTACCATCTCACTGTAAAATTCAAACAGTACCTCAGTTAGATTTTTGGATTCAACTTTCCCAACCAAACAAATGGCTATTTTCCATGCAAAATCCAGTCACTATTGATACTGTTTGTGGAGATGAAATCAGCTCTAAAATGCTACAAAACACTGGAGTAGCTCAAGTAGCTTCAGGCTGTTACCTAAGAACTAAAGATCTAGTCATACAAGCACACAATATAAAACAAACAGAGCTCAATAATCATTACCTACCTTCTCTTAACCTCACATATACAATGCCACAAATAAAACAAGAAAGCCCTATAGCAAAACAAGTACATGTAATTAGATTTCACGACAACCAGGAATTACAAGACCTTAATGTCGCTATAAAACAACAAGAGAAAGACCTAGAATCACATAGATTAAAAAACTTGTCATTTCATGACATACATCATTACACGCTATCTTACTCAATAATTATCATTGTAATTATTGTCTTTGGAGCAATACTCTCGAGAAAGAAGTTTTTGAAAAATGAAAAAAAAGAAGAAGATAACAGCGAGCACTTGGAGGAAGTTAAGCATGACACTTCCAACCAACTGATCATGCAAACCGAACACTTACATACATACAGTAGCTAAAGCAAAAATGCGCAGAAACCAATTTCCACAAGCTTTAAATTTTTATTCAGATACACATAAAAAGCTTACAAAAGCCATATGTAAAAAAAAAAAGAGAAGAAAGTAAGCTAAATTAAACTTAAAATTATATATGTAACTCCTAGCATTAGTGAAAAATTTTCTTTTAATTAACGCCTAATTATATGCAAATAATTTTAAACCTTGTGAACTTTTATTTCTTAACTTAATATTACTTACCACTTAAATAAAAGAAAAAACGAGAATTGTAAAACTATATATTAATAACACAAGGAAAAGAGGAAGACCTTATATTTTATACTTTTTTAACTGTTATACCCCATAGACTAGATACAATTAGATAAGTTAATTAAGGCCTAAAAATATGCAAATATTTTACTTTCAACAAGCAAATTAATGTAACTAGAATAATCCTAAAGATATGCAATAATATAACCAATAACTATTGATGAAATTAATGGATCTAGAATAACCCTAACAATATGCAATAAGACGACTGACAACTAACTTAGAGATATAAAATTAAAAGAATTACTTAATATAAGAAAAGATTAGCACACTGTGAAACCAGAACTCACTTATCAAACAGAAAGTTCCCTCCTGAACTTTCTTTTTCTAAGGGGGATGGTGTAATGAGCCCACAGCCTCATCACTTTCTCCATTTTCCCCAATAGGCTAAACGCCAAAGCCCTATCAATAACTTATCAAATTTCACATTTGCATCATCATCGAATATCATTCTCGAATATCAATAACATCCGGAAATTTCAATTCCCACGGTAAATTCTCAGGAAAGATATTTCAAAAGAACCTTCAAAAATTCATCCTAAAACCAAATGTATACTTACATGCATTAGTTTCGCTTTCTAAGAGCAAATATTTCCGCGTAAACAATGCGACACATTTCCACATTAGTTCCGCATGACCAATTGTTCAAAAAACAAACATTCCCCATATGTGAAAATGCAGTCGCATCACACTGGAAACAATGTCGTTTAACTCATAAAATGTCGCAACCCATTTTCAAGTACACGACGCTTATGCTCTTGAAAATTGACCGTCATATACACCCCACAGCGCTGGGTCTTGCATCATGAAAATAAACAAACATGCACCATATGTTTACCTTTGCCATGATGCAAGCCACTGCACTGCTGGTTGTGACAATATGTCGGTATACATACAAATTATGTGTTCACTATTGACCAATAGCAGGCATTTTCTTCGCATTCTCTTTGCTCATGCTTAAACGGCTTATACATGTTATGTATAACATTGCCCAATAGAAGCTATTCAGTTCGGCTTATGTGCCTGAACGGCGTGCTGCTGCAATGATATCATGCAGCTGGGCGTATTTGATGTTTTAAAGATGAGGAAGTAAATTCCCTCCACGCGGATTTCCGTGTTTTGAATGGCAAGTACTGAAACTGCCTAAATAAATAGCCGCGTTCTAACCAAGAACAGGCAGTGAGTTTTTGGATCTTTCCAGAGTACGTTTTCGAGGGAGTTTTCAATCCTTTCGCAGTAAGTTTGAGTTCTGGACAAGTCAAAAGAATAAGGTTGACCCCCCACCAGCGGTAAGGCAACCTATTCGATATCAAATCAGGAAATATAGTCCGTGTTCGCTATTCTCAGACATCGAGAATCCTACTCGTGATAACTTTAATAATCGTGTTTGTAATAATCCACTAGAGATCTTTATTTTTGTATAAGTGTCGACTTTGTTTTTATATAAGTGCACAAATTTAAAATAAAAAAAACAACAAAGATCAAATACTAGATCTCCTGTGTTTTATTGGAAGTAGATAAAGGGCCAGCGACCTTCTCTTCGGAAAGTACATCGCAGTCCTTGTCGCGACGAATATAAAAGAGGAACCCGCGACAGAACATGCTACAAAAGTTCGATTATGAGACGCTGAAGTTATATGAGCAATCCCATGCAAGTGCAAAAGAGATTCCATCATATGAAGTATTTTACATATTCCTCACAAGAAGATTCCAATCTTTAGAAGCGATAGGTGAGAATAAGAATCGTAGTCATCATTCCCAAAGGCAGCAATTCAGGCACTCTGAGAGACCTAGATCTCCTATTGTACGCAACTACTTAACAACAGCCGATCAGAAATGTCGTTATTGCCAAACGATGCACATAATCTACAATTGCCCTGGATGCCCAACAACGCAATGAGGCCATAAGACGAAACAATTTATGCCGAAATTGCATTAACCATTCCACGGACGAGAAATGTAGAAGCCGCCGTCATTGCAGTATATGCCAAAAGCCACACCATACACTGGCAGAACAAGGAAATGAAGTGCTATTAGCTACAGCCCTGATTAAGGCAACCTCATCCAACGGGAAACAAGAACTGCTTCGCATATTAATCGATACAGGCTCCCAAGCATCGGTTATCACAGAGCAGGCCGTTCAAATGCTATCATTGCCTAGAACAAAAACTCATGTCAAGTTATCCGGGTTAGGAGCCACAGAAGCGCCAACAGCTTTAGGAAAGGTAGACGTTCAACTTCAGCCACGATTTTCATCAGTTTTCCAGATCAACGTCGAGGCACTCATACTAGCAAAACTGACAAAGCAACTACCAAGTACTATTTCTACCGTTTCCATACCATGGAAAAATTGTTTACTTGCAGATCCAACCTTCAATCAACCTGGACCTATAGACATGATAATAGGATCTGACTCGTACACAACCATTGTGCTGAATGGAACACAAAACACGGAATTCGGATGGATAATCTCTGGCAAGATACCACATACGCAAGAACAAGTCAGACTAGTAGCCATGATATCCCAAACGGATGTAGATGACCAATTTAAACGTTTCTGGGAAATTGAAGAAACGCCAACCGAGTCCAGCACCAAATCAGACGATGATACATGTGAGCAACACTATCGAAAAACTCATGTTCGCAATGCAGATGGGCGATATACTGTTCAAATTCCATTTAAGGAATTATCGAAACCGCTAGGAAAATCCAGAGATCCATAGATTGCAATTTTCTAATATAGATGGCTCTGGAACAGCTTTGATATTCCGGCCTGTCAAGAAATGACCGGGTGTCAGCACGTTGTAGTCATTAGGGTCATTTGAGAGTGGTGTCAATGGTCGAGAATTTACACATGCTTCTATCTGGCATAAGACCGTAGATAGTTCTTCGTATGTGAGTGTCGTATTCTGTAGTGTTCTCTTTATATGCGTTTTTATTGATTTCACGCCGGCCTCCCACAGCCCTCCGAAGTGAGGAGCCGCTGGTGGATTGAAGTGCCAAGTTATTCCTGTCAATGTGATGTCATTGGAGATGTCATGTGGGAGCTGACATGACAGTTTTTGCAACTGGCATGACAGTTCTTTGCTAGCTCCGATGAAGTTTGTACCACAATCGGAGTATAAGTGTCTGCATAGTCCTCTTCTACTGGTAAAGCGTTTGAGGGCTGCGAGAAATGCTGTTGTTGTGAGTTCTGTCACAATCTCAATGTGTATGGCTTTGGTGGCCATACATACAAATATACTGAGATATGCCTTTGCGATTTTGGCATTTCGTATTTTTGATGTTTTGATGTCGATTGGACCCGCATAGTCTACTCCCGTGTGTTCGAATGCCATAGATGGCGTTGTTCTTGGGGAGGGTAAATTCCCCATTAATTGATTTGATGTTTTTGGCTTAGTTCGAAAACATGTTATGCACTGGTAAATTCGTTGTCGGATAGTGTTTCTGGCATTTATTAGCCAATACTTATTTCTTAAGGTGTTGAACACAAGTTGTGTACCTCCGTGCAACGTGTATAAATGGATGTAATCGATGATTATTTTGGACACGTGATGATTGTTAGGTAGAATCATGGGGTGTTTTTGATCGTAAGTTAGGATGGCATTTTCAAGTCTGCCACCTACTCGAATGATTTGATTGGTGTCCAAAAATGGGTCTAAGCTTAATAATCGACTTTTGGTTGGAATTGGCTTCTGTTTGACTAAACTTTCATATTCGTCAGCAAATGTTTGCTTTTGGATTAGTGTGATAATTTTTGCTTCTGCCTGTCGAAGTTCATCACATGTTAGATATCCATTCTTGTGATTTGTTGAGGTTGTCTGACAATTGAAGTAGAATCTTCTACAATATGCAATGATGCGTATGAGTTTGGGAAATGATGAATACTTGTTTAACCAGTCGATATGGTTATCTGTGCAAATCAGAGCCTTGACTTTTCGCGACTCAAGTTCAAGACACTTGTTCGTTATGTGTTGTTGTGGCCACCTGTCAGCATGTTGCTGAAGCCAAGAGGGGCCGTTCCACCAGAGCTCGTAGTTACTGAGCTCGGTGGGGTATAATCCTCGAGTGGCGACATCTGCGGGATTATCCTTTGATGGCACAAAACGCCATAGCTGTGGCTGGATGTTCTCTTGGATTTCTGCCACTCTATTAGCGACGAATGTTTTCCATCGCGTCGGATGGCTTTGTATCCACGCCAACGTGATCTCAGAATCACACCATGCGATGGTTGCTATATCTTGTAGTTTCATGTCGTGTTGGATCTGTTTTAGAAGGCGTGATAAAATGAGAGCTCCACACAATTCCAATTTGGGGAGTGATGTTGTCTTTGTGGGAGCGACTCGCGTTTTGGATGTCAGCAGCTGTGTCGTGACCGAGTCGTTTTCATCGATGATTCGCATGAAGACGACGCTAGCGTAGGCCTTTGTTGACGCGTCACAGAATCCATGTAGCTGCATGTTTTTTATTTTTGGTGCATATTTTATCCATCTAGGTATTTTTATGAATTTGACATCTTGGAGTCCCCTTTGATATTTCGTCCACTCTTGAATTAATATGGGTGGTAATGGTTCGTGCCAAGCATATCCACCTAGCCATAGCCTTTGAATGAAGATTTTCGCAAGTATCACGCATGGGGCTAGCCATCCTAGTGGGTCAAATAAAGCAGCTGTCTCTGACAGAATGCTTCGTTCGGTGTAGCTGTCTTGTGCTACTGTTGGCTTAATAGTGAAGCTAAATTCATCTGTCATGGGATCCCATTGTAGGCCGAGAGTTTTTATCGTATTTTTTTCTGATAGATTTAGGATGGGTTTGACTTCTTGATCTGTTATCGGAATGGTCGCTAATAATTCTGGACTATTTGCTGTCCACTTCCTGAGGTTAAACCCTCCTTTGCTTAGAGTACTGATGAGTTCCCTTTGCAGTGATAAGCCTGTATTGATATCGTGTGCTCCAGTTAGTAGGTCATCCACGTAGAATTCTGTTTTTATACTTTTGGCAGCGAGTGGAAAACTGTGATCTTCATCGTTGGCCAGCTGATGGAGTGTTCGAATAGCCAGATATGGAGCTGCTGCTGTTCCAAATGTGACAGTTGTCAAACGAAAATCCTTTAATGGCTCGTCTGGGCTATCCCTCCATATAATCCTTTGGTATTCTTGATGGTTTGGATGCATGTGTATCATCCTGTACATTTTCTCAATGTCGGCTGTCAGTACATACTATAGCCGCCATTGTAGAATGATGGCCCACAATGTGGGTTGTATTGTTGGGCCTACTAACATTTGCTGGTTTAATGACTGACCGTTGGATGACCTGGCTGATGCGTTGAACACTACTCGCATCTTTGTGGTGGAGCTTTCTTTGGTGACTGCATGATGAGGTAAATAATAGTGCTGGATTTGGTTTGCTCTGGCCATGCTCTGTTCAGTTTTTATTTGACTTGGCGGGATTTCTTTCATGTGTCCCAATCGTTGATATTCCTTTATGCATGCCTTGTATTCGGCACACATTTCTGGATGTTTTTTCAAACGTTGTTCTAGCTGAAGAAACTGTTTTATTGCCATGGGTCTCGTCTGCCCTAGTTCTGGTCCGTTTTCGTTTTTGAAGGGTAGTTTAACTAGGTAAGCTCCATGGCTTAAACGTCGATGTGAGTTTTTGTATTTTTCCTCACATGATTGATCATCGGGATGGATCACTCTTTGTGGAATTTCCTCTAATTCCCAGAATTTCCTTAGTTGTTGACTCAACTTGTCATTGTCTGTCACTTGTACCGTGAGCGCGTTAATACTATCGGTGCTGTCACTTTTTCTAGTTTTACCCATTAGAATCCAACCTAGCTGAGTGTGCTGTGCTATGGGTTCTCCTGGTGCACCTTTAATAATTCCGTTTTCAATTATTTCCCCGTAGATGTCTGCTCCTAGTAAGATGTCAATTGGGCCGGGAGCGTAAAATTTAGGATCTGCAAGTAGTAGATGCTGCAGATAAGGCAATTTGCTGCTATTTATTGTGTCAGCTGGTATGAAATCTGTTATCTGTTTTAGTATGAATGCTTCTATATTTGTTTCGAAGCTTGTGTGGAGTGACCTTAATTTAAATGACGTTTGTGCCTTTATGGAAGCTGTTTGTGTTTTGCCTAACCCTGTTACCTTGATTTTGATAGGGTTTTTCGGGAGCCTCATTCGTCTACTTGCCGCTTCTGTTATGAATGAAATTTGAGAGCCTGAATCTATCAGTGCTCTCATTTCGTGTTTTTGTCCGTTCGGCCCCTCAATGTGAACGAGAGCTGTTGACAACAATGCACGGTTGACATTCGTTGTGAAAAGTGATGTTGGCTCATTGCTGCCACTAGGTTGGTTAAGCTTCATTTCTGCTTGTCTTTGGTCAATGTTTGTTATCTCGTTTTTTGTTTCAAGAGATTGGTTTACGTGTAGTAATGTGTTGTGTCGCTTGTGACACAGGAAGCAGGTTTTGTGGCTGGGACAATTATTGATGCTGTGTCCTGAGGCGAGACAATTTTTGCAAAGTTTAAACTGTTGCACAAATTGCAGCCTTGATGTTGGAGTTAATTTTTTGAACGCTGGGCAGTGGAACAGCGTGTGATTCTGTTTACACTTGACGCATGTATAAGATTTGTTCATAAATGCATATGCGCCTTTGTGCGTATGTTTTGTTGATGACGGGTAGTCATTTGTAGTTGTGGTTTTGTAACCACGACGATTTTCTAGCTGATTAGGAGACCTTGCTTGTCGTCCAAAATCTAATGGTTTCAAGTTCTGACACACTTGAAGGGATTCTAGAGTACGGAAACGTGACTCTAGGAAAGTTGACAGATCGGCATATGTCGGTATGTCAGTTTTGCTGCCTTGGTCTTGCTCCCATAACTGATGCGTTTCTGATGGAAGGCGTTGAACCAAGTTGTAAATTAGTATTGCATCCCATTGCTCAATGGGTAGTTCTAAATATTTGAGCTCGTGTAAGCTCTCTTCTGTCTGGTCTAAGAGAGAGCGAATGGCATTGGCAGACTCTGTTCTTATTGGTGTCTGATTTAGTAAAGTTTTTAAGTGTGTGTTAACTTGAGCCCGCTTGTTGTTATATCGTTTTTGTAGTAGCTCCCATGCCTTTACATAATTTGCTTCTGTCACTTCAAACTGACGTAATAAGCGTTCAGCTTCGCCAGTGACGCTGAGTTTGAGGTAGTGTAGCTTTTGGACCTTGGATATATTTAGGTCTGTGTGAATTAATGAATTGAACAAATCATGGAATGTCCGCCATGATTTGTAATTACCGTCAAATGTCGGTATATGTATTGGTATTGTCGTACTGACTGAATTCTGGGTTCATTTGTATTTGTGTTAGGAGGTAGTGCTGGGAATGACTCCTCTAATTCCTCTAGTAGAGTGGATAGGAGATTTATATATATGAGTTCGGTTTCCTCATATAGTTGTCCTTTGGCATACTCGCTTTGAGCGCCATCTTTGGTCGACCAGATTGCTACATGCAGATCTGTGAACGATTTCCAGAGTTTTTCTAATGAGTCTATGCGTGCTGCATAGTATTTCTTGCCTGCCTTTGTATCACTATTTGCTTTGGTGTGATTTATGGCAGCTTTTTTTATTTGATCGTTAAGGGCTATCAGTGATAATGTTAAACTAGCGATATCCGCCATTTTGAAAATCCTCCTGTCTTATCCGGCTCGAAGGACCAATGTTAAGTCCCAATATGGGCTTAGCATAAAAAGGGGCAGGTGCCGGGTTTTAAATGATAAGACAGGATGTTTTTTTTTCAAATAACAAAATATTCACTGTTTATTTCATCACAAAATATTCTTAACCTAAAAAATTCAATTTCATTAATTCACTTGTTTTTCTTAATATAAATTGACTATAAGTACTAACTCTAAGCGTTTTACGTTATCCACCTTTGTGTCGTGTAAGTAAACCTTTACTGGTTATTATTTCTTGATCCGTAATAGAAAGAAATAATTATTAATTTTTGATTAACCGAGGTTTGGCTGTTAGAATGAGCGTCAACGAACTGCTCATGTAGGTCAGGGCTGGGGTCAAACGAATCTCCCAGTAAGAATGCTGAAAAAATAAGATATTTTCAATACTAATAAATCTGGTTAGTAATCAGGGTGCAATACTTCCCTTAGTTTGGTTTAATCAAAGCTTAATGTGGCTTCAATACTGCCGATCTGCTTTGTCGCTTGGTCAAATCGCAAGTGATTTTCTATTCCCAATCGCTCACTATTTATAGGCAGAAACACAATGGGAATTGTGTCTGCCGGTAGCGTTGCCATGACGCCAGCGTCGTTTGTGAGATTTCATGTATTTGGTCCAAAAATGGCGTCATCGTGTGAATTTTTATGTGTTTGGTCCCAAAATGGCGTTATCATAATTTTAATCGGAATAATTGTCGCTGTGCTATGAGCTGCCATTTGATTATGTCAACTTGTTGGTGGCAGCTGATGTAAGTGTTTATTTTGATTTTTGATTTGTTTTGAATTTTGTTAGTGATTTGTTTTTTCTTTTAATTTTAGGTGTTGGCGAAATGACTGTGGCGCGGGATTCGGATCTATTTGATGTGTAAGTATTGTCTTGTGGTAAAGTCTCAGATTGTTTAAATTTTTAAATGATCTGAGATTTTACCATTTGTTGATTTTTTTATAAATGCCAGTATTTGGATTTCTTTTTAGATTCTGCTGGTCACTTCGTGGGATTATTTTATACATCGCGGGAATTATTTAGTGTAAGTGTTAGTTTATTAAGTAAATTTATCTTTTTAGTTTTTTGTTCCGAGACGGAACACCGGAGGATATACGAGAAAAAGGAATTTTGACAATCTCCGAAGACAAAACAATCAAAACTCTTGGCATTCATTGGAATCCAACATCGGACACTTTTCATTTCAAGGTGAATGCCAGCATATCAAGCGAAATATTAACCAAAAGACTGATGCTATCACAGATAGCTCAGATCCTTGATCCACTTGGATGGATTACGCCAGTCACATTACGTGCAAAACTTATGATCCAAGAGTTATGGAAATCAGGCAAATCCTGGGACGAAGTTCCTCCTCCAAAAATAATGTCTGAATGGCTAAATTACCAACAAAAAATGTCGAAATTGGAAGAATTAAAAATCCAACGATGGATAAATTACGATCCAAATCTTGAAAAAATAGAACTACATGGATTCAGTGATGCATCTGAACACGCCTATGCTGCAGCCATCTACTGTAAATCAATAACAACAGCCGGAAAATCCACAATTCAACTACTTACAGCAAAATCTAAGGTAGCCCGAGTTAAATCAAAATTAACAATCCCACGTTTGGAACTGTGCGGTGCGGAATTATTAAGCAGATTAATGGAACAATCCATAAAAACCTTAGAGCTAATAAACCCGACGATATACCTTTGGTCAGATTCTATGATAACCATTGCTAGAATCAAAGGAACTACCAAGAAACAAACGAATTTTGAGGCAACCAGGATTGAAAAGATTCGAGCAACAAGTAGTCCAGATCAATGGAACTATGTCAAAACAGATGATAATCCAGCAGACTGCGCATCACGAGGAGTCAATCCAGACCAAATTAAGGAACCAAGCTCTGGTGGAGCGGACCCTCGTGGCTTAAATTAAATAAAGAATGCTGGCCAAATCCAGCAATCCAAATAGTCGATAACTCCGAAGACTTACTCGAAAAGAACATCACGGTGGTAACAAGTATAGTATCGCGAAACATCCCCCTTTGCAAATTCTCATCATTAAAGAAATGCATCAGAGTAATTGCCTACTGCAAACGCTTTATCGACAGATGCAGAAATATCAATATCATGGCGGGTAAGAATCCTTCAAGCCAGGAGCTTGAAAGGGCGCACGTTATTATAATTGGTTATATTCAACGTATAGGCTTCGCAGAAGAAATTTAAAGGTTACGACAAAAGAAAGCAGTATCAGCAAAAAGCAAATTACTACCGCTAAATCCATTTATTGACGAAAAAGGCATATTACGGGTTGGTGGACGCTTGGAGTATTCAATACTTCCTTACGAAGAGCGTCATCCAGCAATTCTACCACATCAATCCCACCTCACACAACTTATCATACAAGATGCCCACCTCAAGACATTGCATGGAGGAAATCAGTCAACACAATCCTACTTACGTCGAAGGTATTGTATAACGAATTCTCGCAGTCTTATAAAAAAGTTCATCCACAACTGCAAGATCTGTTTCCGTGCTAAGGCACAAACAAGTCAACAGATTATGGGAAATCTACCGTCACCACGAGTAATATCATCACCACCGTTCACGCACACAGGCGTGGATTATGCTGGACCTATACAACTGAAAGCCTCAAAAGTTGCAAGAACGAAGCTGTACAAGGGATATATAGCATTATTCGTGTGCCTATCCACCAAAGCCGTTCATATTGAAGCCGTAAGTGATCTAACGAGTGACGCATTCATAGCAGCTTTCAAGAGATTTACGGCTAGAAGAGGTCACTGCAAACACATATATAGTGACTGCGGCACTAACTTCATTGGTGCTCAGAAAATACTTGAAAAAGACGTACATCTAGCTATTCAAATGTCCACACAGGAAGTAGCAGATTTAATTGAATCCGACGGGACACAATGGCACTTCAACCCACCATCTGCACCTTATATGGGTGGATTGTGGGAGGCTGGAATAAAATCCATAAAGTACCACTTAAAACGAATAGTGGGAGATGTAGCACTTACGTTCGAAGAATTAACAACAACCTTAAACCAAATTGAAGCAAGCCTCAATTCACGACCACTCTGCCCCCTAAGTAATGATCCATCAGATTGCAACGCTCTAACCCCTGGTCACTTCGTAATGGGGAGGGCACCAATAAGTCCACCCCATGTAACAAATGAAGAAAAAACGCATAGTTGTCTCACAAGATGGAAGATGGTAAACAAGCTTAGTGATGACTTTTGGAAAATTTGGTCAAGTGAATATTTATCCCGACTTCAGCAGAGACCAAAATGGAGAAAGGAAGAAATCAACTACAATATTGGTGAATTGGTACTGGTGAAAAACGAAAATTTACCTACTTCAAAATGGAGATTGGCAAGAATAACAGCATTACATCCTGGAAAAGACGATAAAACACGGGTAGTAACATTGCGTTGTGGAAACAATACAATATTGAAACGACCAATAGCAAAACTGTGACGATTACCGATGGAAGATAGTATGAATGAGGAACTATCAAAATTAAAAGAACATACCCAACTTAACGACATAATCACGCACTCCATTCAAATTGACAATAACCTTGCCCCCCAACAAATGATAAATCACCGAAGAAAACGGAAGTAAGTAAAAGGAAGCTGTCCGATTCAGCTCCTGTCGAACAAATTGAAAAGAAACAAGTGAAAAAGCTAGAATTGGTCTAAGACCAATTCTTATGATACCCTAGATGAATGCCCGTATGAAATTTCGTATGGGTACCCATTTGAGCAATTTTGATTTTTGCAGTGGTTTTTCGCATATATTTCTAGAACGGTTCGTCGGACAGAAAAAATGATTATAACCAATTTTATAGGATTTCATATTCTGAAGAAGTTTTTTGTACAATAAAAATGTCTTGGACTGATCGTTTCCACAGTATACATAAAAAACCTAATTTTTTATATGGCAACACCAAGAATGGGTTGCCCGATTTAGTCCATTTTTGAAATTTTTTTTGCTAGTACAATGAAAACACCATGTACCAAATTTCAGCTCTCTACGGCGACTCGTTCTCAGGCGGTGTTCAAATATATAACGGATAACGAAATTTTTGTATGGCAACCCCACGAAGGAGCTGCCCGATTTGTCTCATTTTCGAACTTAATTTTACTTTTTTTTTTAAAAGTCCGTGTACAAAATTTCAGCTCTCTAAGTGTATGCGTTCTCGAGTGATCGTGCGCACGGACGGACGGACGGACGGACATGCAAAAATCAAAATAACTTTTAATATTATCCGTGGGTGTCCAATCCATTTTGCTCTACCATCATTATTTCGAGGTGTTACAAACGGAATGACAAACTTAGTATACCCCTTTAGATTTCATCTAGGGTATAAAAATATATACAAGATATTGAACAAGCAAAACAACTTGGAAAGAAGAGATATATACAGGAGATTGAACAAGCAATTCTCCAAAGAAGTCTACAAAGCCATAAGAAAGTTCGAATCCGCCCAGTCAGCGGATACAGCAATCTAGTACCGTTAGAAAAGCAACAATTAGCCAGGGAAAAATATGAAGCACTGAAGTCATCATTAAGAGCCGAACATGATCAAGCTACGACTAAAAAACAGGGAAAACCGCCATCATTGTGGAATTCAACTATGACTTGCCTAAGTCTTCTCTGTGTAATATCTTTAGGGAACTGCGCATATACCATAACTCATCCACAACCAGGATTATACATCGAAGACATCGGAGACGCAAGACTTCGTCGTGGAACGCTACAAGTTGAACTGACGTTACCACTCAATACAACAGCAGACAGTTATCGAGTCAAAAATACGATCAGGCAAATGCAAACGGTTTGCGATGCGTCGTTGAAGGTATCTGAGGAAATACAATGCGAAGAATTGCTCCATCATTTGAAGATTCAGGGGCAATACCTCCTGCAAGAAATGAATGTCTTAAATGAAGCGTTACAATACGTCTTCGGAGTAAACGATCAAGTTTATACTGTTATCTCCACCCTACAACAAAATCAGCAGACATTGCAGCAAGCATCATTGCATCAATCATCCATTATGTTGACAACAATCTCCCACCTGAATGATACGGAAACACGCATTACAGAGAAAATAAATTCATTCACAACTAAGTTAAATAGCGCATTGAAAGAAATTAATGCAGATCAAGGTTGGTTCTCAAAGATCAACACCAACGTAATAAATCTACACATTTTAACCGCATACCAACTAGCAACAAATTTATGGAATGAATTAGAAAGACAGTATGTCAGAATCCTCGCATTCCTATTAGGAAAGGGCAGTCTGCTTCAATTTATACCACCAAGTAAATTAAAAACCATTATTAAGGATGCATCCAGCAAACTCCCAGGCAGCCTTTATATTACAAACGTTCCAGAAGACAGAATAAACACATCCAGGAACACATCAAGCATTACTCTACTTGGATACTTCAACATAATCGAAGCAGACCAATACAGTATAATCAAGATAACACCTATTCCAAAGAGATTAGAGAACAATACATATTTGATAGCTGATATACCAAACACAATACTCGCTATCAATTATAATATACAGACATATTTTGAACTTTCCGAAAATGAGCTTAAGGGCTGTATTAGCGAGGATAAACATCTGCTATTATGTATACCAACCACCATCAGCAGTATAGAGACAAATCCCAACTGTATAGTGGATGAAATCTATAATCGCCAAGAAAAACAACCCTGTCCAGTGAAGGCGTTAAAAAAACCAAGTATTATATGGAAGCATCTATACATGGCTAATACATGGTTATTTGTCGCTACATCTCCTATTGTAGCAGGGGTAAAATGCAACGGAATTCGAGAAGATGTTGAATTAAAGCGAACTGGTATCATTCAAATTACAAGGGAATGCGTCATCAAAACAAAGAAGAACACTCTAATAGCTGAAGTTTTCCATAATACATCTGCACGCTCGTCGTTCAGTAAGCCAATGGATCTAAACATCACGAAAAGTAAGAGTACTGCACTTCAGGAGCCTGAGTTACTACAAATGGAGCCCGTTCTTAAATCATCAGACCAATTACTTGGAGTCATTAAAGAACAGGAACAGTATCACAAGGAACTAACCACAACAGCATTACAAACAATCGGTCATCATACACTTTCCGCATTCTCCGCTGTCATCATCACACTAGCAGCGATCTCAGCAATTACCATAATCAAGGCGAAATACAAGTGTAAAAAACCACGGCCAGCACCTGGTAATCCAGACTTCGTCTTAAAGGTGAACGCGTCCACTCCAACAACACCCCGCCATACACCTACAATACATAAGGATTCATTGGTAGAGGCGCAGAATGTTTAGGAAACATGTCTCAAACCAGCATATATTGACCTAAAAGCAATAATTCCAATTGCAAAATCTCTTAACAGTTTCCGCTTAGTATGTAGTTATTTAAATTAATCAATTTTATTGAGCAATTGATTGCTGAAAAGCAAATTATTGATATAGGCAGCACAGCACAGTTCATTACTCGCTGCCCATTAATAAATGTAATTATTGCTTAGTATGTAATTCTCAAAATATATATATGTAAATCGATATATTGCAAGAACATTTTCAGTGATAATAAAGTTTTCCTAAAGTCACTAACAAGTTCTTTCTACGTCCCATCCGTAGCCTATCCTATCCAAGTTATTATCTCGCGCCCCCACTAGTGGTAAGCGCAAGTAATATACCTAATACCTATCCAAATCAGTCCGCTCATCTAACATTGAGCTATACAGATGAAATTAAAGTCACTATTCACTGGTTTTAATTCCTTTATTTTTTCAAGCTAGGTATTTCCAATGTTGTATAAGTTTTATGTTTAAGTATGTCTAAATTCTCTTACTATCTTTTATTAAAGTCACTTTCCAATTCTTTTATTTTTTTCACCTTCCTTACTTTATCGAAAACTTCCTTACTTTTTTGAAAATTTTCGCATTCCCGGATAAATCGTCGGTAGCTTTTTTGAATGAACTTTCTTGGACCGTGTAAAAAAAAATCAACTCCTTACTTTCGACGGACTAAAATATGACTGCCTTTGACGGTGTTAAAAAAATCAACTCGTTACTTTCAAAGGACTAAAAAATGACTGCCTTTGACGGTGTTAAAAAATCAACTCCTCGAGGTTTGGGCTTGCTGCCCTCAGGTACCCGTGAAAAGCTTCCAGCTTTTTTCTTTTTATTAATTTCTCACGACGATTTTAAATTCGTACGTGAGAAAATGCAAATTATCGATGCATATGCATCGTGAAGAAAATGCAACCCGATATGCACTTGTGTGCCCGTCTTAAAATATTACTTTTAAGCGGGCGAGAATAATTGTATGTACATAAGTATTTATGTATGTACATACAATAAGATTGGAGCAATTGAATAATGTACGTAGGTACAGTGTATATTGCACATACAGAGAAGCAAATAAAGAATAAACTGTATGTATGTAAGTATGCAGTGCATATCGTGGCAGCGGAATGCATGCTAGATAACAAAATGCAATTTATGCATAAATTGCATTTTGTCGCAGCATTGAAATGCATTTTTAAATGCATTTGAAATTTTGCATGAAATTTTTAATGTAAATTAATTTTCAGGGTCATTTCTGTGATTCATCAATATATTGTATGTGACAATATATTGATGTATTGACCTTATGGTTGTGATTCGGGACTTATGTACCTGAGTCACAACATCCCTCCCCCCTGGGGAAAAGAAAGTTTTATTCTTGCGAGAAGAAAACTTTCTCTTTTTCTCTTTTTCTCTTATTTTTTATTTTTGCAAGATATTAGACGTACGTGTATATTACACGTATTATAAAATTAGGCGAATTTTAGGTATAGATAATTTCGTAAAACTATAACAATAAATTAAAATAACTGTTACATACCAAATTACAGTGGTAGTATATAAAAATGAAATTGTTTATTTCTAATATGTTTTACGTGTAATTGATTCACTTTCCCTCCAATATACCATTCCGGTCTTTCTTAATAGTAGGGGATATACCCTATACCTATTCTCATAATTTATGTTTAAATTCTATTTATTTATCCGTATTTAAGAATAATAAAAAAAACGTACATATATATATATACATAAAAGTTAGTGTATTAGACGAGAAAACAAAACACAAAAAATTACTTATTGTTCATTATCATTTTGCACATCTTTTCTACAATATCATATGATTGGTTGTTCACTTTTGTTTCGTGCAATGAAGTAAAGAACTACAGTTATAAGTATGTGTCATATATTTGTATATTTCGGTACTTTAATGCTTCAGTTTGTTTATCCTTACTTACATCTCATTCTTCAATGATAATTATATTGTTGTTATTGCTACGGCAGGGGTAATGGGATAATTTACAGAAGGTGAGGAGGGTAGGAGTTAAGGAAGAGAGAAAAAAAACGATTTTGAAAGAAATGTAACAAGCATTGATCGATCGGTAGTTTTCTGTCGACAAATTTCTTATCTGTCGCGACAGTATCACGGCAAGCAGAGGAGAGAGAGAAAAAAGTAAACAAATAAACGAATTCAATGTCGTGATAAGGATGGTGGGTTTGATCTCGCTCATCGGTTTGAGACTTTTGTTTTTTATTGTACAAAATTGCTTGTGATGCAATGTTATAATGCCTTGGATGACTGAAAATTTGTAGTTCGGTTAGTTGCAAAATGATTTTTGTGGTGAACCTTTCTAGGTGGCCTTATCAGGCCCCGGCCGACTATGTGGTATTAATCATTATGTGGACTCTATTTGGTCCCGTTGGAGGCTCACTTTTAACTGCCCCGGGAGAGACAGCGTAACTGTTTGGGGGGGGCTGAACCCCGTGCGCACAGATACTACCCTTTCGATTTCTCGCTGTGGCCACAATATGCCATGTCGTTATCAGCATTAGGTAAGTTTTGTTTTTGCATTTTTATTACTACTTAGTGTTTTAACTTTTCCTCTCTTTTTTTTTAGGTGCTGACCTCGTGCTTATTGGGAGATCATACCACTTCTCCACTCTGGGTGACAGGGACAGTCACATCCCTCTGATGGGTCCGGGGGCTTAGTAGCTGAAGATCAATACACATGTTTTTTTTTTTTTTTTAATTCCCTATCCTTTGATTTTATATAATGTAGATATATATGTCCCCGTATGGAATGAAAATACAGAAATAAAAATATCAAATTAAAATCAAATATTGTTCATGCTTTTCTTCTTCTATCCATTTGGCTGGCCCATTTTTTTCTGAGTATGTGCTTTGTTACGTTTTTTTTTTTTTTTGCTTTTTTATTTGGTTTCCTCATATGATTTTGTTGTTTTCTTCTATATGGAATGATCATATATAGTGTTCATCTTAAGGTACGTACTGTCGTGTTAGCATTATGATATATTATATGTTACTGTATTGTAGTTTGTTTTGTTAAAGTTCACAGTGTTCGTTTTTTGTCGAAGGGGTGTCTTTATGTTTGAGACATATATATTATACATATATACACACATATATATATATATATATATCAAATATTTATATTTTTTCTCTTGGGAGTAGAAAAGAAAGTTTTACTCCTACGAGAGGAAAATTTTCTTACTCATGAATGAAGTTAAATTTTCTATGTTAAGAAGAAAACGTTATAAGTAATAGCTTTAAATTATTACGAGGTTGTAAAATATAGTAAAATTAATATCTGCTCATAATCTAATACGAATACCAATAAAAAAGGAGTTACAATGATGTAGTGCCTAGATTTTATTTAAAATATTTTATTCTTGTTATACTAACTATTTAATTATTTATTATTATTATAATTTTTTATTTTTTACAGAAAGAATTAATATTACGTTGTATACTACATTGGGATGAATTATTGCATTAATATTATTAATGTAATATAAAAGATTATGATTATTCTATTAACTTTTTCCCGTTTATTGATACACATATATAAAAAAAAATTTTTTTTTTTTGTATATTAGCAGTATACCTTTTTTTTATACAATATTTTGAATATTGCTTAATCATATATTTCTTTGTTAATAAAATTTTCATAGAAATTTTTTTATCAGTATTCTGGATACTATATAGTTATATATATTTTGTTTTTTCTCAAGATTTTTGTTCCTTTTTAGGAAGAGGAAGGAGTTAATGGAGTGGTAAAAGTTTATAGGATATAGATACCGTCGCCAGTTTTTGTCTGTTCCAGTTCGTTAATCGTTTTCTGGCGTTTGTTCAGGAGGTGTGTTTCTAGTTCTACAGTTTTGCGATTTGTGCTTTACATACAGATAAACACAAAGAATAGAGATGATTAAAGACACTGTTAAATATGACAGGGCATAATGATGAATATGATGATTATTTATGGGATTAGGAGGAAGTATTTCCCGCTCTTCCTGTAGGCGAATGGATTCTAGAAGTTTATCCAGATCCATATTGTCCGAAATATTTAAAATATGAGTTTTTATATGCGATTCTATTGGGGAAGACGTCATATTCTGTATCATATTAGAAATATTTATTGTTGGGATAAAATAGTAATTAAATTTGGAGACTTTTACGTTATGTCCGTGCAGGATGAATTCCTTGCTTCGCACATAACAACTGGGATAGATATACATTGTTCCGATATCGTGTAGGATTTGTGAATTAATGGAGTCTTCACAAATAATATCTATATGGAGGGGGTCTTTTAGGGAGAAAAGCCAAGCGTTTTGCTGCGACAAATGCATCCAATAGTGATTTTGCTCTAGTGTTTGGATTTTACATTTCAATGTAATGGGTTCCTTTTTTATCTTTATCTCGCATTGGTTTACTTTTGAATTCGAGTTTAGAATAGGGGATGATATCTTGCAGTAGAAATGTATATGGTCCAACGTTGCGCAATTGTGGATATTCTGGACTGTTAATTCAATATAATGTTCGCGATTGTAGTCTATTAATATGTATTCTTTTGATGGTTGAATATATACGAATGAACCATTAAGGATTGTCGGTAATGGCATCGCTTTAAATATTTGGTAAGGTTCTTTAAAAGGAAGTGGAATTCTGAGCTCTATAATTATTTTGTTATTATAGATATTTGCGGCTATTGTACTTAATTTATAAATTTGTGTCAGTAGATTTTCTCTGGAATTTATGGGAAGCATTATTGAGCTTGGCAATTCCTGTCTGATGTTTAATAAAAGATTCTCAATTTTATCATGTGATATCAGTGAAGGATGAAATTTGCCGTGTTTTGAATCAATTAAGAGATCTATAATTTCTGTCTGGGTATTTTGGTATCTGAACGCCATTAGCGAGACTAATGAAATGAGAGATTCCAGTTCAATGGATATTTTGTTGTCCAATGTTCTGTTTTCTAATAATGATGTGGCTATTTGTATTGAAATTAGTTTTTTGTGCATAATATGGAATTCCTTGTCAATTCCGGCTTTGGTTTTGTTAAATATCTGCGCTGTCGCTTCTACTATCGCTGTTTGGCTTTTTATTAGTGATAGGAGGGAGTTTTGGTTTATGGTGAGGTTGCGGATTTGTTCATCATAAAGTTTGGCATCATCTTCATCTAATGTGCCAAAAAGAGCTTTAGAAATTGAGCCTATTGCATTGAAAAGTGCTCTTTGTTTTCTATTGTGTCACTAGGAGCATATTCCTATATTCTATGTTTGCTAAAATAAGATTTATCTGTAGCAACGTACCGTTACAAGAATGGCCCATAGCTGAATTGTTGTCTAGCTTTTTGCAGGTCGTTGTAATTTGTTGGGCGATGAATTGGATATTCCTGAATTCGGTTTTGAAATTTTCCAGGTCGTAGTAGGTTACTATTTTCCACTCGTTGGTGTATAGATTGGCTCTGCCGACCTCATCGAAATAAATTCCTGCAGTAGCGTTCAGCTGCTCTACCTCCACTCCTGAACCGTGAATCAGTGGTATGCACATTAGAAGCAAGGCTTTTTGTATCATTTTGATTACCTGGAAGATGATAATGAATTATTCGCTTGGAATGAAAAAAGGGTGGAGTTGTTGATATTACTCTGAGAATAGTTTTAGGTCGTTGTTATGGACTCTTTTGTTTTTATTATTTATTTTAATAGTGGAATTTTCGGGGGAATTAATCTCCATGATCTCATACGTACCTGACCATAGTGGTGCAAACTTATTATCTCTTACTCTGCTTTTCAGTAAGACTTTATCCCCAATATTAAAAGTTTTTTGGACGGAGTTCTTGTTGTATTGCATTTGGATTTTTCTTTGTTGGCCATGGCTATGTCCTTAGCTATTTTAAAGCTATGTTGTAGACGCGCTTTCAACTCGTTTGCATAATTGTCATAATTATAGCAAACGGCTGGAGAAGATTTAAGATTATTTGGGATTTCGGCTGGGAATCCGTAAAGGAGCTCGCGGGGAGTATAATTAGTACTCGAATGAGGAGTGGTATTGTATACAAACATGGCATAAGGAATCCATGTATCCCAGTCTTGTGGATCTTTTGCTACATAAGATCGGAGGTACTCTGCTAAGGTTCTGTGTCTCCTCTCCAATGCACCATTCGTTTGAGGGTGATACGGAGTAGTTTTAAGCCGTTTTATTCTCAGCAATGTGGATACCTCGGCGAACATGCCACTTATGAGGTTAGAACCCTGATCTGTTAGGATGCTTTCTGGAATACCATGTCGACAAACTATTGTTGTCGTGAAGGCTTCCGCTAATGTCTTAGCTTCAGTATTGACTATGGGAATGGCCTCCGAGAATTTTGAAAGGTCATCTTGAAATGTAAGGATGGATTTGTTTCCAGAATGAGAAACTGGGAGAGGTCCTACAACATCTAGGTACACTCTTTCGAAGGGTTTGGAGCTAATGCTCGAGATTTTCATTGGAGTTTTGGGATTTCTGGATACTTTGTTCACCTGACAAAACTTACATTTCCTTACGTATTTTACGATATCGTCTGACATGCCAGGCCAGTAAAATTGTTTTTTTATTCGCTTGATTGTGCGGGAGACGCCTTGATGGCCCCCCGTCGGTAATGAATGAAAGTCCTTTAATACTTGTTCAATATCTTTATTGTTTGATAAGTACTTAATTGAATCCTGATGCAGTTTTATGTTTATTTGCTTATTAACGAAGACTTGGGTAAAAATGTTTTTGATAATTATTAGATTTTGTGGGTCTAATATCGGGAAGGAGATATTTATTTGTTTTATCTGATTTCCTTCCGTGTATGAGCAGGTCTCAGTTAAAATCTTTTCGAGGTCCAATCTATCTCTTTGTGATCGACAAGGTAAATTAACTTTTGAAATAATTATAGTTGAGTCTTTTTTCTTGAAGAAGTTCAGTTCCTTTCCTAAAAATGAAGATTTATTAGAAAATTTGAGTTTCGAATCCAAAACTATTTCAAGTTCTGTATCTTGCATTGGCAAGATGAAAAATTTAGGATTCGCATTCTTTGTTAGTAGAAGCGGGAAATTTGTCTCAGTTATTGTGACTGAGGAATTGTTTACTTGAGGTGGAGTTGAATTTGGAGTAATGCTCGTGTTAGGAGTATTCGGATTCGCCTGAGCTCTGGCTTGGTTCCTTGTTACTACATTTACGCTGGTGGTAGGTTCCGCGAGGTTTGTGCTGTTTTCTGGAATAGCTCTACTAAGAGCGTCTGCATTTCTGTTGAGCTTACCTGATTTGTGGACTATCTTGTAGTCATATTCCTCAAGACGTATTCTCCATCTCATCAGTCTTGAGGAGTGATCTTTCAGATTCATGAGCCATACTAATGGTTTATGGTCAGTTATAATTGTAAACTGTCTACCATAAACGTATGGTCTGAATTGCTCAACTGCGAAAACTATTGCCAAGAGCTCTTTCTCTATTGTTGAGTAACGAGTCTCTGCACCATTGAGAACTCGACTCACATAGGCGATTGGATGATCTCCTTGATCGTCAACTTGAGAAAGTACCGCTCCGATGGCGTAGTCACTGGCATCGGAGGTGACAAAAAATACTTTGTCGAAATCGGGATAGGATAGAATTGGTGCCGAAATTAATTTATTTCTTAATTCGCAAAATGCTTCATCACAAATTGCGTCGAACTTGAAAGGGATATCTTTCTTTAAAAGATTTGTAAGGGGTTTCGCAATCTTTGAGAAGTTAGGTATAAAACGGCGATAATAGCCGACGAAACCAAGGAAGGCTTTAATGTCTTTCTCCTTCTTGGGTCTGGGATAGGACTGAACTGATTTAATTTTCGCAGGGTCTGGCTTGACTCCATTTTCTGTAATTATGTGCCCTAAATACATAATTTCCTTTCTTAGGAAATGGCACTTGTCGGGTTGAAGTTTGAGGTTGAAGTCACGAAGGCGGCTAAATACTGCTGTGAGTCTTGTATTATGATCTTTAAGATTGTATCCATAGACTACGATATCGTCCATGTATACGAAGCAATATATACCTTGGAGGCCAGATAAAACGTTATTCATGGCTCGCTGAAAAGTAGCAGGGGCGCCTTTTAAACCAAATGGCATACGATTATATTCGTAGTGGCCATAGGGTGTGCTAAAGGCAGTTTTCTCCCTGTCCTTCGAGTCCATTTTTATCTAGTGGAATCCACTGGCTAAGTCGAGTGTGGTGAAATATTTCGATTTCCCCAACTGGTCCAATATATCAGTGATATTGGGCAGTGGGTACGCAACGCCAATAGTGATGTCGTTAATACGACGAAAATCTACCACAACTCGCCACCTTTTGTTACCATTCTCGTCTGGTTTCTTGGGAACCAGGAGAAGTGGAGAATTCCAGGGACTATGGGATGGTTTTATGATATCTGACTCAAGCATTTCGTGTATTTGCCGGTTTATTTCTGTTCGGCTTGCTTCAGGAAGTCTATATGGCTTGGTATAGATGTGCGGTTTATCTTGGAGTGTTTCGATTTTGTGGGTTATCGCATCTGTATAAGATAGGAAATCCCCTTCTATAAAGAAGAGATCGTTGAATTCCTTACGGATATTGCGAATACTCTCAGACTCCTCCGGATTGCAGTGATCCAATTTGATAAGGTTTTGCAGTTTCATTATTCTGCCATTAATTGGAACCCTTGCAGAGTCTGCGGAGATAACCACAAAGTCGTCCAAGTCTTGGTATACTGGGTTCACCTCGTAAGGGCCCAGATCGGCGTCCTCCTCATTTGTATTGAGGATGAGGACTTTTGCCATACCATTGACTGGCTCGACGATCGAGTTTCCAAGAAATAAACCTGGCCTTATTTCTTTCTTGAAACAAACCGATTGATGTTGAATAGAGGGAGTTGGAATTTCAATAATGGATTTGATCGAGCCGGAATTTTAAATGATTTTAATTGATTGTTTCGGGTTTCTTAATGGAAGGAGATCTGATTCCAACTTTTGCGGAATTTGGAAGGAGTTATTTGATGATTCCGACTCGATAGAAAATGAAGGAGTTATGGATTTATTGAAATTCCTTGAAGTTTCTTTAGATTCATTTGTATACTTCACTTTTTGTGAAGCGCTAGATGATGGAGATTGATTTTTATTTGATTCAGCCTTTTGTGTGGCTGTAGATGGAGATACGTTTACGTATTTGAGCTTCTTCTTTTTTGAAGCTATGGGTGGAGATAGGTTTTCATAACATGTTAGTTCTATTTTATTTGGAACTACTGATGGAGATAGATTCTGTTTTAATTTACCTTTTGGCTTCACTTCCTGTGGAGCCTTAAGTATAGATTGGGTTTTGTTGCTTTGTGAAGCAATTGATGGAGATAGAGTTGTATTAATAATTTTATTGGAGAATGTTATCTCCGTATATAGTAAACTTCTTGTTTGAGACCTCTTTTCTGGGTCTTCGCTTTTTAAATAAACATATGGATAGTTTGAATAGTATTGTTCATGTTGATTAGATGCATCAGATTCATTAACTTCCAGAGAAATGAATTTATTTTTATAGTCGATACTCGCATTGTATCGAGATAAAAAATCATGACCAAGTAGGCCATCGTATGAGAGGATGGAGTTATTTCCCACTATTTGGAACGGGTGTTCTAGGATGGAGTTAAATTTCGCAGATTGCAAAGATAGTTTCGCAAAAATGAGTCCCTCCGTTGAAGTAGACTCTGTAAATACTGTGTTTATATTGCAGACAGCATCTCTGTAGCAGATGCTATCTGGCTTTAATTGATGGGGTTTGATTAGACTTATCTCTGCTCCAGTATCGATTAAGAAAGTAAGCTGTGGAGCAGAACAGATATCGACAGGCAAAGAGAGAGTTAAAGAAACTTTATTGATTTGAATGGGGATACGAATTATTTTGTTGGTGCCTAATTTTTCGTCGATATTGTCTCGGGCTTGCAATGAACTTGCGCCGTTGTTTCTATTTGCGAGAGGTTGCCGAAATGGACCCCCGCTGCATACAGTTTCCCTGCCTGGATGCCGATGAATTTCTGTCATTTTTCCTCTTAAGTGATGTTGATCTAGCCGAGTTATTCGCATTATTATATCTCGGCGGTGGAGTTCGACTGTCTCGGAGTACTGGCTGCTGCCAGCTCCTGTTCTGTGGCTATCTATCAGCCGTGCTTGTTTGCGGAGCTTTGTTCACTTTTTGGAAAGTATTCCGATTTCCTTGATTGTCGTTAAATCGGGAATTATTTGCAGCTCTTGTCCTGCATTCTTCAATAGAATGTCCCATCCTATGACAATATCGACAACTAGGGACCTGTGATGGAGATGTAGCATTCTTAAAATCTGGAGGACGTTGTAATTGCGAGTTTAGCTTCGGAACTGCGTTGAAATTTTGGGTGGAGCCTTGTATCACTGGGCAGCTTGATGCAGCATGCCCCAGTCTATTGCATTTGAAGCAGCGAAATGGAGTTTGATTTATCTTGTTTTGTGCTTGGGAAACAAGTTGTTTCTGCTCTAAGCGTGCTGCATGCTCCAAGATGTGTGATTTTAATACAGAAAAGGATTTTTCGGAATGCACTTTGGCTAAAGTTTGGAGTTGTTGATTGGATAATCCGTCCTCTATTGCTCTTACGGCCTAGCTCTCATTATCTTTTAATAAAGATTTTAGGAGTACCTTATCTGTTGTGTAAGAGTGGGTTGCCTCATTTAATCTGGATAGACTTGTGTTAAGTCTTTGGAGAAAATCCATTACGCTTTCCCCTATTTTCTGCTTGCAATTATTTAATTGCGATTGTAGGGCGGATCTGGACAATTTTTCTTCGAATGTTTGCTTTAAAATCGATTTTAGAGTAGGCCAATCTTCGACTTGATTGTATCTGAAGATATCGTATGCCTCTGCAGATAATATACTCCTTATTAAGCTAAGGAGGGAGTGTTTTTCGTTCGCCGTCGTTGCCGTTGCATATATATCATCATAGCTTGAAAGGAATTTGTGAAGATCTTTGGGATTTCCATTAAAGTTGGGAATTAATGACCTCGCGTCAGATAGGAAAAAAATTGACTGGTCTCTGAAAGAGACATTGTGGTGATGCTCTGTGGAATTATTTGTAGTATTTGTTATGTTTTGGAATCTCGAGTCCAACTGTTCTTGCAGCGAAATTACAGTGTCTGAGAATGATGTTTCCACATTTATGTAAACATCATTCACGAAGTATTCGCCATCTTTGTCGTTTGGGCCAACATTCAAGATTATTTCGTTATGTGTTTCTTCGAAATTGTCCCAATATTTGTGCAACGAGTTTAATTTTTGGTTTAGATATGCCTGGGTTGCAGTTGCAAGTGAATTATTATCTATTCGGTGGTACGCAAACTATGTGCCGCGGCATATTAGTGTGCCGTAAAAGAATTTAAAATGTGCCGCTAATGCGAAAATATTTAGTACGAAAATATTTTTTTTTAGTTATATAATAAAAAAAAGAAGTTAAAATATTTTTTTTGTAGTTATTTAATAAAAACAAAACACTGTCAAGAAGTAACAATAATTGATAAAAGTGACTGTTATTTAATTGAATTTTTTATGGAAAATTCAAATTTGCTTTAAATTTTCCATAGTAGGCCTTGCTATTTTTCTTAGAAATTTTTAATACTATGATTGGAATAAAGCCATTCGTAAAAAATTTCAAAATTTATAGTGGGGAAATTTGTAGAACTCATTATTTTGTTTATATCTGAAGTGAGTAGTAGTTTGTTCCTCAGTTTTTATTATTAGTAACTGATAAAAATTCCAGATATTTCTTCGATTTGACCAAGGTTATTAATTAATTGGTAGAGATCTAAATTGTTGTTATTCCAAGCAAGTAATTTAATATTTTTTTCTTAACAGCCATTACTAATTTATTTTAATACAGGCATCCTTATGGATAAATTTGTATCAAGAACTCAGAAAACTGGACATGAAAATGTCCAAAATCCAAATCCAAAATCAAATGCGAAATCAAACAGTTTGGCAAAGCGCAAATATCAAGACGACTATATTGAAATTGGGTTTATTCCATCAGAAAATGATAGTTCTCTTCCTTTTTGCTTAATTTGCTCAAAAACTCTTGCGAATGAATCAATGGTACCAAGTAAGCTTCATCGACATTTGGAAACAAAACATCCAGAAATGAAGAATAAACCAAAAATGTACTTTGACCACCTCCGAACTAATTTACAAAGGCAGTCAAAACAAATTAAGGTATTTTGTTCGATCCCTAAAAAAGCCCAAATTTCTAGCTATAAAATTGCTCAACTTTTATGCAAAAATAAAAAGCCACATACTGATGCCGAAAAGATTATTTTGCCAGCGTTAGAAATTGCCGTTGAATTAATGTTCGACCATCAAGCAGTCGAAAAAATTAAGCAAATTCCGTTGTCAGCTGATACAATTTCTCGAAGAATTCAACACATGTCGCAGGACGTTGACAATCAGATTCATGAGCATTTCGTAGCAAATACAGATGAACTTGAAAAACTTTGGGCGCTTCAAATTGACGAATCGACTGATATCAGTAGCAAAGCTCAGTTGATTGCGTTTCTACGATTCATCAGAGAAGGAAAAATTAAAAACCAATTTTTCTTCTGTAGTGAGCTGACGAAAAATACCACGGGAAAAGATGTTTTTGAGCTGGTCAATCAAAAAGTTCAATCAAAAGGACTCCAATGGGATAACTGTGTTAGTGTCTGCACTGACGGAGCTCCAGCAATGCAAGGACGGAACAAAGGCTTTGTTGCTTATGTTTTGCATCGCAATCCACAAGTAAAAATTGTGCACTGTATGATTCATCGAGAAGTTTTAGTTTCAAAAGCTCTGCCCACTCAGCTTCTGCAAACAATGAATGAAGTAATCAAAGTAGTGAACTACATCAAGTCAAATCCGCTTCGGACAAGAATATTTACGTCTTTATGTGAGGCAATGGATTCAGATCACAAAAGTTTACTATTTCATACAGAAGTCCGATGGCTCTCGAAGGGGAAAGTGCTTGCTCGTGTTGTCAGTTTGCGAACTGAGATTATTTCCTATTTTTCTACTGAAGGTGGTAAGTTCGAGTTTCTTGAAAGCGATATATGGTGGCTGGAAGTTATTTTTCTGAACGATTTATTTGAAAAATTGAACTTACTTAATTTAAGTCTGCAAGGTGAGAAAGAAAATATGATCACAATTACAGGAAAACTCAAAGCATTCGATGAAAAACTGCAACTTTGGATCAGACAGACAAAAAAAAATAACATTGAATTTTTGCCAGGTGTCCATGCTTCTCAAAATCAGAGCAAAATAATGAACCAAATCTATGAAACATTGCAAAATCTTTCTTCATCTTTCTCCAAATATTTTCCGTCGCTTGATACTTCACAATATGGTTGGGTGATAAATCCATTCATATGCCACAATGATGTGTCTCTGTCTTTGGCAGAAGAAGAAAAACTCATTGAATTGAAAAATGATGTAGTTTTGAAAGCTGCGCTTGCTGAGAAGGACTTGCCAGAATTTTGGATTTTCGTAAAAAGTCAATATCCTGATTTAAGTTTAAAAGCCATCAAATCTTTGCTGCCATTTGGATCCTCATATCTGTGCGAATTCGGATTCTCTGCACTCACAGAGATTAAATCTAAAAAGAGAGAGCGATTGCTAATGTTGGATGATGAGCTGCGAGTTTGTTTAACAAAAATCGAACCACGTATAAAATTTATTTGCGACAAAAAACAAGCGCACTCATCCCATTAAATAAAATATATACATGTAATTTCATTTTATTAAAAAAATTCTATATAAAAGATACATTCTTTCTATTTGTGCCTTGACTTTTTTTTTTTCTCTATTTTGTGCCGGGAGGTAAAAAGTTTGCGTACCACTGCTATAGACTGGATAATATGGCATAATGTTTTCTGTCTATCTTCTTGCAATCGAAAGCGTACTGTATTTGATTGATCTTTGTCTGTGCTGTCCAGGTTATCAGCTGCATTTGTTTTTTGAGAGGTTTTTGGAAGTGGGACGTAAAACCGGTTATTTTTGAGCTATGTGTGGACTGATATGGACTTCAACCTATCAGACAGAGTTGCCTTTATAAGATTGTACCAGTCCTCTGTTTTGTCATAGCATGACTGCTTAAAATAATCATGAGTTTCATCAAAATCTTCATGATCTTGAATCAGCGTTTCCGTTTTTTCAAATGAAGCCCACAGTTATTCCAAATTTTGGAGTTTTTCAGAAGTAAAATCTGAAGTCCTTTTATTCGCTCTGTGATAATCGGCCAGAATTTGTCTAATTTCTGCAATTTTTGGAACTTGTGACAAGCAAAGCTCATCGAAAGATTTGTTTTCTTCAGTCATGTTTGATTCGAGTAGTATTCAGATCGGGGTGAATTTGTTTAAGTTTAGAAAAATATAGAAGACGTGGAAAATTTATATGGGGCTTGAAGAGCAAAAAAGCTTTATTAAGATTGGGAGAAGTTAGGTATGTATATGTTTAGGTGCGTTGTTTTTTTGTAAGAGGGGTAAGTGTATAAAACGACAATAGCAGCAACAAAATGATAAATCAATACGGAAATAAGAGTTGTTAGGTTAATAAAAAAAAAATGTTTTTTGAATTAAATGTTAAAAGTTTTGTAGGGTTTAAAAAATTGAGGTGAAGGAGAAAAGAAAGTAAACTAAGATCACTTGATTATTAATTATTGTAGTGATCTATACGTATTGCAGCTACTGGGCAGCAGGTTGATTTAAAGTTTTGATTTTAAAAATTAATTTATTAGGACTCCCAACGTCAATATAAATATTTCTGTTAATTAAGAGGAGGAAAAAATAAAAATTTGGGATTGATTTGGTAGTACTGTTGTTTTATAGGGCGTAAAAATTGGGAAGAATCAGAAGAGGTAAAAGGTAATTTTTTGACACAAAATAACTGTACAAATGTACACACAAAAAAAAAGATGTCGAATGTAGAGATAAAAATGCTCGATTGCAGTTATAACGAAAATCATTAAAAGAAAACGAAATTGTATATATGTAAGTATGTAGGTTTTTTTTCAAATAAGTGGGATAAAAAAAGAATGAAAGAATTTTTATTTTTTGAATTTCAAAAATGTGCAGAAGGGAAAAGGAAAGGAAAATGTATTCGAAAAGGAAAAAAAAGGAAAAAAAGCAAATTAAGATCAGTCTTCCAACCAATATCGCTCTCCTGGCCGATAGGCTTATGAAGTCCTATCGTAGGGGATTGATTATTGATTGCTTTCCGAAGTCCTCTGACCAGCATGCTCACAAGGTCTTACCGCAGAGGTCGCTTCGTAGAAGAGCGGATTTCAATTTAAAAATTTATATTAGAAGATGGACTGAGTTAGTAATCACTTTTGTTAATCGTTTCTGAATTAGGGTGAAAGTTATTTAAAAAAAAAAAACAACGACAAAAGTGTCGAATTAATTTAGAAAATAAAAGAAAGCCTTATGTAGATAAGGTGTATGTGTAAGTTTCAATTGAATTTTCTAGTAAGAGCGTAACTTAGTTAATAAAGTCGTTTTCGATATTTGTATTGGATGAACAGGAAATTAATTAAAATTTAGTTGTTTTCTAATAATAAATGAATATAAGATATATAGAAAGAGGGAGGAATCCCAATATAATATTACAACTTTTTTATAAATATATGTAGGTATATTATAATTAAAAGAATTTTCTACCTTATTTTTGTTACGTCTGTGGTGAAAGTTTTTTTTTTTTTTTTGGAGATGTTGTTGTTGTTGTAGATGAATTGATTTGTTGATGTTGGTTCTAAAGCTGGTGAAGAGATTGGCGTGTGTTGTGCGATTTTGCTGTTACGTCGCGCGTCCGGGGCGACGTTTTCTCGTTGTCGTCCTTCTGGGAATCGTCTGGGTGAGGCAGGGATGAAGCCTCCTTGGGTCCACCGTTGAGCGCTATGGCGCTTAAACTTTTAATGCCTCTAAATACCTACTGGGTACCCAAGCTAAAAAAAAATTTTTTTTATTTTTTTTTTATTGTTTTTTTTTAAAAACGAGCACTGTTTTTTTTTTAATACCGCTGCCACCAGTTGTTGTATTTTAGACCTCACGCTCGTGCTCCCCGAAACGTTCAGGAAGAAGCGATTGGCGAGGATGTGCGGATCAAACGACAGATGAAAATAAAGTCACTATTCACTGGTTTTAATTCCTTTATTTTTTCAAGCTAGGTATTTCCAATGTTGTATAAGTTTCATGTTTAATTATGTCTCAATATTTATTATTAAATTCACTTTCCAATTCTTTTATTTTTTCACCTTCCTTACTTTATCGAAAACTTCCTTACTTTTTTGAAAACTTTCGCATTCCCGGATAAATCGTCGGTAGCTTTTTTGAATGAACTTTCTTGGACCGTGTAAAAAAAATCAACTCCTTACTTTCGACGGACTAAAAAATGACTGCCTTTGACGGTGTTAAAAAAATCAACTCCTTACTTTCAAAGGACTAAAAAATGACTGCCTTTGACGGTGTTAAAAAATCAACTCCTCGAGGTTTGGGCTTGCTGCCCTCAGGTACCCGTGAAAAGCTTCCAGCTTTTTTCTTTTTATTAATTTCTCACGACGATTTTAAATTCGTACGTGAGAAAATGCAAATTATCGATGCATATGCATCGTGAAGAAAATGCAACCCGATATGCACTTGTGTGCCCGTCTTAAAATATTACTTTTAAGCGGGCGAGAATGATTGCATGTACATATGTATGTATGTATGTACATACAATAAGATTGGAGCAATTGAATAATGTACGTAGGTACAGTGTATATTGCACATACAGAGAAGCAAATAAAGAATAAACTGTATGTATGTAAGTATGCAGTGCATATCGTGGTAGCGGAATGCATGCTAGATAACAAAATGCAATTTATGCTTAAATTGCATTTTGTCGCAGCATTGAAATGCATTTTTAAATGCATTTGAAATTTTGCATGAAATTTTTAATGTAAATTAATTTTCAGGGTCATTTCTGTGATTCTTCAATATATTGTATGTGACAATATATTGATGTATTGACCTTATGGTTGTGATTCGGGACTTAGGTACCTGAGTCACAACAAAAACAACCACCGGAAATGCTCACCATGCTGCAAGATTATAATATACCTTGGAATAAGGTATCAGCCGCACAAGGGTACTTTTTATATAGTTCTTCAGTCAAACATCGTAGTAAGTATTGGTACTGTTTACTTCGTGGGATGGAGAATGTACATTCGTACATCAAACTGACAGTAAACCATAATAAAAATAATTTAAGTTCTTTACCAGGACTGTCCAGATAGTTTTATCCATCAAAATATTTCCCTATGACCAAACAGATGGTGCTGCACCAGACAGCCAAAGCATTATCGAAACTTCGATGAAAAAATGAAGGTTGCGAGAATGTAAGGCTCGAGAGTGGCTATAAAAGCCGAAGCAGCACTTTAACAATCACCATTCCCAGCCATCCTTAGTAGCGCATTAAACTGCCAAGATTGATAAGAATTGTCAAGGATTTTGGCATCGCGATTACTATGATGCAGCCAAGTTTCAGTGAAAGCAACTGTATCGAAACAAGTCGCGAGAGAGCATTTGAAAATATGTACGGTTTTGTCCGAATCCCCCAAATAATAATTTTAAAAAGCACGAATCGGAGAGCTTAGTGTGAGCCTCAAGCAAAATCGGTCGGGCCTCGTTTTTGCTAAAAAGATTCTAAGTATAAAGACAAGGTCTGTTCAGCCCTGAACAAACATTTTTAAGCCAGCCGTAAAGTTTTACAATAATTAAGAGTTTTTTTATCTTATCAGCGATATTTCTTTTAATAATTTCTACTCGGCATATGAGGTCAATTCTGACTGCGCATTTTTTCCAAGTGCATTGACTAATGATACAAAACAGCATTCGTAATTTTGTCACTAATAAACCAAGTCAGAAACTTTGCTGACGAACAAATTTTACATTTCTCATGAGGCAATGCACTCTGAAGAAATGCGATTGCTGACAGCATAATATGTATATATGTAGCAACTAAATTAATTAAATTGTTCAGAGTAAGAAAGTACCTTCATGTGTTTTATTTTACTGAAACCTGAAACTTTTCCACAATCCAACATAACACGCATATATAACGCCCGCATAGCTGCGAATTCGCTCTTCATAGCAATTAATTTAAATAAATAAAACCTATTACATTTCAACAGCTAATCAATGGCCACCAATGCAGAAGAAATAGTCCTTGCTCAAAAGGAATTGGCAGAGGAAATCTCGCGGCAACTTAGCAACTTGAAAAAGGATGGGCCAGAGAGAAAAACTCGACAATGTATTGCAAACACACCTGCAGACATACAAAGGCTCTGGGCTCAATTTAAGCAATTTCATATTTGCATTCAAGACTCAATCACGGACGATTATCCATACGTTACTGAAAGCCTGTATGAAAAGACTCGCACTCTGTACCAAAATGGGATCGAGGCCGCTTCAAATCTGCGAACCGAGACTTCTGCTGGCAAGACCTAGGCAAGCGGCAGCAATGGCATTTTAGATGGTAACAGCCCATTAAAACTCATAGCAAGAAACCTGCGGAACAAAACCAATGTCAGTTTCCGCAACAACCTGCAATACAGAAACGAGCCGATTTTCCAGAACAGCCTGCGTTGCAAAATCAAGGTCAGTTTTCGCAACAACCTGCAATGCAAAACCAATAGCAGTATCCGCAACAGCCTCCGACACAGCATCAGTTGCCGCTACCACAGCAACCCGTAAACATTCAGCCGCATTATGACACAAACAGGTTCAATAGCCTTCCAAAGCTCCCAGCAATCAAAATTCCCAAATTTGCAGGAGATTAGAAAGATTGGAATTCGTTCATAGACATATTCACGAACGTCATACACAACAACACATGCTTGTCGAGTGTTGAAAAAATGCAGTACCTTCTTTGGCATTTGGAAGGAGATGCAAAAAGAGTTATTGGCCATCTCCAGGTTAACTATAATAACTACAGCACAGCACTGCACTTAATTAATGCCAGATTCAACAATAACCGGAAAATCATAACAACATACGTCAACACAATAATGGATGCAAAGAAAACTGAGCACAGATGCCAAGAAGACATCATTATGTTGTATGATTTGATACGGGAATGCCTAGAGGCACTGAAGGACTTAAATTTTAACACTGATGAATGGGGGCCTATCATGGTATGCATTGCAATGAGGAAACTGGATACTGAATCGCTTCGCCTTTTTGAAGAGAGTCTTGCAACAGCCAAAGATGCCGTCAATTCAAGAATTCTTAAACATTCTGGAGAAACGTCATCAAGATCTTTACTCTATAAAGGGCTCTAGATTTCAAAAAGCTGAACCAGTCTACAAAAGCACCAAAAGGAACTTCCATGCTGCTTTAAGGGACTTCTGTGCAAGCTGCTCAAAATCTCATTAGCTATATCAATGCGCAGACTTCAAGAGAATGAATGTGCATGACCGGAATCAGCAGGTCGCACAAAAGGGTCTTTGCTCAAATTGCCTCGTTCACAGCAAGACAGAAAAATGCAAATCAAATAAGACCTGCATTTATTGTAAAAGGAGGCATCACAGTATGCTTCATCAACAACTTTGAAGTCATCATAAACTCAATGTATCAACAAATACCTATGATGACACCAAACAGCAACATAAAGATGATGCTACCGTCTGTCATGCAAATAGCAAAAAACAGATCATGTATTACTGCTGACTGCATTGGTAAGCATAAAAAACATATACGGGCAAACAGAGCAGCTCAGAGCCCTAATTGATCGTGGCCCTCAGGTAAATCTGATCACTGAAGAATCCGTCCATATGTTAAAGCTTTATAAAGAGCGGATCAGAGCTACCATACTTGGAGTAAGTGAAGGGCAAACAACAAAATCTAACAGCAAGGTAACAATGAAGCTGAGACTCAAACAGCAAGGCATATATCTCTCCATAGAAGCATTGGTTTTACAGAAGCTCAACTCTTATCTTCCCGAAAGGCCCCTAAAAGGAATAGATATGAACAAATACAGCAATATGGTCTTCGCCGATCCCAACTTTGACACACCCGGTCCGATCGATCTGCTACTCGGTGCCGGAGTATATGCAAACATAATCACAGAAGGAATAAAAGAGGGTACACCGGGAGCGCAAAATACTAAATTAGGCTGGATACTATTTGGAACAACTCCAAATGGCCAGCAAACAACAGCCAGAGTAACAAGTTTCCTCTCGCTTGCGGAGATTGAGCAAAAATTAGAGAAATTCTGGGACATAAAGCCGCAAGCAGATTATAATCACGATGAGACATGCGAGGAAAACTTTCAAGTCACTCACAAATAGGGTTTCCAATCCGGATATCCGGATATCAAATTATCCGGATTATCCAACCCATTTTGACTATTCGGTAATCCGGATATTTTTCCTTAATTGTCCGATAATCCGGATATTTTTTTTGTCAGGAAAATACTGTTTTCTTTCAAACTGTTCAGCTATTTTCAACAGATTATAAAATTACTTTCACAAGTGGCAGTTTTATTTATTATTATTATTTATTTATTAAAGTTTCTTTGAATAAGCAAATAAGTTGTCTCGTGGATGTTTTTTTATCCAAATTTTAAATAAAACAAGTAAGAAAACTAGAATTGGTCCAAGAGTAATTCTTATGATACCCTAGATGAATACCCTTATGACCCTGTTTAGACGGGTCAATAAGCTGCCTCAGCCCCACGAAAACTTCTCGGTAATATGATGGTTGGGGGCAGGAATGAAGCATCACCCAACCTACAGATTTCGTGCAGCAGAGACTGACCTGTCTAAACTGGGTCTATGTAATTTCGTATGGTCACCCATCTGGGTAAGTTTGATTTTCTAAGTGATTTTTAGCATATATTTCTAGAACGATTCCTCGGACAGTAAAAATTATTATAACTAGTTTCATAACATTTCATATTCTGAAGAACTTTTGAGTACACAAAAAACGTCTAGGACTGATTGTTTTCACAAAATACCTACGTGAAAGATCAAAATTTTTATATTGCCCAATTTAACTCATTTATGAAATTATTTTTACTATTTTTATGAATACGTCGCGTAGAAAATTTCAGCTCTCTACGCTGATGCCTTCTAAAGCAATGTCCAAATAAGTAGTGAAAAACGAAACTTTTGTATGGCAATTCCTTGAAGGAGTTACCCGATTTGTCCCATTTTCGAACTTGAATTTACTTTTTTTTTTAATGCTCATGTGCAAAATTTCAGCTCTCTAAGCACATGCGTTCTCGAGTTATCGTGCGGACACACAGACAGATAGACAGACGGACAGTCGGACATGCAAAAATCAAAATAACTCTTAATATTATGTGTGGGTGTCCAATCCATTTTGCTCTACCATAATTATTTCTATGCGTTACAAACGGAAGGACAAACTTAGTATACCCTACAGATTTCATCTAGGGTATAACAAAACCTACTAAGCACTGAAATTACATGATAACAGTGTGGTTAAAAATTATATATACCTATAAATCAAATATTGAGTTAATCGCCCAAAAAGTTAGTATATACATTGTTTATGGAGTAAATAGATGTCTTCAGATTCCGGTGTAGGAGTTTTCTGTTATCCGTATGGCGTTATCCATTTTTGGTGGGATTATGTATATAAAATCGACGATGGCTCGACTTGTTGACGTAACCAACGGGTAAGCCAGCAGTCAACGATGCGACATTTAATTTTTAACCATTTAAGGGCAATCAAGTTTAAAGGAATTGTTAGATGTCCTATCACCACTAGAGACTGCAGCAAAGGAATTAAATAAAAATTCAGCGACACTTTTGACCGCTGAATGTGTTTATAAATTTCTATTAGCTTAGACGAGTTTAAAACGAACTTAGGTTAACATTTATCGAAACAGAATAAAAAACGAATGGATGAACGTCGAGATAAAATGCTTATGAAAGTAAATCTTCTTAGAAGCAGGCAACATACCACATTCCATAAATATTTTGATTATCATTCAAAAGGTGTTCCCATTACATTGTCAGTCTGCAGCGATAACTGGAAGTGGCAATTTCTTCAATTACCTATGTATGTTGATGAGCAGAGCAACGCATAAAAACAAGGATAGATTATTTAACATATTATTCAATGCATTTCTTACAATAAAGCCAGTATTTACAGTTTCAATCGTAGCCCTGACTAAGACAAAAATTTCGAACTCGTCTGAATTTTGAAATTTTCAATGCAATAACTTTTTAAAATATTCTTTTTTAAAAACAAAATAAATTTAAATCATACATAATTAAAATATTTGAATAAAAAAAATTATAAAACACCATCCAATATTGGATGAAGACGACATGATCGAACACAACAAATTTTTGGCTGAGTACCTAGCATTAGGTCACATGAGTCCTGGGAAGTTCGATAAAGGAACCGAAGTGAATGTTTTGTTATCTGCCGCATCATGCAGTGTACAAAAAAGACAGCACCAACGCAAAATTGCGAGTGGTGATTGATGCTTCAAGCAAATCACGATCTGGTCTAAGTCTGAATGACATACTTCATACTGGACCCAAAATTCAGCAAAATTTGAGTGACATACTTCTACGTTGGAGAAAGCACCGATATGTATACACTGCTGACATTGAAAAAATGTTCAGGCAGGTGATTGTTGCAAAAGAAGACAGAAACTACCAAAAAATACTGTGGCGACCACGACCGAATGGGTCTGTGCAAGAATTCACGCTCAACACCCTAACATACGGTACTGGTCCCGCTAGGTACCTATCAGTAACAGTACTAAAACAGTTAGCTAATGACGAAGGAGATGCCTTTCCCATTGGGAGGAAAGCATTGTCATCTGATTTCTATATAGATGATCTGGTTACAGGAACGGATACTACTAGATACTACGGATACACTAGAATTGCAGGTACAATTAGCAGAGTTGCTACGCAAGGGAGGGTTCAATTTGAGAAAGTGGACGTCAAATCACCAAGACCTGTTAAGAAATATTCCGAATGAAGCCAGAGAAGAAGGAATCCTTGAAATAGAAGAGCATGATACGATCAAGGCATTAGGGATCCACTGGAATCCGACAAAGGACGAATTTCAATTTAAACTGAAGCCTGAGAAAACGGCACCAAGCTTAACAAAGTGTGTGCTGCTATCTAGAATTGCCTCTATTTTTGATCCACTAGGGCTGCTGGCTCGAGTTGTGATGAGAATGAAGGTAATTATGCAGTCACTTTGGAAAAGTAACATAGACCGCGAGAAAGGGTTACGCCAGAAATAATCCAAGCCTGGGAAGAACTTGAAACAGAGCCACACAATCTGCAAGAAATAAAAGTCCCTAGATGGATAGGTTATCGCAAGAAGCAAGAAATTCAGTTAAACGGATTCTGTGACGCTTCAGAGAAGGGATATACCGCAGTCATATATTCACGCTCAACAGATCTTTTCGGGCACATACGTACCACGCTTTTAACCTCCAAAACCTCTTAAACGGAAGATCACAATTCCACGTCTCGAATTATGTGGGTCATTACACTGAGAAAAATATGTCCACTTAAAAAGCAAATGATATCATATTACTTTTAGGTAACTGAAAAATTTTCAAAAATGCTCAAGAGGATACTTGAAACAAGTAAATTTCCCTTTGAAAAAAATCGAATCTATTTGAAATAAATGGAATGCAATATAAATTCATTAAACGGGCGAAATCTGAAAGCATTTCTCTCAAGAAACAAACGATTATAATCTTAAAACAAAGTGATATTTCAATACTCCTGACATAATGGGAAAATCTATTTGATTTAAAATTATGTCGAATTATTTTACGGACCTGGTTTTATGTATAATAAAAGGATTACCATTTTATTTTAAACTGGATATATTCACATTCTATTCTAAAAATACATAATACCGAGTAACTTAGCTCATTTTCAACAATATATTTGTTTTATTGCGAATAATTAAATATCGACGTAATTGGGAAAAAGTGCCTAACGTGGCAAGGCTGCCCATATCTAAGTACCTAAGAAAAAAAACATATTTTACCATTCAGAGAAGTGCTCCGATGTTGTTTTTTTTCTGACGGCATTTTGGGCCAATTTTTGGAACTGTTATTGTAATATTGTTTTTGTTTCCATAAAGAATTCGGCGTAAAATACGTCACGGCCATATACAGTTTATCTTCTCTTCTGTATACCGTGTAATCTTTATACAGTACATGCGAATAAACTAAGTGATATCACTTTAAATCAAAGGGAAGTTCGGTATTTTAAAGCTATATCACTTTAAATCAAATTGAATTTCGGTATTTTAAAGCTATATCACTTTAAATCAAATTGAATATCGGTATTTTAAAGCTATATCACTTTAAATCAAATTGAATTTCGGTATTTTAAAGCTATATCACTTTAAATGAAATTTCACTTGCAAGTTTTTGCATTGTTATCTTTAAATCGAACAGCGGGTTATTTTAACTGCAATTCTGTTGAAAAGTAACTGAGTTAAATATCGGTAGCTAAACATCGCAAGTTTAACTTATGTTGTAAATTATTACTATGGCTGAAATAAGCTTAAATGTTGAAGACAAAAATAATCAAAATAGTGTAGTGAACATAAGTGAATTAACTTTGCCGAATTTATCATTTTCAATCGATGATAATGGTGTTCTTGTGTTAAGTGGACCGGCACCGAAACATGCCCCTGACTTAAACAACACGGTTGAAAATTGTGAGCCAGAACATGATGATGACAATAAATTGCAAGCTCTATTGGAAGAATTCGGGCTAATTTGTTTACTACCTCAGTTAAAAGGTAATAACATTTATAAAATATATTCTGTTAAAATATGAATAAATTTCAGATAGTAGTATAACGTATCGCAGTTTAAAGTATCTGTCAAAGGAGGATATTGCTGAGGTGATTCCCAATGTAGCATTAAGAGCAGAATTTCGGGAAAAACTCTTTTTGTGGAAAAAACAAACAGTGCGTTTCAATTGCAGTCATTTTATAAGTGCATAATAACCTCTAATTTTTTTCCAGTTTAATATCGACGAAGAAACGCTGTCCGCTGATTCCAAAATATCAAATTGGTTAAAGCAGCATTATTCAAATACTTGTTCGTCTTCTTCTAAATCCATTCCAGTTACAAGGCAGTCACATTTATCAAAAGTGAGATTTTACATAATTAATTAAATTTATTTGTGTGTGTGTGCATATTTTTTTTAAGATTATAAAATGCTGTGTTCTTTTGGTTCCGTGCAGTGCACTATAGAACAGGAAATTGGAATTGAATTGATTTGTAGAGTGCATAGAAATAGAAAAGTTTTAAGAAGTATGGAGAAAATAATCAAGGTGGCACGACTACGTTAAACTTGCTAAACTTTGCCCCGAAATTTATTAAACAAGTTCTATTTTGACTCTTTGAAAGGATTCAAGTCATGGCAATTTGATTATTCTACACCTTACTAATCAATTTCAATTCGTAGTCTTTTGTATTCTGCAATGCACTGTACGGATCCAAAGAACACAGAATATTCGCCAACAAAATGAATATTTGTGTAGTTTATATATATATATATATATATATATGTATATGTTTTGTGGTTGTTGGGGTATTAACTTTTGTATGGAATTCCTATTTATGGATATAAGTTGTGAATTTATAGGACTATTATGAAACAAAAAATTTCGTTCATAAATTAATTATTATTTTTCCTAGAATCTTCAAGATCTTTTAAAGGAGAGCCGAAAAGGTCAAGCAATTTTAGATTTCTATGAAGAAACTCATTATCTTGTTGATAGTCTTCGTCAAGATTTGATAAATATAATAATTGAGGACATTAATTTTGGAAATCAGAAACTTTCTCCAAAAGATTTTCCTAAAATTGTTGACGAAATTTTATCAATTTTCCCTAGTGAAGCAGCGGTAAGTGAATTTATTATATTATTAAAATCAGTGTGAATTCGAAAAAAATAAGAATCCACGCGGAAGACTTTTTCACAAGTACGTTAATGGTAAAACTAAACGTAAGCGTCAAGAAAGTGTAGAGCCGTGCGAAGAAATAAAAGATGCAAACGAGGACATAGAGGGTGATTTGACGACGCTCATTGCGATGAAAATATCCCTATCTAGAGAAATGTCTGATTGGAAAGATGTAGTAGACAAATGGCAGCGCAGTTTCCCTTTACGTCGAAAAGAAATTAAAAGCAGCACAACCAACACCGACTTGTTGAAAGAGTGGCCTCTATTTAATCATACAAAAACACAAGAATTGGTATGGGAAATTGCATTAGTAGCTTAATATACAAGTTGATTTTATGTTTATTCCGCAGGTGAATTTTGATTTTCAGCTGATCTATCCCGGGAAGGAACTTTGCTTGTACGGACATTGGGAACAGTTTAAAAGGAAAGTCAAAGATTTCTACAGCTCTAAATTAATGGATAGAAACTCGAAGAACTTGTTTATAACTTCTCATGGAATTAAAGACCAAAGTAAGATGTTTATTTTAGATATAATTAATTCATAGTAAACGTAACTTTTCTTTTTAAACACCATTGATTACATATATACAATTTTGTTGAATTCAGTCATTTTACCAAGCGGACGATTTAAAGACGATTCCGGCAGAAATAAAAGAAAAGTAACGATTAAGGATGCTCAGCAAAGCTTAGTTCTCCATTTAACAACTATTAACAATTATCATAAGGAAGTAGAAGATCTTAAAGTTAAGTACTATAATCAACATTTGACATTACAGCCTTTTATTATTGTTGTAGGTGTGAGTATTTTCCAACTAACTAACTTTTACGTTTATTTTGATAACACTTTGCATAAGTTTGAATCATTTCTCTTAGCACTCGACTTTTGTTTTAAGACATTCCAAGTTTTGTGTCTGGAATATCCACAATCATGTTATGGACCATGGATTTTTATCCAAAAGTACTTTTTAGATATTCATATGATCGTAATTTTCCTAGTGTATTTTCACTGATTGATTTTTTAAAGAATTTGAATAATTAAAAATGTTGACCTGTTTTAAGTGTTCTCAGACCTTTTTATCAGTTAATTTGTTGGTAGAACATTTTAAAAGCTTCCATTTTCTCAGGTCTACTAGTACAGTACAGTGCAAACTAAATAATTGCGGACAGATCTTTTCCAACTTTAAAGCATTTAAAGCCCACGTAAATGGTGTTCACAAGAATCATAACAATCCTAATCCAATTCTTCAAGATTTACCTAAGCAGCCATATATTCATATTTCGCCAAATTTACTAGATGAGATAGCATCTTCTGATAAACTTCTTGAAAGCAGTGGAAAAAAAAGCGACTTTAGTAGTGAAGAACCTTTAGCTGTTTTAAAGTACACTGCAATGAAATTTTGTCTTCGAATATATTCTGAACCTATGATGCCACGAAAAGAAATTACAAAAATACAAGAACTGGTAACGAATTTATGTTCAGGGATAGAAAAGAGTCTTCGATCTATTCTAGAGGTAGATACAAATGATAGCCTATGTAAAGAACTCAATGTAATCCTTCAATTTTGCAAGGAACCTTTTAAAGATATTAATTCAGAGCATAGATTTCTTAAAATTCTTGAAGAAAACCAATTATTCTCTCATTCTTACAGACAAATACTTAGCGATAAAGTTGTAGAGCGTGTATCTAAAGGGTATCCAACGTTAGACACAAAACAGTTTAGTGTTCATGTCATGTCAATCCGGTTCCAAATACGCAAATTCCTTGAACTTCCGGGAATTTTGGCTGCCATTGTAAATAATATGCAAGAGCTGTTGTCACAGAAAAAAATAAAAAACTTCACTAACGGGACTTTGTTTCAGTCCTTTGGGTCACGATTTGTTGGAAAATTAGTTTTACCAATTTTTGTATATTTTGATGACTACGGTATCAATAACCCCTTAGGAAGCCACGCTTCTTCAATCTGTGCAGGTTATTATAGCTTTCCTACATTACCACAGCACTTGCAATCAAAATTAGATTTTATATTTCACTCATTATACATTAACACAGATGATCTTAAGACATATGGAAACAGCCACTCCTTAAATTATTTAATAAACGAGTTGAAATCCCTTGAAACACACGGTTTGGAAGTGAAAACAGAGATAGGAGATTTTAAAGTATTTTTCATGGTTGGGGTCGTGCTCGGAGATAATTTAGGGTTGAACAGTGTTCTAGGCTTTGTAAAATCTTTTAATTCAAAAAGATTTTGCAGAACTTGTCGAAGGGAGAAAACGCAAATGCGGAGCGATACTTCAGAATATGAAGATTCTCTTAGAAACGAAGTTAATTATAAATCTGATTTAAATTTAAATGATTTTAGAGAAACGGGAATAAGAGAGAAGTGTGTTTTTAACGATTTAAATTATTTCCACGTGACAACCAATATATCTTTCGACTTAATGCATGACTTCCTCGAAGGTGTATGCGTTTATGACATTTGTATTATCCTGACCAATTTAATAGTCAAATATTATTTCTTTGGAGGTCTTAAACAGTCGAAAAAAATTATTTCCATACGGGGAGACTGAAGTAGGTAATATTTCTCCAAATTTAAATTTTAACCGGCTTAAGGCCAATAATCTGAAAATGACAGCTCGTGAGATTTGGACATTTATTCATTTTATACCATTATTGATTGGAGATCTTGTACCTAGAAATAATAAGCATTGGAAATTACTCATAAAACTAATAGAAATATTTGACGTTCTTATGAAAAATGAATTTGATGACTTTGAGCTAACTAAGTTAAGAAATTTAATTAAACAACATCATACAACATATATCAGCTTATATGGTCATACTCTTAAGCCCAAGCATCATTTTCTCGTTCACTATATTCGATTGATAAAAACATCTGGCCCACCTAAGCATTTATGGTCCCTTAGATTCGAAGCAAAACATAAGGAATCTAAAGCATATTCAAATAATATAACTTCTAGATTAAACGTGCCACTTTCAATGTGCATCAAGGCAGGTCTGCGCTTCTCTAACTTTCTAGTCGACTTTAAAAGTATAGAAGAATACTCAGTTAAAAGTACTCCATATTCCGGTACTAAACCCATTATTTTACAGCAAGCTTTAGGTTCTTATGGGATAAATGTAGAGAAAATGGAAACTTTTGAAACAGTAACTCATTTCGGAAAGTTATATAAAGCAAATATGTATCTAACTACTTCCCATTTTAACAAAACAACATTATACCGGATTCGGTTCTTATTTAAGGTCAATGCTGTGTTTTTTGTTATCGTAAATGAAGTTAAAATTAAGAGTTTTGATACTCATTACCAATCCTTTGAAGTGGGAAAACAAGATGATCATTTAATTTTAGAAAAAATTAAATCCTTCAATTTGTACCCTATTAATAATGGAAAAATAGAAATAAAAGTCTTTAATATCTTTAGTACTTATAAAAAAATATTTAAAAATGTAAAAAAAAAGGATATGTAACTTATTTTATTTCTAGGTTCATTGTGAAGTATAGTTTTTTATATACCTAATGTACAATACGGTAAAATGAAAATAAATATTCATTTATCTTGAAATTAAACCATTTCATTTTATTTCAAAACTGTACCCTATCATTCACCAAAGATCTCATTTAAGTTATATAACTTTGTTTCAAAGAGATTTTAGCTTTAGAATGTTATGATTCCACTTTAAATTAAAAGTTTAAGTCATTTTGATTTAAAACGACCAATAAATATGTAAAATTATATTCACTTTAAACTAAACAGGACCACTTTATTTTATAACTGTGGGCACTTTTAAAACAATATGCTTTCATATTAAAACAATGCGCCAAATTTTAATGTTTTGATAATAGAGCATATTGAATTAAAGAGCATCCTATTGATTTAGGTTTAAAACTTGTGACTGTTATTATAACTAGATTCCCTTTAAAGTAAAAAGAACTCATAATAAAGCAATTTCATATTTGAAAACCTTTGAAATAATCTGATTATTTTCAATTTTACAATGATTTTTTTCTCAGTGTACTACTAGCGCAATTGCTGAAATCTACAATCGCAATTTTAGAATTAGAATCACCCGGTGTATACGCATGGTGTGATTCTGAGATTGTGTTGGCCTAGATATCAAAGAATCTAAATACTTTGCACAACTTCATAGCAAACAGAATATCCGAAATACAGGAAACGTTTCCCACAAGCATCTGGAGGCATGTGTCATCCACAGAAAACCTTGCCGACATTGCGTCTAGAGGAACACATGGTGGAGAGGCCCGCTTTGGCTAAACCAGCATCCTGACGCTTGGCCAGTTCAAAAGCACAAAATTAGCACAGATGTTGACACAAAAGCAGCGGCTGCACGAGCGCTTAACGCAACGCTGTTATCAATGGACTTTTTCAACTGTTCTACACTCACTCGCCAAGTACGAGTGATAGCTTACTGCCAGCGTTTTATCGCCAATTGCAAAATTTCCAAAGCTGAAAGGCAATTCTGCGATCACCCAACAAAAGAAGAATTGGAATGCTCAAGGGAGGCATACTCCGATGAAATAGACAGACTGCGCAAAAACAGGCCGCTAGAAAATTCCAGCAAAATACTTTCGCTACGCCCGTGTATGGATAATAGCGGGATTTTGCGGGTCGGAGGCAGAATAAATAACTCAACGTTGTCAGAGAATGCTAAGCATCAGATACTGCTGCCACAGAAGCACCACGTAACAAATCTGATAATAGAGCACGCGCATCAACAAACATTGCATGGCGGTGCACAGCTCACCTTAAATTATATAAGAGCACAGTACTGGATAATAAACGCTAAAAGTATAGTGCAATCAAGAATTCACAGGTGCATCAAACGCTTAAGGTATAACCAAAAGTCAGCACACCCAATAATGGGTGATCTGCCAGCAATGCGTATAACGCCCTCACCTCCTTTTTCCTACTGTGGAGTTGATTATGCCGGCCCTTTCCTAACAAAGCTCTCAAAGGGAAGAGGAGCCAAGCCGGTTAAAGGATATATCGCATTATTCATATGTATGGTGACCAAGGCTGTACACTTGGAGCTGGTCAGCGATCTTACAACCGACGCATTTCTGGCTGCCTACAAGAGGTTCGTAGCCGGCCGAGGACATTGTCGTCAGATACATAGCGACAACGGAACCAATTTTGTTGGCGAAAAAAGAAAACTAGACAACCATCTCCAAGCAGCAATTGCGGAAAGCACGAAACGGGCTGCAGAAATAACAGCCAATGATAGTACAGAATGGAAATTCATACCGCCAGCAACCCCACACATGGCAGGCCTATGGGAAGCAGGTGTTAAATCCGTAAAAAGGCATATCAAGCGAATCTTACGCGAATCTCTGCTAACCTACGAAGAATTTAGCACTGTATTATCTCAGGTCGAAGCATGCCTTAATTCAAGACCAATCGGGCAGCTGTCGGCTGATCCCACTCACCCTAGGCCATTTCCTAATCCGACGGCCGCTGTAAGCACCTCCTGAGCCAGACATGACAAACCAAGTGCTTTACGAAAGATGGAAAACTGTGACAAAATTACAGCAGCATATCTGGAAGAGATGGTCGCAGTAATACCTAAGCTTGCTGCAGCAAAGAACCAGGTGGACAACTCAAGGTCAAAACCCAAGCATAGGTGAGCTAGTAATTGTAAAAGATGACACATTGTCACTCAAGAAGTGGTCCGTCGGGCGAATTGTGCACCGCGGAACTGACGGCATAGTACGTTTAGTATCGGTGAGATACAAAAAAGATATCAAAAAACGTCCAGTTAATAAGTTGTGTCAGCTGCCAATCAGCATTCTGAGCACGGGCAAGGGGGACTCTGGAATTAAGGTCACCACAGCACTTGCAATTGCCTCAAATACCAGCTCAGCCGTCCGCAAAAGGTCAATCTCACAAGGCGATGAAGGCCACGAAAGCATGTAATGCACTGAACAAGAACACTCCAATACAAGGGACCCATTTCAAGATCCATCAACCAAAAGGACAAGAATCAGAACAACTCCCTGCACTTGGTACAAAAACATATTGTACACAGCTCTACTGATGCTGTACTGGATGACAGTAGTGTTTGGCCAAGGTTATGAAATCATCCGCCCAAGTGCTGGATTTTACATAGCAAATCTGGGGAATGCCAAAATTAAAAGGGGAAATCTCAGGCTTCAGATTTCGCTTCCCATAAATGAAATCAACACTGACCAAAGGCTTATCAATAATACTTGGACACAGATTAATCAAATGTGTGAAAAAGCCAGAAAGCTCACGCAAATTACCACCCATTGCGATGCATTTCTTAAGCATCTATCCGTCAAACGGCACTATCTACTAGAAGCTACAGACGAAATCCAGCACTTGTCTAAACACCACAACAGAAGTAAACGCGGACTGCTCGGAGCCCTTCTCACAAAGGTCTTTGGTGTAAACGATGAGATTTATAAGGAGATAGAAGCATTGCAAAGCAATCAGCAAACCATAGCCCAATTGGCCAATCAACAACCCCTCTACCTGAATACCAAAATAAACCAAACCACCTTCGCGACTGAAAGCAAACTAAAACAATTCGGCGCAAGCCTATCTCAGGTAGTTCAATCAATTAATGAAATGGCAAACTCCCAGGCTGATCATAACAGAATCAGCATAGAGGTGCTTGTTACCTATCTTAGCGCCGAAGATTATTTCGATGAATTAGAGCATAAATATGATAAATGGCGCAACGCAATTTATGAAAATGGGCACATTCTTGACTTTATAACCACAAACGGCATCAAGTAATCGAACGGGTATCCGGCAGAATGAACTCCAACATGTTCATAGCCCGCTCGACCTCAGGGTAGAACATGACAGCTTAACGTTATATGGCTACTTGAACATAATCGAATGATTCACGTTACTCCGATTCCCCATCTAGTTGGAAACAGCTCTTTGGTAATAGCAGAATTAAAGTTCCTTACACTTTTGAAGTTAACAGTTCAACGAGCAAAACTACTTCAATCTGGAACAAGGATAACTAGAATCTTGCGTCTTAACGGGGAACTACACATATATGTATATGCATACCAACAATAGTTCATAACATTGATGCAGCTCCATCCTGCGTCATCGACGAAATATATGAGCGCCTGCCAAAAACCAGCCGCAACATGCAGCATATGCAACCGAATGGCATCATCTGGAAGGCACTTATGATGAAAAATACATGGCTTTACGTAACAACAGAACCGAAGGTTATAGCAATCATTTGCAAAGGGAAAAGAACTGAAATTTGACTCAATACCACAGGCATCATCCGCCTTGATGATGATTGGGTCATCAAGAACAAGGAGACTACCTTAAAGATCAGCATTGATGAAACAATTGAGATCATTTCCACCCACATAAAAGAAGCTGCTCCAATAGTGCCTCACATAGTGAAGTGAAGTGTCTAGCAGTGAAGTGCCTAACAGTGAAATTAAATACCTAGCAGTGAAGTGCCCATAAGTGATAGCCAGTGTATGGGATCTTGTTCAACAAGTGAAGTGCAGTGACAAGTGGCGCATGTATGCGTAATTACATTCAAACTTAATATATTACTTATCTTTTAAGCTGAATACACATATAAACGACACAGCAGTGCGGAATTGATATTTAAAAAGCACATTAGTGCAGGATACTTTTATTGATTACAGCAATCAATTATACAACTGAAATATTTTGAAAACGCATAATGAAGTGCAGTGACAGCACATTAGTGCAGGATATTTTAATTGATTATAACAATCAATTATACAACTGAAATAAATTGAAAGCGCATAGTGAAGTGCAGTGACAACACATTAGTGCAGGTTATTCTTTTTTTTTTTTATTGATTAAAGAAATCAATTATACAACTGAAATAATTTGTAAATGCATAGTGAAGTGCAATGATAGTACATTAGTGCAGGATTTTTATTGATCAAAGCAATCAATTATATAAATATAATAGTGAAGTGCAGTGACAGGTGACAGCATTTAGTACAGGATATTTTTATTTTTTTTTTATTGATTAAAGCAATCAATTATACAACTGAAATAATTTGAAAAAGCATAGTAAAGTGCAGTGACAGCACTTTGTGCAGGATTTTATTGATTAAAGCAATCAATCATACAAATACAAACACATAGTGAAGTGCAGTGGCAGTGACAGGTGGCGCACTTGTCTATGTAATTACATTGAAACTTAATATATTTCACATAAACGGCACAATAGTGCGGAACTGATATATACACAACACATTAGTGCAGGATTTTTATTGATTAAAGCAATCAATTATACAAATACAATAACTTTTAATCAAATACTGAAGTGCAGCGGCAGTGACAGGTGGCGCACTTGTATGTTGCGGAATTGATATATAAAAAGCACATTAGTGCAGGATATTGTTACTGATTAAAGCAATCAATTTAACAACTGAAATAATTTGAAAACGCATAGTGAAGTGCAATGATAGCACACTAGTGCAGGATTTTTTATTGATCAAAGCAATCAATTATACAAATATAATAGTGAAGTGCAGTGACAGGTGGCGCTCTTATATGTTGCGGAATCGATATATAAAAGGCATTTTAGTATAGGATATTTTTTATTTTTATTGATTAATGCAATCAATTATACAACTGAAATAATTTGAAAACGCATAGTGAAGTGCAGTGACAGCACATTAGTGCAGGTTATTCTTTTTTTTTTTATTGATTAAAGAAATCAATCATACAACTGAAATAATTTGAAAATGCATAATGAAGTGCAATGATAGCACATTAGTGCAGGATTTTTATTGATCAAAGCAATCAATTATACAAATATAATAGTGAAGTGCGGTGACAGGAGGCGCACTTATATCTTCGGAATTGATATATAAAAAGCATTTAGTACAGGATATTTTTTTTTTTTTTATTGATTAAAGCAATTAATTATACAACTGAAATAATTTGAAAAAGCATAGTAAAGTGCAGGATTTTATTGATAAAAGCAATCAATCATACAAATACAATAATATATAAACACATAGTGAAGTGCAGTGGCAGTGACAGGGTGCGCACTTGTCTGTGTAATTACATTGAAACTTAATATATTTCATATAAACGGCACAATAGTGCGGAACTGATTTATACACAGCAAATTAGTGTAGGATATTTTATTGATTAAAGCAATCAATTATTCAAATAAAATAACTTAAAATCAAATAGTGAAGTGCAGCGGCTGTGACAGTGAAGTGCAGCGACAGCAGTGCATAATACTACAATAAAAATAACTACCTAAACAAATCAAAATGTAAGTTCAAAATCGTTAAATTCAATATAATAATAACAATAATGGGCCTGCTGAACCATATGTCCATATGGATTTAGTTATGGCCCTCATCGCTGCTAGAGACAACGCAATGTCAGATGGGGACTTTACAGACCGCTCCTCTCCCCACTCCTCTGAAAGAATAGGGTTTGGTAGGAATTCTGATATCTCAGTGCTTAGTAACACCTCTAATTCGAAAAGAAAAACCTTTTCATCCAAAGTTAAGGATAAAAAAGAAGGTCAAGAAAATAATAAAAAACAAAAACTTAATAGCAAAGCCACTAAATTAAACTTGAATACCATCACAAATGGTAATGAAAATAAAAATAAACAAAAAAAAATTAAGAAACTAAAACTAAAATTAGCATTAGCTGCTTCTAAACGCAGTGATGTGTCGCCAATTAACCCCTCCGATGTCATCGCTGGATCACCGGACCACATCATGCTTCTAAATCCTAGTGCCGTCCCTAGGTCAGATGATAATGGACACACCAACACGCTAAATAATTTTGAAGCAACCAACTCTTGTTTCGTAAAGTGGCAGTTCCTAGATAGAACTACCTTGGATGACTCTTAATATGTTTACGTACTGAATGTAATGCGAGATTGAATCACGATATTGTAATGTAAACGTAAATTCTTGATTGAATTAAACCTTGTGCGTAACGACATAAATATTACATTATATGCTTGTAAAATAAGCTGATATAATTTCCTTGATAATGTAATGCTATGCTTTGCTGCACGTGTGTAACGGAGTAGTTTGACAAGCCGTTATATACCAATTACAGTTCTTGGTGGTAATGTTAGTGTAGCGGTATGTTAAAATCAGAACAATGCAAATAGATTCACATTCGATTTAATCTCAATTCTATTCGAAGTTACTTAATCACTCTAATGCACATAATTACGTATTTAAATATTATTATTCTAGAAACTTCATATTTTTTGAACTAAACTACTAGTGATATTCTACACTTCTTCAACACTGAAATATTGATACAATTATGAGATATGCAAACAAAGAACAATTCGCATGTGTATTCCAGCTTAACTCAAAAATGAGAAGTGTAGGAACAACTATCATGAATTTGTTGTGTACAAGATAGATTAAATTTACTATTAAATTGTTATCACTAAATTGTAGTTAATTCTAATGAAAATTTCAAATTAAAAAAAAAACTATCACAACCTTGTATGTTAAATACAGATAAATTAAATTATTTACAATTCCTCCACCAAAATTGCATGTGAGCTTACTCTTACCATCAGTAGTTTGTAAGCCAATTTGCACAATTTTTAACACTTTATAATCTTCACTTGCTACGATCTTTACTTCTTGAACTCGAATAACATAAGAGAGCGATTCATATAAATGCTCGGCCTTATATAGAGTCTAAATCGCCATTTTGGTGTGTGGAACCCGCAACCATAATGAAGATTACTCAAGATGTTTAATTTCTCATCAGTTGAAATTAATGCCATTTGATGCGGAATATTAACTTCTACATTTTTCCATTTAAAAACTCCTATCATTTATTAAATTCTTTGCGTGAAAATTAAAAATAGAAATTATGCCATAACATGGCGTAATGCACTTTCTGCCATCCATAATGAGAGAATTTTAATGTGGAACGCAAATTTTATCTATCTCTCTTCCACTTGCTATCTCTTTTCTTCTCATTGCTTATATGAGAAATCTTAAAATATCAAATATCTTTTAACGAAGATATTTTTGTACCTTTTTAACGCCGCCATCGTATTCCTCGTTAAAAAATAGTCCGAATTGATGTGCCATATGTTGGCAATATATAAAGTTGACAGCTTTCGCGATGTTTATAAGTGGCGTTTGACGGTTTCGCGATCACGAGTTTTTCCGTGCGTTTTTCCGCTGTATTGTGCTTCTACACCAAAGGTAAGTTGTGCACATTGTGTTCTCTTTATTGGTAGTGTTTGTGTGTGATTAATTTGTAAAAAAAATCCATTTGTGTGAAAATTTTCGATCTTAACCTGTTTTCAGGTAAGATTTTCTTTTGTATTTTCTTCGCGGAAAATTCATTAATTAATTCATTATTCTTTTATTTTCAGATATTGCTGTAGGTACATAGATGTGGTACATATATATATACATATATATACTGCCCTTCGTGGGAGGATATAAAAAATGTATGCCAGTCAACTTCCCTGGCTACTGATTAAGTTAAGTATTGTAAATTTGATTGATTTTTATTAATTCTTTTTCTTTTTTTCTTTTCAGTTTTCTTCGTCGCTGAACATTCTCCCCCCCCCCCCCCGTTGAATGCCTGCATTCAACCGTTTTCGTAGCTTCTCTATTCCTCTTTTGTGATAGCGATTGAAGAGAATTCCACCATCAGCTCGCACATGCAGAAACACTTGATAACGATCGGGAAGATTGATTGTCTTCGTCTTGCGTTTTGCTTTACTGATGGCCTCAAAATTTATACGCTCCAATATGTGTCGCTGTAAGTAAATGTCTATTCCCTCTCGAGTTATAAACCGTTGGTGAGTATTTTCGGCACGCATCTTGAATTCAGTTATGGTTGTTGTGGCTTTCAACTGTTCGAGCGAGTCCAATTTCATCCCATTGGCTACAGCTGGTTGGGCTGGGGTTGTGTTTGTATGTGGAGTTGTGACATATTTCGCTGAATGTTGCTGCCTGGATCGCTGCTGTTCCTTAGAATCAGCGCCTTGCACGGATGCAGATGTGGATGGTGCATTGTGGTGAGTCGCTTTAGGAAGTCCAGTCAACACATCACAGCCAGGTTGAATATATAAATTGTCCATAGGACTCCTTGGAGGAGAAAAGCGAATGTCCTCGAGGATGTACAGGACATCGTCATCGTGACTCTCCGGATTAAACATCTGGAATGGTACTGTATTAATATCTTGTATGCAAAGGGGGACAATCACCAAACGACATAAATGACAAATAACATAAATAAACAAGTATACTTCTGATTGTCATCCTTGATTATTATTGCTTGGCTGTGTCATATTTTCTATGGGTAGTCGACATATTTTTGTTATGGGTCGCTGTAATATGCTATCCCGTGTTCGTACCTGAACAACGCGTACTAATCCATCAGTTCCAGGGTAAACTTGTTCAATAATGCCTAATGGCCAATTGGTTGGTGACGTATGTTCATTTTTTATAATTACAATGTCGCCATTTTTGATATTGGTCTGTTTTGTGGACCATTTTGGTCTGTGCTGCAACTGGTTAAGATAGTCCTTAGACCATCTGTCCCAAAACTGTCTAACCATTTGCTGATAATATTTCCATCTTTGCAACAAGGATGGCTTGTGCTTGGAATAGTCAGGTTCTGGGATGGCATTGAGAGGCTGACCAATCAAAAAATGTCCAGGTGTTAATACGAATAATTCATCTGGATCATTGTGGACCTGACATAATGGCCGCGAATTTAGACATGCCTCAATTTGTGTCAGTATTGTGGCATATTCTTCAAACGTACCTATTGCGTTTCCTAGTGTTCTTCGTAAGTGTTGCTTTATTGATTTCACGCCAGCCTCCCAGATTCCTCCGAAATGTGGAGTGGCTGGTGGATTAAAATGCCAGTTTATTGTTTTGGATGCGAAATATTGTGCAGCTTCTGGTTCAGCTTCCTTGATGGCTTGCCTTAGGTCCTTATCTAGTATCGTTTTGCCTCCGATGAAGTTAGTACCACAATCCGAGAATATGTCGGTACACAAACCTCTTCTGGCTACGAACCTCCTTAAGGCTGCTAGAAAGGCTTCGGCTGTTAGATCTGACACTAGTTCGATGTGTATTGCCCTTGTCGCCATACAGATAAAGATACAAAAGTAGCCCTTTTGTCGTTTGGCATTACGAAGTGTTGAGGTCTTGACAATGATTGGACCTGCATAATCAATACCTACCTTGGTAAACGGTTTGGTTATGTTTACTCTTGAGGAAGGTAAGTTTCCCATTAATTGTGTGCTAGTTAAGTTGCGATGTTTAGCACATGTGATACATTTGTGTATCCTGCTTGTAATGCATCGTCTTGCATTTAGAATCCAATATTCATTGCGACTCATGCTCAAGACTAATGCTGGTCCGCCGTGCAATGATTCCCTATGAAGCTTATCAATGATGATTGATGTGATATGATGATGTTGTGGTAAGATAATTGGATGCTTTCTTGTATATGAGATGTCAGCATTCTCTAATCTTCCACCTACTCGTATTAATCCATCTCTGTCCATAAATGGATTGAGTTTCAATAAGCAACTACTTCTTGGTAACGGCTTATTGTGCAACAGATGATCGTATTCGTCTTTAAATACTGTTTCTTGTGCAATCTTCAGAATGGTATTGGTAGCTTGACTCCATTCTGTACTCGTGAAGAACTCTATTCGTTTGGTTTGCGGATTTCTACAATTATGTTTAAAGCGTAATAGCGTTGCTACGATGCGAATTAAACGTGTGAAGGATGACTATCGTGATAAAATATCATTTTCACAGTTAGTGAAAAAACTGTTGGGTGCTGCTCTTTTGGCTTCCAACTCTGTTTGATTGTTGTTTTCCATTTTTGACTTGGGCCAAGTATTTTGATGCTTCCCTAGCCATGATGGTCCATGCCACCACAAATCATTTTTGTGCAGAATTTCAGCTGAACTTCCTCTAGACGCAAGGTCTGCTGGATTATCCCGAGTAGACACATGCTGCCATTGGTTATATTTGATGATTTCTTGTATTTCCACAACACGATTAGCTACATACGATTTCCATCTAGATGGGTGATCCTTGATCCATTGAAGGACAATCGTTGAATCTGTCCATGCAAATACAGGGATGTTTTGTAATTTCATATCATCGACAGTAACTTTAATCAGTCTTGCTAGTATGACTGCTCCGTTAAGCTCTAGTCGTGGTATCGTTGTTGGCTTGATGGGTGCTACCCTGTTAGGAGAGTTACAATTATACTGCCATCAGAATTCACAACTCGCAAGTATAACACAGCTGCATATGCTCTCTCGGATGCATCGCAAAAGCCGTGTAATTGCATATGTGCGTTGCTAGAATAATGAATCCATCTTGGAATTCTTATTAATTCCACTTGTTGCAAATCCCTTTGAAAGTTTTCCCATTGGATATGAATGGTATTCGCAACTGGATCATCCCAAGAGCAACCTGTGATCCACAACATTTGCATCAATATTTTTGCTACAACTATTATTGGTGCAAGCCATCCAAGTGGATCATACAGTGATGCGACCTTTGACAATATAGTTCTTTTAGTGATGATTTTATCCTTCTCTGGTGCAATTATAAACGAAAAATAATCAGGTGCAGGATGCCAACGTATTCCTAGAGTTTTAATTGACTCATTGTCGGAAAAGGTTAAAGTACCCTTGACTTCACGATAATCCATTGGCAAGTCTTCCAGCACCTTTGGTTCATTGCTAGCCCACTTCCTAAGATTAAAGCCGCCAGCCTTCATCATATTCAGTAGCTCAGTTTGCAACTCCTTTGCTTCGGTGATGTTATCAGCACCTGTTAGTATGTCATCGACGTAGAAGTCAGTCAGCGTAACTCTTGAGGCTAGTGGCCAGTTTATGCTTTCATCTACTGCTAGTTGTTGCAGTGTGCGAACAGCTAGATATGGAGCAGATGATGTACCAAATGTTACTGTCTTAAGTTGATAATCCTGTATTTGTTTTGTAATAGGATGCTGCCATATGACTCTTTGAAATGTACGATGATCTGGATGTACGTCAATCATCCTATACATTTTCTCAATGTCTGCATTCATTGCTATTTTGCACTTTCTCCAGTTGAGTAATGTAGCAAATAGCTTTGGTTGTAATGTTGGTCCCTTCAACAAATAATCATTAATTGACTTTCCGTTTGTAGTCCTTGCCGAGGCGTCAAATACCACTCTCAACTTGGTTGTAGTGCTATCCTTAAACACGGCGTGATGTGGGATATAATAATGGTTTTCACCATCCCTTGGAGGTTCAACTTCCTCCATGTGTCCACGTTTTATATAGTCATTAACACAGCTTTTGTATTCTGATTCGAATTCAGAATCTCTTGAAAACTATTTTTGTAGATTCATAAATCTTTTAAGCGCTTGTGGCCTTGATTGTCCCAATATGGGGACTTCATTGTCAACGAATGGAAGATTGACTTGGTACTTTCCATCCTTTAGTCGTTGAAATGTTGTTTGATATGTGCTTTCACATTCTTGCTCTCGTTTGCTGAGCATGGATTGTATTGGAAGCTCTTCTAGCTCCCAAAATCGTTTGAGCTGTGTATTCAGGTCAGCTTCAGTTGTGGTGAAAGTATGACTTTCTGTAATGTCATTGACTGCCTCATTCGTGGATCCCAGTAAGATCCAACCGAAAATAGTGTTTACAGCAACTGGTGCTGTGTCAGAGCCTCGTCTGATACCTGCTTGGAGGATTTTTGCGTATATTCTTGCTCCTAGTAGCGCATCTATGCCACCAGGTTTCCAAAATGTCGGATCTGCTAATTGCAATCCATTTAGATGTTGATAATCTCTTTTGGAAACTACTCTTGTTGGTAGAGCACTTGTAATATTCTTCAAAATGAGAAAATCTTTTTGTATTGTAGTCGAGTCCAATCCGCAAGATCTTAGCTTTAACCTTGTTTGGTTATGTGATATAGTAGCTGGACTAGTGTTCAATCCTTTGATAGCTACTGATATGGGGGTGCGCGTAGCACATAGTTTCTTACAGGCAGTCTCCGTTATCAATGATGATTGAGAGCCATTGTCTATAAGACAACGTAATACTATAGGTTTACCACGTTTGCAGCTTACCACGACTAACGCTGTCGATAGTAATGCTTGGTGGCTTTCCCTGGTTACAAATGTTTGAGTAGTGTTTAACCCAGAAGCGCTGTCGGCTGATTGTAACCTTGTGTGGATGTTATAATCCTGTGTACTATTGTTGTGTTGTATTTGGTCTTGTGACGTTGAGACCGTTTGTGATGTATTGCTCTGTGTTTTCGATGATTTGGTTGTTTGTTGTGATTTGTGGAGGTTTTCATGTAATGTGGTATGATGTTTTTGCTTACATTCAAAGCATGTGTACTTACTACTGCATTTATTTACTAGGTGATCCCTTGAAAAACAATTAAGGCAACGGCCAGACATCTTAATGAATTTTCTTCTTGATTGTATATCCATCTTTAGATAATTAGGACATTTCTGGACAAAATGGTTTCCATTACATACAGGACATTTATCACCCTTTGCAGTATAACAAGTTAGTGTTGTCTGTTTGAGTGTTGGCTTTGTTTGCCTTGCTATTGGCCTTGGTTGAGATGCGTTTGATGCTAGAGCATCTGTAATGGATTCCAGAATCTTTAAACGTTTGTTTAAAAATGTAGTGAATTGTGAGAGGCTCGGCAGCTCTTGCGTGGCGCCTTGCTCTTCCTCCCATAATTTTAAAGTAATAAATGGCAGTTTTTGTACTAAAAGATGTATTAATAATACATTTGTACTATTTGTAAACTCTTTAATTGTTGCAGAGATTCTTCTGTTGTATCTATTAGCGCCTTTAGACCCTTACTTGTCTCTAAATTTTGTTTTGGTTGATTGACTAATGCTTTAAGCTGGTGATTGACCAGAATCCGTTTATTTTCATATCGTTCTTTTAGTTTGTTCCAGGCTGGCATATAATCCTGGTTTGTGATAGGAGTATGTCTTAATACTTTCTCTGCTTCACCAACTAAACATGTCTTCAAATGATGTAATTTTTGTATATCTCTTAGGCGAGTATTATTGTGAACTAATGATAGAAACATATCATGAAATGATCGCCATTGATCATAATCACCATTATATGTAGGTAGTGCAATCCTAGGTAATGAGGATTCTTGTTGAATAATTGTTGTGGTTGGCTGCATTGAAACGGATGTGTTAGGTTGTGACTCTATATTGAATATTTCCGTAAGCCTTCCACTAACTCGCTCATATATTCTGCGTATTTTAGCTCTGATTTACTATAGTTATCTTCTTCCAGAAATGTACTTGATTCATCTGAATCCTGCCCAATTAGAGATTCATTGAGTTCTAGATCAATTACGCTATAATCTTCCCAGATTTTTTTTAAATCTGAAATTCTGGTTTCGTAGAATCCTTGAGTGCGTTTAGGTATTGCAGTTTTTTTGCGTTCTCAATAAATTTGTTTAGTCTGTCTCTCAACACCGCTTCCTTATTGAATAACCCTTGCAGCGAAGACATCTTGCCGTTAAGAATGTAATATGTAACAGTAATCTATGCAACTGTAACTGTTTACCCCTATGTAAACTAATGCTTGCGTTATCCAAGTGAACTTAAGAATCTAACGAATAAACCAGATTAAATCGAATGCTTCTATTTCCTGGATGGAACCACCAAAAAATGTTTCGTAAAGTGGCAGTTCCTAGATAGAACTACCTTGGATGACTCTTAATATGTTTACGTACTGAATGTAATGCGAGATTGAATCACAATACTGTAATGTAAACGTAAATTCTTGATTGAATTAAACCTTGTGCGTAACGACATAAATATTACATTATATGCTTGTAAAATAAGCTGATATAATTTCCTTGATAATGCAATGCTATGCTTTGCTGCACGTGTGTAACGGAGTAGTTTGACAAGCCGTTATATACCAATTACAGTTCTTGGTGGTAATGTTAGTGTAGCGGTATGTGAAAATCAGAACAATGCAAATAGATTCACATTCGATTTAATCTCAATTCTATTCGAAGTTACTTAATCACTCTAATGCACATAATTACGTATTTAAATATTATTATTCTAGAAACTTCATATTTTTTGAACTAAACTACTAGTGATATTCCACACTTCTTCAACACTGAAATATTGATACAATTATGAGATATGCAAACAAAGAACAATTCGCATGTGTATTCCAGCTTAACTCAAAAATGAGAAGTGTAGGAACAACTATCTTGAATTTGTTCTGTACAAGATAGATTAAATTTACTATTAAATTGTTATCACTAAATTGTAATTTTTTGAACTAAACTACTAGTGATCTTCTACACTTCTTCAACACTGAAATATTGATACAATTATGAGCTATGCAAACAAAGAACAATTCGCATGTGTATTCCAGCTTAACTCAAAAATGAGAAGTGTAGGAACAACTATCTTGAATTTGTTCTGTACAAGATAGATTAAATTTACTATTAAATTATTATCACTAAATTGTAGTTAATTCTAATGAAAATTTCAAATTAAAAAAAAACTATCACAACCTTGTATGTTAAATACAGATAAATTAAATTATTTACAATTCCTCCACCAAAATTGCATGTGAGCTTACTCTTACCATCAGTAGTTTGTAAGCCAATTTGCACAATTTTTAACACTTTATAATTTTCACTTGCTACGATCTTTACTTCTTGAACTCGAATAACATAAGAGAGCGATTCATATAAATGCTCGGCCTTATATAGAGTCTAAATCGCCATTTTGGTGTGTGGAACCCGCAACCATAATGAAGATTACTCAAGATGTTTAATTTCTCATCAGTTGAAATTAATGCCATTTGATGCGGAATATTAACTTCTACATTTTTCCATTTAAAAACTCCTATCATTTATTAAATTCTTTGCGTGAAAATTAAAAATAGAAATTATGCCATAACATGGCGTAATGCACTTTCTGCCATCCATAATGAGAGAATTTTAATGTGGAACGCAAATTTTATCTATCTCTCTTCCACTTGCTATCTCTTTTCTTCTTATATGAGAAATCTTAAAATATCAAATATCTTTTAACGAAGATATTTTTGTACCTTTTTAACGCCGCCATCGTATTCCTCGTTAAAAAATAGTCCGAATTGATGTGCCATATGTTGGCAATATATAAAGTTGACAGCTTTCGCGATGTTTATAAGTGGCGTTTGACGGTTTCGCGATCGCGAGTTTTTCCGTGCGTTTTTCCGCTGTATTGTGCTTCTACACCAAAGGTAAGTTGTGAACATTGTGTTCTGTTTATTGTGTAGTGTTTGTGTGTGATTAATTTGTAAAAAAAATCCATTTGTGTGAAAATTTTCGATCTTAACCTGTTTTCAGGTAAGATTTTCTTTTGTATTTTCTTCGCGGAAAACCATCGCGGGAAGTTGATTTTTCGTAAGAAATCAATTTAGTGATGTGTAAATGTTGTATTTATGTCGTAAATACACTGCGAAATGTTTTTAAAACATATTATTTAAGTAATCCATTTTCCCTTTGGACAACTGTCAAAGGGTGAAAATTTGTTTGTTTTTCCCTTAAATTGTTCGCGGGAAAGTATTTTTTTACAGTAAATGTGTTCTGTGACATCTTTTCTATAATTTGTTAAGATTTCAGTTGAGAGACATTGAAATTAAACTAATTATAACAAAATTCCAATTTCCCATATTGTTGTTGTTGTTTTTATATGTACTTGTTCACATTCAATTTGCATGGGGAAATTGGTTTTTTTATTTTTTGAATTCATTTGTGTTTCTTATTCTAAGTGATGTACCATATAATTCATTAATTAATTAATTAATTCATTATTCTTTTATTTTCAGATATTGCTGTAGGTACATAGATGTGGTACATATATATATACATATATATACTGCCCTTCGTGGGAGGATATAAAAAATGTATGCCAGTCAACTTCCCTGGCTACTGATTAAGTTAAGTATTGTAGATTTGATTGATTTTTATTAATTCTTTTTCTTTTTTTCTTTTCAGTTTTCTTCGTCGCTGAACAACTCTAATACATCTAATTTTCCCAGTGCAGTCCCTGGGCCATCAGACCACATCATGTTAATAAATCCTAGTGCCTTCCCTAGGTCAGAAGACTTCAATGGACAACTCAACTCAACAGATCCTGTTACAAACAACTCTAAAGATACCAGCTGTAAAAGCAACGAGTCTGACTTAAAGGTAGATAAAGTACTTAATAATGTATATAGTAAGCAATTAAGAGAAATCACATTTAATTATAACTTGATAAATATAACAAACTAATTAAGCTTATTGAAAATAGTCCCCAAACTAAGAAAACAATCAGATTTAATAATGACAATAATTCTGGAGTCAGAAATATAAATAATAATAATAAAATCGAAAAAACAAACTATTTGAATGGCTCTCAGCCAAGTTACATTTCGAATAAAGAAAATATCGAAACTTATAATCAGTTTAAAGATCTTGATACGGATGGTGACGATAATAGTGTCCTATCCGATAACGAGGATGATAATATGGGTGATCAGCCATCCCTAACCACCTCAGCAGACACAATTCTCACTCGATCCCCCAAAATACTTAAACCTCCTCCAATTGTTACTTATAACTTAAACTTGAAAGACTTTTCAAATAAATTTGAATTAGCTATTAATGAGCGAACATTCCTGTTCAAAAAAATCAACAAAAATACTACACATGTATTAGTCAAAAGTCTAAAGCACTTTAAAATAGCAATTGAGCTTCTTAAAGCTGAAAACCTAAACTATTATAGCTATACCCCCAAAAACGAGAAACCAGTTAGTATTCTACTAAAATCTCTACATTCATCATACGATGAACATGATATAACTCTTGAATTTAAAAAAGTATTTTCCAATCTTGAACTAATTAAGGTCTCCTCGTTCTTAAAAAACAACCCAAGAATCAAAGAACCAATCTGGCTACTTCAAATAAAAAATGGAGCTGACGCTATGGAAATAATTAAGACTAATTACTTCCTAGGCCAGCGAGTATATTTTCAAAAATTCAAGCCTACTGCAATAACGCAATGTCGCAACTGTCAACGTTTTGGGCACGTAGCCTCTAACTGTTCGATGATATATCGTTGTGTTAAATGTAAAGGCAACCATGGCCCAGGGTCCTGCCCACTTCCCCCAAAAAATAGTTCGCTAAGCGAAGTTCTTGAAAAAATCGAGAAAAATCCAGATGGATCAATTCGTATCGAAAAGGGCGTACTACCCGAATGTGTTAACTGTGGTCAGTCCGGACACCCTGCCATCTACAGAAAATGTAGTAAATATCTGGAAATAATTTCTAGAAAACTAGAAAAGCCTCTTCAAAAGAATAATAATGTTTCTAACAGTTATATTAAAAAAAATGAGTCTTACGCCTCATTATTTAAAAATAACCAAAGTGCACATCACCGCACATTTAGAGATCCCAATGAAAATAATCAGCGACCTGATAACTTACAGTATTTGAATGACGAGTGCAACATGCTATTCGGTCTAAACTTATTTGAGTGCCTTCATAAAATTGATAACTTCCTCCCCCGTTATATAGAGCTTTCAGAGATAAATAGTAAAAGAATGGCGCTATTATCCTTCTTAACTGAACTAACTGTCAATAGTCCATGTTAAATCAATCCCAAACTTCAATCAACCCCATAAGTAATTTAAAAATCATAACCATTAACGTAAACTCACTTATCTCAATCCATAAAAGACAGCATCTGAATACTTTTGTAAATCAACATAAACCTAACATAGTTCTCCTATGTGAAACAAGACTTAAACCTAAGTACAAATTACACTTCAAAAACTATAACTTTATCAGAAATGACAGACTCTCTGATACTGGAAGAGGAACAGCCATATTAATTAAAAACAATATTAAATTTTCCACTTATCATAATCCCATTTGCTTCAAACACATTGAAGTTACCATTATTATCATCAATTTAACGCAAAACAAGACCCTAGCGCTAGTTTCATTATACAATAGAAGCGGTGCTTCACCCATAGCAGATGATCTCTCTGCACTCCTTAATAATATCAAAGCTGATGACATAGTCATCGGGGGTGACTTCAATGCCATTCACCGGTCTTGGGGTAATTTTCAGGCCGTCGAAAATGCCACGGGCAGTTCTTTATACCACTGGTACACCTCTAATTCCAGTAGTAGAAACCTAACACTAGAATATTCAGACATGCAAATACATTATAATAATTATACTCACTCATTAATTGACTTCTTTATTATATCTAGTAACATAATGGTAAACCACAATAATAAAGGTAAACTCTCTATCCTGGACTACCCCTCAGACCATGCAGCAGTGGAATTAAATATTACACTCTCCAATAGTCTGATTAATGCAGAAGTTAAAAAAATATTAGATTATGGGAACACAAACTGGTCCCTATTTAAAGCACACATAGATCAAAATTTGCCTCAAATAAACCTTCCTGATAACTGTTGCCCTACCCCCTCCGAAATAGACAACGCGATTGATGATCTTGATAGGATACTGATTACTGCTATTGACATAAGTGTACCCAAAATAACCTTAAACAACAATACATGTATTTCTCTTCCCCGTCTACTGCTTAAAATTATCTGTGCAAAAAACAGGCTCAGAAGAAGATGGTTCAGACAGCAATATAACCCTCAGTTCTCCCTTCTCAAATCACAAATTAAATGTCTCGAAAAAATCATCGAAGACTCAATCAAAATACATTATGTCAACTTTTGGCACAGAAAACTGTCAAGCATTAAAATGGATTTGCTATAAAAACGGTTAAAAAATTTATGGGTCTCATAAGAAATAATAGTATCCCACCACTTCAACTGGCCAGCAACACCGAGTTTATCTCTGATAATAAAGATAAAGCAGCCTCCCTTGGCAACCACTTCTGTAATATACACAAAGCAAACCTTCACTTGGGAAATGCTAAATCTAGTGCCTTGATTAGTAACTCTGTACAATCAAAATATAAAAATAAACTATCTCCCCTCGTCTCATTTTCCAATAACTTCAAAGCTAATTTTGAAATTAATAGTCCATACCCATTTCAAGACAGACACTCAGACCCCCCCTCTGACCAACAACCAAATACACTACTACCTGGAAGTATAATCCTTCAAGCTAATAATGTTAATCATATTAAGTTCACCACACCTAATCAAGTCGAGGACCTAATTAGGTCACGTAACAATAAAAAAAACAGCTGGATATGATAAAATATCTAATTATATGCTTAAAAAATCTCCGCCTAGTCTCTTTGTTTTTCTAGCACTCTTATTTAATCATCTATTCAACATAGGCCACTATCCAAAGAAGTGGAAACAAGCTATCGTCATCCCTATTCTTAAAACTGATAAACCACCCAGCCTGATTTCTAGCTACAGACCTATCTCCCTTTTGTCATGTATTAGTAAAGTTTATGAAGCATTTCTCCTTGATAAAATTAAATCCCACTGCGACGATAACAATATAATTCCCCAATTTCAATTTGGATTCATGACGCAACATTCTACCACACATGCCCTAACAGTACTAATGGAAAAAGTAGTCCATAACCTCAATAACAAAAAACCTACTTTAGCTTGTTCCCTCGATATTGAAAAGGCCTTTGACACGGTATGGATTGAGGGCCTCATTTACAAAATGAAGAACCTCTTCGGTTTTCATGATCATATCTTTAGAATCATATATAATTATTTAATAAATAGATCCTTCATAGTTAGGATACAAGATTGCCTCTCACAGGAATTTGATATAAAGGCAGGAGTACCCAGGGTTCCCTACTCGGCCCAACCTTATACAACATATTTACTGCTGACCTCCCGAAACCAAGTAGGAATGAAAGCAAAGTTGATATAATATGCTATGCAGATGACACTCTCCTATTTGCTTCCGGCCCGAAAAAGCACTCGCTAAAAGCCCAAATCAACAACTACTTAAAAAATCTTCTTAAGTATTTTACTTCCTGGAAAATCAAAATCAAGTTCGCCAAATGTGAAGCAATTCTCTTTAAAGGCAGAAAAAAAGACTCTCCATAATGCTTGGTCTGGTCTTCAAAACTTCCACCTAAAACTTAAGAACCATAATATTCCAGTTAAAAGCCAAATTAAATATCTCGGTATCATTCTTACCGATAATCTACTTTTTTATAGACATATTGACTATATACTAAAAAAAGCAACAAATTGTTTTTGGGCACTAAAAAGAGCCTTCAAACCCAACTCTAAGCTTTCCACAAAATTAAAAATCGTCCTCTACAAACAAATGATAAGACCAACGCTAAGTTATGCATTCCCGATATGGCACAGCATAAGCTCTGCTCAAATGGAGAAACTAAGAATATTTGAACGTAAAATCCTAAGAGACTGCATCAACTATAAACGTAAACCAGGGACATACAAATGGATCAGCAACAGAAAACTCTACAACAAGATCAAAGTTGATAGAATTGACCGGTTCTTAATAAAACTTGCGACTAAATTTATAACCAAACTAGAATACATACAAAATACACTAATCCAAGATATCAATAGACTATATGACCCCTTCACCAACATCAAATACCACCCCCCACTTCATTTAAAGTGGCTGATCACCCATGACCTAATTTCTCCGGGAGACATTTTACTATATTATCACAAAGCCCACAGACACGTTAATCAATTGGTCTATAACACCACTCAATACATCAAATGAAGTTAAGGCCTTCAACCAATAACCGCACACAATTTCAGTTACAAAACAATACAACTCAACCCTACTCACTCCTCAATACACAATAGCCACTCCAGAATTATTGTCACATCCCCAATAACTCAACTTAAAATCAAATATTAAATATACCTTAAACTACACTAATTTCTAAGTAACACTAACTCATTTCCATACCTCTAACACAAACTAACTTAACCCTAATCTACCTCACCCTAACCATAACCCATCACGTTATACCTACTTTTTATGCCTTTTTTTGGAGAAAATAGCAATAAATCATAAACATTACAGTAACATAAACTTACTCACCCAAAACCTAATAAACCATCAATAAAGTTTTTTGGTAAATGTACTCTAAACATGTAAAAAACACTTAAACCAATGATGTATCATATAATTTAGAAATTAAGATTGTTAACTATTAGGCAATAAAAATTCTTGTTTGAAAAATTCTTGTTTAGTGCCTCACATCAGCGACGCTAAACCTTTGGCGATCTTACACCCAGGAGTTTTAATTCCTGCAGATGAGCATCTCTATGACTACGGCACGATGCCGGTTCTCCCGTCAGCAGGCATAGCTCACAAGATAACGATAGGCTCCATGGCGACCTCTACTGCCATCATGATTATCGTGATACTATATATTGCTACAAGAAGATATTGGACCAAAATCAAGGCCTATTTTAAGGGTTGTCAGAAGACTCATGCAAAACATACACCAGCAAGGCGATCCACACCAGGCATCGAGGGGGTTTTCAACCCAGTCTTGGCATCCGGCGCCCGCCAACATGTTCAGCCCTGAACAAACATTTTTAAGCCAGCCGTAAAGTTTTACAATAATTTAGAGTTTTTTATCTTATCAGCAATATTTCTTTTAATAATTTCTGCTCGGCATATGAGGTCAATTCTGACTGTGCGAATTTTTCCAAGTGTATTGACTCATGACATAAAACACCATTCGTAATTTTGTCACTAATAAACCAAGTCAGCAATTTTGCTGATGAACAAATTTTACGTTTCCATGAGGCAATGCACTCTGAACAAATGCGATTGCTGACAGCATAATATGTATATATATATATAGCAACTAAATTAATTAAATTTTTCAGAGTAAGTTTTATTTTACTGAAACCTGAAACTCTTCCACAATCCAACAAGCAGATCGGTAATTGCTAATTCGGAATTAACACACCGTTAATTCCAGCCTTTTCTATTGCAGATCTGTACAAGGGCTAAGTTGAATAGTCCTTATTTGAAAGTTTTTGATGAATAAAATATTAAATGAAATAAAGTGTGAACAAAAGATTATAATAAAACTAAAGATTTGAACGCGGGCGAGTGTCTATTATTTTGTTACTTCTTAACCAAAAATTTAAGACTACTTATATCCAAATTTTAGTCAGGAATTTCTGGTTACATCTGACGCTAGTGATTTGGCTATTGGAGTTGTTTTGTCTCAAGGAGAGATAGGAAAAGATAGGCCCATCTGCTTCGCGAGCCGCACCTTGAATGCAGCAGAGACAAAGTACACAACCACTGAAAAAGAATTGCTTGCTATAGTTTTTGCAATCAAGCAGTTTCGACCACATATTTTTGGCAAGAAATTCACTATACTCACAGACCATAGGCCGCCACAATGGCTTATGAATTTAAAGGAACCTACCTCGCGATTAGCCAGATGGAGAATCCTTCTCGAGGAGTATGAATATCAAATTATTTACAAACCTGGAAAATGTAACGCTAATGCTGATGCGTTGAGTCGTATTAAAAAGAGCGACAGCGAGGGAACTGAGCCAAACGATACGAATAATGTTAGGGTAACGACCAGAAGTAAGGCAAAACAAGGAATTGATCAAGAAACTAAAACCAGAAAAGCGGAAATCCCATATGAAAGCGCAAACAAAATGGAATCCAAGATTAACGGAACCAACAAACCAACTTTACTTGAAATCCCTGATTCTATATTCAAAGATAAATCAATCCGGAATAAAATTATTATGTTACCTCTTGATGAAACTGGCGTGGCAGATAGTCTTAAGGAACACATAAAATGCTATAATAAATTGAAAATCGGGTGAAGTTAAAGTTTTTAATGAGCACTCTGACAAATTTCTGGTGACTAGAACTACTATTCCTGTGAGAAGCGACCAAGATTTAAAAGCACTTACAACGGTTATGGGAAAACTACAATGCATATGTTTAGAGGAAGGTATAACAAATGCTGGATTATCATTATTTTCAATGTTTGATCGCAAATCATTACAAATAATTAAGTCCATACTAATGGAAACCTTTAAGGATTCTGATATGCGATTATGCATTTATACAGACTCGAAAATTTACCTAAAGGACCCTATTGAGGTTATTAAAATTTTAACGGAGTATCATGTGTCACCTCTTTGCGGATATCAGGGAATATCACGCACACTGAAACGGCTTAAATCTAAATATTTTTGGCCTACGATGCTACAGGATATCAAGAATGTTATCAATAAATGCGATTCCTGCCAAAGAAACAAGTTGCGGAGAAATCCAACAATACCTATGAAAATTACATCGACTAGCTCGAAACCATTTGAGAGAATAGCCTTGGATATAGAAGGTCCATTGCCAACTAGCTACGAAGGGAACAAATATTTACTAACTTTCCAAGACGATTTAATGATGTTCTCTGAAGCACTACCTATACCAAGCGCTGAGGCAACAACTATCTCAAGAGCATTCGTCGAGATTATAATTTGCCATCATGGGACCCCAGGTTCCATCCTCACCGACAGGGGGGCTAATTTCTTAAGCACTCTATTTAAAGAAATTTGCAAGCTATTACGAATGAAAAAGATCAATACTGCACCATATCACCCACAAACAAACAGAGCACTCGAAAGAAGTCATCGAACGCTCGCGGAGTACCTCCGCCACTATGTGAATCATGACTCTACAACACAACCCCGCTAGCAGTACCGGTTACAGCCCATACGAACTACTGTATGGCTTTCCAGCTAACATTCCTAACGCCTTGGAGCTCAAGCCTCAAATTTCTTACAATTATGGCAACTAAGCAAACGAGATGAAGGCTCGCCTACAGCACGGCTATCAATTAGCAAAGGAAAAATTAATACGCAAAAACGATAACTCAAAAGCGTACTATGACAAAAATGCTCAATTAAAGCAATTTAATGTGGGAGAGAAGGTACTTCTCAAAAACCATGTCAAACAAAATAATAGAGATACTATCAACCGAAAACTCTGTAATAAAAATAGGTAACAAATCAAAAGTCGCACATAACAACGATTTGAAAATTTTCATTGAATAAGCAATAAACAACTCACATAGAGCTTTTAATAGTAAGTACATGTATCATGTATTAAAAGCAAACAAAGATAAGAGTACCCCTGTGTACGAACTAATTATTCAGTAACCTTTTGCGATATTCATTAAAAATTCTCGTTCCGATACATCACACTCATATTAACTCATTTCAACACATAATCATCGACACTCTACACATTCTTATATAGGTGAACACTCAAAACATATATATATACCTTTCAGATCATGAACCTGGAAATATTGTTGTTAAATGTCGCCTTTGCGTACGGAAAACAGCTCCTCATTACTCCGATCCAGAAAAGTCCTGGCATATACTTTGAAGAACTGGGAAAGGTGGAACTCTACTCAAACAAGTGGAGTGACCTTAAGGGCCTGGCGCAGGCACTGCGTCACATGAATAAGTACGTAGATCAAATAAATAACCTCTGAGAGTTTCTCGACGAACAAAGCTTTGCTGTAATTTGTAAATTCACAGTAGCTGAAATGAACCACTTAATGACGGATATTGCACAAAAATACAGACTGTTACGGGAGAAAGCAGAACCAAGCGAGGACTATTCGATGCTATCGGAATAGTAAGTAAAACATTATTTGGAACCCTCAATGAAGAGGATGCCAAATTTTACGACCTGCAGATCGATAAGTTGCAAACTAATGAAAAACATTTATTAACTCTAATAAGAAACCAAACCTTCATAACTATGTTCAGTGAACTAATTAATGCAACTCACGACAATCGGGTATTCGCAGAGTTGGAATCACTCACGGCATTAACCACACTAATAAGAATTAGGTACCAGAACGTGGTCAGTACAGTGGTCGTCTAGTCACGGATGTCCGTCATGGTAAACCACTTCCAACAATTCTAACCCATGTTCAATTAGAAGAGGTCCTGACTATCATTCGTAAAGAAATTTCAAATGATATTCGATTATCTACCTCCTTGAAAGATAATAACCTCTTATCCCTATACAGTATCAGTCATACGAGTGCTTCTATCTCTAACGATAAAATTATACAGGGTGTTTCCCACTAGGAGGTCAGTAGAGCGGGAGGTGATAGTACTCACTTAGACGAACCAAAAATTGTATGGCAGGGGGGGGGGGGCGCATATCAACCGTTTAGTAGTTACAGGGTGATTAAGAAAAAAAGCCAGTATTTCACAAAACACTCTGTATCTTATAAACTACAGGGTGTACGGTCACATTTAATAGCTCATTGTATGCAGAACTTCATGGCCTTTACAAGGACTGCTCAACCACCTCCACACCCCTCTCCCATCAAGAATTATTGTTGTCTAAACTAAAAATTTCGGATTTTCTTACCTTTTTTTTAATTTAACCTCTATTATTTTTGCAAAAAAGGTCGTTAGCATAACTTTTTTTATAAAAACCGTAAGCTGCAGACTCTCCTCTTTAATATGACCATGGAATAATTCCTGCTCTGACGTCTCATCTATATTGAGCAGTTTCTTTACAGCAAATTATGCTTGGTTCTATAATTGGTACTATGGCCAGGAAATCGATATGTGCGCCAAATATATTTTCTTGTAGTTGCTATGATCTGTGTACCCTTTTAGTAAATAGTTTTTGTTGTTCTGATAGATTTATGTACGTGGGAAAGTTGATTACAGTACTCAAGAGGATCCGCCCAAATATCTCTAAGGCTGGTAATTATGTAGAAACCAAAATGCCAAAAGTTCAAGTACTCGAATCGGATATATTGCTGCCAACCACCTAACTTAACTAGGATGAATTTAACTTGCGCTTAATTCCGAACGGTATACCTAGGATAACCTAAGCCAAGGTTTAGGAAAAAAAGCAGGTACATAACATGACTAGTCTCCCAAAAGCCATTTCAAGTGTCATTCTCGTGCGACACATTCTGTAGTTAAAAATCTCTTGTGCTAACATGAGATTCATATTCCTATCAAACTGCTTCATAAGACGCGTATCCATAGCAAAGACATCTTCACCGATAAAGTAATGCGGTGTATTTATGTACCGGCCGGGAAGGCTTTTCGGTGGCGGTGTAAAGAGTGGCCCGGAAAATTGGAAATTATTCTCCCCAAAATAATTGCGTATTTAGTCACCCTGTAAGAAGTTACTCGACATGGCTGCGTAGAGAGCTTAAGCTGGTCGAATTTACCGTCAAGTAGAAAATCGTCCATGTCGCTTATGTCAAAGCCTGGCAACAAGGGCATCGATATCGATGGCGTGTTATGGCCGTGGAGTGCACGTAGGGGAATGAACGATCGTAGGGAATTGAGAGAAAGAGACTGTTCCCAATAAGCAAATCGAACGTAATTCCGGTCGTTTTCCTTGTCATTTTTGACGAGTTTACCTGGAAATCCGTACTATTTGCGCACGGAATTCCACTTCTTTGGCCGAAGGGTACTGCGCCGAGATTCCAAGTCTTTGATTGTGTTGGTAGATGGAACTGAAAGTGGAAATCTATCGGATTTCCTTGTTATTTCCGTGTTATTTTCGCATGGAATTCCCAGACATTTCCATGCCACTTCTATATGGAATTCCTAGGGATTTCAAAGCTTTTTCTAAATTTTTAAATTAAACTGTGGAACATAAATAATTTGTAAGATGCAACGCAATAGAAAAAGTTTCGAAAGTATAGAGAAAATAGTCAAACTGCCATGACTTGAATCCTTGCAAAATGCCAAAGTAGAGCTTGATAAATTCGGAGCAAAGTTTGACAGCTTTAGCGTTTTGTAAGAATTAAAGTCATGGCACCTTGAACATTTTCACTATACTTTCAAAACTTTTTTACTGTTATGCACTCTACAAATCAATTGAATTCGCAATCGCCTGTATTTTGCAGAACACTACACGGAACCAAAAGAACACAGCTAATATAAGCCATTAGCAATTTTTCGTATACCTCCAACACATCTGTAAAGCTGAAAATGGCGTTCGCTGTAGCGTGTAAAAACAGCTGTGTGTGTGAGACTGCCGTCACTTTTTCCACTGGAATTCCGTGCGAAAATTCCACATCTGGAATCTTTGCTTATTGGGTTGCTATGCTAATGAGCGAAGCACTTTTATGCATATATAAGTGCATGATTTGATCACGGTAAATGCTAAGGGAGACAATTTGGAGATGTCAACGGATAGATTTGTTTGTTGTTCTTTCCATGACTAGAGCAGTTTCCCAGGATATCTTCGAATGACTCAAACCATTGTCAGGTTTCTACCTTATATGGTAATAATCGAAGGTTATGAGATCATTTTTAGAAGGTTTTATTGGAGCGAAATCCAATAGAGAGAATTACCTGGAATTCGGCAGATCGGGATAAGAATTGTTGGTGCTTATTCTTTTTTGATATGTCATGGACGTTTTCACTTCTGTTTGAGATCTGTTGGAGTGCAGTGGAAAAGTAGTGCCGGGAAAATATTTAGAAAGTGTTAAAGTAGAAATAATAAAAGTTTAAAGTTATAAGTGTTTTGGGCAATCGAGCTCATCATTAGGATTCGACAGACATAAAGGAAAAACAAAACGAGACTTGGACTGGGTTTGATAAATTCGTACATTAATTATTTACTTCTTGGTTTTTTTCTTTATATATTAATACATTGATTTACTGGTGTTCTTCTATGCATATGAATTTGATAAAAATATAATCAAATAATAATTATAAATTTATATTAAGAGGATTACCTACTTAAATGTGATTTTTTTCCTCTTTTTTTCTGGCTTTTCGAAGCATTGCATTTGGTTTTTCCTTCAGTATTAATTATTACATATTCAATATTAATATTAATTTTTTTTTTATTTCTTAATTGTGGCAACTTACATTTTTCACAGTATTCATATTCAACATACATATATTCGTTATTCCTTCTTAGGTAGGCATACTTATTCAAGCATACTAGTATAATAATCACCGTTTTTATTTTAAGAAAGATCACACGACCGAATGAACAATTTTACTTTAAAATGCGCCAACCACTATCAATGCCCGTCAGCAATCTAATCCACTACTAAAGTCCTTTTTCCACACAAAAACTGCAACACATAATACACAGACATATTTCGTCGTTTGCTACCTAAACCCTAATTTATGCCGGCAATAAACCTAGCTAAACTCGTTCGCATTTATGCACACATTTTCAAGCATTCAGTTTCCTTGAGATGTCGATATTATTGCTCATAAATAGGGGAAGGTGCTTACGCATCTTCTGGTTTTGGCTCCAGGAGGGCTTTTACCTGGGTTCTTTTTCTTTATTATCTTGCCCGCCATTTGCTACACTAGTATTAAAAGAATATCCTTAATTTTGTGTTTATTTGTGGGGTGTAGCAATTTGATCTAATCCTCATTTGTGCCATCGAAGTGGTCGCTTTGTTTTTGTTTTTTCTTCCTTGGAGTGTTTCTGCATGTTTCTTGCGGAATAATTCGATGCACATTCTTTCTGTTGGACTTAATTGAATTATGTGAATTGCTTCGTTTTTCTTTTGTTCGCGTTATTTTTTTCCTTTCCTTGAGAATTAAATGTTTTTTTTTCTTTTTTGCAAGGTTGTTTGAGTGAAGGCATAGAGATTGTCTCTTCCATTTTCGAAAAATGGTAGGAAAGAGGTTAAGCCGAATTAGAGACGCTATGTCAGAACGGGTATTGGATATACCGACGCGCAAAGTGGCGATGCCCAAAAGTCAGATAGTTTCCACACATGATGATGCTTCAACATCGATCGACTCTGAACGAGTCTGATCAATCAAATGATAATTTGCACGATGGAATCAATAGTTGCCAACCTAGTCAATCTTATCGTATGGGACTGACTGAGCTATGTGAATTAATTCCAGAATTTCCGCCAGGAAGTTTCAAAGATTTGAGTGCCAGAGAGTGGGTTGAAAATATCGAAAAGTTCCGTGCGGTTTATGGTTGGAACGAGCGAGTGACATCGATATATGCAGCTCTTAAGTTAAAGGATGGTGCTCAGCATTGGAACCAAAATCGTCAATCTATAAATGACACTTGGTCAGAATTTTTTGAACAAACCGAGGGTACGAATAATAAAAAGTTGGGGAAAGTTAGAGGTATTAAAAGATACAACAAATTTAGACCAAACAATGGCTTCTGAAGAAAGAATTGAAGATATGCAAATGCAAATTATTAGACAGCCATTTGTTGAAAAAGATTTGAATATAGGGGAATTAGGGTCTTGCGAAGCGAACAACAAATTACTACTGCTCAATCAATATAGAGATTGTTTGGCTACTGAGACGAGAGAGTTAGGCAAAACATCTTGGATTGAGTTGGCTCTTCAGTTGTTGTGCGCTATAACCCGTATAGAGTACCTTATCATCACGAACAGCCCTTGCAAACCATTATCGACGATCCATTAAGAAATGGAATAATTGAAACTTCGACATCAGACTATGCTAGCCCGACGATAATAGTTAAAAACAAAGACAACACTTACCGAATGTGTATCGACTACAGGGAAATAAATTCTTTCTCGAAGCGGGAAAAATTTTCCTACGCCTAGCATTGAGGAACTAATTAATAAACTATTTAATGCAAAAATGTTCATATCGTTGCACTTGATATAAGTGCGTATCATCATATCCCATTTCAGAAAGAATCAAGGCCATTCACGGCTTTTGTGACTTCTAAGGGTTAGTATCAATTTAAACGCATGCCTTTTGGGCTTACTAATGCTCCGGCAGTATTTATGCGTTTGATGGACGTAGTAGGCAAAGCAGTTAATGATAATCGGGCTATCATGTACATGGACGGCATTTAAATCGCCACCCCAACGGTTGAAGAGGCCTTAATGGTTCTGGAAAAGATGCTTGGGCAAGCAAATCTCACACCTAACATTAAAAAGTGTACTTTTCTAAATAAAGAAATAAGATTCTTAGGTCACGAAGTATGAGAAGATGGAGCTCGTCCAGGGCAGAATAAAGCACACACTATCCAAGATTATCCGCGTCCAGCAAATGGGTCTAAGTGGTTATTTTCGACGATTCATATGTAATTACGCTCAAATCGTTACTCCATTAAACGAGCTTTTACATAAGGGTGCTGCTTTTCAGTAGTCCGATAAGCGAAAGAACAGTTTCGACGAATCAAAAAAGAGAATGTCGGAGAAACCGATTTTAGCCATATATCGACCGGAAGTATCACATGAGCTTCATACAGACGCTAGTTCGCGGGGACTAGCCGGAATTTTATTTCAAACGTCTATTTTAGTCGAACAACTACCGCGATATAGCAAAAATACCATAGCTATGAGCAAGAGGCTCTGGCAGTGGTGGAAAGTCTTGAACGGTTTAGATACTATCTTGGGGGGGGGGGGGGGGGATTTATAGTCGTGACTGACTGTGCATGTCTTAAAGCTACCCAAGCAAAAAAAGATCTTGGACCCCGAAGTGCCAGGTGGTGGCTCAAAATCCAGCGGTATGATTTTGAGTTGCAGTATATGACAGGGGAGCAAAAATGCCTCATGGATGCTCTCAGTCGCGTCGCTTGTTGTCAAGGGTCTGAAATGGAAGAGGTAGGTAATGAAGTTTTTGTTGTGTCTGTATCACAAGAAGATTGGGTGGTCAGTCTTCAACGACAGGATCCCGAATTATCGCAAATCATAGAAATCTTCGGAGACAAAAAGAACAAGCAACATAAACACATGACCCAACATTATGAGATAAAGAACGAAAAATTATTTTATAAAACCCTAGAAGGATTAAGATTTGTTGTGCCAAAGGGCATCCGTTGGAGCATAACAAGAACCTTCCACGACGGTTTGGACCATTTAGGATTAGAGTGTACCTTACAACATGTAAAAAAAAACCTCTTAGTTTCCCAGAATGAAGGGGTTTGACTGCAAGTACATTAATAATTGCCTCGCATGTGCATATAATAAAAGGGGAAGTGATGAAAATCATTTTCAACTGAACACCTTCAGAACGGAGGAGCCAATACCATTCAACACCATTCATGTCGATCATGCCCGTACCCCAAAAGTAGGAAGGGTAACGATCATCTTATCGGAGTAATAGACACATTTACGAAATTTGTCATTATTCGGCCGGTAAAAAGTACTACAGTAAAACCCGGATAAGTAAGTGCACCTCGCTTAAGTGTTCAATCTGTATTAGATTTTTTACCTATACAATTGTCTCACGTATAAATCTGCCATTTTAAGTGCTTCACGTTTAAGTGCCTAACCCTCATTAGGGCCCTCTATTCGTGAATAATTGGCTTTAAATTTACTTTAAATAACTTCAGTTAAATACCTCGGACGCAAACCAATAACACATAAATACTTAAAATATTTAACGCGCTCCGAAGTTCACTTCTTTACGCAAACGTAGCTAATTTCACGATTGTGAAACAGCTGTCATATCAGCGTACGTTGTGCAGTGTTTTTCTGTGGCTTATAATTTATATTTTCGTAATGTCTGTAAACAGTAAGTTTTAAAATCAGAAATTTCAGAAATAAAGTTTTAAAATGATGCTAAATTCTAAAATAAAATTTTCAGCAGTAAAAAATGAGCAAAAAGACAGCGTTGTCAATTAAACAAAAAATGGAATCGTTGGATCACTTCAAAAACCCGGGAGCCCGGGAGTATAAATGTGATATTTTAACCGTAAACATACGCGCGATTGTTAAAACTAACAAAAATATACAATGCAAACGTTTGTGAGAAAGTACCCACAAAGATGTTGAAAGTGCTTTAACAAAATGGTTTGGTCAAAGGCGTTTAGAAAACAGGACCTTTACTTTTAGATAAAGCTAAAGAACTTGCAGTTGAATTAAACTCAGATTTTCAACCAAGCAATGGCTGGTTATGGCGTTAGCAAAGGAGAGAAAATATAAAATTTAAAAAAACTTCATGGAGAAAGCAATGAAAGTGATCATAATAGTACTGAGGAATTTCCAAAGAATATTTTATCTCCAATTCTTGCAAATTATTCCATTGATAATGTGTTCAACGCAAACGAGAGTGGTCTATTTTTTTAAGCTTTGCCTAATGTCACGCTAGCCCGCACAAGCAATAATATCAAAGGTAGCAAAGCTCAAAAGGCACCCTTTACCTTATTATTTTTGTGTAATGCAACAGGAAATTATAAGAGAGTTTTCGCTATTGGAAAAGCAAAAAATCCCCGTTGTTTTAAAGATAAAAATGTTCCCGTCCCATATTACTCAAACAAAAATGCTTGGATGACATGTTCAATATGAAATTCAAATTTGATGAAGAAATGATTAAAGAAATACGGAAAGTTGTTTTATTTATAGATAACGCTGCTTGCCATAAAGTTACAGTTGATCTGCAGAATATTTGTGCTCAATTTCTACCTCCAAATACAACGGCATTAATCCAGGCACTTGATCAAGGGATTATACATTGTTTCAAATCTTATTATCGGCAATTAATTATCAGAAAACAACTGATTGCTTTAGAGAAAGGATTAAACTTGCAAGAATTTATAAAATCAATAAATATTTTGGATGTACTATATTATGTTAAAAGAGCTTGGTGTCTTTTTAAAGGTGAAACAATTAGAAACTGCTTTCGGAAGGTACATCAATGTATTAAATTGATACCTAATATATTAAGTAATTTTTTTTTTAGTAGGCTGGATTTTCTTCAACCAAACAAAATGGGGAGGTGCAAGAAATAGAAAATATTCCTTTTGTAGATGTGGCTTTGACTATGGCGGCTTTTAATGATTATGTCTCGTGTAATGCGAATGTTGAATGCTACGGGTTACTAACGGATAATGAAATAATTCAGGAGGTACTGCAAGAAATCCATGAAACGGAAGTAATCTCAGAGGAAGACGAAGAAATCGAGATCGCAAATGAAGAAACATCTGCCATTCCTAGTTTTAAAGATGCAATATTCGCATTAGACATTCTTTGTAAATTTTTGTCATATAAAAATATGGTTGAAAATTTAGAAGAAAAGGTCATCAAAACGGAAATAAAAAATATGAACCAAAAAAAGATTACCGATTACTTCTCTTAATTTATTTAATGGTTATTTGTTGCATTTAATAATGTAATATTAGCTGTGTTTTGCTCATTATATATGAAGTTATTTCATCGATACGTGTAATGTTTACTTTTGCTTCTAATTGAACCTTGTTTCTGTGAATTATTTTCCTTTATTTCTGCTTGTGTTTGTTTCTGTTCTGTTTTATAGCAGCAAATATGAAATTATGTGCTACATATTAATAAAGTTAAAATTATCAATATTTGTTTCAATTATTAAAGTACAGTAAATGCACCAGAATGCCTGAGTTTTAAAGATGCATATGAAATACCATATGCCAGGAGCAAAACCTTATAAAACTACAAGCTATGAAGTGACTTTGCTCATGCGTAAGTAGTGAAACAAAAGTGATTTCTTCTTCTGCAAGCGAAAAAAATTTTCTCTTCATCGCTCTAGTACAATAGTTGAGTATCACATCCATTTTGGAGCAGTAATATACTCTGCGTTACAAACGTATGAAAAGGAAAATTATTATTTGCATTTATTTAAATTCAAAATGTTTCAATTATGTATTCATGCTGAGCATATTAAAATAAATCGAATAAGTATCTGAAAATGGGAAGATAATTGGTACGGCTAAGTACCTCAAAACGAGCAGATAAGCGGGTTCGGTTAAATACCTGAAAACAGGCAGATAAGCGGGCTCGGATAATTTATTACTATTATTATTATTAATTTATTTGCTCTACATAATTAAGCCCAATGGTCTTATAACTATATGTAGCACAGGTGTAAAGACTGTTTAAACAAAAATAGCTTAATCTAACTTAGATATACTCTACAACTAATAATATAATATAAAAACTACAAGTAAGTAAGATTATAAAGAGAGAATAAAAAATACATTTAAAGTTAACTACTAGGCAACGACGTACATATATGGATACATTAAAAAGAAAATAAATTTTAAAGAAAGAGAGAAAAAAATATAAAAAAAAATAGAACTTATATTTAAGAGTAAAAGAAATAACAAAATTAAGAAGAAAAAAACAAAAACAATTAGCTAGTACGAAAGTGTTCAAAAATGTTCCTTCTCTTCGCAACATCCAAGGTAAGCTATTCCAACATCTGACAGTCCGAGCAAAGTATTGCTTCTCAGTGACCGAGAAGTTAGCACCAGATACAGATAGACTTACACTACGTGAATATTGGGAGAAGCGCACTTTTTCAAATAAGTAAGATGGTCTGCCAGAAGAGATAATACCATTAAGAAAAAGCAAATCTTTAAACAGAAGAAATGATTGCAGGGGATATCCAAGGATAGTCTTAGCAAAGTCAGAAACATGATCAAAACGCCTTAAATTATAAATATACCGAGCAACGGAGTTAAATGCAATATTTAACTTACGTAAGGAAACAGAATCACATTTTGACCAAATTTCGCTGGCATAAGTAAAAAGTGATACTATTAGTGACTTAGCCAGCATCATCCTATTGGAAAGTGGAGTATAGGAGGCCGAGACAGAGAGCTTACGTACAGATCCATACACCTTAGAGATAACATTAGATACCTGATTAGACCAAGAAAGTGTATTGTTGATAATGATTCCTAGATTCAATACTTTTTCGCGATAAGGTAAGATGATACTATTGAGCACAATACGAGGCATTGACGAAGTATCCAGTCTATACCTACATATTAAAATTGCATTAGATTTGATAGGATTCAAATGAAGCTTATTCGGTATACACCACTCGGTTAATTATTGGATTTTATTTATTCGATTGCCCAGGGGGCACGACAGCGTCAGAGTAATTTTTGGTAACGTAGAAGCGGTAACACCCTAAACCTAAAGTTCAAGAATAAATAACATAAAGGTGAATTGATCACCAGTTGGAGTGTAGTGGCTGACCTCAAGCCTGAGGTTGGATCTTGGTGCTGGGTGCGATGGCGGGATCGTCACCTTAGTCATTCGGTCCAATATTAAGTGTTTAAATTTAAATTTAAAACGTGTTATCGAGTGTTACAGTTGCATTGCTGGAAATTCAACGTGTTGATGTTATCAACATAATCGCCTAGTCGGAGACTAACATTAATTACGACTATATTAAATTAATATTATTCCAAAATTTGTTATGGTCGCCTATGATAAAAACAATTCACAAGTTGACGTGTGACACTTTCAACTGTGATTAAAACAACCAACTCTATGACTTCAGTGAGGCGTTCAGGGAGGGGTCAACTCGTGAAGTTAGTCAGATTACACGGACATGGACCAGCAAGAGGGGATTAATACCATCAGAGCAAATAGTGTCCACCAGTGATAGGTTTTGGTAGCAGTAACGAAAATTGAGGATTATTACAATTACAAGTTAGTAAAATCAGTAGACCCTATAGGCTCGCTCCTTTCCATTGACTATGAAGTGTAATGATCATACATAATACAATCGTAATGAAATGGTCGTACATGGTGTGGTCATTACATAATATAGTCATATGATATGACACCTAATTGTAATGACCATTCTATTCCCAATTTTAGATCTTCAATTTTAAATTTCAAGAGCCCTCGTCATTATTTCTCAATCCTTCGAATTTCTTTACATTAAGAAAAATCAGAAAATCCCCTAAGACTTGACTACGTAAACAAAAATTCGTTTAAGAACAAACAATTTTACTCGTGTGTCCTTATCCACGTGTCAAGTTACATCCGTTGCATCGTGCTAATGACACAAAATTATGCTGAGTCGCAAGATGAGGAGTAGAGTCCGGTAATGAGTGCGATATGAAAAGTTGAGTCTCGGATTTTCACGTGCGAGTTACGTCAGCTAAAATTCGCGACGACGAAAACAACGGAAATAACAAAATTCCAGAGTTTCAGTCGCCGGCAAAAACATGTGACGAGGAATCACATTTCACCTATCGCTTATGAGAATCCAGAAAATAAAATTTTCTCATGGGACAGTTTCCCATAAAGCGTTAGTTGAAATGAAAAGTCAGCAAAGCTTTTTTACTTGAATCTAACTAAGTTAGGCTGAGAAATAATAATTAAGTGGAGTTCAGTTCTCGGTCATTCTGAAACGCCTTAAGACGTGTAATTGATAATAATTAAGTTATCGAGTTTTGTTAATTAACATACGAATAAAGATTAAGTATATAGTTCTAAAACGGTGTTATTCTTTATTTTGTGTTTTTTTCCTTTTTTTCTTCGATAACCTACGGGAACTCATAACTGGCGCAGTTGGTAGGATATCTTTCTGAAGAAGGATATCCAGTGATTCGAATTAACGAAAAATTTAATATTTAAATATTAAATAAATAAAACTGCGAACGGCAAACGGAATATCTTAACATAAAGTGTTATTCGCTCAATTTTTCTTACTGATTCATATTTTCAAACATCTATGCGAAACTACATACATACATAAGTGAAGTTAAGAAATTATTCAAGTGAAAAGCATTCATCTTCTCTAAACCACAAACAGTGATCTACTAGAAATTTTAATCGCTTTTTAAGTAAAAGAAATCAAGAAAGAAAGTGAATAGTAAATTTTTCTGTGAGAATAAATTGACGTCATATTTTAAAGAGTAAAGATAGTAATTTTCTTTTGTACGAAAATAAGTTTATGCTTGAAGATTTAAAGATAGGATTAACTATTTATTCTCTATGAAATTAAACTGATGCCCAAAGTGAAATAAACGAAAGTCTGAAGATTTCCACTGAAGTGTACCTAAAGTGTAAATAAAATAAAACAATAAATTAGAATATACCAGTGATAAAAATGAGTACACAGAAGCAACCAACACCATTGCTACGGCCATCCCAATTGACGCAGGAAGTACAACCAACAGAACAGGCACAACAGGAACAATCAACACAACCAGCACAACAGGAACAATTAATACAACCAGCACAACAACCACAAGCTCGATTTGAAATTTCCATAAACGACGCCTTAAAGGATGCACATAGGATCCATGAATTCAAGGGAGATGGAAATTACGCCCTCACCTCTTTTCTGCGAGAAGTCGATTTAATTCTACAGCTTCTGGAAAGTTGCCCCCAGGCACAGCAGTATGCATATCAACGGATTATCATAAATAAGATCCAAGGACCCGCTTTAGATGTGATTCGTACTCTGGGAACCAATGCAACTTGGAAGGAAATAAAGACAACGCTAATTAATAATTTCGGCATTCAAGAGACGTATCACCAATTGTATCAGAAAGCACTCTCAGTAAGGAATTTTCAAGTAAGGGATTATTTTATAGCATTAAGGAATATATTAGCTAAATTAAATGAAAAATATGAGTATGATGCAGATAAACCTGTAGAATTTAGTCCAAAATCAAATGAACTAATAATTTTGCGAACTTTCCTAAATAATATCGACCCAACTCTAGCTTCAATAATTTTAAATAGGAATATAAATAATTTAAGGGACGCTTTTAACTTATTAGAAAGTTTAGGATTGATTAGGGATAGAGCTAAAATAATTAACAACACTAATCAGCGTCATAACAGAAATCAATATAATCCAGGACGCTCAAATAATTTTAGCAATTATAGTAATTTTAATAACTTAAACAAAAATAATTATGGTAATAACATTAGACAGAATTCAGGGCAATACCGACAAAGTAATTATCACAGACAAAGACAAACAGATTCTGGACAAAGCAGACGTAATTATTACAATAATCCCAGTAACTATTTCCACAGACAAAACGTGCAGAACTTGGCAGAACCAATGGATGTAGATCACATCCAACACGAAGAGATAAATTTTCATTTAATGCCTCACAAGCATACTTACCAATAGTAGAGGTAACAATTGGTAAAGATAGAATTAAATGCCTTGTCGATACAGGATCATCTACTTCTCTATTAGATGAAGAAAAGTTACCACAGTATAGAAGGCATTTCTTAAAGAAACCCATAAAATTCAATACTCTTAACACTAATACCCTCGTCAATAAAGAAATTAAAACCGATTTACCCGTAGAATTCAAAGAAGATGCCTATATGATTTGGAAACTTACAAAATTCCACAATAAGTGTTTCGACGCAATAATAGAACAAAATTTATTAAAACCCCTAGGTGCTACTATTGATATGGAAAAAGAAACTCTAACCATCAATAGTAACGAAATAAAATTTCAACCTAAGTGTCCATATAAAGATGAAGAAATTTACCAGCTCGAATATTCTGAGATTGACGATAATATCAAAGATATCCTTCTCAGAAACCTTAACTCCGAAGAGATAGTATTACTAGAAAATCTGTTAAAAATATATAAAAATTTGTTTTTCAAAGAAGGTGATCTGCTAACTAGTACCTTTGATACACAACATGAGATAATTACAACTACTGACTATATATTCAAAATTATATAGATACCCTCAAATCCACGAACAAGAGATTGTGTCACAAATGAATGACATGCTCAAACAGGGGATCATTCAAGAGAGCAACTCTCCATATAATAGCCCATTATGGATCGTTCCAAAGAAGATGGACAATTCCGGCAAAAAAAAATGGAGAATTGTCATCGACTATCGAAAACTCAACGAAGCTACGATTGATGATAAATTCCCTATACCAAATATAGAAAATATTTTAGACAAATTAGGTCGGGCTCAATATTTCACTACAATCGATCTAGCAAAGGGTTTCCATCAAATACTAGTGAAAGAGGAGGATTGGAAGAAGACCGCTTTCTCTACGCCTCAAGGACATTACGAATATGTAAGGATGCCCTTCGGCCTTAAGAATGCTCCGGCGACGTTTCAACGTCTTATGAACTCGGTGTTAAAGGAGTACATTAATAAAATTTGCGTAGTGTATCTAGACGATATACTAATCTTTTCTACTACACTTGAAGAGCATATTAATAGCATCAAACAAATTTTTAATAAGTTGAGAAAACATAACTTGAAGATACAAATCGACAAGTGTAAATTCTTTTCCAAAGAAACAGAATACCTTGGTCATGTACTAACACCCAACGGAGTCAAACCGAATCCTAAGAAAATTGAGGATATCACTAAATTAAAGCTACCACAAACGCAAAAGCAAATTAAGTCATTTGTCGGAGTCACCGGTTATTACCGAAAATTTATTAGAGATTATGCGAAAGTTGCCCAACCAATGACAAAGTATTTGAAGAAGAATGTTAAAGTTAATGTCAGTGATCCTAATTATATTAACTCATTCGAAAAATTAAAACGATTAATAACAGAAACTCCGATACTTAAGTATCCGGATTTTAATAAAAAATTCAAACTCATAACCGACGCTAGTACATACGCCATTGGTGCCGTCTTGCAACAGGACAATCACCCAGTTTGCTATGCAGGCAGGACGCTTAACGAACATGAGCGAAACTATTCCACGACAGAGAAAGAGCTTTTGGCGATAGTATGGTCTACAAATTACTTTCGTCCTTACCTTTATGGAGTAAAATTCGATCTATTAACTGATCACCAACCCTTAAAATGGCTGTATACCAAAACAAGAGGTACAGATGTTAATCCAAGACTCTATACATAGATGGCTACTAAAACTTGGCGAGTATAACATAAACATGGATTATATCAAGGGGAAAGAGAATAAGGTAGCCGACTTTCTAAGTAGGATAAACAGGGAAACAAACGAAATAAATGTAATTGATACAGAAAATAATAAGGAGAATTCCAAAGAATCTTCCAACATTTCATTACAGAATAACGTAGATGAAGAAAGTGTTGACACTATCCATTCACAAAAAGAAAATTTAAATAACCATATACCAATATTAAGCTCGGTAGTTAACCGTTTCAAAACTCAAATTATATTGATAGAAAAAAAGGAGAAAGAATTTGAAACAAAACATAAAAATAGAATAATATACATAGATTCTTATGATATAGAAAATAATATGTCAGATATCCTAAGGAGATATATCAAGCCAGGAAAAACGGCCATATATACTGAATTACGTGATACGGAATATAATAAATTGCAACAAAAGATCATTGAACTTTTCGACGGTATCAAAGATATTAAATTCATTAGATGCTCTTACCGTGCCAAAGACATGGAAAGCGAAGAGGAGACATATAGGGAAATTCAAAAATACCATAAATATGAAACGGGACATACAGGTATAAATGAAAATTACGAGGGATTAAAGAAACGTATTTATTTCCCTAATCTCAAAATTCTTATACAAAAATATATCAATAACTGTGACATATGTAATCGTGTCAAATATGATAGAAATCCTATTAGGAAAAAGTTTGAACTCACCGAAACCCCTAACGACATTAGACAAATCGTGCATATGGACATATACACCAATTCAAAAGCAAATTTTCTAACATTCATAGATAGGTTTTCCAAGTTCGCTTCAGCCTATTACCTCGAAGATAGAAACAATCAAACGATAATAGAAAAATTAAGAGATTATAAGTCTCAGCGAGGTTACTTTAAAAAACTAATCACCGATAATGAATTCAGAAGTGTTAATATTAAAGATTATCTAAGAAACGAACAAATAGAGTTACATCTAGTAAAACCTAATAATCACACCGGAAACTCTGACATGGAGCGTTTACATAGTAGGTACTATTGGTGAAAGAATTAGAATCTTAGGTATTGAAAATAAACAACTTAATATTAAAGAAAAAATGTGTAAGGCCATCGAATGGTATAATAATAGCCACCATTCAAGCACTAAAGAAAAACCTATAAATATACAAGAAGGAAAGTGTGATAAGAATGTTATTTATAACAATCTCTGTAAGGAAAAGGGTAGGTTCATAACTAAATGCAATATTAATAGAGAAAACTATTGCGAAAATAGGTTCGAGGGTTACATTAAAAACTATAAGAGCGTTAGGCATAAAGAGCAACCAAAGTTCATTAAAACTAAATTAAACAACATTCATGTTTCAAATATTAAAAGAAGAACAAAATTTGCAGGTCAGTTGGATCCTAAAATTACTTCTGGTAATATGGATGTCGACAATAACCCAGGCCCATCTCGTAGTCGAGAGAATTGAAGCAAATTTTGGTTACACCGAAATAAAGTTAGACGAGACAGACATAATTAAGAGCTATGATACCATAATACATGTTATTAATTCTAAAGAAATTGAAGATATCATCGACAACGTAGAAGCTAATATTAACAAAATAGATTTAGGTAGCCAAGCAACTTCTTTCGAGTATCAGATAAAAAGTATCCGAAGTAGAATTCGAACACTAATACCACATAGGCAAAAACGAGCGCTGTTAAACTTTGTTGGAAGAATATTCAAATGGCTATACGGAACGATGGACGAGGACGATAGACAAGAAATTGAAGACCATCTCAGAGTCATTGACACGAATAATCACAATGCAATTGAAAATCTTAACTCTCAAATCAGAATCAACCAAAATTTTAACGAAACGTTTGTTAAGTTGAAAGGCATAATTGAAAAAGATCGGTCTATGATTTCGGAAAAATTGAATAAAATGGAAGGTCAAATTATTTCGACAGACTATGCACTTAAACTAAAAATCCTAGAAGACAACATAGAACACATACAGAACAATATAGCCTCGGCAAGATTGGGTATTATCCACAGTAACATCCTAACGAACGAAGAAATTATACAATACGACATTGACTTTCAAAAACTTCAGAACATAAGACTTGCCACTGTAATAGATAATTTGGACAATATTATTTTTGTTATCAGAATACCTAAAGAAATTATTATTTTACAGAAAATATTACTCATCCCAATAGGCGATAACCAAAACCAAGAACTAATGTTTGATCAACAAGAAACTGTTAAATATGAAGGTAAAGTCTATAGCTACGTAAGTAACAAAGATCTAAAAGAATTAAAACCCCTTAACAATTGTTTAGCTAAGAGAAACTGTATGAAAATATTTAATAATGCATCCGAAGTACTTGAAATAAAAGAAGGACTAGTAATTACAAAAAATCAAAACCATGTTAACCTTACGAGTACTTGTGATGAAAGAAGAGTAGAAATGAAGGGAAATTACTTAATTAATTTCAATAATTGTTCAATTAAAATAGGCAACCAAATTTTTTATAATAACCGAAAAGAATTCAAACAAAGTTTCACTATTCCGAAAGATCTCGGAAATGTTAAAGATTTAAATAGAAGATTAATTTTTGATGACATCGTTCTGGAACATATAGAAAATATAAATAAAATTAAAGAGCTTAAATATGAGAAGAAAACCCAATACATTTATGGAAGTTGCTTTAGTGTTACAATTATTATAATAATAGTACTTATAGTAATTTTTTGTATAAAACATAAAAAGTCTAATTTTAAAATTAAAAACATTATAAAAACTCAGGAGAGTTTTAAACTTAAGGAGGGAGGAGTTACGTCAACTAAAATTCGCGACGACGAAAACAACGGAAATAACAAAATTCCAGAGTTTCAGTCGCCGGCAAAAACATGTGACGAGGAATCACATTTCACCTATCGCTTATGAGAATCCAGAAAATAAAATTTTCTCATGGGACAGTTTCCCATAAAGCGTTAGTTGAAATTAAAAGTCAGCAAAGCTTTTTTACTTGAATCTAAGTTAGGCTGAGAAATAATAATTAAGTGGAGTTCAGTTCTCGGTCATTCTGAAACGCCTTAAGACGTGTAATTGATAATAATTAAGTTATCGAGTTTTGTTAATTAACATACGAATAAAGATTAAGTATATAGTTCTAAAACGGTGTTATTCTTTATTTTGTGTTTTTTTCCTTTTTTTCTTCGATAACCTACGGGAACTCATAACTTGCGCGCGTCGGGTCGTCCTGAGTCTAGTCTCCGATTGAAACTTTTACTTTGTGCTGATAATTTAATCATGTTTATAAAACAAATAAAATAATAAAGAAATTAATAATCATTTTAAAATTTGCGTATCAATTAACAAATTCTCCACCTGCCCGCTCTTCACCTATGTTATGTACGTAAATTATACCTAAAAACATACCTGAAAAAGGGTAACAAAATAATTATTTAAAATATTTTAAATCATAAATTTTCATATAAGTTAATCATGCTTTAAAACATGATTGACTTATCTATTCAATCAATGAAGAAAATTGCATCAGCAATTTTCTTCACGTATAACACATATTCAACAAAATTGTTCTCATGGCAAATTTTGCCTTCAGCAAAATTTGCCAGTAGAAATAATTACTTAAAAAAAAATAAAGCAAAAGGCAAATCCTACCTTCAGTACGATTTGTCGGGAAAATTACAATATGTATGTACGAACGTACATACATATCACAAAAAAGCTTTCGCGATAAGAAGTACGCGCCGCGAAAATACATTATATGTATACGCGCGCCGCAATTTCAAGCGACGGGACGGTGGCTGATGTTTATAAAAACATCATATTACATTTTTTCAAGCCACCGTCCATCGAATTAATCAAGTCCAGAATAAATGAAAATTTGTCTGAGGGTAGAAATGGAAACTATGCTGTTTCTACCCTGAACGACGGCTCTTGATCGCGACGAAAGTGATCAAGAGCCGAATTGAATTTTTGACTAGAGTAACGGCGGTTGTAAAAGTAGAGTTGATAATTTTTTTTTTGGATTTTTCGGTTCGGCGCGGGCTTGGAAAAGTGAAGTAGAAAAAAAAGCAGAATTAGATTTACCAAAAGAAATTTGTGAATTTGGAAAAAGAAATCAATATTGTTAGAATAAAGAAGGGTTGTGTATGTGAAAAAAGAAGTCGAAATTGACAGATCAAATAAAAGAGTGAAATTTAAGAAAAGGGTATTTTGCGCATGAAAGAAAAGCCAAAGTGCTTTTAGTTTCTCAGTTTCGCAAGGGAGAACTGGATACGGCTCCCGCTTGCCCCATAAATAGGTACGTAACATAGGCAAGAACGGTGGGAGGACGTAACACTGGTGCCAGCAGTGCCGATCATGAAAAACAAGTATAAGCCGCGCGCAACGCAAGTTATTGTAAAAAGTTAAAATTTTACAAAAATTTTACTAAAATAAAGTGAAGTACTCTAGTAAGTAAATTTTTCTAAAAAAAATAAACAGTTTTCAAATAAATAACTTTTTCTAAAAAAATAAACCGTTTTCAAATAAATAACTTTTTCTAAAAGTTTGAAATAAATCAATTTCTCTAAAAATTTTAAATAAATAAAAGTATTTCTAAAGTCTTGAGTGGATGAATTTTCCACAAGTTTAAATAACTAATCTTTCCTAAATATTTTAAATAAATAATTTTTTTGTTTTAACAAATTCCTTTAAAATTTTCAAATAACCAAATTTCTTAAAGAAACTCCTATAAATAAATTAGTCCTAAACGTTTTAAATAAATAGAACCTTTCAAACAAAATAAATAAATTTTGTTAATAAACAAGTTAAACAAAAAAGAAATTAATACTAAAAAAAAAAAAAAACAAAAAAAAAAAGATAAAACGTCTCCAAGCATCACTGGTGAGATCCTGAGAGGAATGGGCAGTCCTTTAATACTTAACTAAGATAAACGCAACATTAGTGGTAGCGGTATAAGATTTTGCTCCAACAAAAACAACAAGAAGAAGCTAAACTGCTGGGATCAAATGATCAGGGCTCACTCAACCTGATCACATAAGGTGAGACGAAACGGCCCGGAATCATCCTCTCGGGCGATTAGCACATCGAGTATATTTGGTTTCGCTGGACATACAGCAACGAACAGAGGACACCGAAGTCTATTGTTATCAGCAAGTTGTGGGCACATCTCAGCGTGTGATACCGGAAAAGTCGACGTCAGTTTCAGTGAGTAACAAAGTATTATTTTTCTTTTGGTAAGTCACATGCTAGAAACCAGACTCATTTACTTGATTAATTATAAAATGTTGCTCTCATCGAAATTATATGAAGAACTTCTTCACAGATGTAGAGGACTCTGAAGTTTTAATTTCATTTAATTGTCGATTCTATATTTTATTATAAGCCTTGTTGTTGAAAGCGATATACCTCTTTCCTTTCCTATAGGAAGTGTTTCGTTTTGGAGAGGAAAAGGAAGGAGTTTTTTTATTACGTAAGTCTTGAATTATAAAAATACTAGTGCGTGCTATCGGATGAATTTTATAGAATTTGATAAACCTAACTGCTACGTAAAATTCGTATTGTGTTTGGTAATTATTTAATAACCAATTTGGTAAAACAATGAAAATACGCGAAGTCGAGTAAAGGATTTTTTTTCTTCGCTTCATGATAACGTTTGCCTTAAATGATTTGTCTATTTCAGCACAAATCCATATGTATTGTAGCGTACTCCCCTTACGCTACCCTTTTCCTTCCCCTCTTCGTTTCTTTTTGTCCTTTGGTTCGGCCAGCAAGTTAGGAGGATCTCGAAATGGATCAGGTACCGGAAGATTCTGTGGTAAGCGCTCCTGGAAAGGTAGATGGAAATTTATGTGAAGTAGATCTCCTTAAGTGGGAAGTAGACTTATTGCGGCGAGAAAGAGAAAGTTTATTGAATAGCAAATCGCCAGTTCCTGGTTCAAGCAGACATAGTGAAATAGATAGTACACAAAGAAGTTTAAAAGTTGGCTTTCATGACATAACTCAAATAATAGCAGAGTTTAACCCTTTGTTAAATAACAAACCCCATGCAGAATTGTGGACTAAAAACGTTGATGGGCTGAAACTGGTGTATGGGTGGACAGACGAAGAAACTTTGCTTTACGCATCCTTACGATTAAAAGGTGTTTTTAAGGACGAACTTAAACAGAGCTTTCCCACTGGAAGAGATAATGCCAGTGTTCTGTACGAAATCATGACCAGGAAAAAACAAGATGAAGAAAATATAGAAGACTACTTTTACGATATAGTTGCTTTGGGTAGAAAAATAGACTTAGATGACGTGACTATAATTAACCACATAATTGGTGGGTAAACAAATCAAGACCTTATCAACGCCCTTATGGCATCCGAATGCGAACATTTACCTGATCTTTTACGAAAAATTAAATGGTTCGAAAAATGATGCTGTAGGGGCGCCAACGTAATTAGCTGACGGAAGAAACAAAATTTAGTTTTAATCATAGCATAAATCCATGTAGATTCTCCAGACAGAATAAGATCAGTTGAGTGAAGAAATTTAAGTAGGAGAGAGAACCAAGGTAACAAACATAATACGGATACTAGGCGCAACAACATTAATAATAACAAGAAGTGTTTCCGGTGTAATGAGTTATGTCCTTTAGCTAACAGTACAAGAAAGTGGTTTAACTGTTTACAGACGGGACACCTAGCCAAGGAATGTAAAAATAAATATACTTCAAAAGTGAATACAATTAATTGTAACGATTATTGTAAAGACGAATACCATAAAATTGTGTACGTGGAAAATAATCCGATTTTGGCTTTTTTGGACTTGGGAAGTGAGTGTTGTACGATCGTGAATTCGGTGGTTACCAGCTATAACTGGTTAATAGAAGACTGCGAAAAGACTTTACGTGGGTCTGGAGGTAAGAACACACAAGTTTTGGTGAAGATAGAGAAGGTTGTGCGTGTAGATGAAGTAGAAGCTAGAGTAGAGATAATGGTTATTACTGATGAAGCGCAGGATGTGCTGATGATAATGTGTGATGTGCGGTAGGAACTTTGTTGATCGACAAAATGTGGAAACAATCAAAACGTGGGGCACCTTCAAGGTGACTGAAACCAAGGAAACTGTAATTAAGAGAAATCGGTATTGCCTTACCCAAATAAATGATGTAACAATATGTGCCGACGCAAACAAACAAGATAAAAACTCGCTACTAAAGCTCATTGCTGAATATACTGTTTCGAGGAAAGTATAAAGGAAATGGGTAAAACTGATCTCGTAGAGATGAGTATTAAATTAAAGAAGGAACAATTAGTAAAATATCAACCCTATAAGGTTGCATACGGTCTAAGAGATGTCTTGAGGAAAAGCGTACAGGAATTATTGATTTTAGATATTATTAGATCATCCACGTCAGAATTCGCAAGTCCTGTACTGCTTGTCCTTAAGAAAAGTGGTGAATGGCGTATGTGCGTCGACTATCGAAGACTTAATGCTATTACTGAACGTCAACATTTTCCGGTCTCAAATATCGATAAAACTCTGAATTCTTTAGCTACTAAAAATATATTTACAAGCTTAGATCTTCTTATTGGATACTATCGAGATCCTATCGCAAAAGAAAGTCAACATTATACAGCATTTATCACTCCCGAAGTCCCGAAGGACATTACGAGTTTACTCGTATACCATTTGGACTCACAAATTGTCCCGCGGAATACATAAATTTAATGGGTAAAGTTATCAATAAGATGGACAAGACTAAAATAATAGTCTACATGGACGACATTGTAATTGCAACTGGAACTGTAAAAGAAAACTTGGAGATATTGAGGGATTTTCTCACAGAAATTCGAAAGGCAGGACTTACATTGAATATAAAGAAGTGTTCATTTTTCAATACAAAAATTGAATTCCTGGGTCATGAAATATCCCAAGATTGAGTCCAACCAGGAGCAAAGAACGTAGCCGCAGTTCAAGATTATAAAAGGCCAGTAGTGAGATACGCTAGACCAACTGAACCCTGTCGCATATTTCAGTCGAACCACAACTGCAACTGAATCGAAATACTATAGCTATGAGCTAGAGGCACTAGCTGTAGTAGAAAGCTTAGAGCGCTTCAAGTGTTATCTTTTGAATAAACATTTGAAGGTCGTAACTGATTGCCATTCGTTGCGCTTAACACAAGAAAAAAAGGATCTTGTTCCCAGAATAGCGAGGTGGTGGCTTAAGATATCAGAATACAGTTTTGATTTGATATTTAGACCAGGTTCCCAACTCACACATGCAGATGCTCTTAGCCGTGCTCTGCATGAACCCAGTATTGAAAATGAAATAATTGAATGCAAAATGATGATTGTGGGGACATGATGCGTTGGCATTTGCACTGGACGGACGTGTTTTTAAATTGCTCGTTTTTCATAGACTTTTTTTTCGAAGATTTTTTGCGATAATTAATTCTTTAAACGAGTGCATTGCTGTTTATCAATTACAATTTGTGAAAATAATAAAATTTTATTCATAATGAACTTAAACTGTAAAAAAATGTGAAAAAATTATTGGTAGAAGTGATGCAAAAATTCTTTGTAGCGGTTTCTGTGGCCGGTAGCTTCATGTCAAATGTGCTTTATTATCGGAATTTACCGCAAACTTAATAATTGGAAATGAAAATGTTATCTACCTATGTAGCGATTGCAAAAATTGCTTAAATTCGATGTGTAGCAAAATTGATTGTGTTCTAACTGCACTGGATGATTATAAAAAAAATTTTCAAAATCAAGAACTAGAAATAAAAAATGTGAAAGTGCAAATATCGAAATTGTGTGATAAAAATGAAGTTATGTCAACGATGCTTAATGAGATGAGCGGGAAAATATCAATTACCACTCTCAAGGAAAGTTATTCTAACCAGCTGAAAATAAAAAGAAAAAAAAATCTAGATCTGCCCGTAGTCGCTGAAACCATATGTAATGAAGTTAGAGGTAAGGCAGGCACGGCTGCCACCATTTCCCCCTCAATTGCTCGGAGTTCTTTGTCATTCCCAGTGGAGGATGCGCATCTTGACGTGGATTCTCCGCGTTTAGTCAGTGATGATCACAATGTTAATGCACAAATCGAGATACATCAGAGTGATATGGTGCCTGATATTGGCCAAATTTCTCTAGAGCCTAATGTTCATAATGATAAAAATCTTCAAAGCAATGTTAATGATAATTGGATTATAGCTGGACACAAAAAACGTCATAAAACTTGCATCATAGGGACTGCTGATCGTGTTGAAAATATATCCGTCGTCAATAAATGGAAATGGCTTCACTTGTCTCGTTTTGATGTCGGGACATCCGCTGATAGCATTTTAAATTTCATTGCCTCCAAAGCCCTCATAACAGCAGATCAATTAATCTGTAAATGCTTAGCAAAAAAAGATACGGACATTCTGGATTGAAGTACTTAACTTTCATACTTGGGGTACCGGATCATATTTATGGCAAGCTATTCACTGCCGCTTTCTGGCCAACTGGTGTCCAAGTTCGTGAATTTAGAAATATTCCAAAAAACTTACCAGCAGTGACGCCGGTGTCAGCGTCTTAAATTATGCTAATTCTAATACCAACAGCTCCGTTTCTCCTTTCTCATGCTACTATCAAAATGTTAGAGGAATGGCTTCAAAAGTTCGCGATATTTATTTAAACATTGTAGAGAATGACTATGATGTAATAGTTTTGACTGAAGCATGGCTTCATTCCAATATTTTATCATCTGAGTTCTTCAATGAAAAAGAATATATGGTATTTCGCAAGGATCGTTGTCAACACTCTACTGGCTTATCTCGGGGTGGCGGTGTACTCATAGCTGCAAAAACAGCTCTCAAGTCCATGCGTCTTAATCTTAATCAGGATGATGGTATCGTTGAGCAACTGGCTATTAAGCTTAATTTCAATGGTCTGGTGAACATCGTTATTTGTGTTAGCTATATTCCTCCTGCGATCTCACGATCTCATTGGAATTGTATGAAGCTCATGTGAGTAACCTTACTTCCATTTTCTCCGATTTGTCTACACAAGAACATTTATGCTACCTTGGAGACTTCAATCTGCCAAGTGTAAACTGGATATGGTCTGCAGACGAAAGGATCCTAATGCCTTCAAATGTATCATCACTATATGAGTGTTTTGTTGTGGATAGTCTTACTGGATGTGAGTTAATTCAAATTAATCCTTTTTGCAATATATTCGGTAGATTTCCAGATCTCGTTTTCATTAGCTATGATTTAAAATTTTATATTAAGGAAGTTTTATATCCTCTATAAAAAATTGATCTTCATCATAAGCCGTTTATTATTAATTTAGATAAATATTTGTTTGCTGATTCTCTAGTTAGTGACTCCTATGCTTATAACTTTCGTAAAGGGGACTTTGTTAAATTTAATGATTATATAAACTCCTTTAATTGGTGTGAAGAGCTAAATCTTGCAAATGATCTTAATCTTACTTACAGTACATTTCTGGAAATTATTCACGCTGGCATTGTTAGGTTCATACCCATAAATAAGGTGAAATCGAAAACACACCCTCCTTGGTTCAATCGAGGTTTGCTAAGGCTAAAACACGCTAAAAATAGGGCACATAAATTGTTGGGTGAGGTTAACAATTCATTCAATGAGGCAAATTATAAGCTTTTAAGGCGTGAATATGAGTATCTTCATAGATACCTCTTTAGACTCTACATCTGGTCAACTGGGGATAATATTAAAAGCAATAGTAAAGCATTTTGGTTGTACATTAACGCTAAGAGATCTTCGTCCGGTATTCCTATAAATATGGAATACAATGGCATAATCTCGAGGACAGTTGCGAATTGTTTGCCAATTATTTTGAATCAGTTTACTGTAGTGACTCAGGCACTGTTCCGTTTTCAACATCTAGGAATGCTGATGCCTTTACGCATCTGGGATGCATTCACTTAAATGAGTGTGATGTGGAGCATTCATTGAGTACCTTAGACTGTGATACCTCTTACGGTAAGGATTTAATTCCGAATATCTTGCTCAAACATTGTTGTAGTTCTTTGGCTATTCCACTAACAATAATCTTTAATCTATCCCTAGGTTTGGGTGATTTTTTAGACAATTGGAAGCTTTCTCTTATTAAACCTCTATTCAAATCGGGTTCCCGGAATCAAATCAGCAATTATAGACCAATTGCGAAACTCTTACCAATCCCCAAATGTTTTCAGAGTTTAGTTAAAGATAAAATTTATTTTCATATTAAAGAAGGTATTTCCTCCTTGCAGCACGGGTTTGTAAGTGGTAGATCTACTTCTACGAACTTAATTCTCTTCAAACATAGTGTATCTGTTGCTATTGAGGATGGCTTCCAGGTAGATGTTATTTACAAAGATTTTGTAACAGCCTTTGATCGCGTTAATTTAACTCTTCTTCTTAAAAAGCTTGAAATGTTTGGTTTTAATTCGCCTTTGCTCTAATCGTTCTCAATGTGTCAAAGTGGATTGCTTTCAGTCGCGAATATTCCAGGATTTGTCTGGTGTTCCACAGGGAAGCCACTTGGGTCCTTTGTTGTTTGTTATATTTATTAATGATGTGATAAATATTTTCCGCTTCGCGCAACCATTGCTATATGCCGACGACCTTAAGATTATATTACCTATTAAAAATTCAACTGACACTTCATTCTGATCTTAATCGTTTACAACAATTCACCAATGTGTGTTTTTCAAACGGACTGGCTCTAAATCCAAGCAAGTGTAAATGCTATACGTTTCACCGTTTACTAAATCCCCTTCATACTGAATATTCTATCGGTAATGTTTCCATTGAGCGGCCGAGTGAAATTTTGGACCTTGGTGTCATTTTCGACGTGAAACTGGGAAGCGGGTTGCATATTAATTATATATGCTGTAGGGCTTTAAAGATGCTTGGTTTTATAAAGCGAAATACTTTAGCGATCCTCACACCTTGAAAGCTTTATACATTGCCTTAGTTAGATCTATACTGGAGTATGCTTCAGTGGTATGGTGTCCGTACACCAAGCAACTTACTGACAGAATTGAGATGATTCAAAAAAACTTTACACGCTATGCTTTAATGCAATCTTGGTTGCGTGACTTGCCCAACTATAAATCTAGATGTATGCTTTTGGGGTTACAACCATTAGATACTAGGAGAAGAATTGCATCTATAATGCTTGTAAGAGATACTCTGCTACAAAATTTGTTCACCAGATTTGCTAATCTTATTCAATATTTATGTGCCTGGTTTTGCACTTAGAACAAGATGTTTGCTACATGTGCCTTATCACCGAACCTCTTATGGTCAGCATGAACCCATTTCCTATTGCTCTCGTCGTTTCAATGAAATTTATGACAATGACGTAGATCTAGCTCTTGAGCGCACCAAGTTTAAAGATATAGTAATTGCTAAATGCTTGTAGTCTTGCTTATGTAATTTATTGTGATACTATGTATTACCCCTTCTTTAGTTGCATTTTATATTTTCAAGTTGATTTTGATACTATTGTATTCTTATCTGTAATTTATGTATTCTTTATCGGTAATTTATATAAATTAGTAAGTTATATTAGCATAGTCTGTAGGAGATGACCTCTGTAGACTGAATTACATAAATAAATAATTCATAAGTGCACCCAGGTGCTAGCAACTATCTGCAAACCAGTACCCAGATAGAGTGGACAGCTTTTAGATCTGACAATAGCTGGTGGTAGCTGGCAAGTAATCCTGATTAGAATAATTAATCAATAAGAATATATTTACAGTACCTAGTACCTGACTTTATAAAATTTTAGTCTCAAGGGTAGATTGCCAACTGGACAGGTCACTCAGGGGTGTCGATTGTGGAGTAATGTATGACAACTTTTATAAAATTTTGTATAAATGAATTGCTTAAAATGGTACTTACTACCGAGGTAGTACTGAGACTGTACACTATAATTAATGCTCTTACCATTAACGACTAAATGATATACTAACTACTAATCACTATTTGCTGTTAAATACTTGATGCTAGTCTGCAACTGGCAGAACTACACCTATTGTATAACTAAGCTACCTTACCTGTAAATCCTGTATTGCATGGATTAGACACTATCTACACTAAATCTAACTTAACTCGAGTATCGAAACAAACAATGGATGTAAACTCTGAACTATTTACCAACTTATTTACTTACTTACTGTCTCCATATCATTCTATGCTTACTTAATATTCTGTAACAAACTATGTAATCTATTTTAAATACTTTAATCGCGTGACGTGGCGCTTATGCCGGGGTATGGAATAAATAAACTTTGAATTTGAATTTTGACTGTGTTGAAATAGAGAGTATGAGTATTAAGTAAATAGTTTGCGCGATCCATATTCAATGTTTTGAAACTTCGTGTAATAATAGCTTGGCAATCCGAAATATAATGAAAAAAAATGTGATTAGTCTGTAAATATAAGTAGAGGTTCACGGAGATATTTCTGTGTTTTAATTTTCATAATATAATATATAGACATGTTCGCAAATATTGATACATTATTCTGATATATCAAAAATCCGATATATCGATATGTTCAAAAAATTGTGGTATAGTAGCAAACTAATTACCAATCAAGAAATTGGTATTTTAGTCCACTTAGGGATTAGGCATAGGGTTTAGGGAATAAATAGTTTTTCGATTTGATTTGAGCTCTGAAGGAGCTGACTAAATTGGCCTCAATAGCACAAATACCTAATTATGCGACTTACATAAAACTATATATTAGATACAATATAGAAATTAACTAAGTACTAAGGCCACAAAACCTAATTGAAAAAACTTTCCACTGTAATTCGTTTTTAAATGGTGCTTAAATGAATAGTTACAAATGTTTGAAATTCCTTTTACTTACACATAAATTTATTTTGTTTTAATATATTTTAGAAAATATTTCTACATATCTTCTATACCTTGTAAGCATAGTGCTGCGTGTCTAAACTCCAGCTGCTCCTGCATTGCTCATATATAGATCTGTATACAAAATAATACCAGATGCCCTCACAGAAATGGGTGCAAAACGATAGGAAGGAAATCAGGTGAGCTAAGCGATTTTTTCTAATCATTTGATATCATTTCATATTATTTATACTATTTAAATTTCTGATAACTTTTTTGTATAAAAACTGAAGGGAGCAACAGGTTTGTTTCCTTCCGATATCCGCAAGTAATAAATGCATGAATTTAAGAGAGTACAAACTGAAAAGAAAGTTTGATTAAGAAATTTACAATTATACAACCTTTCAATGATACACACCTTACCAGAATTTACTTCAACAGATGGACAACTTCCTTGGTTACTCTTCTACATTGCATCCGGAAATTCCCCATCATACCATACACAACAATGATAAAAGATTGCCACCATAAATTTGATTCAAGCACCAATTTTCCAATTTTTATAAAACTACACAAGAGTAAATTCAATTAGATATATACACAAAAACCCACTGTTAAAATTTTAATCTGGGCCCGTTAGCCGACTATTTTCTTGCACCTTTTCGTCAAAATGATCAGAACTACAAATTCAAAACATATAAAGGATAATTCCGACCGAATCCAAAATACACAAACAACACCGGCTGGATGCAGATTTTGGGGTTATTGTAATGTAAACAATACAAATTATTTACAAAATGACGTTCAAAATTACACTAAACCGGCTTTAATTCCCAGCGCGCCGAGCCCATATGATGAACTAAATTTTCGAGCGTGAAATTGGGCGAAGCATTATGTTGCCAAAATACCTTCTTCTTATTCAAATTAATTGCATTTACACGCATTGTGTGAGTAGTAGCTTAGAATATACATATTTCAACCAAACATACGTTTGGAACGTTTCAACCAAACATACACGCGGAAGTTTTTTTGCTGAGAAGTAAGTAATCGGGCGGAAAAAAAGAGCAGCAAGTGCCATCCACAGTCTTCTTGCCTTGTCTTACTGAAGGAGTTTTTCATATAAAAGTTGCCCTTATTTTGTTCAAATGCTATAATTTCCATAAATTTGTTCTAGATGCTATTTTAACCATTAGAAAGAAAACATATTTGGTTGCAATTGGTTTTAACTTCATTTTGCTGAGTTTTGTGTTTTAGGACCTGTTTAAGATGAAATCTTAGTTTTTCCTCCATGACGAGTATACAAAAAGCAGTGAGAGTGAGCTCTTACTGCATGCTGTACCCGGCCATAACCCCCGGAAGATATAATCCATGAGCAAAGTCTTGAAAAGAGAGCAGCAGGCCGGCAGCAGGCGACATCCACAGTCTTCTTGCCTTGTCTTACTGCAGGAGTTTTTCATATAAAAGTTTTTTGTATTTTGTTCAAACGCTATAATTTCCATAAATTTGATCTACCTGCTATTTTTTTTACGTTATTAGAAAGAAATCATATTTCGCTCCAATTTGCTTTAACTTCATTTTGCAGATGTTTACCTGCGATTTGTGTTGATAATATAATAATTTAACGCTGTGAAACACAGTGCGAGCGTGAGCGCAGCCGGCGTTTGAAAGTTCCTGTATAAAGTCTGAGTTACAATGCGATACTGTCGCGAGAAGCGGTCGCGAAAGATGTTGCTGATGCTGACGGGGAAGCAGTGACTGTTGCTTATGCTGTTCCAATGTTGACGCTCTAACATATGTTGAATTTTCGTTCCATTATTAAATAAAATCATTAAATCGTAAATAAATAAATTAACTAGTTATTAAATACTGTGGTATTACGTAAAACTTACAATTTTCACTCACAATTTCAATGTTCTACATAAATAAATTGCCTCAACTGCAGCTGTCAAGGTGTTGCGCGTCTCAAGTTGCAATATTTTAAGCTTTAAGCAACGCGACCATAGTCAACAACACCCTTAGCGACACTCTATACTTAACAACATCTAATTGATGGGTATGCTATAGCACTGACATGTATAATATGGACTGACTACGTTAATGGAAATGCACTGGAAAAAGTGGGCTCACTTCTACATTGCTGAATTCTAAGCACCAAGTACCAACTGAGGAGAACTGCAAACAACAAATAAATAAATGGGTTCGTAAAAATAAATGTTTTTAAATTAATTATTTAGGGTTATTACTGATAAAATTCTGTTACCAAATATTCATAAGATATTAAGGGGAAGTTCGAAACGTTTTATTGTAATCACTGTCCGAGCTACGCGCTTATTTTCTCAACTTCCCGCAATGATTTTTCAATGTTGGCACCGGCGGAAGAACATTTATTGACATAAGTAATTGTGCCCACATGAAATAGAAAATTAAGCAGTCCATATAATATATGTGAGTGGTATATATGTACATACCTATCGAGCATTCGGGATACCAGCATTGTATTTTTGTATTCATTCAGAATATTCAATTGATGTGTAGTAAACTTGGATCATATAACGAAAAGGATAGGCTATGGAGTGTAAAATTCGTGCAGGTCTGATAAGCATTTTTTCTTGCAACACGGCGGGGAAATGACATTTCAGATTATATGACAAGAAGTTCGGGTTTGATTTAGTGATTTTGTAGTAAATAACTAATTAAAAGTGATTTTTACTTAATAGTAGTGTTGTACAATAATAAACTATTGTTTTATGAACGGGACTTTATATAATCCAGACTCCGGAGTTTTGAATTATCGCGATGAAGTGCGCTGTGCTGTACTGCAGAAACAACCGGTGATATTCTCTTAGGAATTCATTTTGCAGGCAAGCTTAATTCTTTTGATAATAAATGATAGTGTTTTATACATATAAAATAAGAGTGGCCGTGGCAAAAAACTTTAACTTTTCCAATGCCGGTTTGTTTGTTTATAATTGAATTGTCATTGTCGCATTAAGTTACAGTAGCCATACAAATGCAACGCCAAAAAATATCAGAAAATAAACAGGCCACTAGAAAAATTCGTAAAAATGTAAAACTTATTATAAAATTATAAACTTAAAAATTAATTTAAAAATGTTGTGATATAATGGGATCTCTTCTATTGAATTTCTTCAATACTTAATAAAGTTTCAAAAACTAAATTATTCGCCCGGTGTGAAAATATCGTAGTTTACTACTTCCATGACTTAAACGAACACATCTATGCGGTTCTACTACATGCAGAAAAATACGTAAGTTTTTCTGCCTCATACCGTATCCTTTTTGTTATATGATCTAAAGTAGTAAGCAGCATTTAGTTAAAATGGAATAGAAAAACATTTATTAAAAACACACACACAGGCAGTCTGCAGAGCATTCGGGTTACCAGTATCGGGTTTATTTATTTATTAAAGAACCACACACCCAACCCGGCTGACAACCAACACCCACATGCAGTCTAATAGTGTGTTCCTGTGTGTGTGGTTCTTTAATAAATAAATAAACGCAATGCTGGTAACCCGAATGTTCGTATGGTATGTATATACATATAAATAAGATGAATTTCATTCCTGTTGCTACTTTAAAGAAGAAGAAGAGTAAATTAATTGTGAAAATCTCAAAGTGCTGTTTAGTGTAAGAGTAAATATTAGGAATTTTAAAGTGAAATATTTCGGAAAGTAGAAGTGACCGCTCAATTTTTTCTTCCGATTTGGTATTTTTCGGTAATTTTGCATGATTATGCAAAGTTTGAACGCGATCGTAGGATTGTTGCGTAAGTAAAACTGTTTCCAAATTTTGTTCACTTAGAATTGTGATAAAACCTGATTTTTGAACACGGCTATAACTTACTGCATGCGTCTATTTTCTTTAAATTGTAATAATAAAAAACTAATGTTGTCTTACGGAGGAATTGTTGGAAATAAATTTTGGATATCAGGAATTTATAAAAAGTTATACGCTTTTTGAAACATGGTGTTTACTAGATTAGCTAAATTTCCGAGATTTTCAAAATATGATACAGCGTTTGAAAACTAATAAAATTAAATCAAAAGCACATATATCAGTAAAGTAGAATGCTATTGAGAAATTGCTGGAAATAGTTTTTTAATATTCTGCTTTATTTCCTTAAAAAGCACTCTCGACCATCACCCTTGACTTGAGAAAAAATCTTAATTTTTACAGGCGAATTTCGTTATTTTTGAATACGTTTTCATGCACCCTTTTATACTATTACTTAGAATGATATATTTTATGGTATATTTTGACATAAAAATTTAAGTTTTTTTTATATGTAAAGTGAATTAGAAGTAATTTTTAAAAACCCGTTCTTTCATACAAATTGCTGTTCAGAGTTTTACTAAGCAATAGTATATGGCGCTCAAACTGAACTATAGAAATTCTTTCATTGAGCTTTGATTTGTATGGGAGAAAAGCTCTGTTTTACTTGGCTTTCTGATGAGCAGACCTAAATGGTGCTATGATCGTTTCTATTTGTGCTATTGTGTGTACAAATGTTCAGATTATATATGTTTTAAAATATAAAAAACAAAATTGTGATATTGGGTGCGAAAGTAAATAAAGTGAGAAAAAGGAAAATTGGAACGAGGAGACTTGAAAATTTCAAGTAAGTTTTGAGAATATTTCCGATACTTATTTAGTTACTAGTACAGGTTGTATACAACCCTGGTAGCGGGCGAGATATTCATGATATTTATCAATTTTTTTAATTCAGTGAATTGGTGATTGCATTTTGTTTGTTTGGAAAATGTATGTTTAAATATACATACCTATTACAAAGCATATACCTGTATACGGTGTTTGGTAAGTAGGATGGAATATGCCCATGTATACTTTGGAGTATCCTGGTCGCACTTTTGCTTTAGCCACTCCTTACTCCTTCCATTTCAAATTTACCTTCGATAGTTTTTCAAAGAAAGTGTAGCCATAAGTCTTTTCTAGGATATAGAACGATAAAACTTGTTCTAAAGACGGTACACTATTTTTTTCTCTTCTCAAATGTGTCCTTTGAAATAAAAACAGAATTATCTTAATATTGTTATGGTCGTAGCGTACTGCAGGCAGCAGTATGCTACCCGACGGCTAGCAGCAGCACACAGCGTGGGCCACACGGCGAATGTGCTGTTGACGAGACTCGACCAGACGTTTCAAGTCTGACTGGGACAAGTGCCCGACAAGAAAACGGGTTAGAGAAGAAGAGCGTAGACATCTATCTTGTGCTTTAATCGTGAAAAGACGGAGTAATCGGACAGTGGGTAAAATCTTGGATTTTCTTTCGTGATTTGAGATATTCAGCAATTGGGAAGAAAACCCGATAAGCAGAAAAAGGGGAAGAGTCAAGTCAGCGTACTACGCGGGAGAACAAGAAAAGCGCTTCTTCCGTGGAAAAAGTAAGACTTTTTTTTATAACCTTAGAAATTAGGCGAGACCATGTGATAACTCCCTGGTACTATCAAGGCGCGAGGTCCTACGCGAACGTCACACAGAAGTTTGTTATTAATCCGACGCTCACATCTTTTTGTTAAATAAAAACAAAATCGACTGTATCAAAAACATGGTGATGCCAGAAGCTCCCATGAAATTAAATTTGCATGAGGGCGAATGATTCAAGGTTATTGCGCTATTGCTCCGTAAAACACCAGCGTCTTTAAAGAAAGAACTGGATCAACGTCAACAAAAGGAATAATCCGGAAGGCAACTATCTATAGACAATATATATATTTCTGAAAGAATTCGTGAGGAAAAATCTTTACTTCAGCATCAGATGTACCTAAAAATGGTCCATTACGTACATTTTAATTTCTACTTTATTATTAGATGTATATAGCTATATTCAATTAATTACAAAATAATTTCTTTTAAACGATCGCAGATTATATATTTAGATATACACAACTATATTCGTATGTTCGCATATTAATTTTCAAATTCAAAGTTTATTTATTACAAACCCCGGCATATGCGCCACGCACGCTATAGCGAATTTGAATTTTTAAAGAACTTAGTAAATGATCTATACTAACCGTATCACTAGATATACATAGCCATAGCCAATTAGTTTCCATTTGAATTCTTTTAACGAAATCCACCAATATTCTCTAATTACTTTAGCGGTGAACATACCGTAGTAATGAGATAATTAGTTTGGAAGGAATTTACGTTTATAAACTAATCTTATTGTTGAACTTATTCCAAAACACTATGCCCAATTAATAGTAGACTTAATCGTGAAGGGCATAGCGTGATGTAATTTTATATGGTCATTTTACGTGTCATATTATATATTATACAGGGCCTTATGCCCCAAAGATAATACGCATACTCGAATTTCGGGGCATGACGAACACTTAGATAGTAATGTAAAGGCAATCCCACGCGGATTTTTTTTTAAGATTAGTTTGCTTTTTCCTTTTTAGTCTTTTAACGAAATCCACCAATATTCTCTAATTACTTTAGCGGTGAACATACCGTAGTAATGAGATAATTAGTTTGGAAGGAATTTACGTTTATAAACTAATCTTATTGTTGAACTTATTCCAAAACACTATGCCCAATTAATAGTAGACTTAATCGTGAAGGGCATAGCGTGATGTAATTTTATATGGTCATTTTACGTGTCATATTATATATTATACAGGGCCTTATGCCCCAAAGATAATACGCATACTCGAATTTCGGGGCATGACGAACACTTAGATAGTAATGTAAAGGCAATCCCACGCGGATTTTTTTTAAGATTAGTTTGCTTTTTCCTTTTTAATCTTTTTCTTACAGGAACATGATTACTCCAGAAGGCGCTCGTGGAGGACAGTTCTGGTCAAGGTAATTTATATGAAAATAACTCTGGTTGGGATTTGTCTACGAATTTCTGCCTCTATTATTCTTATGTAGGAATGCGTATTGATGTTTCTTTGTTTTGCTTAACTAGTTTTTATTGTAAGTTAGGACAGTTTGCAGAATGAAGCCAAGATCCTACGGGGGTGAAATTAAGCCAAAACACATGTATTAGTTAGAGATACGATGCTCTGTCTATTGAAGGACAATAATAGTACTTGAATAAACCAATTGGTTGTACATTACAGAATGAAGTATTAGACTTTTGTTCTTATTTCTCCTTCCACTCTCCTGGAGCCCTCTCAATGTAGGGGTTGACTAGGTCCGCTCTACTCTCTTTCAGGTCAACAAGGGACGCTGAGCAAAATGACTGCTGCCCTCAGTGTCATGGGGTGGATATGGGGCAATACAGCTGAAGGCCTATCATCTGCGCCTTCACTAAGGTAACGGTAAGTGGTGTAATGATCCCTTCAGGACCCAATGTGTGCTTCCTTTTTGGTATGAAGGCACGCACGAATTGTTTTTTGTATATGGCTGGTGGCACAGCGGCAGGTTTTCGTGGAACCTCCCCACACTCTCCGCCAATAGCCGAGGCAAGCTAGCGTGCCGCTCTGCAGTCAACGCTGTCCACCGAGTGATCTGTCAGCTCATGCTGACAGCCTGGACTTCTCGTCCAAGTCAATCACTCTACATACTTCCATAACAATATCTGCTTTGTTTGATCCTCCAATATCCTTGATAGGACTTATGATAATTTAACTAACTTCACTTCGTTTGCAAAACTAAAAATTTTCAAACGTAAATTTGATAGAGAGGGTGTAATTTGAAGGGGAGGGATCTCAATAAAAAAATTGGTCAGGACACTCAAAGGAATTCATTGGCATACTACATCCTACTTAATTATCAAATACCCTGTATATATAAAAAAAGAAACATAGTATTGGTAGTCATACATAAACTTGCTTCTCCACTGTAAATGATTTTGAGAAAAAGGGGGAAAACTATTTTAATGTCATATGCGAAAAACAAAAAATTTCGAGTATATACTTCAGGAAATCTGATGTGTATAATCACCGTAAATAGTTAATATCCCTACCTCAGCTATCAAATCCTTAAATATATTTCACGTTTATACAATATGGTTGCGAGTTTTCTACTCACACTTCTTGATTTTTAAACTAAATTTTTAAAACGAAGCCTTTTATTTTCTTTCTTAAATCTTAGAGCAAAAAAGTAGTGTGTAGAAGATGTCGAAAATGGTGATAGGCAAGGTTGTAAAGCATCATCAATAAAAAATTCATACAGCGAAATGAATTCATTCATCTCTTAGACTTGAAGTGGAGGGGGAGACTCTTGAAAATTTTGTGTTAGAAGGAGGAAGAATTATAGATATAAGATTTTTTTTAAGAAATTAAACGAGTTGGTCAACATTCTTCTATGTTTGGGTGTACATTTAACAGTTCCCGTAAAGGAAATCACTAATGGATTTAGTAATAAGATTGTTTTAAAATGTAATATGTGCAACATGATATGCCATATAGCTATAGAAGGTGAAACGTCGAAGAGACTTGACGTTAACTCCGCTGCTATATTGGGCTCAATGAGTACTGGTTGTGGATATTCACAGCTTCAAGAAATTAGTTCTATTCTTGATATGCATTGCATGTCCTCCGGAAAATATCATTTTGTTGAAACTGGAGTTGGCACAAATTTTAAAGAACTGGCAGTGGAAAATATGAAAAAAGCTGCTAAAGAAGAAGCCGATTTGGCTAGAAGAAGGAATGATGTTGATGATGTGGATGGACTGCCCTACATAACTGTGATTGCTGACGCCTGTTGGAGCAAACAGTCATATAGAAAAAATTATAATGCATTATCTGGAGTTGCTGTGACTATTGGCATGCACACAGGAAAAATATTATGGATGCAAGTGAAAAATAAATACTGTGCAAAGTGCATTCGGTACAGTAACAAAATTCTCACTCTGAGAAACACAAGTGCTCAAAAATTTTTCTTGGGCCTTCATCATAGATGGAGAGTGACATTATATTTCAAGGCTTCAAAACTAGCATAGAGATGTGACAGTAGTACCTATGCCAACATTTTGAAAGGGAAGCTATATGGTGCAATGGTGAAAAAGTAGAATGCGCTCAAAATTACAAGATATTTAAAAAAATCGTGTAACTGGTTTAAAAGGTCTTCTCACTAAAAACAGTGAACATATTTGCAAAGATATTTGCACAGCAATAAAAAATCGAAAAGCGGAAATTCTGAGCCTGCCACTTGTATTGCTGCTATTGGAAAAGACATCGAGAATGTAGTTTATAATACTTTCGGGGATCACAGAAATTGTCCTGACTACATTAAGGAAAAGTGCAAGGTTGATGATCAAAATTATGTTCCTGGAATGAAGGAAAATGGGATATTATGGAGGCTGTTAGAAGGCTGAAGTATATATAACTTAAAGAGCCTATATCTCCGGTACACGAACAACTCTGCTGAAAGCTCCATTATTGCAAAATTCGTTGGTGGAAAAAGAATAACTATTCCTTAAAACACACTTATGGAAATAGATGCGCTGCTGCTGTGGTTCAGGTTAATACTCACAGATCAAAATATCAAAAATTATTGCTTGACGGCGGTGAAGTAAAATATTTTGAGCAATTGGGAACGAAACGAATAAAACAAAATCTGCACAATAGAGTCCGAAGAAGAGAACGTAAATTTGTTTATAGAAGGCAGAAATTTGTAATAAAAAGAAAAAAAAAGTGGTGAAAATAAATATGGCTTGAGTTGTAAAAAGAAATGAAAAGAAAGCACTTTTAGCTAGACTCAAATACAATCAAGAAAGAGGAAAAGAAATAGAAGTACAAACCAGAGGGCAAGCTGAAAATTCTAAATGGCACGAATATCGGTCATCATTAATAACAGCATCAATTTTTGGGTTCCTTTGTAAGGCAAAGAAATATTCTGGATATGTAAAACGACTGTTTTATATGGCTGATCTCGCTACACCTTCATTGGTACACGGAATAATATATGAAGAGGTTACTATAAAGCAACTCTCTCATGAAATAGGTAAGAAAATACATAAATGTGGGTTATTTACAGACAAGCACATTATGTGCCTTGGAGCTTCTCCTGATGGTATTATTGATAGTAATATAATTGTTCAAATAAAATGTCCTTCGACAATCGCTAATAGTGATTCTATTGAATCTATTTTATCTGGAAAACTGAAGTACATGTACATTGACAAAAGTAATTCCACAATAATTAGATTAAAAAAAACCCATAATTATTATTACCAAGTCCAGGGTCAACTTCACGTAACTGAAAGAGAGGAATGCATTTTTGCAATTTGGTTATCTTTAAATTTTCCTTTGTACAAGGAAACAATAGCTCGAGACGATGACTTTTAGAAACATAAAATGGAGGAAAAGTTGATAAAATTTTATGAATCCTGGATCATTCCCGAACTATAGAGCCACGCATACCGCGTGGAATGGAGGTTCGTAACGTTGATGGCCACAGTTTTGGAGAGTTTTGCTCGCAAAGAGAGCGAAGGTATGTATACTAAAGTATTATACTTTCATTTTAAATAATTTATAATTTTGTCCTAACTCTAGTACTGGAGAACGGTAGCATGGAGCAAATATTCAGGCTAATGAAGAAAGACAATGAGGATAATGTTTATAAATTATATTTTGATATCTCCAAATTATACCAGAAAGAAGATGTGTAAAATACTAAAATGTCAATAAATTATTCTGTTTTGTAAACATTTTTTAATAATCTTCCGATTTGGCTACTTTTACTTCTCTTTTTATCATTCTTCAAAGTAAAGCTTCCTAAGGTATTAAATACAACCTGGTATCGTATTAGCCATTCCACACAAAACCAATCACCTTGGAACCGGAACATCTTCGATGTTGATGAAGCTTTCACAGTTTGTATGGAATGTAGAACTAGTTCAACCATATTTTTTATTTCCCCTTACCATATCATATCCCCAGGGGATTAGAAATTTCGTGATTTTACGATGAAATTTAATTCATGAGAATGGAACTGATTTTTCTGATTCAACTGGCAAATGAAGCTTAATAATTTATATTTTTCATTAAACAAATACGTCAATACCGAAATATTTTGTTGTTGTTAATAATAACAACGCTTGAATCACGTTTCATCGTAAAATCACGAAATTCCTAAACTCCCTGGTGGTAGGGTATGGTAGGGAAAAACAAAAAATACAGGTGAGCTATTTTTGTATTTCATATAAACTATGAAAGTTTCATCTAAATCGGAAATGATTTGGGACAAAATTAGTCCAAAATAATACAAAGGGATTGCTTTTGCATGGAACGGTTGTGTATACGTGGTCACTTTAAAAATTTATATCTCCACAACAAAGCTGAGCACCATCGCAATATTTTGCTTTTAACTTTAAAAAGAAAATAAAGATAAAAAAGTTTCTCAATAGTGTGGCAAGCATGCATGCTAAAGATTGTTAATAAATATAATAAGAAGAAGAAGTAAGCATTTAGTCAGGTTTGTGATTAGAGAAAGCCAAGAAAAGAAGAAAGAAGTGAGGCTTGGGGGCTTGGGCTTAGAATATAGAGACAACAGGAGTGTTGATACCTGTAAAATTCGTGTGCATGAGCGTGGAATTTTCAGCGTGCCGTGAAGTAGCTCAGCATTATATTGAAGAAAGAGATAAATTTATGTTTAACTGCCAAACGAAGTTCGTTTAATTTGCAAAAGATTTGCAACAATTTAAATGTAATTCAAAAGTTGTGAAAAGTGATTTAAAAATAGTGCAAAATAAAGTAAAGAGTGTAAGTAATTATCTGTTGATATTATAGTGATAAATTTCTAAGTGATGTTCATGTAATTTCAGAATGAAGTGTTCGGTGGAAAATTGCCACAACAATATCAAGGTACGACGTGGGAAATCATTTTTTAGGCAAGTATAGTTATAAAATATTATTTTGTGTACTTTACACACCTTTGTATATTAAATTAAATTAAAAATACACAACAAAAGCGATGAAATACCGAAAAAATCCTTCCTCCGCCGAGATTTGTTTGCGTTTGTGACAGCTGCGAAATTCCCTGGTTATGTTGCCGTAGTGCATCGAATAAGAACCTTTTCGGTGGGAGCAAACGCAATATTTTCAACCATATATCTTGTTGCCCCGCTCTCTATATTGATTCTACTATATGGCTGTACTGATCTTTCACTACAGCGGCAACAGATACTAACACAACCAGAATTTGACTATGCTAAATTTGGCTTATCACACTTCCTGTATTTTCTATATTCTAAGGGCTTCGAAAAGAATAGAAGTGCATAGTTCCATGACAGTGTTATGGAACTATACTGAGTGATTAGCTTTGGACGTAAAGTCCCGACTGCCAGCATGAGCTGACAGATCACCCGACGGACAGCGTTGACTGCAGGGCGGCACGCTAGCTCGCCTCGGCTCATTGGCGGAGAGTGTGGGGAGGTTCCACGAAAAACCTGCCGCTGCCGTCAGCCATAATCAAAAAAAATTTCGTGCATATTAACTAAAAGCCGGCACACATTCGGTCCTGAAGGGACCCTTACGTCACTTACCCATATCCATCAGCGAAGGCGCAGATGGTTTGCCTTCTGTGCGTGCCCCAGCCACCCATCTGACTCTGAGGGCAGATGTTTTCAGAGTCCCTAGTTGACCTGTAGAGAGAGAAAGACTAGGCGAGCCTAGACGACCTTCACACGAGAGGGCTCCAGGAAAGTAGAAGGAGAAATTAATAAATTCTTCAGAGCATTATAGTGACGTTATAATTGTTCCTTTATTCTTTTAATTGCTACGTTCTTTGACAGATCTAGTTTTCTAAAGCTAAAACTACTAGTACCCTAATCCCTACCTGTATTAGCTGTAAATGCTTTGTGTACAAAATAACAAATAAATTTCTTACGACTTCCTTGTAGTAATGACGATTTTTCTTAAATTATGTGTGGTGTGGAATATCTGCATTGAATACCACGGTAAAACGGGCTTATGTGACGCTGAAATGTTATGTCCTCCTTTTCATGTAAATCTTATAAATAATTTAAAATTGTTCGTTTTTCTTTGGTTTTCCTTTTCTTTTTCTGCTAGCAACCCAATAGGTTATGTATTTGAAGTTTTTGGTAAAAGTTCGAGTATTCGGTAGGAAATAATGAGATAGAAAATAGAAAACATTAACCAAAAAGGTTGAATTACTGTGTTGCCTACGGTTGCCTAGTATTCAAGCTTGTACCTGTTCTCTTTTCTCGCAGCCCTATTTTTTCTACACAGATATATGTCTCCTCACTAAGCTAAGTAGTCCTTATCAATCACGTTCGAAAACTCTCTGGGTCAAAAGCAGTGGTGTACCTTTATGCTTTTTGGTAGCAATACAAAAAAAAACGAATTATAAATTTAGGCAGGTTGATATAACCTACCTATATGTCCGTTACAGTAGGAAAAACTAACTTTTCAGCTGGATACAAAGCAATATTTGTAACTTGATCAATGCTGAGTTTCCAACTAATTATCTTAACAACTAACAAATAAAATTTTAGAGCATCTATAACCTACAAACCTTGTCTCACTGGTTTACGCTATCCCTTGCGTTCTGCATTTATTTACTTATTTCATTGACGTGAAACTAATTTCAACTCGTATCCTATTTTTTTATAATGCAATTGATCTTATGTCACCTTACTAGACATACCTTATCAATCAAGTTCGAAAACTATGAATTAATTACAGTTGTGTACCTTTGCACCTTTTTGGTACTAATGCAATAAACGAATAATTTATGCATATTAATATGCCCGACCTACATGTCACAGTTACAATTGTAAAAATTAACTTATTTTACCTGAATACCAAGCATTATTTATGTATTTCAAGGCTGACTTTTAAATAACTATTTTAAAAATTAATTAATAAAATTTGATTTTTGATCAAATTTAGAACAACTATAGCCTACAAAATTTTCTGATTTGTTTGTTATTCATTGCGTTCTTCATCTATTTACTTATTTCATTGATAGTGAAATCAGTTTCAACTCTTATCCTTTTTCTTTAATAATTGTATATTATGATCTATTTTACTTGTATACGTACCAAAAACGATCTGGGAAACAGTTGACTGGAAGGGTTTAATGGTGAACTGCATAATGTGGCGTACCTTTTTGGTTTTTGTTTTTTTTTATATGCAAGATTCAACATATTGATATGCTTACGTTGTGGCCGTTTCTCTGTGAATTCTTTGCAATTGCAACAAAATTATGTTTGTAGCTCCGACGACCATGAGATTTGCTCGACGCAATGCCCAGTAACCGCAGTTAAGCCCATTGACAGATTACTTGCAGCTATATGGCAGCCTTATGATACTGCAATTTACCTTGCAGATCTTTATTCCCGCAATTAAGCCTGCAATGTCGGAATACCTTTTGGTTGGATGGAAAGAAGGTGGCGGCTTAATTCGTGGTTGCTAAAACTATTTTATTCTTTGAAATTTTGTTATAAGGAATAATAAGAAGAATGTCTAAAGTTACGTGTGGCGTTAAATTTTTTAGCCGATGTTAAGGAGTATTTTCTCGTGGATTGCAGGTTGGACGTCTTTTGCCTTTCACGTTTTGACAAAACAGAAGAGGTTGTCTTCTTCTTATCCTTTCCGTCAACATGTCACACCGAGCTTGAGGAAACGCACTTCTCTCGGTCGGGGTGCGTTCAAGTTTTCCGCTTAACAGCAGCCGCCTTACACGCTCGCTTCAGTACTTCGTGTGGCATATTGATATATGCAATACGCTACGACCATAACAACAGGTTATAGAGATTGAAAAAAAAAGTTCTTACTGAGTATTTCTTGTGTTTTAATTTTACTCGCTTAAAATTCAGAAGTGGGATTAGCTATGCCTAACAATAGTTTTGATGCATATACCGTCGTCCAATTGAAAGGTTGGCTGCGTGCAATTGGACTAAACACATCAGGAAAAAAGAGTGAACTGGTGTTGAGACTGATAGAGGTGCCAATGGAGCGGCGTGGTGGGTATCCTGATGGCATTGCGTCGTTGCAGTTTGGTGCTGACGAGGTGCATCTTAAAACACCCAAAATACAGAGTGTGGATACTAAGGAGAGTACAAATAAAAATACAGATGAGTGTCCAACAAATGGAAGCAACGCCGACAACAACAACATCGGAGAATACAACCATAGCACAGTTGAAGTAAGTGCAAATGGTGGTAAAGGTGAAGATGATCATATGACGAGTGGTGGAAAAAATAAGAATGACTGTGAACTGGAACTGATGAGAAAGGAACTAAAGCTGATGGAAAAAGAAATGGAACTTCAAAATAGAGAAAACCAGATACTTTTAAAAGAAAATGAACTACTGAAGAAAGTAACCCAAAATGGGGAATTAAGGGTGCTGGTAACATTAAACCCTAATAAAGGAAATTTTAGAAGTGCGAAGGATTTCCTGGGCGAGTTTACTGGAGGTAATGATTGTTTCGAGCATTGGGAGATGCAGTTGAGGGGTGTTCAGACAGCTTGTGGCCTCGATGAAAATAATATGAGAGCACTAATATCAAACAAACTAAGGGGCAAAGCTCTAAAATTGTTGCATTCGAAGTCAGACCTGATGACAGTATCTGTTGAAGATTTACTGAACGAAATGAGAGCACTTTTCGAAGATCGTTCGAGTTGACTAATGTTGAAAAAGCAGTTTGAAGAAAGAGTGTGGCCGAGCATGGAGACGTTCCACGAATATTTTCATGAGAAAATAATTTTCGCTAATAAAATAAAAATCAACGGCGATGAGCTTCTTGAACACCTAATCGAAGGTATCCCAAACTACATCTTACGCTCGCAAGCAAAACTGCAGTGTTTTCGTAGTAAAAAACATCAGCTACTGGAAGCATTCAGCAACGTGAAATTGGAGAAGCCACCACCGAAATCTTTTGTCAAGCCAATGACAGCAAAACAACGAGAGACTCCAAACGAAAGACAATCAATGAGAGTACTTCAATAAGGAACAGTGAAGGATAAACAACTGTCAGTGAAAAATATAAGGTGCTATAACTGCAATGCTATTGGAAATATGGGAGGTGAGTGTCGTAAGCCGAAGCGAGAAATAGGGGCGTGCCATGTATGTGGCAAAATGGATCATCATGCAGCTGAGTGTCCCATGAGAAAAAATCCGGAAGTTCATAATATTACCCAGTCAGAAGAGAGAGACTAGATGGTACAGTATCAAATTCATCATATCGACAAAGATGAAGTCAACGATGATTATGCAAGAAATTTAGAATATATTTTTGTAAAAGATAATTATAATTTTAAAACTTCGGTAGGAACTTTACTAGATAATGGTAGTGCAATCAGTTTAGCTCGCCAACAGTTCGTACCAGATGTGCTGCTTGTTAGAAATGAAGGAATGTTTTCAAATTACAGTGGAATAAATAAAAGCCCACTTGATATTGTTGGCAAAGTAAATTGTGTTGTTTTATATGAAAATAAAGAGATAAAGTTGAATTTATATGTTGTAACCAATGAAACAATGGAGTATTCAATTCTTTTAGGGAAAGATTTTATGAGAATAGCTAAGCTACAATTAAAAACTTTATTCGATAAAGAATATTTAAACCTAATGATGATAGAATCTGACGAAGAAGAGATAAGCATAAGCAACGATGTAATAAGCTTTGAAACGAAGGTTAGACTCGATAAGATATATAAAGAAAGCGATTTGTGCTGCAAGCGTCCTGATATTCCAGAAGTTAAATGCGCAATTAGGCTGGTGATGAATAGTGAACAGCCCTTCCATTGTCCCCCCCCCCCCCTCTAGATTGTCATACAATGAGAAATAAAGAGTGCACGTTATTATAGATGAGTTAGTAGCTAAAAATATAATAAGACCAAGTAATTCAGAGTACACATCACCCATTGTGTTAGTACGAAAGAAGACTGGAGATATCAGGTTATGTGTGGATTACCGGGTGCTGAATAAGGCTACGTGTAAGGATAATTATCCGTTACCATTAATTGATGACTTGCTTGATAGAATAATAAACAAAAGTGTATTTTCATTATAAGATTTGAAGAGCGCTTTTTATCATGTAAAGATGAGTGAAGATTCGGTGAAATACACATCGTGCGTGACACCGATGGGTTAGTATGAGTTTTTAAAAATGCCTTTCGGTTTAAGGAATGCACCCGCAATTTTCCAGCGTTATGTTAACCAAGTGTTTGATGACCTCATCACAGTGGGGAAGGATTCAATATATTTGGACGATATAATGATTGCTACAGAAACTGAGCAGGAGCATTGAGAAATATTGAGTGAAGTTTTCGAAAGATTAGTGAGGAATAAATTAGAGTTGAGGTTAGATAAGTGGCATTTTATGGAATCAAAAGTACGTTATTTAGGGTATAACATTTCAAAAGAGGGTATAAGGCCGGATGAGAAGAATATAGAATCAGTAATGAATTTCCTTGTGCCGCATGATATAAAGACTGTTCAAAGTTTTCTTGGGCTGTGTTCATACTTTAGGAGATTTATTCAAGGATTTTCGGTGGAAGCACAACCGTTATACAATTTAATTCGAAAAAATGTAAACTTTAAGTTTGAAAAAAAGAGGTGGATTGTTTTGACAGATTAAAGCAAAAATTGATTGAAGCACCTATATTGGCGATTTATGATACGAGAGATGAGACAGAGCTCCATTGCGATGCAAGCTCTATTGGATTTGGAGCCATTCTATTATAAAAGAAAGGTGATGGGAAGTTCCAACCAGTTATGTACTTTTCGAAACGAACGAGTGATCATGAATCAAAATACCATAGTTAGAGGCGCTGGCTATAATTTATGCACTGAGGAGATTTAGGATACACTTGCAGGGCTTGAAATTTAAAATTGTTACGGATTGCAATTCTTTGAAGCTAACATTAAACAAAGGGGAGAGGGAGGTGAATCCAAGATTCGCGAGGTGGTCGTTAGAATTAGAAAATTTTGATTACTGTTTGGAGCATCAAGGAGGGTCTAAGATGCAACATGTGGATGTTCTTAGTATAATTACCAATATATTAGTTCTTGAGGAAAATGCATTTGAATAAAATTTGTCAATATGTCAGTACAAAGACGAGCAGGTGAATGAAGTAAGAGAGCAATTGGAAAGAGAAGAAGGATTTTGTTTTATGTGCCAAGAGGTATGGAAAACAATGTGTTGAGAAAATATCATGATGAAATGGATCATATGGTTGTGACAAAGTGATGGGAGTGTTGATGAAAACGTATTGGTTTCCAAAGATGAGGGAAAAGATTAAATGTTATATAGGAAATTGTTTGAATTGTATTGTTTTTTCTCCAAATAGTGGTAAACATGAAGGGCTAATGCACAATATACCAAAAGGAAATGTGCCTTTCGAAACCGTACATATATACATTTTGGTCCGGTCGTACTACAGAATGGCAAAAGAAGGTATGTTTTCTTAATGATAGATGCCTTCACAAAATTTGTCAGGTTATATGCGGTAAAGTCAACCAATTCAAGCAAAATGATTGGTTGCATGAGATCATATTTTAATGCGTATAGTCGACCAAGATTGATAGTTTCCGACAGGGGTAGTGCTTTCACCTCCAAGGAATTTGAAAGTTTTATTGAAGAATGTAATATTCAACACATAAAGATCGCAACTGGTTCGCCTCAGGCTAATAGCCAAGTAGAAAGGGTTAACAGAAGTATAGCGCCGATGATAGCTAAACTAACGACTGCGCCTGGGACTAATTCTAGCTTAGATAGAGTTCTACCAAACATTGAGTTTGCATTAAATAATACAGTGCATAGGAGTGCCGGGGCGATGGCAAATGAGCTGTTGTTTGGAGTTAATCAGAGAGGGATAGTAATAGATTTTTTAAAGGAAAGATTAGAGGACGCCAATGAGAAAGAGGACATGAGAAATGTAGAAGAAATAAGGACGAAAGCCGCTGATAAAATAGTAAAGTGTCAATGAATAATGAAGGTGATTATGTAGTAGTTAAAAAATTGATTAGTAAACCAGGAGCTTGGAAAAAGATATCGCTTAAGTTTAAAGGTCCGTATAGGGCAGCCAAAGTATTACCAAATGACAAATATTTGTTGAAGGATGTTGAGGGGTTCCAATTAACGCAAGCTCCGTATGGTGGGATATGGGAAGCAGCAAATATGAAAATATGGATGAATGAAGATACGCAAAATAAAGACGTAATCGGGACGATTGTAAGTCAGCATGGCCGAACTGTGGCAACCATGCATGCTAAAGATTTTAAATAAATATAATAATAAGAAGAAGTAAGCATTTAGTCAGGTTTGTGATTAGAGAGAGCCAAGAAGAAGAAGAAAGAAGTGAGGCTTGGGTAATGAATAGAAGCGCGTAGTCCATGACAGATTATAGAGATTGAAAAAATAAATTCTTACTGAGTGTTTCTTGTGTTTTAATTTTACTCGCTTAAAATAATAAATAATGCTACTTAAAAAAAATACTACTATTAACAACAACAAATTTCGTTCGGTACTGCTGTACTTTTTTATGAAAAATATAAAGTATTATGATTCATTTGGAACTTAAATCTGGAAAATCGGTTGTTCCAATCTCCAGATATGATTTTTTGAAAATGGCGTGTCATCGTAAAATTGAGCAATTTCTCACTTCTTAAAAAATGAAAGGATTCCCACATCAGGTCCAGACCTCGTTGATTTTATATTGGAACGATGCATTGCTGCCTGCCTCGAATAATGCATAAAATTTCTAAAGAAAAAATTTCCAGTAAATTTCTAAGTACAAGTTGAGTGCTTGGCGCTATCGACTTTTGTTACTTGCCCAGGCTTTGTATGCCTATGTTTGTCTACTGTTTGAGCACATCACAAAGGTCCGGCTTCACTAATATCTTAGAATATATAGCAAACAGGAATGGTTGAATCGTGTAAAATTCGTGTACATGAGCGTAATTTGTCAAGAGCAGGAGACTATACATAGGAGTAACTGAGATCCTGCAAGAAAGATTTGTCAAAGCTGGGTGCAGAATTGTCAAATGTGATTTTGTTGTGTGAGCAGATTTAGTCAACTTAAAATTCTTTTGTGAAATTTAACAAAAGTACCGAATCAATTCTTTTCAAAACTATTTATCTTTGAACTTTATTTAGTGCAAAGTTTTATAGTGCCACTAGTGCCTGTTAAAATCTTCATATCAATTAAAAAAACAAAAAAGGAAGTGCTCGGTCAGTGCTTGCAAATATAAATTGGATTATAAAATAAGGAAATCCTGTTTGAGGCAACTGCGTTATCTAAATTATCTTTTTTGTTAATAGACGCAGAGATTTATATAAATTAATTATGTGAATTCTTTCAAAATAAAGTAGAAAAAGAACATTTCTTACCACAGATGCTCCGCACAAAACCTTTGTTTTCTTTTTGCAAATTCACAAGTTGTTTAGAATAGGGATGGAGTGTAAATACATGTAAAAATGGACTACCAACAAACCAGAAATTCATAACGCAAAATCTGGCTTATCACCATTCCTGTTTGCTCGATATTCTAAGCCTAATATACCTTGTTAGTATTAATCTTTGTTATTCCAAGAATATAACAGTATAATAACATAAAGAATCATAAACATAATAAAATCTTGTAGCTAACACTCGACAGGTGGCACTACATATGGAACATTTATTTTAGGCAAAGCCTGACAGTTGCTGACAGCCTGTCAGACATCGAGCTTTTATTTTAAGAGGAGGCGCCTCAAACCACATAGCCAATATTTTCATTTAAAATTAACGCATTAGTTAACGTGCCGCGAAAATTATATATATTTATATTCTTAAAGTGACTAGGATAAAGGAATTTTACGATAATGTTTCTAAAAGGCAATATTTAAAAATATTTTTTTTTATAACCTTCTTTCTCTTTACCATTTGAATTTGCCCAACTTCTTCTCATTTATTATACAGGAACTGTCAAACTGTCAAACGCTCACACTGTGTTTCACAGCCTTAAATTATTATATTATAAACACAAATCGCAGGTAAACATCTGTACAGCCGTCCGATCAGAAATTTTTTGAAATTTCACAATTTCAAAATGGCCGGAGCTAATTTGTTTGCAATAGTTGTGATATGCTGCCCATACTCCCGATCGAAACTCGGATTGAAGCACGGAATTTTTCCTACCCTCGAATCGTAGCCCCGGAATATAATACAAGCCATGAAGTCGCCGAAGGCACAGACACATTAAAATGCCTTAACGTACGGGTGCAGCATGCAGTAAGAGCTCACTCTCACTGCTTTTTGTATACTCGTCATGGAGGAAAAACTAAGATTTCATCTTAAACAGGTCCTTAAACACAAATCTCAGCAAAATGAAGTTAAAACCAATTGCAACCAAATATGTTTTCTTTCTAATGGTTAAAATAGCATCTAGAACAAATTTATGGAAATTATAGCATTTGAACAAAATAAGGGCAACTTTTATATGAAAAACTCCTTCAGTAAGACAAGGCAAGAAGACTGTGGATGGCACTTGCTGCTCTTTTTTTCCGCCCGATTACTTACTTCTCAGCAAAAAAACTTCCGCGTGTAGGCTATGGCAAACGTATGTTTGGTTGAAATATGTATATTCTAAGCTACTACTCACACAATGCGTATAAATGCAATTAATTTGAATAAGAAGAAGGTATTTTGGCAACATAATGCTTCGCCCAATTTCACGCTCGAAAATTTAGTTCATCATATGGGCTCGGCGCGCTGGGAGTTAAAGCCGGTTTAGTGTAATTTTGAACGTCATTTTGTAAATAATTTGTATTGTTTACATTACAATAACCCCAAAATCTGCATCCAGCCGGTGTTGTTTGTGTATTTTGGATTCGGTCGGAATTATCCTTTATATGTTTTGAATTTGTAGTTCTGATCATTTTGACGAAAAGGTGCAAGAAAATAGTCGGCTAACGGGCCCAGATTAAAATTTTAACAGTGGGTTTTTGTGTATATATCTAATTGAATTTACTCTTGTGTAGTTTTATAAAAATTGGAAAATTGGTGCTTGAATCAAATTTATGGTGGCAATCTTTTATCATTGTTGTGTATGGTATGATGGGGAATTTCCGGATGCAATGTAGAAGAGTAACCAAGGAAGTTGTCCATCTGTTGAAGTAAATTCTGGTAAGGTGTGTATCATTGAAAGGTTGTATAATTGTAAATTTCTTAATAAAACTTTCTTTTCAGTTTGTACTCTCTTAAATTCATGCATTTATTACTTGCGGATATCGGAAGGAAACAAACCTGTTGCTCCCTTCAGTTTTTATACAAAAAAGTTATCAGAAATTTAAATAGTATAAATAATATGAAATGATATCAAATGATTAGAAAAAATCGCTTAGCTCACCTGATTTCCTTCCTATCGGTTTGCACCCATTTCTGTGAGGGCATCTGGTATTATTTTGTATACAGATCTATATATGAGCAATGCAGGAGCAGCTGGAGTTTAGACACGCAGCACTATGCTTACAAGGTATAGAAGATATGTAGAAATATTTTCTAAAATATATTAAAACAAAATAAATTTATGTGTAAGTAAAAGGAATTTCAAACATTTGTAACTATTCATTTAAGCACCATTTAAAAACGAATTACAGCGGAAAGTTTTTTCAATTAGGTTTTGTGGCCTTAGTACTTAGTTAATTTCTATATTGTATCTAATATATAGTTTTATGTAAGTCGCATAATTAGGTATTTGTGCTATTGAGGCCAATTTAGTCAGCTCCTTCAGAGCTCAAATCAAATCGAAAAACTATTTATTCCCTAAACCCTATGCCTAATCCCTAAGTGAACTAAAATACCAATTTCTTGATTGGTAATTAGTTTGCTACTATACCACACGCTTGATTAGTGGATGCCAAATTTTTTGAACATATCGATATATCGGATTTTTGATATATCAGAATAATATATCAATATTTGCGAACATTTCGATATATTATATTACGAAAATTAAAACACAGAAATATCTCCGTGAACCTCTACTTATATTTACAGACTAATCACTTTATTTTTCATTATATTTCGGATTGCCAAGCTGTTATTACACGAAGTTTCAAAAACATTGAATATGGATCGCGCAAACTATTTACTTAATACTCATGCTCTCTATTTCAACACAGTCAAATTCAAATTCAAATTCAAAGTTTATTTATTCCATACCCCGGCATAAGCGCCATGTCAGGCGATTAAAGTATTATAAATTAGATTACATATTTTGTTACAGAATATTAAGTAGCATATGGAGACAGTAAGTAAGTAAATAAGTTGGTAAATAGTTCAGAGTTTATATCCATTGTTTGTTTCGATACTCGAGTTAAGTTAGATTTAGTGTAGACTTAGTGTAGATAGTGTCTAATCCATGCCAAACAGGATTTACAGGTAAGGTAGCTTAGTTATACAATAGGTGTAATTCTGCCAGTTGCAGACTAGCATCAAGTATTTAACAGCAAATAGTGATTAGTAGTTAGTATATCATTTAGTCGTTAATGGTAAGAGCATTAATTATAGTGTACAGTCTCAGTAATACTTCGGCAGTAAGTACCATTTTAAGCAATTCATTTATACAAAATTTTATAAAAGTTGTCATACATTACTCCACAGTCGACACCCCTGAGTGACCTGTCCAGTTGGCAACCCTTGAGACTAAAATTTCATAAAGTCAAGTACTAGGTACTGTAAATATATTCTTATTGATTAATTATTCTAACCAGGATTACTTGCCAGCTACCACCAGCTATTGCCAGATCTAAAAGCTATCCACTCTATCTGGGTACTGGTTTGCAGTTAGTTGCTAGCACCTGGGTGCACTTATGAATTATCTACAAGCTAAACACAGCCCATGACTAGATACCACTGGTGACATATACATTTATATTTATATTTATTATCACATACCAAAAAAATTTAACATATCTATTGTCATCACTGACCACAAGGAGCACTTGGGTACATATATGAGATATATACCTTTCACATTTGTTCAGTCATTTCTTTATTATCACACCTTGATGAGACGCCGGCTATGACCAGTGACCAAAAGCACCGCTTAATAGAACCATTGCAGATGAAATGACTATTGTTTATGTAGTTTGAGCAGTGTTTTCAACGACAGGCTATTGCATTCCAACATTTTGAAGAAATAATGCATGTGACCGCACTAGGTTATTAAATGAATAGATGATAAGATGATTTGAGCGATGACCACAATTGACAGCATCCATGTGTATAAACATTTAACATTTACATCGGCCGGATGCTATCCTTTATGTCATACATATGCCGGGTTGAAGCACAACTCGCTATCACGAGGAGTTCATGTGATTCAGGATACAGATCTTGAAGCCACCCAGACTGGTAGATTCCCTAATGAGTGATGGCAACGCATTCCAGCATGAGACCCCTTGTCCATATACACTATTAGATCCATATTGGGTCCAGTTTAGCTTGGAGCTAATATACTCCAGTAGCAGTCTGAGCTGGGATCGCATGATAAAGGTGAGCACTCTCATATTGTAAAGATCAGATAACGAGCATGGTAGGAGAAGACTCATGAATGGTGAGATATGCCCCGAGCGTCGGAGTCCAAACACGAATCGAACACATGCCTTGAGTGCACGCGTCAGTTTATTCATTGCATTGCACTGCAGAGGATACATGACTACATCCGCGTAAATAAAATGCGGAATTGTTAGAGCATTGACCAGTCGCATTCGAATACTAGGTGGCAGCTTGAGCGTCACCGCATACAGCGACTGCAGTCCACCGTAGACTTTGGCACATATTACTTTCACCTGTGGTCCCCATTTCAGATGTGTATCCATAAGTAGACCCAGGTTCTTAACATGATCCATCACGAATGGAATAACAGACTCCAACAAGATCAAGGGGGGGACCAGATGTACTGGGGCAAGCGTTCTACTACAGGAAGAGTATAGCTTTACCTGTGATTTGCTTGGGTTGATGCTAAGCATATTTTCTAGTTTTACATTGAGTGATGCAATTAGTGTTGGTAGATTGCTGATTGATGACGCATCGCAGATCTGTAGATCATCCGCGAGGACCAGCCACAGGTGATGGGCGTAACAAAACCGAAGCCACATCATTGATGAACATAGAGAAGAGAACAGGAGCCATAACAGCTCCCTGCGGAACTCCCACATTCACAGCCGCCGGGCGTGATCTCCTTCCATTTGCAACAACAATGCGACTTCGACCCGACAGATAACTGGTGATACATGGAACATGCCGACGTAGAGAAGTCAAACAGCCTAGCAAGCTTGTTGACCAGCATAGAGTGTGGAACAGATTCAAATGACTTACTCATGTCAAGAAGGATATGAACCACATTGCTTCCATCAACGCAGAGCTCGCGGATGTCCGACAATACCTTAGACAGCGCTGTCGTTGTCGAGTGCTTACTTCCGAATCCCGACTGAAATTCAGACAACAGTTTATTGTTTTCAAGGTGTTGGTTAATCTGCTCGTTGATGATTGTTTCGAAAGCTTTCGAGATGGAAGGCAATATAGTAATGGGTCTCCAGTCTGACAGAGTTTTCGGCGAATTGATCTCCGGTATTGGGGTTTTCCAACAGTCTGGAAAATAGGAACAGGTAATGAGTTTATTGAAGAGATTAGTGAGTTGTGTTAAATTCAGGGGAAGAATGATTTTTAGAAACTTAATCTGTATCCCATCGGTCCCTACTGCATTCGACTTGATGCGCGTAAATGCAACTACGACCTCACTCTCTGTTCAGTTTGTTAGCGAAAAGTAAGTGTCAGAGAGGACAACTGAGTCGCTGTCTGCAGGCCCGCTATTGATTATCAAGGGTGAAATAATATCGCTGCCATTTCCCACAGACGGATTAAAGCTCCGCGACAATGGAGGGGTATTTGTGCTAACATTGCGCTGCTGCGTAAGCACTGGCGCGGCTGATGGACAAGAGAGGAAGTCGTTGAATTCATCTGGATCAATATCCGCATCGCATCGAGCTTTAGATTCCAATCCAAGCTCCCTGACCTTCCCCCAGTTCACACCATTCTCAAAGTTACGTTTGGCAACCGCCTTGGTCCTAGCCCTAATCAAATAATCAGCCTCTCTGCGCAATCTAGCATATTCCGTATGATTGGCAGTCGTTTTGCTTACTCTCCAGCTAGAGTAAGCGATGTCTCTAAGTTGGCATAGTAAGATGACATCGGGCTGGTTGAGGACCCTTTCACCAATTGACTTGATGTTAATCGTCTTGATAGGAACATGAGAAGCAAAGAGATCACATATGATCCTGGATATAGCAACAGCAGCAAGCTCCGGGTCTGGTGTGTTCTGAATCATCGCCCAGTCCGCAGCGGCAATGTCAGCTATGAGAGGTTCCATCAGGATAGCATTAAGATTACGAAAACTCTTCCGTCTATAGGGTACAGCACAGTTATTGTCAAAGGTGGCAAATATGATCTCATGGTCCGAGACCCCGGAACACTGTCCAGTCAGGGTAGGCTCGAAGTTACGGGCAACGATAAGGAGGTCCAACACCGTTGCAGAAGTGGCACCATGCCATGTGGGTACACTGTTCAACATTAGCAGGTCACGCTCAGCAAAGGCATCCTTGAGTGAGTCACTCAGAGTGGATACTATGCCCACATCAATGTTGAAGTCCCCACCAAGAACAATTCGAGGACTACGATTCAAGACAAAATCCAGAAATTCACTAAACTCCACCAAATCATGATCCCGAAAAGTGTTCGCTCTTCTGTAGGCAATCACTAGCGCGGTAGGTTCGAGAGGTCCATCTTCATCATCACTCCAGACCAAAACCGACAACAGTTCCCAGATATCATTGATCAGCTGACCAACAATTCTAGACTGCAGGGTATTAGCCACATACATTGCCCCCCCCCCCCCTGCCCCAACCCTGTCCAGCTTATGTAGTCTGAACCCCGGGATCTCAAGCATCTTTGATGTTTTGTGCGACTTTGACCATGTCTCACACACCAATAGTGCACCTGCACTCCCTTTGATTGCTAATTGTCTGATTTTAGCGAGATTTTTCAACAAGGACCTAGCATTGAAGGATATGACATTGAACTTTGATGGTAGTAGAAAATTAGGGAGTGATTCCCTAGTTGGAAGTACGTGATGCATTGTCGACGAGCCTAAGACCGATTGCACTTGCTGAGCACCTTGAGCTTAGAGCTTCGGTGAACTGCTCATATATAAGATGAGTATCGTTATCCTCGGTCCACTGTGCAACATACACCTGTCTATTTCTGGTGGTCACACTCCGCAGGGTGCACTTCCTTTTAAGAGTGAGAGCCTGGCGAAAAAGTGCCAGCACGCCACCATCTAGGTCGTCGTTGATATAGACTCTAGCTGACGGTCCACCGGAAATAATGGTGTCAACGGTTAGGGGTTTGGTTTTAAGCTGATTCAAGTAAGCCTGGAAGAAATGCTTACAGTTACCCCTATTGTTAAATTTTATGAAAGTCCTAGGTTTGGAGATGCGATTGGGCGAGACACTACTACTCATCCCACTTAAGTGGGATTGCCGGGACAATGTTGGCACTGAAAGAGGGATCAAGCCCTATACTAGTGCAAAGGGCTGGGAGAGGATTCGGATTATCTAGATGAAAGGCTCCAGCTGGTAGGTTGGTTACTATGAGAGTCCTTTTCTTGTGTTCTGGCCCTTCACTCGTACTACCAGGAGTATTATCGGTTCCTAGAGTGCTTATCAGTGATCTCACGGAATTGAGACCTGTATGCAGAGCTTCGGTTTTGTTATGTAGAGCAAGCAGTGGTATGGACAAGTCACACCGGGTAGGGATCACCGATTGTGCATCCACAACAACTGCTGGAGGATCCTCTTCGGAATCACCAGCCGCTTGTCCAGACTGATCGCTTAATTTTATTGTTTTCTTCTTAGGGTCACACTGAGTCTGGTCAGGTCTTGCACTAAGATTTTGGGATTTATTCGCAGGATTTCTCACTTCATTCACTTTCGCCATTTCCATTTATTGACGACGGATATATTTTCAACACGATCAGCAGTCCCTATGATTCGAGTTTTATGACGTTTTTTGTGTCCAGCTATAATCCAATTATCATTAACATTGCTTTGAAGATTTTTATCATTATGAACATTAGGCTCTAGAGAAATTTGGCCAATATCAGGCACCATATAACTCGGATGTATCTCGATTTGTGCATTAACATTGTGATCATCACTGACTAAACGCGGAGAATCCACGTCAAGATGCGCATACTCCACTGGGAATGACAAAGAACTCCGAGCAATTGAGGGGGAAATGGTGGCAGCCGTGCCTGCCTTACCTCTAACTTGATTACATATGGTTTCAGCGACTACGGGCAGATCTAGATTTTTTTTTCTTTTTATTTTCAGCTGGTTAGAATAACTTTCCTTGAGAGTGGTAATTGATATTTTCCCGCTCATCTCATTAAGCATCGTTGACATAACTTCATTTTTATCACACAATTTCGATATTTGCACTTTCACATCTTTTATTTCTAGTTCTTGATTTTGAAAATTTTTTTTATAATCATCCAGTGCAGTTAGAACACAATCAATTTTGCTACACATCGAATTTAAGCAATTTTTGCAATCGCTACATAGGTAGATAACATTCTCATTTCCAATTATTAAGTTTGCGGTAAATTCCGATAATAAAGCACATTTGACATGAAGCTACCGGCCACAGAAACCGCTGCAAAGAATTTTTGCATCACTTCTACCAATAATTTTTTCACTTTTTTACAGTTTAAGTTCATTATGAATAAAATTTTGTTATTATCACAAATTATAATTGATAAACAGCAATGCACTCGTTTAAAGAATTAATTATCGCAAAAAATCTTCGAAAAAAAAGTCTATGAAAAACGAGCAATTTAAAAACACGTCCGCTCAGTGCAAATGCCTACGCATCATTATGCTATTACTAGTTATTAGTAGTTGAATTAGGATTATCTACGTTTCTCTGTATTTAACATTCCCGTAGTTCCAGAAATTATAAATTATAAAACTTATCTGCCCCGCTAAGCACTAAGTCTATCTCTTAAAATAAATGTATGTTGAATTAGGATTATCAAGGTCCACAAGATTGCTCTAGTCCGTTGACTTGATGTCCTTGCCTGTCTTTGAATCCAGCTGTGGAAATGGCTAATGGGTTGATGTTTTCTCTTCGGAAGCGATACAGTGCCGCCCAGTCTTGACCTGATCTGGGAGTATCCGTGTGACCAATGTTGTGAACCTTCAAATGTATCTTCGAGTGCCGAGATGTTAAAGCGTTTGATTTCCAGTTTCCGGAATTTCAATCAATAATCTAACTAGTCTACAGTTGAGCGTTTTCATTCATTTTTACAAACTTGACTGTCAGGTGAGAATAAGCTTAAATATGCGATTTAATATAATGCTTAGCTAAATTTCACAATACATTCTATAATATATCTGGATTATTCAAAATTATCCAATATGGCGACCGAACGCTGTACCAACATCGGCCTCCTCGTTTGTTACAACCTCTTGGAAAACTTCTCGTTACAGCCTTGATCAACAGGATTCCAACTTTTCATTTCACAACTATGCCCATCGAAAGAAAGCACAAGTTTTTGGGAGTCATATATGAATTTGAACTTGAATTAATTTAATGTTGGGTCTTGAAAAACCAGAGAGAAAAAACAGAGAGAAGCGTTCTGATAGCACTACCTATATCAACTTTGAATTGATATAGGCAGCAGCTGCAGTCGACAACTCTTGCTGCAAAATCATCCTTAGGACTTGTGAGGACGACGGCACAGTATTTCGCCGCTAGCGATCAGCCGGCTTGGGCGGGTTCTTGTCGTCCTCATCCCTCGGATGCTAGGATGCTCAGACGGACAGACGGACTGGAATAATAATCAATTACACTGACTGCACTTTGACTGTTATAGCGGACGGACGGACGGACAATTGTACGTAAAAAACAATCGAACTTACTTTGGACCATCCTGACCCGATGATCCCGCTGAAAGCCGTAGTACATAACATTTTTTAAGAAGGAAGGCCATGTATTGCCCAAATTATTGAGAGAGGCAGAAACAGATGGATGGACTCCCGATATTAGCGGAGTCCCTTGTCATCGCCATAGAGCCCTACGCTCCCATCCTCCCCACGATCAAACCGCTGATAACAGGTTTTGGTTTTATGGTTTGATCCCATTACCTCTAGTGTGTACGCGCCAGTGGCACCAACAAATCCCAGTCCTTACCTCATCATGTCACCTTCCCCCTTCATTGGATTTCAATTCTTACCATATTCTCACACTATATAAACAAAAAAAACAAAAAAAACCCAAAAAAACTGCGATTTTCCTTCCAACAACCTTTGGTGACCTTGACCAAGAAAGCTCTTCAAACCAATTCTACAAGCCTTCCTTATTACAGGACGAATATGATGATTGGATCAAAAAAAAAACTCGCACTTCGCAGAACCAAGAATTAACAAACAACCAAAATCCGGAACATGTAATCATCAATAGGATTTTTATTTATGTAATTCCTTTTTATAAATAAAAATTTCTGCTTGTTTCACTAACATTTCCAGGCATGAAAATTCACAAATAGGCAACGCCTGATTTAATTTACAGGACTAAAAGTAATTTTTTTATTAAATAAAATTCCTGTTTGTGTCTCTAATATTTCCAGGAACGAAATTCACAAATATGCAACGCCTGATTTAATTTACAGGACTCAAAATAATATTTTATTAAATAAAATTCCTGTTTGTTTCACTAATATTTCCAGGAACGAAATTAACAAATATGCAACGCCTGACTTAATTTACAGGACTCAAAATAATATTTTATTAAATAAAATTCCTGTTTGTTTCACTAATATTTCCAGGAACGAAATTCACAAATATGCAACGCCTGATTTAATTTACAGGACTCAAAAAAAATAATATTTTATCAAATAAAATTCCTGTTTGTTTCACTAATATTTCCAGGAACGAAATTCACAAATATGCAACGCCTGATTTAATTTACAGGACTCAAAAATAATATTTTATTAAATACAATTCCTGTTTGTTTCACCAATATTTCCAGGAACGCAATTCACAAATATGCAACGCCTGATTTAATTTACAGGACTCAAAATAATATTTTATTAAATAAAATTCCTGTTTGTTTCACTAATATTTCCAGGAACGAAATTCACAAATATGCAACGCCTGATTTAATTTACAGGACTCAAAAATAATATTTTATTAAATACAATTCCTGTTTGTTTCACCAATATTTCCAGGAACGCAATTCACAAATATGCAACGCCTGATTTAATTTACAGGACTCAAAATAATATTTTATTAAATAAAATTCCTGTTTGTTTCACTAATATTTCCAGGAACGAAATTAACAAATATGCAACGCCAGACTTAATTTACAGGACTCAAAATAATATTTTATTAAATAAAATTCCTGTTTGTTTCACTAATATTTCCAGGAACGAAATTCACAAATATGCAACGCCTGATTTAATTTACAGGACTAAAAAAAATAATATTTTATCAAATAAAATTCCTGTTTGTTTCACTAATATTTCCAGGAACGAAATTAACAAATATGCAACGCATGACTTAATTTACAGGACTCAAAATAATATTTTATTAAATAAAATTCCTATTTGTTTCACTAATATTTCCAGGAACGAAATTCACAAATATGCAACGCCTGATTTAATTTACAGGACTCAAAAATAATATTTTATTAAATAAAACTCCTGTTTGTTTCAGCAATATTTCCAGGAACGAAATTAACAAATATGCAACGCCTGATTTAATTTACAGGACTCAAAATAATAATATTTTATTAAATAAAATTCCTGTTTGTTTCACTAATATTTCCAGGAACGAAATTCACAAATATGCAACGCCTGATTTAATTTACAGGACTCAAAATAATATTTTATTAAATAAAATTCCTGTTTGTTTCACTATTATTTCCAGGAACGAAATTCACAAAAATCCAATGCCTGATTTAATTTACCGGACTCACAAAAAAAATCTTTTAAAACCAACCAAAATTAAATAAAATACTTCTTGGCTCACTGAAAGTTGTTTTTCCAATCCCATCATCTTTTAAACTTTTTTACGAACCAACCTCGCAATTCTTCACTACATCCCCCCACTATTCTTTTTCACCGAGTGTATTCGGTTAATTCAAGCGCCCGAACCAATCTCCACCAATCGCATGTAAGCGTCCCCCACGTCACGGAAAAATTTCCGACTTTGACTTCAGAATCTATCCTTGTAAGGGTATATCACAAAATCGCGTGTACAATATATAAAAAAAAAACTCGAGTCGTATTCCAGAAAGCGCGTTTCAAATTTGTGCTGAAGCAGGACGGTTTATAAGGGAATTACTCTGGAACTTTTTTAATGAAGCAAGTGTGGACCATGAACTGCTTAAGGCAATCAAAGTGACACTTGATCAAGTAGCGAAGAGACTAATTCCCTACAGCGTGGGGACGACTCACCGAGATAAGAGTCTCAAAGCCGGGCTCTGCAATGAGAAAACAAATACTAAGAAAACTGAATACGCCCAACGTTGGGACGACCCACCATACAACAAAAGGACTCTAAGAAATTCTTTGAATCAAACTAAGAACTTTGAATGGCGGCCTAGGTGGTACAAGGAAAGAACCGGAGACTGACTAGGTCTTTTTTTTTTTTTTTAATAAATCTCGTCCAAAAGAAGAATAGGAAGGAAAGACAGGATAGCAACATATCTACCTTAAAGATAACCCAAAAGGGGTTAGAGCTGTAGAAAAAAAAACCAATTTTTTGGATTTCCTCTACACCCGTAAGTGCAGAGGCGTAACATACAAAAAAAAAATATAAATATATCTCATCCCGTAATTTATGACTTCAAATCTTGAGCGTGGAACACCCCGAGAGGAACGCACCTTGGAGTCTCAAGACGATATGACACATTTCCAACACGTTCAACAACTTTAGCCTTCACAAATTTAGGCGCGAACTTTGAAGTAAACCGATTCATTACATTACTCTGGACATGGTTCCGAACAAAAACTGTTTGACCAATGGTAAAGATTCGAGCTTTAGTACGAAGATTGTATTTCTCCGAATATCTCTTATATGCCTTCGAAAGATTGATTTTAACTTCATCACGAACTAATTGTAGTTGCTGATTAACAGGAACAAGTTCCAAATCCCCACCCAAGACATTTGTACATTCTTGAATAAGTTTGTACGAACTCCCATGTACTACCGGATGTCTTCCAAACATTAGAACATATGGTGAGCACTTGGTCGACTCATGGACGACACTTCGGATGGCGTATCCAATTTCGCTCAAATGCTCATCCCACTTCGTCTGTACTGTCGTACATCAGAAGTCATATTTGGCCAATAATAAAAACGCCTTAATTTTTCTAACGTCTTACCAAACCCAAAATGCGAAGAAGTGGGAGGCTTGTGTTCTTGCTCAATTATAACGGCAGTTAATTCGTCTGGTACCCATAATTTCCACTTAACGGAACCGGAAGATATGCAAGATTTTGGAGAATTAAAAGAAATAAACAGACGATTATCTTTAATCTGGAGGTTTGAGGGGGGATTTACGGCAGAAGTAACCTTTTCCAATCTCTCTACGTAAGTTTTACTAAGAAACGCCGAAGATTTCAAATCGATAGACCCAATAACTGTTTTCACATTAAGCTCGTTGATATCCTTGCTCTCGATTCTTTCACCCAACGGTTCATCCATGAAGACTCTGTACAAAGCGTCAGCTACAATGTTATCCTTACCCCTTCGATATTCAATATGGAAATTAAATGACTGAAGTTTGAGGCTCCATCGTGCAAGCCTGCCACACAGATCACGCTGGTTCATAAGCCATTGAAGACTTGCATGATCCGTGATTATTGTGAATTCCAATCCCTCAGCATACGGTCGAAAACGCTTCACGCTCAGAACCGCTGCTAAGCATTCCAATTCGGTAATACTATAATTGCGTTGTGCAGCGTTTAACTTCTGAGACATGAAGGCAATAGAGTGTTCATTACCATCAACATCACGTTGGAACAATACGCTACCTATACCTGTGCTGCTTGCATCACATTGAATAAAGAATTGTCGGGAAAAATCGGGATTTGCCAGCACCGGAGCAGTGATCAAACATTCCTTTAATTTTATAAAAGGTTCTTCAGCCTTTTCGTTCCACACAAATTTAACACTCTTCTTCAGAAGATCGGTAATAGGACTAGCAAGGGTAGCAAATTGTGGTATAAATCGCCTATACCACCCGCAAACTCCCAAGAAACTGCGAACTTTCTTTACAGTAGAAGGTCTCGGAAAGCCTGAAATAGCTGCGACCTTATCAGGATCCGCCTTCAAGCATCCATTACCAACCACAAAACCAAGATATTTAACCTCACGCATACAAAATTTACTCTTTTCCACATTGATGGTGAGACCCGCGTTGCGTAGCAAGTCAGCAACTATCGAAAGCAGTCTCACATGTTCATCAAATGTGGAGGAAGTAATTAGCAAGTCGTCCAAGTAAACTGACACTTGGTTGTGCAGCTGATGTGGTATTACTTTGCACATTAACCGGCACATAGTCTGTGGAGCATTACACAAACCGAAAGGTAATACCGTAAAATGGTTCAAAGGCCGGCCGGGTACAGCAAACGCTGTTTTGTCCCTGGAATCAATAGCAAGAGGAATTTGCCAAAAGGCGTCCTTCAAATCAATTGCTGTGATAAAATTCGTATCTTGTAGTCTACTAAGTAAACTATCAATAAGAGGCAAAGGAAACGCATCTGGTATTGTGACTTCATTCAACTTGCGGGCATCCAGGCAGAGTCGAACTTTCCCGTTTTGCTTTTTCACTAAGTTGACTGGGGACGACCAAGAACTTTGGATTTCCTCAATAACTCCCAATGACAACATACGATCCAGCTCATCATACAAAGACCTTTGAACTGCAGGGGACACTGTGTTTGACAGGCCTAGCAGCTCCGACATCTATCTGCTCCACCAGATTCGTACGCCCGATGCCCTGATTGATAAAGGAAGGAAAAGTATCGATTACTGAGTTTAACTTTCTAGAATCCTCTTCAGACAGAACGTGCTGTTGTGAACAAACTGGAAGCGGCTGGGACAAGGAATATAACTCACTGATCATGACCGAAGCCAGACCAAAAATCCTCCAGAAATCCATTCCCAAGTAAAGAGGTTGCTGCAGAGTAGGCACAATATGTAGTCGCATTAAGCGAGTCTTTTCTCCGAATTTTACAAGAATTCTGATGTGACCCAACACTTGCTGGGGTTGAGCATCAGCCGTAGATATGCTAGTAGGCAATGAATGACATGAAATTCCTAATTTACTCAGAAATTTTTCTGCTCCAGAACCAAGAACACTTACACTGGCACCGCTGTCAAGAAGTCCTCTAATTTTTTTCCCTTTTATAAATACGTCGGCATAAGGCCGAGGGTCAAAATTAGTGGAGATCACGGATTCCACAACTGCAGCTTTTATATTTTTTCGCAAGCTATGATATTTGTGTGTTCGCTGAGAGGTTCGGGAAAGAAGTGAATTGTCAACAGATAAAACTTTAAGGTCAACGTCCTCGTTGGTCTCAGAATCAGAAGAAATAAATGAAATGTCCTCATTGGACGAAGTACAACTACAATTGCTACTGTCAGGGAACTCGACATCAGCAACCATCCCACTATTAACTTGAACATCTAAATTTTTAGAAAGCCTTTGCATTGTTGATACATTAGAAGAAGTTGTCACATTTGAATTTGTCATATTAAAACTGGATATATTTGAACTCGACATATTTGAAGTCTGAACACGCATAGAATGTGAGATACTATTATTACAAGACGTAAAATCGTTAGTGAAACTGTTATAACATGGATTTTTATTATGAAAGCCTAGCGATTCTGCATCGGCTCGGTATTTGAAGCTGTTTCCTCGGCGCTCGAATATCAAATCTATTGCTACCAATACAGTAAAGCAATCAGTAAATGAACGGTGCCCTATTACTGACGAAGCTAATTAAAGTTGTAGTGCAAGGCATGCATTTACAAGAAATTCCAATAGTAGCTTGGACGGACTCCACGATTGTCATGCATTGGATTAAAGAGCATCTCTCTAAATGGAAAATTTATGTCGCCAATAGAGTAGTAGAAATCCAAGACTCATTGAAATACAATCATTGGCGACATATCTCATCAAATCAAAATCCAGCAGACATAGCGTCACGAGGAATTTCATCTACTCTCTTAGTAGATAACAAATTATGGTGGCATGGCCCAACATGGCTCACACAAGCGCAAGAAAAATGGCCAAAGCACAATCCAACGACAGAGTCAACAATACTTGAGAAAAAACCTCCGTTAACAACTAGTCTATTAGTAAATATAGAAGACAACATCCTGCTAAGATACTCGTCATTCACACGTTTAGTACGTGTCTTAGCAACAATACAACGATTTTGCTACAATTGTAAAAATCCCAAAACCAAAAGGGTTCAGTTTCTCAGTAGCAATGAGTGTAAGCAAGCCGAAAAAACCACATTTAAGTTGGTTCAATTGACAGCATTTCCGGAAGAATATGAAAACTTATTACAAAAAAAAACCTTTACCTAAGGGGAGCAAATTTCTCAGACTAAACCCAATGTTGGATAATGATGGATTAATGAGAGTCGGAGGTCGATTAGATAATGCGTTGTTACCATATAGCAGGAAACATCCAATACTATTGCCACGAGATCATCATATAACATTAATCCTAATCGACAAACTACACTTAGAAATGTTGCATGGAAGTACAGCTGTGGTTCTTAACGCTAGTCGAAATTCAGTTTGGATTCTAGACGGAAGACGCTGCATTTCAACTAGATTACATAAGTGCGTCAAATGCTTCAGACAACGACAGGCAACGACGTCACAGTTAATGGGTAATCTGCCAGCAGCGAGAGTTAACATCTCTAGACCATTCTCCAAAGTTGGAATTGACTATGCGGGACCAATCACAATTAAGGCATCAAACTTAAGAAATGCAAAATTACAAAAAGCATATTTTTGTCTGTTTATTTGCATGGTAACAAAGGCAATACACTTCATTGCCTCATTAAAAAGATTCATAAGTAGAAGAGGCTTATGCAATGACATCTATTCGGACTGTGGCACCAATTTTATTGGAGGTAAATCCATCCTAGAAAGGGAACTTCAAAAGGCGATCAAAGAAGCATGGCCAGAAGCAGCTGAATACTTAACATCGAAATCAATCAATTGGCATATGAACCCACCTGCGGCCCCTCATTTTGGAGGATTGTGGGAAGCTGGTGTTAAGTCCACAAAATACCATCTGCGTAGATCGATTGGGAACGCAACCCTCACCTTTGAAGAATATGCTACGCTGTTAACACAAGTAGAAGCCTGCCTTAATTCAAGGCCATTATGTCAAATCAGAAATGATCCAAACGACCAATTAGTTCTAGCTCCTGGACATTTTATCATTGGACAATCATTACACGCCATACCAGAACCAAACTACACAACTGAAGAAGCAAATTATTCCAACAGATGGAAACATGTCCAGCAAATGATTCAGCAATTCTGGAAATATTGGTCCAAGGATTATCTGAACCAGCTGCAAAATAGACCTAAATGGTGTAATACAGAACCTAATCTTCAGAAAGGAGACGTAATATTGTTGAAGGGCGAAAATACATCACCAACACTGTGGCCTTTAGGAATTATCGAAGAAGTATATCCAGGTTCTGATGGTCTAGTACGAGTAGTCAAAATAAAAACTCAAAGAAACACATTCACTAGACCAGTAACAAAAATTTGTCGTTTACCAAGTGATTAAGTGTTAATTAACAAACATGTGTTGTCCTAGCACATCTGTTAATTGTTGTGTTGTCCCATAATAATAAAAGACATAGTACTAATTCATTTATTTTACAGATGTCAAATTACAACGACAGTACGGACGAACCAGACCTCTATGAGGACGTTGATTTTGATTGGCCACTGCAGGACAGTTTCCTCGATCCTAGCTGGTACGTGGAAGAAGGCTGCTGTTACATATCATAAACTCATCTATAATGCATTCATTGAGATCATATCATCTATAATGCATTCATTGAGATCATATCATCTATAATGCATTCATTGAGATCATATCATCTATAATGCATTCATTAATTAATATTAATTCATATCAATAAAAAAATAATGCATTGCATATACGTACATACCTACATTGCATTATAATTCCTATCAAGAAAAAATAATGCGTCGTATGTACATACATACCTATATTGCATTATAATTCATATCAAGAAAGAATAACACATTTTTTTTTAGAAGGGGGAGATTTGTTACATATCATAAACTCATCTATAATGCATTCATTGAGATCATATCATCTATAATGCATTCATTAAGATCATATCATCTATAATGCATTCATTAAGATCATATCATCTATAATGCATTCATTAAGATCATATCATCTATAATGCATTCATTAATTAATATTAATTCATATCAATAAAAAAATAATGCATTGCATATACGTACATACCTGCATTGCATTATAATTCCTATCAAGAAAAAATAATGCGTCGTATGTACATACATACCTATATTGCATTATAATTCATATCAAGAAAAAATAATGCGTTGTATGTACATACATACCTATATTGCATTATAATTCATATCAAGAAAAAATAATGCATTGCATATACGTACGTACAGTAAAGGTTGACCGAGTGACGCAATACCCCTGCGCGCAAGAATTCGCACATTGCAATACGATAACCTTGCGCCGGCGGTAAAACATAAGTAACCAAATTGACATGATGTAATATGATAAGCTACAAGCATTTGGTGAATTGATATGTATGCAGGTACGTATGAATGATAGAAACAATGGAACTGGGAAATATGTATATACGCATAAAGCAACGAGTGTCGTGATGTAAGAATAACAAGCTGCGAGTAGCTTCCGCAGCTTGTATATTACAAAATAGGAAATTAAGAAAATACCCCTGGCCTATACAAATTACACTTTTGGTAAGCAAATGTTAGACCAGAAATATTACGGAAGCATAGGTAAGGTTAATTTTATATGTAAGATTTTTTGTATAAATATGATGTTGATTTGTAATAAAGCGCAGTGTTCGAGTAACATTCAAAGCAACTCAAGTTGTTCTTACTAAGGGAAGTAAAGCCAATAAGCGGCTCCCATCTTCGAACCAAGGGAAGTAAAGCTAATAAGCGGCTCCCTTTAACATACTGCGGCTTCATTCATCAACATTCGACCTGGAATATCTTCATAAGGTGAACCTATGAGAGTACTTGAGGACGACTACCTCCCATACATATCATAAACTCATCTATAATGCATTCATTGAGATCATATCATCTATAATGCATTCATTGAGATCATATCATCTATAATGCATTCATTGAGATCATATCATCTATAATGCATTCATTGAGATCATATCATCTATAATGCATTCATTAATTAATATTAATTCATATCAATAAAAAAATAATGCATTGCATATACGTACATACCTACATTGCATTATAATTCCTATCAAGAAAAAATAATGCGTTGTATGTACATACATACCTATATTGCATTATAATTCATATCAAGAAAAAATAATGCATTGCATATACGTACATACCTACATTGCATTATAATTCCTATCAAGAAAAAATAATGCATTGTATGTACATACATACCTATATTGCATTATAATTCATATCAAGAAAAAATAATGCATTGCATATACGTACGTACAGTAAAGGTTGACCGAGTGACGCAATACCCCTGCGCGCAAGAATTCGCACATTGCAATACGATAACCTTGCGCCGGCGGTAGAACATAAGTAACCAAATTGACATGATGTAATATGATAAGCTACAAGCATTTGGTGAATTGATATGTATGCAGGTACGTATGAATGATAGAAACAATGGAACTGGGAAATATGTATATACGCATAAAGCAACAAGTGTCGTGATGTAAGAATAACAAGCTGCGAGTAGCTTCCGCAGCTTGTATATTACAAAATAGGAAATTAAGAAAATACCCCTGGCCTATACAAATTACACTTTTGGTAAGCAAATGTTAGACCAGAAATATTACGGAAGCATAGGTAAGGTTAATTTTATATGTAAGATTTTTTGTATAAATATGATGTTGATTTGTAATAAAGCGCAATGTTCGAGTAACATTCAAAGCAACTCAAGTTGTTCTTACTAAGGGAAGTAAAGCTAATAAGCGGCTCCCAGCATCGAACCAAGGGAAGTAAAGCTAATAAGCGGCTCCCATCTTCGAACCAAGGGAAGTAAAGCTAATAAGCGGCTCCCTTCAACCTACTGCGGCTTCATTCATCAACATTCGACCCGGAATATCTTCATAAGCTGAACCTATGAGAGTACTTGAGGACGACTACCTCCCAAGTGCTTAATAAACTCAACAATAAATTGGCGCAGCCGGTAGGATCAAGGAAGGTACATAAATTCAAACCCTTGAAAAACCTTGATCTTCGAACCTACGAGTGCATAGGAACACCTTATTTTCAACAACAGAGGATATCCATTCTTTTCTCTCTTCAATAGCAATAAAGAAACCACCAGCTTGGATATACAACTTCATATCTGCGTAGCGGATAAAGGCAACAAATTTTATTTTCTTCCATTCGTCTCTTCAAGTTAGAGTAAGGTAAAGTAAGTTAATAAAAAATAGTTAATCATAAAAAAAAAATAATATATAATAGTCACTGCGGTATATATATATATAAAAAAAAAGATTGAACAAATTTCAAATAATTAATCTGATTTCTCTGGTTATTGATCGAAGCTCGTTAAATTACCTATTCTCTCGTTCCATTTCTCTCACTAATATTGAGTAAAAGCATCCGCAGGTTTTGCTTTTATGCCTAAAACTGGCCGTAGTTCTTCATGCTCTACCTTTGAGACGGCAATAAATTCATTGTCATTTGACAATACCAGCCCTCCAGATAGCCCAAGTGTAGAGTGTAATTCACCCCAAAGTCGACCTTCCGTAAACTGGTATCGTGAGCATCGCTCAGGTAAACGTTTCAGAAGGCACAGCCTAATTAATTTTCTAGTAAGAAGCAATAGCTTAAACACCCTAATCACAGAAAAATCATTAACCTCGCCTACTTCTACTAACGATACTCCAGATATTCCCCAGAGAAAGCAACCAAACCAAGCAGCCAAAATGCCAGTGAATTATGAAAAAGTAGTTAAACTGACAGCACAAATGGTGCCCTTGTTTTCTGGAGAATTTAGTCCCCAAATTCTCACAGAATTGCAAACCTTTATAGGCTGTTGCAAACAAGTACAACAGTGCCTAGAAGAGGAGGAAAAGCAAGCTTTTATGCAGATTTTTCCCACTAGATTGAGAGGAAATGCATACCAGCTAATCGCATCTAGCTCACTCACAACATTTGAAGAGGTTGAACAATTACTTTATCGTAATTACTTACCTCGTGAGACTTACCATGAGCTGATAAATAGATTAATCACTTGCCGACAATACCCGCACGAGTCATTTAACTCCTTCACAACTAGGCTAAAAGGACTATTGTTACACTGTAATGAGGCAGCACAGAGTAAATATGGTGCTGAAAATTTCAATATGGTGAAGCGACAAATAGAAGATTTTGCTATGGCTTCAGTGAAGAGTGGTGCTAATAATCCGCATCTAAGTGCCTATTTACTCACTTTAAATGAAGATTCGGTAGACCAACTCATCCAAAAGGCACTAGACATGGAACGATTACAACACAGCCTCTTTTATAACCCACAACCCGCCATTCATAATCCCACAAGCTATTTTCCAATGGACAACTTTTTAAGGCATAATTCCACAAATTATGCTAATGCTTATAGTCATCCTACTCACGAGACTGTTGCTCCATACCTTTACACAAGTGAGCTAGGAAAACCTAACATAAAGACTGAGTTCCATATACCTCCCACACAGGAGCCGACAGCTTCAGTATCCTTTAATACTGGCAGAAACTCACCGGATAATTGGCACTCGACCCAAGTCAGCGCGACAAGAAAATCTTTAGGAAGTCCACCTCCATATCAGAATTCTACCTTTCGTTATACAGGAGAAAGAAGAGACGAAAAACAGAAATTACTGTTAAACAAGATTACCTGCAGCTATTGCAACTACAAGGGGCACACGTATGACGAGTGCATAAAACGCAAGAACACCCCTTTCTGTATAAACTGCAGAGCGAAAGGACATGATGTCCAATATTGTCGACAAAATGTTAAGGTACCACCTGAACGAGCAAATACAAAAAACAGTTTTCAATGGGGCACTTCAGATCGCGAACCTAGAATCAATTATGGACAAGAGATGTGTAGTTTTTGTAGCAGAAGGGGCCATACCGTGTCCACCTGTCGGCAGAAACAACGATGGGAAACTGCAAATTCGGGAAACGGCACACTGTCGACCAAAAAGTCCCCGGCTCGACATTAAAGAAAACTTATCATACTACTTCAGGGTCCTCTCAAAAGAAAAACCCCCGAAAAAGGGAAAACATTCCAATAGTAGATCTGCCATTAGATATAAGCAAAAACGCAGCCGTTCGGCTGATAGTGGACACTGGAGCTGAAGTAAGTCTTATAAAACAGGAAGCACTTGATACGCCAGAACGTATAGAACAGAGTCAAAAGGTCACTCTGAAAACTCCATTTGGAGATGGAGAAACATTGGGTAGCTGCCAAGGCAACTTTTTACTAAGTCGCAGTATCCCATGCCATCTACAGGTTGTAGAAGATAACGCCCAACTCTCTCACGATGGGCTGTTAGGTAATGACTTTCTTGCAAAAAATGCAATATAGAAGGCCCTAACAAATTACTCCGGTTTCCTCGCACGGAAACCAATCCTATTGAGTTCACGGTACCTCTCGGAACATCCACAGAAGATGGGGAGGAAATACCAAGGGATCAAATAGAGGAGCAATTTAAATCTTCTGCTACCACTTCAATGGCACCCAATAGCAAAAATTCCTTACCTCAAATAGAAGAAATTTCGAGTACCTTGAAAAACAAGAATGAAGACGAAAGTAGGCAATTTGAAGTAGTGCTTCAGCGACCTAATAAAATACCTCCTCGATCTCAAATCATACTGAGCATACCATTACAATTGGATCAAGAAATGATCTGTATGTCCCAGGAGATAGGAGAAGGAGTATTTGTCGCAAATTGCTTAGTTAGTTCGAATAAAAGTTTTATACCGTTATCCGTTCTGAACGTAGACATAGAACCAGTATTCCTGAAGAGCTTAACGCTTACGCTAGTTCCACTTAATTACTATAACCTACAGCCTCTCTATTTACCTTTGGACGTCAGTAGTTCCCAAAGATTTCAGAATAAAGGTGGTCCACCTTTCCCTCGTGCACAAAACAATAGCTACTACAACTTCAAAAGTGATAAGACAAATTTCATTTCCAATCCATATTCAGTAAACGTAAACCATACTAAAAGCTCTAATCAAGACAGACTTGCGGCTTTACGTAAAGAAATACTGTTGGAAGAAAATTTAAATCACGAAGAAGAAAAGTCAATTCTTGAGCTATGTTATAAGTATAATGACCTCTTCTACTTAAAGGGAGATAAACTAACGTGCACTAGTACTATAAAACACACCATACCTATATTGCATAATTAACCACCAATAAATCAAAAAATGTACAGACTTCCAGAAACACATCGGGCTGTTATCAACGAACAAATGAAAGAGATGCTAGAGAATGACATCATTCAAATAAGCAAAAGCCCATGGAATTCTCCGTTATTTGTAGTCCCCAAGAAAGCTGGGCCTGACGGCAATAAACGTTGGCGCGTAGTAGTAGATTTCCGTAAAGTCAACGAGAAATCTATAGGGGATGCGTTTCCACTACCCAGGATAGAGGATATACTGGATCAACTTGGGCATTCACGGTATTTTACCACACTTGATCTTGCAAGTGGATACCATCAAGTACTGGTTGACCCAAGGGATAGACCGAAAACTGCGTTTAGTACTGCTTACGGGCATTATGAATTTAAGAGAATGCCATTTGGACTGAAAGGCGCACCTGCGACCTTTCAGCGCTTAATGAATTACATTCTAACGGGTCTCCAAGGATTAGAGTGCTTTGTCTATCTCGATGATACTGTAATATATGGAAAAAATTTACAAGATCACAACGAGAAATTGGCTAAGGTATTCGACAGACTTCGAGCCCATAATCTTAAATTACAACCCGAAAAGTGTCAGTTCCTTCGCAGAGAAGTGATCTACCTTGGACACAAATGCTCAAACGAAGGAGCACTTCCAGATCCCAGTAAAACAAGTTGCGTTCAAAATTTTCCTCAACCCCGAACGGTGAGACAAACTCAATCATTTCTTGGACTGGCCAACTACTATCGCAAGTTCATTCCAAACTTTTCAAAAATAGTCAGGCCACTAACAAATCTCTTACGGAAAGACGTCAAATTTAATTGGACACAAAAATGCCAAGACGCTTTCAATGAAATTAAAACTTCTCTTGTTAATCCTCCTCTACTCACCTACCCAGATTTCACCAAACCTTTCAATCTAACGACAGACGCTAGCAACGAAGCATTGGGAGCTGTTTTATCCCAAGGGATAATAGGCAAAGACAAGCCAATAGCGTATGCAAGTAGAAGTTTAAATAAGGCGGAACAAAAATACTCCACAATAGAAAAAGAGTTGCTCGCTATTGTATGGGCCGCCAGGAACTTCAGGTGTTATTTACAGGGTAGAACCTTCACGGTTTACACAGATCATCAGCCCTTAAAAGGCGTATTCAATGTAAAAGATCCGACTTCGAGATTAGTAAGGTTTCACCACAAACTCTCGGAATTTGACTACAAGATTGAATATAAGCCTGGCAAATATAACACTAATGCAGACGCGCTTAGTCGAATACCTACCCAGCTGAAACAGACAAGCCCCAATTCGATCATGGTAGAGGCCCAGGTACATCACCGTGTCGATTCCGACATAGACGATGAAGATACTAGTTCTTCGCCTACACCGAAGTCCAAACCAGCACATTGCCATACTGTTACACGGGCTCAAGCTAGGGAAACAGAAATTGAGGACATAATTCACAAAACTCCTCAGAGAATTCAAGAACGTTCAGGGAGTCCCCAAAATGACTCAATGAAACACAAATCAACTACAAACAACCAATCTGGAAGTAGTACATCTGAACATGGCGAATTATCTCCGAGCAATAGTTATATAAATTCTCAAAGTAAATTACCTGAGATTATCACAGACCCCGAAGAAATTCAAATAATTCTAAAGGACTATCATGACTCGGCATTTGGTGGTCACCAAGGAGTCATTAAAACGTATAAAAAAATAAAAAGAAAATATAAATGGAAGAATATGCTTAGTTCTATTAAGAGATATATTTGGAAATGTTCCAAATGCCAAAAAATGAAGGCTAGCCCGGAATACCGTATGCCAATGATCATAACAGATACGGCCCAAATGCCCTTCGAGAAAGTCTATTTAGATATAGTAGGTCCTCTTGAAGAAACACACTCAGGCAACAAATACATTTTGACATTCCAGGACAATCTGACGAAATTCGTAGATTGTTATGCCATGCCGAATGGCGAAGCAGAAACGGTAGCAGGAATATTTTTCGACGAGATAATTACTCGTTACCGCATTCCTAAGAAGGTAGTAACTGATCAGGGTTCTAGCTTCTTAAGCGATCTTTTTAAACGCGTCTGTAAACTCCTGAAAATAAAAAAATTACAGACTTCCGCTTATCATCCACAATCCAACGGCGCACTTGAACGTACCCACAGACCTCTAGTGGAGTATTTAAGAGCTATTGTGTCTGAAAACCCAAAGGCTTGGGATCGATTCCTGAGAACCGCGGCTTTCGTATACAATAATAGTCCACACTATGGCACTAAACTCACTCCAATGGATTGTTTGTTTGGGTTTACAGCGGATGTACCATCAAATCTAAGAAGAGAACCAGAACCCATTTACAACCACGAAAGTTACTATCACATCCTTAAACACAAATTACAAAAAACGTATGCTATCGCCCGAAAAAATCTGTTTAAGGCTAAGGAAAAGTCAAAACTATACTATGATAAGCATTCACGTCCGGTTACATTCCAGCCAGGTGAAAAAGTTCTACTGAAAAATCCGGCGAAAAAACACAAGCTTTCCCAGATATGGCTAGGTCCATATCTCGTGGTACAAGCTTTTACCCCTGTTAATACTGTTATTCAAATTGGTAAACGAAGAGTAACAGTACATAACAACAGATTAAAACCATTTCACGAATAATGGCTAATCTTTGAAAACCAGACAAGGGAGAGAAAGAGAAACATACTTTGGATAATTTACTTTTATTTTTTTTCTAACAAAAAAAAAAAAATTTTTATTTTTTTTACTCAGAATAGAACTACTTAAGAATATTTTTATTTTTCATCCTTTTTAAAGCATTAATTTTCTTCATTATCTCCTTCGCCAGCCATTCAAACTTTACACGCTTAACTACTTAAGAATATTTTTATTTTCATCCTTTTTAAAGCATTAATTTTCTTCATTATCTCCTTCGCCAGCCATTCAAACTTTACATGCTCCTCTTTTACAGTGGCCAAAATAGCCCTCAACCTAAAGTAACGCAAATCTCGGTCTAACTTGACACGCCTACCTACTACTTGCCGATTTAGTTTTATTTAAACTCTTTGCGAAACGCCAAAATATCAAGAAGAGGATGCTCGTATGTGAACACTCGAGTAGCGCTTCACACGCAAGTACTCAAGAAATCACAACCAGAAGATAGAAAAGAGACGACATTTCCCCAAACAACAATAAAGGCAGCCCAACATGCCTATTCAAAAAAAAAAAGAGAAGTATACCTTGATTAAAAAAAAAAGAAAAAAAAAGAAAAAAAAAGAAGAAAACAAAATACATATACAACTGAATAATATATTTTATTTAAATTTAACAAAAAAAAATTTAATTACGAACTTCATTTTTTTTTATTCTTTTTCGCCCTTTTGATAATATTCAGTTCTTTTAATTTCTCCTTAGCCAGTCCTTCATATCTCGAGCGTTCCTCCTTTGTCGCTGCTAGACTAGCCCTCAGTCTAAAATACTGCAACTCCCTGGCCACCCTGGCGCGTTTACCACCTCGAGTTGGTAGAGGTTTTACTGGACTCTCCTGCTTATCCTGACAGCTCAGCCCCCTTCTTTTCCTGTACTCCTCGAGGGTCAACCTCCGTGGTCCAGGAAGATAATCCGGTGCCCCCTGTGCTGTCCCAGGTAACGCCTTGGGCACGTAGGGCTCAATCGGTTCGCTGGCTGGATACAGCGTCAGATCGCTGATGTTCCTCTCTGGGATCTTGTTTGCTTCCACTTTAGCAATGAGCCTGTCAATTGCCTCACTAATTTCGTTAGCCATAATACACTCACAAAAAAAAAAAAAAAAAAAAAATATTTTAAAAGAACTTGAATGAATATCAAAACTTAACAGGTGAAATTGATTTATATCACACGCTATTTATACATAAAAACTGCTTATCTTGAAAATCACCATGTAATCCCGGTCAACCATAATTTTTTTTTTGCACGACACAATTATTATCACAAGTAAACAATGCATTTGAGGTGTACCGTCAGAACTGATTTACAAATCAATACAAATAATTTTGACATATATGCAAAAAATGCACAATTAGCAAAATGCAAATTCGGTCAGTTGACCTGAAAAAACGCTTTCAGTGAATTAATTCCATTATTTTGTAACAATACTGATTTAAAACACAAAAAAAAAAAAAAAAAACTAATAATATTTTTTTTTATATATAATATACCTTGAGTTTATAATATATCTTCAATTTTTTTTTCTCCCTCCTCGAGATCTTTATTTGGAGCAATTTTACAGATTTTTTCTCTCCTCTAGATATGGCCCTAATGTTCATGATTACCGTTTTGCCAAGCCTCATGATAATAACAAATGCTGCTACGGAACCCTATGAAGTTCAGACCCTAAACAACACGGGAATTATGTTTGAGGATTTGGGAAAAATTTTATTATTCCACTACACATGGAATTTATTCACTCAAATAAACATAAGCGACTTGGAAGCTGAAACTACACTAATAGAACATACAGGTTTTCTCATTAGTCAACTATGCAGAGTACATAATGCTACAACTAGCGCATGTACGGAGCAAAACTCATACATACATAGTTTGATAGAGTCGATCAGAAAGAGAACAACGACCATTAGAGAGATGATAACCACTCGACATCGAAGATCCCTGTTCGATGGAATAGGTAGGGGCTTACATTACCTTTTTGGTACGATGGATGCCTCTAATGAAAAGCAAATCTACAGTAAAATTGCCAACTTGGAAACGGATACCCAAGCGCTATTAGAACTAGAAAAACACCAGATAACGCTTTTCAAGTCATCTTTCGAAAAACTGAGAAAACCTATAAATCAACTTGAGACTAACCAAAGGGAATTAACTAAAACCGTTAATGATCTACTGGACATGGTTAATGGTGAATTGAACACACGTCAACGCCTTCAGGAAGTAGTAGCTACGATTAGCCTACAAGTATTAGATATAGAGCTAAGGCAACAAACGTTCATACAAATTTTAACAGCTCTGAAAAATAACCAAGTACATCCCTTACTATTATCACCATCTACACTACTGGAAACCTATCATAAAGCTCACCCAGAGGATTCTAACAGTTTTCAGGATCTAGCGATTCTAACTCAGGCGATTGAAGTAAAATCTGGACTCCTAAACAATCTACTCGTAATAAGAATCACGTTCCCTATCCTTAACATGCCTCCTTTTAAACTGCAGCAGATTCATTTATTCCCTTTCAAAACCTCGGACAACCACTCTTTGGTCCTGGATATTAAGGATGCCTACATTGCAAGTCACATATCCACACAAGAGTTCGTGACATTCAAGCAATCTGAATTCCGAGTATACAAAAAAGTGTCTAGTAGCCTTAATGAAAGCACCTACATAGGTCCTTTGCTAAACCCCATACTTCAGGGGCATTACGTAAAAGAATGTCCTATAAATTTCTTATTCAATCCTTATAACGAAACTGGTACTTGCGATTATTTAGTACAAACTCAAGCTCCGCAATTGCTAATCAAGTTAACAAGGAAAAATTCCGGGCTCTTCTCGTTTCCCACCACGCAGAAAATTACAATTTCATGCAGGAAAAATTTACATAGTTCCAATTTATTCGGCAGCGGAGTACTAATATTAAACGAACCTTGTCACTTCCAAATAGCTGACCAAATTATATATTTCGAAGATGAAGACCATCAGAATATTAAAATTTCACAACCAGAATATCCGCATCCACTAAAATCTAATTTGAATGAAACCATTCATAAATTCCTTAATAATATCACTCAGAATACCCAAAAACATATAATCATGCTAAAAGCAGAGGATGCCAATAATATTCTAAACGAAAATTCATACTCTTTGGATCAGCTGGAAGAGCAGATAGATACGCTAGACAAACAAAGAAAAGAGCGAAATAAAACAGAAATGGTTCAAATAAGCTCCCTATCTCTGAGTTCATTGGTAATATTATTACTCAGCATAATCGGAATATTGAAACTATGTAAGTTTATCAGGAATAAGAAAAAGAATATCATAGTCAAAGCACCCAAAATAATTACCGTCAATAACCAAAAGGTTCAGTTAGACACTGAGGCAAACCCTCAACTTCGCATAGAAACTACAGAAACCTTAACTCATGAGCCTAAAGCGGATGTAAAATTTAGTAATTTCACCCTACCACAGGAAACGGTGATGACAAACAAAGTCAAACAAATCACCCAAAATTTCCAATCAGAAATTGCGAAAGCAAACACACCCCGAATGATCTCACAACCCCCTACCCAAGAAATAGCGACAGCGATCAAGGAGAGAACTCTTTATCAAACCAAACGGACAGGATTAAAAGAATCAATCAACCCCCGATCTGCCCAGCCTACACAGGCAAGTAACCGACAAAATATGTCAATACAACCCCCAACACCACCACCTCTTCCACCTTCATTAAATCAACCTAAGCCAGATTCAATTACCAGTCCACGACAATTACAGGTAGTTTAATTATTCTCCAGTATTAAGTACCTAAATAACCAGAGACAGCAAGAGATAGCTACCTATTTTACAAAAAAAAAAATAGTAGAAGGAACAAAACAATATGTTTAAAAAAAAAAAAAAAAATATATACATACACATGGACTATTATACCAAAAAACATTAAAAATAGTAATAAAATAAGAATATTTATATTATATGCATAATCTTGATAAAAATTATTATAGGCATAGATAAGGTTTAATACGAATAAAAATATGTACATACACATATGTATATTATAAATAAAACTAGGAATAAATGTATGAACCGCTGTTAAAATAAGTTAATAAACCCAAAGTTAAAAAATTAAACATACCTAGCTGTACCTACAATGTATTATTATTATTTAACATACAACTAAAGAAAATATTGTTAGAATAACCTAGTATTAAGCCAAACCACCATATACCATTGATCTCTCTTCCTAATATTACTACTCATCTCAGCACTCGGCATTATGCGTATACAAGTATAAAAACAAGTAAAACAGTAAACATTTTTTTTTGTAAATTCCCAAACCCATTTTTTTTAATGCGTTATTCCTCTTCCAAGAATAACACATTTTTTTTTTAGAAGGGGGAGATTTGTTACATATCATAAACTCATCTATAATGCATTCATTGAGATCATATCATCTATAATGCATTCATTGAGATCATATCATCTATAATGCATTCATTGAGATCATATCATCTATAATGCATTCATTAATTAATATTAATTCATATCAATAAAAAAATAATGCATTGCATATACGTACATACCTACATTGCATTATAATTCCTATCAAGAAAAAATAATGCGTTGTATGTACATACATACCTATATTGCATTATAATTCATATCAAGAAAAAATAATGCATTGCATATACGTACGTACCTACATTGCATTATAATTCCTATCAAGAAAAAATAATGCATTGTATGTACATACATACCTATATTGCATTATAATTCATATCAAGAAAAAATAATGCATTGCATATACGTACGTACAGTAAAGGTTGACCGAGTGACGCAATACCCCTGCGCGCAAGAATTCGCACATTGCAATACGATAACCTTGCGCCGGCGGTAGAACATAAGTAACCAAATTGACATGATGTAATATGATAAGCTACAAGCATTTGGTGAATTGATATGTATGCAGGTACGTATGAATGATAGAAACAATGGAACTGGGAAATATGTATATACGCATAAAGCAACGAGTGTCGTGATGTAAGAATAACAAGCTGCGAGTAGCTTCCGCAGCTTGTATATTACAAAATAGGAAATTAAGAAAATACCCCTGGCCTATACAAATTACACTTTTGGTAAGCAAATGTTAGACCAGAAATATTACGGAAGCATAGGTAAGGTTAATTTTATATGTAAGATTTTTTGTATAAATATGATGTTGATTTGTAATAAAGCGCAGTGTTCGAGTAACATTCAAAGCAACTCAAGTTGTTCTTACTAAGGGAAGTAAAGCTAATAAGCGGCTCCCAGCATCGAACCAAGGGAAGTAAAGCTAATAAGCGGCTCCCATCTTCGAACCAAGGGAAGTAAAGCTAATAAGCGGCTCCCTTCAACCTACTGCGGCTTCATTCATCAACATTCGACCCGGAATATCTTCATAAGGTGAACCTATGAGAGTACTTGAGGACGACTACCTCCCAAGTGCTTAATAAACTCAACACTGCGATGTTTTAACTGGGCAACCCAAAAAGAAAACAGGAGAGCCAAGCAATTCAACGATAGCCATCGTTGACCAGGTGGATCAGGACATTCTGGACATCTACGATGATTTAAATTTTAACTTTTCGCTGCCTAGTAGTCCTGTCAATCCCGCATCAAACTCAAATGAGTTAGACAAACTGCTTTCCGACATCATGGAAGCAACAGCAGAGCCTAAACAAGCTGTAGAGGCGAATCCTGCCCCATCCACGTCAACAGCAGCAACAACTGTTCGAACAGCTGGTCTACTGGAAGCAGCAACTCCGCAAACAGCCCCAGTGATGAGCGAACCTGCAATAATAAACGGAGCCACAGTGACTGACCTACAGAGTCTCAAGGTCTCCTCCAACATCGACGAAGTAAAGATGAGGGCAGAAAATTCTTTCCAGAAATTCGTCACCCGAGAAGACATAGAAATCTTTCTGCCAAAAAGGGTTATCCAGAGAATAGATTTTGAACAAATCCAACAAAGACGAAATAGGCAAAGAGTAATTAATTTACCTGATCGCTATCAAGTCACGTTGAGAGTTCTCGCGGACGGAACATTAAAATTCCTCAAGTACCACAAACGAGGCATCAAGGCAATCAATCAACGGTTCAACATGGCTGTTCAACGGAGGAGGGGGGGGGGGAGGATGTTCGACGAACCTGAAAAGAAAAGGGGAATTCATCAAGGTAAAAATAAAAAGTATGCAACTCATGTTACCGGCACCTGGAGTATGCCACAGGTGCAAAGATCCCTCGATGATCTAAAACGAGAAAAAGGAAAGGAAGATAAATAAATGAAATACAAAATTTGAACTATTAATAAACAAAGTAACAAATGAATTAATGAACAAATAAATTTAAAACTATACAGCATGCAAGACTATTTTTTTTCATACCAACAACACCAAAACGAATAACATTGAATGCAGGGAAGTACGATTAAATTAACTACAATTCAATCAATTCACCTGCCACAAGATAAAAAAAACACATAGAACTTATCAATCAGGTAACTGATAAGATTTTACTGAAGATTAGTGGACATTTAAGGTGAGAAAACACCCAAACAAGCTCACCTGTACAGGTGTCCACCAACCTTGAAAACAACATAAAATACCACTAAATCCACAAACTGGTAGTACATACCTGAAGATTATAACATCCCTCGATGAAAGCAACAGAAAACACTACACAATACACTATTAAATTCAAGAAATTTAATAAAATCACTTCGCGCGCGTTTGACATTTCTCGATTTATAAACACGGCGAAACTTCATGTTCCCATGACATTTAACTTGCTAAACCGGGGTAGAATCTTCGCGCGATTCTAATGGTCGCGTTCGTTTCGCGGTATTTTTCGCGGGATTCGCGTAATTCGCGATATTTACAATTATAATTTGCAGTAATGAGTGCGAAAGAGAAGTACCGTGCGAACAAGACAAAACAGCAAAAGTCATGAAAGGAATTATTTGGAATGAACTAAAAATGGCGCGTCGATAAAGTAGACCAGAAATTCGTAAAAATTAATAAAAATCAAGAAAATTAAGATTAAATCCTTATGGTAAACATGCCAAAAAATGTAAAATTCATTTTGGCATATACCAATAATAATCAAAAGTCTTAATTTATATACAAAAGGGTAATATTTTGATAATTTCACATTATGGATAGTGAAATTGAAACAAATCTGTCTATAAAAGGCGTGTCATTCCTTCATTCGATCTCTTTTTCTTTCGAGTTGTCATCTAGTTAAAATATGCCAAGCTGGTCATAAGTTACTATATATGCAAAGTTTGTGTTAAAATCAATAGTTCATCGGTATTTTCTGAACTTAGAAAATTTTTATAAAGTGTTCATCAAGTTTACCTACGAATTTAAGTGAGAATTCTGGTTTTTACAATTGGTTGCCAGTTCAAGTTGTGAATTATACGGATCGGCAAAGGAAGTTAACAAATTAGTATTTTCTGGACAATTTAATTTGTTAATAATCATCAAGAAGGTAATCATTTTACTCAATTTTCTGAACAATTTGAGGTTAAGGGACAAAGGTAATTGCATGCCATAAGGGTATAATTACTGGTCACAAATTAACTAATCAAATTGAATTTTTAACATTAATAAAAATTACTCTTTTCATTTCAGCAGTTATTAGGTATAAATAGATTGAAGTGCAATTTTTATTGTGGTGACATTTTGCCAAAGACATGCCTTTATGGTATTTTTGGCAAGACATGTCTTAACAATAAAGATTTGGCTAAAATCAATTATTGCGATTAATTTTAAGTAATTTAGTTAAGAGTGAAATTTGCTGTAAAATATCTACATAGATAAGAAATGAATTAAAAAATGCATGCATGTGTCAGTCAGTAGAAATATATTTGAGTAAAGATTAATTTTTGTTTTTTACATTTATTAAAGAAATAAAAATTTAAATTGTGCTAAATTTGAGTTAAGCGTAGAGTTATTGAATATTTTAAATTAAGTGAATTTGATAATTAAATATGAATGATAACTAATGATATCTCTTTCTATCGCTGCACTACCCACCACCATTTTAAATTTTCAGAACACCACAAATGTCCATGTCGATTATCGGAATTGACGACAAGTGTGATTATAAACGTAGATCACTATATGTCAATTACAAGAATTGACATATCCTGTCTTAAAGTTTTCTTTTATCATTAAGTTCAAAACACAAGGTACATAACCAAGTTAACAGTTCTTAGGTATAGTGGTGAACGAACATTCTCCAGTAGTGTCGTAAAGCCAGTGGTGTAGTTACATCCTCCCCCTCTGGCTCCTAGGTCGATTCGACGAGGTGCCAGGATTTTTTTTTTAAACGTTGTCATCCTTGGGTCTACCTCGCTTGCGTAGTCGGCATATTGGTGTAACTGTATGTGGTCCTGGTCCAATGTATGGACTAAGAACAGATGTGTGGTACACCCCAAGTGCGTCTCCTGGTGATGTGGTTGCAGCTAACTCGTAACTGGAAGGTCCATGCGTTTTTAATATAATGTAAGGGCCATCTCTTTTGGGACGAAATTTTGCGCTATGCCCTTTCTTAGAGCTGCTGATTGGATGGGTTGCCACCCATACGTAGTCTCCAGGCTGATAAGATGGGCCAGGTCGTCTTCTTCGGTCCGCTAATTTCTTTGCTTGTTCGGTTTTATGTTCTTGAACTTCTTTTGCATCTTGTATAGAGTTTGCTAGATTAAGCAAATATGGAGTTTTTCTGGAACAAAATTTTCGCTAAGAACTATCGTCTTCAAATCATCAAGGACATCTTTAAGGCCTCGTAATTCACGACCAAAGGTTAGGAATGCAGAAGAATAGCCTATGTTTTCGTTGAAGGCTGAGTTCATAGCAAACCTGATAGCAGGAAGTTTATTTGGCCAGTCTCGGTGATTACCCGTTATTAGAATTGATAGCTGCGTTTTCAGATCACGGTTTTTTCGTTCAACTGGGTTGGCCGCTGGGTGATATAATGGAGTGAACGATTGCTTAATATTCAGACAGAACATAACCTTTTGCATAACAGCACTCACAAATTGTGTTCCGTTATCGCTTATAACTCGCCGTGGTAGCCCATATCTCAAGAAAACTTCGTCAACTAAAACTCTTGCACAAACGTCAGAGCTAGCCTTCTCCAGAGCAAAAAGCTCGATCCATCTAGATGCAACATCTTCGACACAAAAGACCCATGATTTGTTGTCATCTGAAGCTGGCAGGGGTCCAAATGTTGTATATCTACCTTGTTATATAGTTATTCTACTCTTCAAACGTGGGTACTCACGTATATCACCAGGTTAACAAGTCGACGTATCCGTATCCGGTTCGCTTTATGTTTATCACTATGATATGTAGATAGGTGGGGTTTTTCACTAAAAACTCTGTGGTTATTTCGTTTGCTTTTATTCACCAAAATTTTTATTTAAACACTCTCTTAGAAACTAATTTACACTATTCTGGTTTTACTTTCTTTTAGGTAACCGAACTGAAACTCCACATTTGTGCTTTTCTTATAAAATCGTACGATTTTAGGGCTTCTTATCTAAGCTTTTTGTTAGCCAACGGAAACCTTTTTTTTAAAAAACTGATTTTCAACCGCTTGTTCGAACTCAAATCAACTCAACTCAACAACCGATCTTTTTCCAACTCTCGAAGTTAAAAACAAAAATCAACTCTTCAAAACCAAAAAAAATACAACTCAACTTTTTCCGCCGAAATCCATAAGACAACCCGATTCAATTCCTTTTAAAAAACGACTCAACTCTTGATCAAATTCATCGTGATCAAGAGCCATTGTTCAGGATAGAAAATGCTAAGTTGCATTTTCTTATCCTGAGAAAATTTTACTTTTTAATTCTGGACTTGTTCAAACATGTCCAGAATTATTCGCGTTGAACGATGGCTTCAAAAATGTAATCTTACACTTTTTAAAACATCAGCCACCGTTTGAAATCGCGACGCGCCTATACATACATTTATGCTGCGCGCGTTTCTTATCGCGAAAACTTTTTTCGTAATATGTATGTACGTATGTACATACACGTTGTATTTTTCGCGACAAATCGTACTGAAGGTACGATTTGCTTTTTGATTTCTTTTTAATTAAATTGTTGAAATGACAAATTTTGCTGAAGGCAAAATTTTGTCGTGGAAATTTTAAAGTAAAACGACTTGGGGTGTAAAATGAAACTTTTGTTTTTCCCAAGTCGTTTGATGGGAAAAATTTTATGACTTGTTTGGAATGTGAAGAAAATTGCTGATGCAATTTTCTTCACCGTTTTTGGACGATAAACTAATTATGTTTTGTGCATGATTAGTTTATTGAATTTTTATATTTTATGGTTTTTCTTTTATATGCCCAATTTTAGGTTTCTAGGTATATAGGGCTTATTAATTATTTGTTTTTTTTCTTTTTACCTGTTAGGCCCTAAGGTTATATATACCTACATATGGTACATATATGTACCTAAGTTTTTTATACATAACATTCCTTCCCCCCGCAAAAAAGAGAATTATTCTTTGAAGAGGAATAATTCTCAAGGGGATTGAGTGGGTGTATATTTTGTATGGGGTGTTTTATCAAATTGAAATGAATTTGATATCGTACTCCTTAAAAGTAATTAAAAAAATATAAAAAAAATAAGAAGAATGCCATGGGTCCATAGCGTCGGGGTCTGATACATTAAAATGCATCTTGCACCGGCTTTGAAGATGGGGAGAAAAAAAAATTTTTTTATCTGTGTGCTTGTAGCTACATACGAAATGCATAAATTGCAATTTGTGTCGTATGGAGCTCATATTGTGTGATTTGAAAGAATGGAAAAAAAAAAGAATAAATGCAACTACTTTTGCTACATGGATTGCGTGGGCTTCACCGAGATAAGGGCTTCACACATTTTAATCGTATCTCCATCGGTTTTTGCTAACGTTAGGGGTTTTGCCCTTTATATGGAGCGATTTCTGTGATTATCTTCACAGTCTTTCTAAAAATGGAATTCGGCGAAGTAATTGGACCACGTGCTCCCTACGTCTGCTCTAGGCCCCAGTGTGTTAGGGTCCTGGCAATTTCGGTACAGAGCGTAGCTCCTCGGTGGAGGGGATTAATCCGGCTGCTGCTGCGCAGGGATGGGCGCCCAGATATTTGCATCTGGTCCGCTCCTGCTGAGGTTGATGGCTTTCACCGGGTGGAGCTTTGTTTATCTCCTCATAACGGGAGTTCCTGGGTGCCTTTAGGTAAGTTTATTTTGTGGTGAACAATAACTTTTCATTTGTTCTAATTACTGTTTTCTTTTTTATTTCTTTTTAGGAGCTACCCTAGTGTTGTCGGGAGAGGTCGGCTGGTGTACCTGCCTGGTGTGTAGGACCCACCCGAGTTACATGCTGCATGGCGATGACGTGGTAGCTTGGGCCTACAATCCGGCTGAGCTTCACTGGGATGTCCCAGGTGCAGTGTCCAGCCCGGTTTCGGTTGTAGAGGACTGGGACGTGCCGCCTGCTAAGGGGGATTGTGGTCCTCCAGGTGGTTCTGAGGAAGACTGGGACGCTCTCCCGCCCTATGAGGGCTGAACTTGGTAATTTCTCCTTTAATTTGAATTGATCTTTTTTTTTATAATTTTTTTTTCTTTTTTCTTGCAGCAACCACGGACGGCCCGGATCGTTTGTCCTGACGGCTCCCCGAGGCAAAAGAGGACAACAACTTTTTTAATTAAGTTTCGTTAATAAAAATTTTTTTGTTCACTTTTCTAAATTTTGTTTTGCCTTAGTTTTGATTTATAATAAAAAAAAATGTAAAGTCTAGGTCTATTGTGTTTCTTTGTTGTTACCCCTATATATATTGTTTTCAGGTTGCTAGTTATATGGCTTGTGGTTCTTCGCAGGGAATTTGAGAGTTTTTTTTTTCTTGTGTTGTATAGCGGTTTCGGTATTGAGACTGTGGTTGGTTTTATTATATTTTTATATATGTATATTGTTTTGAGAGAGCTGAATACTTGGTCGGTTTTTGGTTGGGTCTTTGCTCTTGCTGTGTACAAATATACATATGCATGTATAAATATTTTTTTTTTGTATTTTTACAAACAAAAATTTTTTTTTGTGTAATTTAGTGTACGGTTTCCTTAATCCTATTATCTAACTCTACTTACTTATTTATTTATTTATTTATAGCTACTTTTAAAGCCTATTTTCGTTTTACTTTTTAGATTATGTGTATATCTAATGTCTTTTAATTTTTTCTTGGTTGTCTTGTTATTATTTTTTTTCTATTATTTTTATTTTCTATTTTTCTATTTATAATTCTAGTACCTTAACTTTTCAGTTTATATCTATTAGTATAACTTAGTTATGTATGTTATTTTATTTTAATATCTTATTGGCTAGTTAATTATTCTTTTGTGCTGCTCAATGTTACTAATTATTTATATACTTATTATTAAATTTTGATTATGTTTTAACTGGTTATATTTTTGTTTTAGTTCTCTTATATTTTGTTTTTCTTTCTTTGATTTTCTTAATTCCTAGAGTTTTGTTTGTATTTTTTGAAATATATTTTCTATCTCTTAATATCTAGTTTTTATTTCACTTATTTGCTATCAGCCAGTGTAGTAAAAGGAGAGGGACTGTGCTTGTAACAGGGGAATGAGACGGGGCCAACCAACGAGTTTATATCTTTTTGATTATACTACTTGTATAGATCTCGCTCTGTGGAGACTTTGAGTACGTTTTAATTTTTCTTGGGGTGTTGCGTAAACCGGTTCCATAGGAACGTTTTCAGCTGTGGGCTGTTGTCCGCGTTTAGCAATCCATGCCATGAATGCCGGTACGATATATTTTGCTAGTGCCACCACAGATACAATTAGCAACAAGAGTCCGGTCATTGATAGGGATGTTATTGATAGTATATGAGGAATCTTGGCCTTTGGTCCAAAGTGAATGTTGTTCACTTTGGTACGGATTTCATCTAGAGATTTTGTATCTAGGTGGATACGTTGGTTTGTATCATCTCCGAGGAGCAACGTTGGTTGTTTATCAAGGTTTTTAGGAGCGGATATCTTGGACATATATTCTGCCAATACCTCTTGAGTTTCGTTTGTGCCTGGGAAGTAGGTTGGTTGGAAAACTTTTAGCGGATGTAGATTTTCTGCTTCGTAATACAGAGTGTGAGACCCTATTTGCAAGGAACATGGTTCGTTGATTGTCATGATTCCTTGTCCTGCGAGACGATGAGTGCGTAACTGTTGAGTACAAGTTATATGTACTATAGTGGTTTCGGTTAAGGAGTACAGCCACGAATTTGGTCTATTGAGCTTAATTATTGTATCTCTTGGAGGAATTTGAGCTCTGATGCTACATTGTGGGTGTTCGCCCAGTGGGTTGAATAGGAGTTTGATAACACATTCATCTGTTTTTGTAGCTTTGGTGAATGGTGTGTTCAGCTTACCTACCCACGTATCTTAATTGATTCCCTTTGAAATTTTTTTGAAAGATCTCAGGTTTTCTGGCTTCAGCAACAGAAATTCCTGGGTCTGGATTTGACTTGCCACATGGGAAAATCCGATATCAGGTATTAATGAGTGGTCTGAATCCACCCGTATGGGAAAACATTTAATCTGTTGGATTTTCATCTTGGCGATATTAAATATGGGAAGTTTGATTCGGATAACTAATT